>JASISA010000040.1:0-600000 GCA_031771865.1 Nothophaeocryptopus gaeumannii | reverse complement strand
TCGTTAAGAAAACACAGAGAATGAAGACTCACGCCGAAGGTGCCTCCCTCCCTCGAAGCGCCTCCTCTCGCGCCAGTACACAGTAGTGAGGCGGTCTTCAGCACCCGGTCGCCGCCTATTGACACGCCTTCGCTGAAATCAAAACTCCTCATTCCCGCTTGACCCAGTCCCATTCCCATTTGAAACGCCATGCTAACCCGTCCGAAACTCTGTATACCATCTCTCGCGCTCTCTTCTGTTCATCATACGTGCAAGTCCAAAAGCGAACGGGTATCATAGAAAATGCAGCTGTATCACAAACCACCCAGCACAGTCTGTCCGCACGGCGCCTATTAGAAGCTACCCCTGGCACCTAGTGCAGATCTCGAAGTCTTCGTATCATAGCACTCTTTCAGCGAAACCGTTGTGGATAGCTCGCTCTACGAGGCCTCCAGCTCCACAGGCTCCGCGGCTCCAGCAACTGTCTCACTGCTAGAGCTCTCGGCTGAAGCTTCGGTTGCTTCGTCGCCGGCTTCGTCTGTCTTCTTCTCGTCCACGCCCTGCTCGCGACAGAGCGGACAGGAGTTGCGGCCAGTGGTCAGCCACTGGTCGATGCACTCCTTGTGGAACAAGTGGTTGCACTTGACAAGTTTCCGTGCAACGTCCTCTGCCTCGAAATCACACAAGCAAACAAGGCAGCGTTGATTTGTCTCAAGAATGACTTGCTCTTCGCTTTCCGCTGCAACAGCTACCAGCTGTGCTGTCTTCGCAGCATCGTCTGACATCAAGATCGTCTCGATATTGTATACGCCGCCAGCGCTCTGTACATCTTCATCCGTGGCAACTGGAGCTTTTGCTGGTCCAAGCAGAGCTGATAGCAGCATCATGTCCTCGTATGTAGGGTTCTCTGTGAAGAGACTCGGTGTCGTCAGGATGGGGTGGTTCTCAGGGTAAGAGCCACCCAGAACGTAGATGATCCAGCTGCGCGAATCGCTGTTGCTGTTTCGATTCTCGCTGCTGGCTTCCGTGTCGTTGCTGGTAGATGATCGTGAAAGTGGTCGTAAATTATCTGGTTCGACTACTCCATTTCTCCGTGGGTGGCCAGAAGCGAATCGAGGGTAGTGAATATTCGGTGCTGTGTCCGAGCGTCGGTGAAATCTGAAAGGCTCTGGCTCGCCCAAGAGTCCTGTTCCGGAGTGTGTCGAATGTATTGATGCTGTTTCCTCTGTGTGAGAGCTGAGCGGGCTGACGGCAGAGGATCGGTGCAAGAGACTATTTCGTCTCGATGAGTCGAAGTCGCGCATGCTGTTCGCTACAAGTGATGTTGGTCTGGAATGGCTCGGCGTGCTGTTCCGGCTAGGTATCCGACTGAACTCGAGGCTCGGACTCGCGGGCGTCGCAGGCGGTGGTCGTGGTTCGAGATTGGAGCTGGAACTCGCGACGCTCCAAGGCCTCTGTCTCCTCCTATCTGGTGAACGGTGATCTCGCTGATCGTCCATCCTATCACTCAGTCTGCTCCTCCCCATTCCGAAACCGCCCATGCTTGCTCTTCTCCTATGTCGAAATGAGGTACCGTTCTGCGGAGGTCGAAGGATCGAGTCAATGCTCTCGTGACCGTGTGTGCCGAGCGCATGAGCAGGGAGTGGTGTAGGGAAGTTGCCCAGCGCATCGATGAAGGGAGGTAGATCTTCGCTGGGCGATCCTGTACCGGAGCTGGAGCCAGGAGAGATGGAGCGTATACCTACTATGATGATAGGCACCATGCGGCCCTCGCCTGCGCCGGACTCACTGGCGCCATCACTGGCAGCAGGAGAATTTTGGCTTTCTCCGCCGCCTTGAGCGCCGAAGCGGAACATGCGAAAGAAGTTCAAGGGTGCAGCATTCTCACCAGAGCCTTCTCCGTCGCCGCCATTGCCACCTTGTCGTAATGCGGATGCTATCCTGCCATTCTGCAAGGCTCGCAAGAAGCCGTCGAAGCTACCGTCTTCGCCGCTGCCACTCAAATCTCCCAACCCCGAGCTTCCCGTTAGACTTTGGGCCTCTCGCAATGCATTGTGGTCATCACCCATCAATGTTGCTGCCGTTGCTGCGGCGGCTACGCTTAGAAGTCTGCTCAGCATGGCGGCTTGATCTTCGTTTCGATTCGGACGTATCGACGACACGGAAGAGGATGCTTCGGGCGAGCGTCTGCGGCGGAGTGAGGCCAGCGGCCGGAAAGGTCGATCGGGTCTGAGTACATTCAGACGTCTATTACTCGAGCGATGTGAGTGCTCGCTGCGTGGAGCTGGTTCGGACTCTTGGTGTGAAACAAATGTCTCGTTGTCGAAGGTGGAGGAAGACATGTCGAGGGAGGGGAGGCGAGGAGGTAAGAAGTCGGTGTCGCGACTGTGACTTGCACCGCTTCGTAAGTATCGCGGACGTGATAGATGCTGTAGGAGATTTGGGCGGTTGCCGCTGCTGCTGCTACTCCGGTGCAGCATTTCATGGAAACGTGACCGTGTTCGCCGGACTAGGGTGCCGCTGCGTGAGGGCTCTGTCGGTGGCGGTGCTGGTGAGGGAGCCTCTTCCTCTGCGGAGCGCCAGAGCTGGGAGAATCGAGAGGTAGAGGTGTTGGCGGAGCGATTACCGTGAGGCCGCCGCTGGCTGTGGACGGCGGAGGCATTCAGCAGGCCATCGTCGAAGTCGTCGTCGTCGTCGTCGTCGTCCCCGTCGTCGTGCTGATCGGTAGTCCGGTGTTGCTCGCGTCTGCCTCCCAGCGCTCTCCGCAGCGACACGGTCGGTCGTCGACTCGGACGAGGACCATCATTCTGGGAGGCAGCATCTCGCCGGTCAGGCTGCGAGGCCCCTTGACCCATCGCGAGTGAGCGAGGGCGCTGCTGCTGCGGCTACGAGGACTGCGACTGCGACTGCTCACGCTCGCCGGCACCGCACATCACTCCTTCTGCTGGTGTGCGGGTCAAAGAAGGGCGGCGACTGCCCGGTCGGCGGTGGATAGATGTCGGGGAGGGATGTTTGGTGTAGGAAGATGTCAGCCAGGTCGGGCTATGTTCGCCTTGTGGAGCCTGAGGGTCAGGTCGTCACGTTGTAGGCGTAGGGTTAGGATGAGAGGCACATGGCTTGGCTACCGAGCAGAAGAAAGGGCTAGGGAACAAGCAGCCTAGCGCCGTTTTGAAAGCACGAGCAGACACTCAACAAATGCACCACTACCATTACTACGACTACTGCGCTGTCCACCAACTCCTTCACTCACAGAACACGTAGACCACGACCGCGGGAGTGGAGAAGAGCAGCGTGTTCGGGGACATTGACAGCAGAGCCTGAGGACAGCAAGTCACATCCTCCTTGTTGTTCTTCTAGCGAGATCTGGCGACTCACGCGTCTCCATTATTTAGAGTCTGAGATTGCCTTTGCTTTACAGCACAACCCAGCAACGACCAATATTGCTCTGACACCCGTCAATCGCTAAGCCAATGCTGATCAATTCATCACTGGCGCGCACGAAATGCAAGGTGACATGTGTAAACTGCCGATAGGACCACCGTGGCCACACTTCACCCGACGCGCCTTCCGAGTCTGACCGCCTAGAAGTACTGCAAGTACTCGATACATACTTTCAGCCTGCAGACATGCCGACTTTTACGCCCGTGTATCGCCCGCCGACGGACCAGCAGTCTTTCCTTACCCGCGAGCAGAAGCGCGACCGCAAGCGCAAGCGAGACGCTGACGCCAGCGACGACCAAAATGAAGGACTGGCTTCTCCGACAAAGCAATCTCCACACCCGGAGTCAGATATTCTCGACGAGCCGAGAGTGCCACATCCTGTCAACAAGAAAGACCCATACTATGTAGCTGGCTGGCCGAGAGAAAAGCCTCTACCCGGTGGCAACTTCCCACATGCAGCCGTCAAGGAACCCTCAAGCCGCCTGTCGGTCGAGGAAGAACTTGCACAGCTTAATCCCCCATTGTTCGTACCCAAGGCAAACCCAGAAGGCCACTCCGGATCCCTGAAGCGCCGGCACCTGGACAATTTGACCGCTATATTGCACAAATGTATGCTTCATGGGGATTGGGTTCGGGCTTCTCGGGTATGGGGCCTGATTCTGCGCACTGAAATCGCCGGGCACGGGCCCGACATCAGACAACATGGGAGGTGGATGGTTGGCGCCGAGCTTTTGATGAGACGGAGTCAAAGCCTTGAAGACCAGCACGCGCGGCCTGTGACGAGCAGCAGCGATGGCGACGTCGTACCAGCTGGTGAAGATGCTGTGCCACCGCCAGTCATCACCGACGAAGGCTTTAAGCAGGCGCGGGACTACTATGAACGCTTGACCCTCCAATACCCACACCGAGAGAGAGCGAAGCATTCGGACGTGACCGCGAAAGTTATATACCCTGCCTTTTTCAACATCTGGGTCTATGAAGTTCAGGAACGATCACGGAGGGCATTGGCAAGGACCTCAGCGCCACACGATATGTCGGAGCTAGAAGACACCCGAAGTGTGCGGAGCGACACATCTGACCAGTTGCAGAGCCGATATCAGGTCCGGCATCGGGAAGTCGAGGAAGCTGGTCGGATCGCACAACGACTGGATGAGCTACTTCTGAATCCGCCGTACGACACTAGCTCAGAACTGCTTGAGCTGCGCGGTATGGTCGCGTTATGGGCTTCAAATCTGCACAAGCAGCTGGCGGGAACACATGCTGCCAGTCTTAGCGGCACCTCAAGCGAGGATGATGGCATTCAGGGTGGTAGAGCAGAATCTCGTGAGTCCAAAAGCCGGCACCAGAAGCTGTCGGGAATTGAGAGAGAGAAGGCGAAGAAGGTTTTCGAGAAGATGCTCTCGGCTGGAATGGGGCTATCGCATGAAAACCTGACCTTTCTCCAAGAGAGCAACGAAGCTGTCAAAACAGAGATCGACGAAGACGACTGAATGAGACTCATATCAACGCTACTGTCCTTTCTCTACCCGAGTCAAAGCTTCCGCTCCCATCAGCACAGTATGAACACCCATCAAAGCCGCTAGCTCAAAAACCTCCATCACCTCCTCCGGGCTCGCCCCTTTTTCAATCGCATTCCGGATATGGATCTTCAGTCCCGGCTCATAGAGATGCGTGGTCGCACAGTCGATCGCACAATACACCAGCTCTTTCACTTTCGGCTCTAGATGCGACTTGCCTTCCTGAAATGGCACGGACGAGTACTCAGTGTACGCCTCAAAGAAATCAGGCGAGAGTGCGAGAACCGGAGGCCAGCTTCCAGACCAGTAACCCCTTTGACGGATGAAGTTCGCTTTGAGCTGTTCTTGCCTTTCGCTCAACTGGTCATCAGAAATTCTCGTCCCTTTCTCCTCGAGGACCTGCTGAAGCAAGGGTACACCAGCTGTCACGGAATGCACTCCAAGCACGGAAGCCAACTCGAGGGTTTCGATTATCTCGCCACGAGAGGCACCTGCTTTTTGCGCTTCGGAGATGTGTAGTTGCATGCCGGGTTGGAAGAGATGGGTCACTTGAGCGTCTACTGCCAAGAGAATGAGTTCCTGAATTTTGCGTGGAAGCTTTTGCTTATTGATGGGAACGGCACGAAGCTTGGCGTATGCGGCGAGGTAGGCTGGTGATACCGAGAGCAGGTTCTCGAATTGAGGTGTCCACGCCTCGCCTGAAGCTATGAGGGTTTGTTTGATTGATGCCGGGTCCATTGTGCGGTTCAAGTGAGGTCCAGATGAATAGTGTCTCCTGTGTCTGTGTGATAGATGCGGACTGAGCAGCTTCGTGAGAATGTGTTCCAACAACAAGCACAATAGTCAAATGAAGCAATCTAACAACAGTCAACAGTGATGTTGACGATGTTCGAATCCCAAACGATCAACAATTTCAGCCTTCTGAGCTAATCCTGCATATCCATTCCAACTTGGCTTTTACCCCTCCCCTGCCCCGAGGTCATCGTATATCGCTTCTTTTGCGTCTCTTCTCAAGCACCTTAGGCATGTAGCCAGCTGTCACGTTCACTCTCCAAACACTTCAACTTCTGATAGCTCAAGGAACCACCACAACGACTTGTTAAAAAGTAGACCACACTTCTTCGGTAAGCTTCACTCCAACCTGCAACCCCCAACATCTGAGTTCTATATGATGAGAACATTATTTCTTCAATATGCTATTGGATCTGTAGTCGTCTTTCTCGGATGATGTTGACAGATATAACAATATTCATGGTTTGCCTGATATGGTTCAACGCTTCCATCTTCACTTCAGACACAATGACCTTGGAGAACGTGTGCTAATTCCACCCAAACCTCAGATGATCCTGCTATCGACACGTCCCTCTGTTCCAGGACCGACGTGCCGGGTTTGTGGAGGTTCTGACATTGATGCATCTCGAAGGCTCAATCGATGCTGGTTGACTGCTCGGCGGCAGAGAGCTATGCCGCTTGATATGAAGCGTCTGATGGGTCCATCATCCCCGTAAGACTCCTCGCAGCACCACACATCCATTTCCCGGTGCGCTTCATCAATTTCCACTCATGTAAAACCATATATTGCTTGACAATTCCGGTCGGGTACCCGACTTTCTCCACATTCACAAACTGCTCTACTCGATCCATAGCTGGGTTGAAGGCATGTTCCATTCTGAGGATCCTAATCGCGTAGTCCGGGTACTTTTGCGTCAGGTCTCTGTAAACTTCCATCCATAGTGCGGGCCCAGAGCCTTTCGGTGCGTCGGGCTCGGCCCAGTCGAACGTGAATGAGGAGGCGAGATTTTGCCATGTTGGGGAGGTGAGGTCGAAGTTTCTGGTGTTGATTGCGGTTTCGAAGGCACGAGTGTAGAATGTGAGGAGGGAGATTATTGCTTGTTGTTTCTCGATTTTCAACTGAACGTTGTCGCTTGTAACCTCCTCTGGCTGCTTTGTTTTCGACTGAAGCATGTCAAGAAACATACTGATCATCACTATCCATGGAAAATTTGGACACGGAGGTTGGGTTGTTCATTCCCAACGTCCAAGTCCTAGCTGTTCAAATCAGCTTCATAATCTTCCGAAGATCAAGTGTCTTTGGAGGCCTCCAAGCCTCGTATGCCGTGGTGGATCAGCGAACTGCACAGTACGTCAGCCGCACGCACGCCAAGACTTTGGTGGCTTTGTGGACCACTCCAAGAAACCTTGTAGTGATGAAGGCGAAGTAAGAGATACAGAGATAATGGGACTGCGAAGCTGAAGCTGACGCCTTAGCCACCTTGCCTTGTCTCTGCTATGGCGTCGCTGGAAGGGTATCACGACCAAATGCTCGCTCGCTAAATGTCCTTTTCACACCACATCGATCAGTAGCTGTCTTGTCTCCAATGTCCACGGACTTTCTGCCAGTCCTGCTTCTCCTTCTCGCCTCCAGATTTCTCCAGTCCAAGGCCTCGCTCAACCCACTCCTGGCTACCCATCTCACTGAGACGGGACAGAGCGCGAGCGAAGGCAAAGGCTTCCTCGTCACCCGTGAAGAAACTGCTGTTTTTGAGCGAGTCCATGTTCATGCCAAGATCGTCCATCATCATCCGCATAGCGTCGTCGACATCGCTGCCAGGCTTCGTCTTCACCTCCTTCGCCTTCTTCCCAGAATTGCTTGATTCGGCAGCCTGGTCGATAATATCGTCAATCTCGTTTCGAGACATGAACAGTTGCGTCAGCGGGACAGCGGTTGTCAGGACAAGCTTCGCACGAGATTCATATACAGCATCCAGAAAGGTAATGAATCGTCTTGCCAGATCTCGGGATCGGTAATTCATGCCAGGCACGTCAGTCACAATGAAAGCATCGTAATGCTTTACTAGTTCCAAGTAATCAGCAGCTCCAGTGGCTGACCCAATCAACTCGTTGAAAGTGAACCAGCATGCTTTGCCTGACGCCTTTGGCACTGTGATCTCTCGACCCCACACATGCTGGACGTCTGGGTGAGGAGGGTCATGCTCGACGTCACCGAGAAACTTGAACCAATGCTCTGCATGCCCCTGGGCCGAATTGTCGAGCGGGTGATGGTATACGCCTGATGGTGGGCGAGGAATCTTGCGGTAGTCGGTCGTGGAGTCCAAATTCAAGACTCTGAGTTGAGTCAGGAGGAGATTGATACACGGAATGAAGGACTCGCGCTGTATGCCGTTCTTGTACAATTCCTTCGGGTGTCTGTTCGAGGTAGTGACCAAAACCGTTCCGTGTGCCATCAAGCTCTCGATCAATCTCCTCAAGATCATGGCATCTGCTACGTCCGTACACTGGAACTCGTCAAAGCAGAGCACTGACGCTTGTTCGGCAATCTCTCCCGCCACAAATGGAATGCAATCGATGTCGTTGCCATACTGCATCTTCATCTTATGAAGCTGCTTATGCACATCTTGCATGAAGTTGTGAAAATGTATCCGCGTCTTATGCGTGATATTCGGAGGGAGTGTATCGTAGAAGAGATCCATCATCATGGTCTTACCACTTCCTACGTCTCCGTACATGTATATGCCTTTTGGCAGGTCTGGACGAGCCCGCATGACTAGTTGGGCCTCATCGCTGTTCCCAAGAAGGGAGCTGAGGTAAGACTTCTTCTTGGGTTGTAGGGATTCAATGGTGGGCTTGACGATTTTCGGTGGATTGTATCTCGTCAAGCGGTCGTGGAGGTCTTGGAGTGCCTGGATGAGTGTTCGCTGATGCTCGTCGTCTCGTAATCTGCCCGATGCCACCCTCGCATCGTACTCTGCTATGGGGCCTCTGTGTGGCTGGTCCGCGACGGTTGCCATTCGTCTCCTATCTTGTCTTTGCAAGCCAGCCTCTTGCTGTCCTTTCGCCAGCACGCGGGTTGGCCGTCTCTGCTGTGAGCCTCTCACATTCTGACTGGCGAGACACTTGGCGCACATTGTCCTTCGCTGTTGACGGAAGGCGAGTGGTTTGTATGAGGCTCTTACGAGACTTCGCAAAGCTCTCACGGCTTCCGGCGAAGCCATCGTGAATTCCGTAGCTCTTTCTTGCCGCAGCTCTCAACCTTCAGACCATGCCTGAGTCTTCCCGTCCTCAGCACTCACGCGGACAAGCGTAGGTGTGAGTGTGTGCGGCTCGTGCTCTGTGCCTCCTCTTAATGTCTGAGAAATCGAGGACGGCAATGCCAGTCCTCCAGAGTCGCGGAACCAATGAGGCCTGTTCGATAGCGGCTGTCTACGTTGTCAGTGCAAGGTAGGAGGTACACAATCCCGCTGGCTGGTGGAACAGGCTCGCTGCGGCACATCGTCCGTCGAGGCCTCGGCCCACCGGAGAGAGTTCTGTCACTTTCGTCACGGACAGTCCCACCTCCTTAGAGACTTTGATATCACATCAACAACAACGCTGAGACCGAGTCATTCAACCAGGCTCGAAAGCCTCCTTCTCAGGCTTGCACGTCTCGATGGTGAAAGACTGCGTTGCTGTCTGGATATCCTTGTTGAGGTCTTTAACCTCAAGGTGATCGAGAAAACCTGGACTAGTTCGGTTCATCCGATTTGCATGCCCATCTACGTGTGCTGTCTGTACACTACACAGCTTGACTCGGCTTTCTACCGAGTTTACAGGACTACGCTTGGACTTCTGTATCTTGAGGCTCATCAGCGCGCAAAGAAGACGCGGCGCGAGCGAGACACGGTCAGCCCAGCCTCACGTGCAGCTCTCGAAATAGCACTTTGAAGGATCATGCCCGTGAGACGCGGCTACTGGTCACTGGTGAAGTAACCTCATCAACCTCTCACTATCCTCTCGCCACGCCATCCTTCGCTGATGAGCGGCACAAATACAACCTCATCTTGGCTGCGCCCTCTCACAAGCGATTGCAAAGCAATACTTGCTGATGGTTTTGGTCCCTGGATTGTTGAAAGTGGAAATACTCACGAGAAGGAAGCTCGTGTCCCGCACAAACATCAGTCGGCTGATGCACGCTGTGCCCAAGTACTCCACTGTAGAAGCTTTCACGACAAGGCTTTCTTTAGAGATGATGTCAAACCGTAAGTTGTAGAGGCTGGTTGAAGCAGGTATATAGGTGGGGTGGACACCAAGACTTGACAAGCATTCACATCTCAGGACAAGCATTCAAACTATCTCACAAGCTCCTGGAACTATTCGACATTCTGAAGACCACTCAAGCCCGCGTATCAGAGCATACAGCATAGAGCAATCCCAACCAAAAGACGATCAAGATGCACTCTACAACCATCCTCGCAACCCTCTTCACAGCTCTCGCAGCCGCCGCACCAGTCACCAGACGCGACGGGCCTTCAACATACTACGGCGTATCCCTCTACGTCAACGTGCACCCAGCGGGCGAAACACCTCTCAACGAGCCCGCTCCAGTCGAAATCAACAAACTCACCCAACTTTACGACACCTCGGCATCCGAGATCAGCTTCGACCAGGGAGTCCACTCCAATGTCGATATCAACAGTGTCGAGTGTCGGGCTTTCAAAGACGCCGATGGCGTAGTTCCAGGAAGTGCGCCTTTCACGGCGAAGAACCCGGCGCTGTTGAGCACGAATCTTGTGGAGGTTGGGAGTGTGCTTTGTTATATTACAGAGACGCAGTGATGGGATAATGGATGATGTGTGATGGAAAGTGTGGTTATGATTGTTGCTAAACGACTCTCTTTGATTGCATAGCGTGGAAATTTGCTGGTTTTCAAATGTAATGGCATGGCTGGATGAAGAGATAATGACATAGATTGGTGAGAAGGAGTTTTTGTACATAGCACGAACGCATCAGTAATGATAACACCTAATGCTGCCGTTTGATCGCGCTCCTCGTCATCTTCGTCGTTTGATCGCCTTTGACTTGCCAAGTCTGTATGAGCTATAGAGATGGCTGCAAAAGAGTAGTAGTCTGCACGCGTGCAGGTGATATCACTTGATCGCTATAGGCACAAATATCGGGTTGCTGTATATTCAAGAAGATGGTGTGGTACTTGCATACTTTCATGGGGGCTTCTCAAAAATCCGCGAATTCTCGCAAATCGCTAATTCAGATTCGTCGTTATCTTAGCGGCAGCTCTCCATCAATAGACTCGAAAGGATACAGACATTTTTCTACCAGCAACGAAGAGTACGTAGGCTCATATTTCACCCTACCCAGAGAATGCCTCGCCCATTTTTCCTTGACGCCCAAGCACATATCAACGCTGCAGAAGCCGCCATCACTCAGATGACGACAACGAGCTCCCCTTCAATTCCTTGGTCATGTCATACCACCCTCCACCGCCAAACTGCGCCTTACTTTCACCCTTGTTCAAGAACCCTAGCTTTTCATAATAGGGTATCAAATGCTCATGCGAAATGAGCGCGGCCCGATCAGCGACACCATGGCTCTCGATGCGCTGCAGGTAGGCCTTCATGAGCGTCTTACCAAGACCCCTCCTCTGGTACTCCGGCAGGACTGCTAAGCTATGAATGCACACCGTCCTCCCCTCCTCCTTATGACCTAGCCTTGAGTCGGGATTCTCCGGCGTTGGGATGGCCATATCGTCGTCGGTGACTGTCGAATTAGTTGTCTTGGTTGCGACAATGTGTCCCATGAGCATGGCTTTGCGGTCCGGCGCTCCGCTGAAAACGGGTTGAGATGTCTCTGCCGTGACGACGTTTGACGAGCTTGCCTCTTGCGATGTGAAGATTCCCATACTGAGTTCGCCACAGTGCTTCAATCGGTACTGGAACTGTGAAGCCGTGGAGTTTTAGCATGAGGATCTGGATGTAATAGGAATGTGCAAGGATGTATCTGAAACGGCAGTGGAGTACAAGTGACATGGAGAAGAAAAGTGGATGGCCCTCCCCCCTGGTTGACGCCCAACGCAAGGAAGGAAAAGCAAGATGCTGCGACGGTTGCATGTTGGATGTTGTGCAGAGGCCGACAGCTCAACAGGCGTTTCCTTTTTTCAGCCATCACGTGTAGGTCGTGTTCTGGATGAAGAGAGGACTGTCAAACGACAGCGGCAGGACGCTACGGAAGCAGAAGACAACGCATACCGCAGAAGCGTATCACCAACATGTCACTCGTAACAGGGTGGCGCCGTGTCTGTGACGGCCAACGAACTAACCTTTTCGCGAGTGCATCGTTCTTGGGGCGGAAAGGTTGCCTCCTCTAGGCGCGCACAGCTCTCGATGTCGGCCAGCGTCAGAGTCTGGGTGTACGGGTGAAGTTCGTCGCGCTTCTTGTTGCTTTGTGTGAAGTCGGTCAGAAGGTCGCTGCTATCGCCCTCGTCCGTATTGGCATCCATAGGGGTCTGGCGGTCGATGGCAGGCTCTTTTGACAGCTGGGACATTCCAGACAGAGTGCCCTCGTTAGCTTCCGCTGACAGGCTGAACAGGTCACGCGGCATAGTTTGATGTGGCCGGCGTCTGGATTGTGGCTACGAGGGTTGTTGCTTGCCCGGTTGAGAAGGGTGGCTTATTTATGCACTCTGACAGCAATGCCAGCGATATGTGTTCCACGGCTTGTATGCACAGGCGATCCCGAGTTTGAAGTGCCCTGACGTTCCGCACAGTTTCATGCGTTAAGGTGATGCGTGCTGGCTGCAGTAGCGGCGCCGTAGCTGCATTCAAGCCACGAGGGGGCAAGGTGTCGTGTGAGAGCTGCCTTCTGTTCCGGATCGAAGAAAGTGACGTGGAAGTGAAAGGCGTAGTGAATGTCTGGATTGATTTATGAGAGGCAAAAGTCACAAGCCGAATGGGAGTGACACCCTTGTTCGGTAACCGGCGGCGACAGCAGGGGGATGGAAGAGGAGAAAGGATGTTGCACCGAGCCGATGATGCCGATGTGGTTGGGGGCCAGGATGACGAGGGGCTTTCGTGCCCACAGCTGCTGCTCTCTGCTGCTGGTGTGCATATGGTCCATCGGATAGTTGCATAGGCAGACGCTGCATATACCGAACGTCTCGAACCAGGCTTTTGGTATCCTGGCGCGACAGCAGCGACGACCACTTCACTTACCGCCTCTTGCGAGAGCGTGCGGTGCCACGCGACGGCCGACTCGAAGCAAAGCAGTGCGATCCAAGAGAATCCACTGTTGTTCAAACGCGTGCCGTATACAATCAAGGTGGAGCGCCGCTGACTGAGCGAGACATCACCACATTACCACTCTGTCCAAACACGTCAGACACATCCCAACTCCGACTTCCCGTTTGCCATCTTCTCGCAGCTTCCAGCACTCGGATCAAGTGAGGGTTCCGTTGCGCACGCACTTGTCGCCTGCCTCGTTAGTCATGAACGTCATGCGGGACTGGTGAACTCGGTCAGTGAAGCGAACTTGAGCTGGTGGTGACATTATCAAGTGCAGCCTTGAAACATCCATACCCGTCCAACAGCATCTTACCGTCTGGCCCACTCGCCGACACACAAAGCGCAGCGTCCATCTCTCACCCAGCCAAACATTTCACACGCCCAACCGCGAATCCAAGGCGACCTGGCGGGTGTCACTTTCAACCGCCGGCATTCCAGTGCGGACCTGTTAGCGGACGACGTTTCCATCTGCTTCAGGCGACCTGCATACGAGCTGTTATAACGCAAGGAACGCACAACTACAACGCGGAACAGAGCTTGGATTGAACTGAAGAGGCAACATGTGAGTACCACTAACCGGATTCCATCATCTTTGCCCTCATCGTCGTCTCACTGTCAAACCATCCCGCCGTGCCTGTGCCACTGCTCAGTACACCGGTGACTGACCGTTGTGACCTTGCTAGGCCGCGCATCACTATACAAATAATCGCTCCCAACCATGCCCTCGATCAAGAACTCCTCAACCTCGACCTGCCGTCTGGGCTCTCGCTTGCCGATCTTAAGGGACTCGTCGCAGCAGACACCGACATTCCGCAAACCTCACAGCAGTTCTACCTTAACAACCAAGTCCTACAGGGCGACGACAAGAGCTTGGAGGACGCTGGTATCAAGGATGGAGATTTAATTGCTATGCTCATGAATCAACCGCGGCAGCAGAACAACAACATGGGTGGGCAGCGGAGAGGTCAGCAACAGCAGGGCCAGCGGAGAGGCGCACCCAGTAGCACACATGAGATTGAGACGACACGACTGAACATTCTGGGCAACCCTGCAGCAATGGCTCAGATCAGAGAACAGCGACCAGCCTTGGCGCAAAGCATCAACGATTCAGATCGCTTCCGTGAGGCGTGGATGGAGATGATCCGCGAGGATGAAGACCGAGAACAAGACAGACGGGAGCAAATACGGCTATTGAACGAGGACCCGTTCAATATCGATGCTCAGCGCAAAATCGAGGAGATGATTCGGCAAGAGTCTGTGCAGGAGAATCTCCAATTCGCGTATGAACACAACCCGGAAGGTACGTTACGTCACACTGGCATGTGAACGCCAAGACTTGCATGTGCTAACATAAATCTTTCAGTATTCGGGCGCGTGACTATGCTGTACATTCCAGTCGAAGTCAACAAGCACCCGGTCAAGGCTTTCGTCGATTCCGGCGCCCAGACTACCATCATGTCACCCAGCTGCGCCGAAGCGTGCGGTATCATGCGCCTGATCGACAAGAGATACTCCGGTATTGCGAAGGGTGTTGGTACTGCTCAGATCCTAGGTCGCGTGCACTCTGCAGACATCAGGATTGGCACATCCACCATGTCTTGCTCCTTCACGGTCATGGAAGGCAAAGACGTCGACCTTCTCCTCGGTCTGGATATGCTCAAGCGGTTTCAAGCAGTCATCGACCTTCGGCAAAACAAGCTGATTTTCGGCGACGGCAACGATGTGGGCTTCCTTGGAGAGGCTGATATCCCGAAGTACCTCGAAGAAGGTCCTGCATCCCACGAACCCACCATCTCTGGACCAAACGGCACCTCAATTGGTGCTCAGTCAGGCACAGTGAAGCCTGCTGGGTCCGCCTCAGGTTCGTCTTCATCCGGTCCAAACGGCGCATTTCAGGGCTCAGGTCAAACGCTAGGAGGATCTTCGAGCGGCAAGGCCCCCGCGACTCCAGCTGCCTCTGCTGGCGCACCTGCTTCTGGGCATCCAAAAGAGGCCATCGAGCAACTGATAAGCTTGGGGTTCTCGCAACAGCAAGCCATCGCAGCTCTTGATGCATGCAATGGCAACGTAGAGTATGCTGCAGGACTGCTGTTTCAAGGCTGATCGTTATGCCTGTGTACGACTACGCGACGACAGGCATGAGATACCCCTCCGTTCTCGACGAGTGCATAGTTGCCACTCGGCGATGTATGCTCTATAGCGAGAATCATTAGCGCTGGCGCACTTGGGAGAAGTGCCTATGTAGCTATTCATGGAAAAGACTACTTCCGTTGAACTATCATCGAAGTGTTCCACTTCGCGTGTCAAGTAATGGTGCATGCTTAACACGACTTGCGCGGTTGCAGTAGCGCAATGAGTGCCCCTCGTTTGTGCTCACGAGATGCAGTCATGAGATGCTACGTCTCGAGTCAGTTGGCATTTACCATTAGTGTGTCGACCATCGCCAGTTGCATATCTTTCCACTGTATGCCTCATGGTACACTGAACTACACTGGTATACTGCCTTTGTGGTTTTGCAGTACGAAAGGTGGGCAGGAAGTCGTTGTTGCCCCAGGCCACAGCTGTGGCGCAGAAATCCCGAACGCCACAACAACCTCCTCCACACTTCCGTCTTCGTGCAACACGAGAACACACCGAAGACTCTCATCAAGCCGGAACCTTCGCGTTGAGCCGACCATGCGGCGAAACAGGGAATATTCACGTTCGCGAATCTGACCTGCTGGACGTGTTGAACTGCGGTGACCTTGGAAAGATGGACTACGTTCCACTCCCGCGAGGAAAGCTCTGGAAAGGCAAGGCCGACTTCTTCCGCCCCTTCAGAACCGCCGCCGCAGAAGCTGGCGAGAACATCATTCCTCTGTATGACCCGTCAGTCCCGCACAAGGAACCCGAAGAGCCGGATCTGACGGAATTGAACTCGGCCTTGACGGCTTTGGTCGATATCTTTCCGGATGTCCAACCTGAGGTTTTTCGGGAGATGCTCGTCACTATATCGGATGAGAGTCGGTTGCAAGTTGTTACGGAGCATTTGTTGCAGAAGAAAGCGAAGTGGGTGAAGGGGAGGTGGAGGACGCCGCCGCAGCAGCAGGGTAGGGAGAGTGAGAGGAAGGAGGGGAGGTTGAAGAAAAGAGCGGTAGTGATTGTGAAGATTGATGAGAGGGAACATGGGACGTTGGAGAATGAAGATCTGTTTCGTGGGGAGGGCTACAAGAAAGCTGTCAAGCAGGTCTTCTATCAGGAGTTTCGAAACTTGAGTCATTCGACTATCAAGGGCGTGTTGGCGGAACAGAACTTCTCGTACACGCTGGCTCGTCCGGTCTTGCAACGAGTGTCGAGCCGGACGTGGAGGATATCTTTGAGCAGTCTTTGGTCGAAACGAGTGCCTTCGACTTCTGCAGATGGACATCCGTTCATTATTTGGCGAAATGACTCTAGTGAAGAGGGAGATCAGGTGCCTGCGGTCAAGCGTACTGGAACTGCGGAACTGGATCATGAATTGCACGAGCTTTTCGTCGCACCTCTCATGACGCGAAAACGACAGGATGCGATGGTGGCCGATTACCTGAAGGCCAGTGAGTTGAATGAAGAAGAGGCCGAAGAAGCTGGAGCCATGTTCGACTGCGATTGCTGTTTCAGCGAGGTGCCGTTCGAGAAGATTGCGACTTGTGACGAGGGCTGTCATACTCTCTGCTTGGACTGCGTCAGACGCACCGTGAACGAAGCCCTGTACGGCCAAGGCTGGTCTCGGACCGCAGATCTGAGACGAGCAACCGTTCGTTGCTTCTCACCAATGGCATCAGACTGCGAAGGCTGCATATCAAGAGATCTGGTTAGACGAGCTTTGACACAAGGAAGTGACAAAGACGATGCATGGCACGATTTCCAAGACCGGGTGACGAACGAGACATTGCTTCAATCTGGACTGCCTCTGCAGCGATGTCCATTATGCAACTACGCCGAGGTTAACGAACCTCCTAAGACGAGACTTAAGCATCCCCTGGCAGTCTGGCATCATGTTACAACAAGATCCTCACCAGCAGTCCAAATCATGTTCACATCCCTCTTCATGGGCCTAGCCATCTTCACAATTCCTATCATCTTCATCCTCGCCATCGCCTGGCTCGCAACCCAACTCATCCCACCCGCCAAGAGAACCCTCAACAAATCCATGACGCGGATGCAAAAACGCCGCCAAACCTCTAAGTTCAAATGTCTCAACCCAGCCTGCTCCCGCATCTCCTGCGCTCGCTGCCTCTCCCCCTGGCGCGACCCGCACGCCTGCTTCGAATCCGAGAAGACTTCCCTCCGCACAGCAATCGAAGCCTCCGCCACCGCAGCCGTCAAACGCACATGTCCCAAATGCTATCTCAGCTTCGTCAAATCTTCTGGCTGCAACAAACTCGTTTGCAATTGCGGATATACCATGTGCTATATCTGTCGATCGGAAATTACAACGAGGGAAGGGTATGCACATTTCTGTCAACATTTTCGGCCGAATGGTGGGAGGTGTGGGGAATGTGAGAGGTGTGATTTGTATGGGAATGAGGATGAGGATGTTGTTGTGAGGAGGGCGGCAGAGGAGGCGGAGAGGGTTTGGAGGGAGAAGGAGGAAGGTGGGAAGGGTGGAGAGGGCGTTGATGGGGAGGCGGGAAAGTTAAAGACGAAGGCTATGATTGAGGCGCTTGTTGGAGAGGGGAAGAAGATGTGGTATGATGAGTATTTGGACGCAGTTGTTGATGCTGTGATCGTTTGAGTAATGCATAAGTATTGGCGTATTGATACCCCTGGGACGACATTTACTCCAATGGCAAGCATTGTTGAGGTCCATTTGCGGTCACGTCAATAATCTCTTAGCTTCTAAGCCATTCATCATACGCCAGATCCGCAGCCGATGGCCTCGCTGTGGCATCCCACTGGAGCATTTTGCGTATGAAGGCCAGAAACTTTTCCTGCTTCTCACCTTCCAGCCGCGTTTCTGCATCCTCGAGTGATTTGCTGAGAATCTTCTCGGCCGACTTCCAAGTCCCCGTGGCATCAAAGTACTCTCCAACTCTACCACCACTTTGCAAAAACTCATTTGGCGGAGTTCCGAGAACCGCAACCATCTCAGCCAAATGAGAAGCCTCACTCGTCTCAGCACCTCTAGCTTCGCAAAAGAGCTTCTGTCCTTGAAAAAGATGCCAGCACTGTCGACCATTAGCAAAACTTGATCACATCTGGTCTGTTCCTTCTCCGGACACCTACCAAGAGCCCAACATTCCAAATGTCCACCTTATGAGTCCAAGCCATCCCCAACAACACCTCCGGAGCCCGATACTGCACCGGTTGAGCAAGCTGTCTAAACGGTCCAGCCCCAAACTGTGCTTCCCCAAAATCACATATTGAAGGTGGCCCATTGGAAAGCTTCGGTCTTCGAGTCTGATAAATCGTCCGATCATCTACAGTCTTCCTTGGTGTAGGGTTATCCATCTCAGCTTGTTCGTACTCCACTAAGATCGATAAGTCCTTAATTCCAAGAAGAACATTACTCGGCTGCAAATCGGTGTGCGTTACATTTGCTTCTTCATGCAAGAAATCCAACGCCAACAAAACATGCGTAATAGCAGTCTTGATCGTCGATTCCGGAAACCTTCGATCTTTATACGATTCCAACAGATCATGTAAATTCATGGAAAGAGGTTCGTAGAGGAGACACATGTGATCTGTGCCGTCACTTCGGGAAATGTGGAAGACTGTTTCGAATTTAATCACGTCTTTGCGGCCGGGGTGGTGGGAGGTACCACAGTGGGAATCAATCGTTTTGAAGACGGAGAGTTCGCGGTTGCCCCAGTGCGTTGTGGATTTGCGGAAGATTTTGGCGGCGTAGTACTTTTGTGTGCTGGAAGAGAATTAGTATAAGGTTGTTGGGTTCTGTTTGGTATCGTGATCATACCGCAAGCCTCTGCACATCCAGATAGTTGATGTTGCTCCATATCCAAGCTTACCGACGATTTGGTATCGACCGTTCAGGACTTCGCCAATTCTGGCAGGATAGTAGTCTTTTGGGTCGTAGAAGGGCAACTTCTCCTCTTCAATCTTGACATCTGACTGTAATTCTTGGAAGCCTGTCGATGGAAAGATCTTTGGCGGGATAATTGGGTCTTTGACCGGGCTCGGCGTTCGTGTCAGTCTGTCCCATCGCTCCCGCGAACGACTTGCAACTCTTTCTTTCACGTTCTTGGCTGTCAGAAGAAACGAATCCATGATTGATCAGTGCCATACTTGGTATCGATAGACCACTCTTTGTTTACGACGTGGTGCATTCTGAGTTCGATGACGTCTAACGGGACGGCTGATGATCTGCATAGCAGGCTTGATATTGGGCTCAGGGTATTGTCAGCATGTCACATGCTTTGTATTCTATCTCCCTCGCCATGACATCGGGCCCTGACAGTTACAGCAAGTTGCCATGGAGTCGGAAGGTTCAAGAGTCATGTTGCTTTCGGGATAGTTGGCATTGCCAGAGGTGATTCAGGAGTTGACTAACGGGGGTTATATCAATCACTGCAGCGTTTCTTGATCGTTCTTTCAGGTCATGGCACATATTGTACACCTTCTCTTACCGTCCTGAGATATGATCGAGGACATGGCCAGCTGTCTGTAATCATAAATTGCGGATCCCCGCCAAGCAGTGATCCACGTCAGCCCACCACGCCAAATCCTTTCCACCTCGGCCCCTCTGCAGCAGCTATCATAAATAGCCAAAATTTTGTATTCTCATCAACCAAAGCACGTGCTTAACAGCACTTGAAGCTGCCGGGGTAGCTCAATCGGTAGAGCGTCAGGAAGCGCCGTTCCGTTCAAATATGACTTCTCGCTGACTCCTCCCAGGTGTGGCTCTTATGAGGGAATCTGGACCTACAGTTCCATAAACAACCTCAAGGTCGCGGGTTCGAGCCCCGCCTTCGGCTCTTCCTATATGCCGCTGTCTGAAGACAGTGAATAGGCTCGAATCTCTTTTTTGCACTTTTTTGTTGGGTGGGGGGAAGTCTTGGGCTTTGAACCGGAATACGTCCAGTCCGGCCCGAAACCGGCACTCCGTACGGCACACAATGACACAAGCATCACGATAAGACAATGAACAGGCCCCAGTCTCCTTCGTTGCCGTGGTGAATCCTTTTTGGATGGGCTGCAAAGATTCACTTGCTTGTTACAAAAGGCTGCTGGTGGGCCGGGCCGGGATTGGCATTCTCAGTGAGCAACGCATCTATCGCACTCCCATTCATCAAATAGACTAGCATACACTTATCTGATCATAGGCTCAAGGACTGGACTATATGCTCACACGCTTGCCTCCTCCGTGTCTCCCCTTGGTCTGCCTGGAAGCCCGAAGAACTAAGTGTCCTAGTCCAGCATTTTTGAAATCTGCAACAGGAGAGCGCGAAGTACGAAGATCATATGCTCAATATAGAAGAGACAAATCAAGTTTGATCTTCCAGATCTACATATGCGGCCTCAAGCTACTCTCGGCCCGCTCGCTGCATACAGACACGCATGTCAGACTGGAATGCAGCAGCCGGAGAAATGTTCAGCTCACACGACATTCTTCTGAAGCCATTGCTCCCAATCATCCTTACTAAAGCTGCTCGAGATGCCATTTTCGACAATACCGTTGAAGAGCACAGTCGGAGTGACATGAATACCCTGAAGTCGGTTTGCCTGTAAAAGGTCAGCACATTTTCATACCTCCATAAGCTGACCACGGCTTCTCACCTTCACAAGCAACTTCAAATCATCTGTCGTCCCATTCCCACTATTTAACGCCCCATCCTTCCCGGGCTTATCTGAAATAAACAACTTCTCATAAATCTCCTTCTCATCTAATCCCACTCCCCCAGCAAGTTTCGCAAGTCTCTTATACGTCTCATCTCTCGATTCATGCACGACATTGACGTCGAAATATTCGGTCTGTTTTTCGAAGAGGGCTTTACTGAAGTCCCAGAATTTGTCCGGTTTGGTTTGGAGGACTGCTACGCCGGCTTCGTGGACGAGGGTGGAGGAGGGATGCCAGGGTTGGATCTGTGTGGAGGGGTGAGTATGGAGGGAGAGAACGGGGTTGATGTGTATACCTGCTGGCGAAAGATGAACTGGACTTTGGAGGGATACTTTTGCTTCACGATTGGGAAGACGTCGTTGTAGACTGTGTCGAACATCTTCTTGGAGAACTGTGCTGCGTGTCAGGGCTACTTTTGTCGAGCACCAGTATTCGGATTTTGGTCATACCGGACAGACATAGTCAAGAACTGCAAACTTTCATCAGCACTTGGATCTTCATCTTCGATTGACAGAGCGAACATACACAGCTCCAACGTGTGGAGTGTCTCTGGAGAGGCTTTCGCCACCAGCTTCTGGCCTGCAAACTTGGGAGCGAGCGCCATCTTCTTTGTTGTGCTATCGAGGTAGACAAGACAAGAGCAGGTCTTGGTTTCAAACGTGAAATGTTGTCGTTGTGTCGAAGTTGCTGTGTTGTGCTCTCGCGCAATGCTTGCGAATGTCGAGATGAAGTCATCGCGCGGACCGCATTCCGACGAGCCGGACATGCATCGCCGCCAGATCAAGAATCACGCCTAGAGCAATGACACTCATTGTATCAATTCCAAAGTGCAACTCAGCAGGACACACAGGCTTAGGTAGGAAATTGATATTCAATCACAGCGCATAAAAGAATACAATACACAGTAAACCTGGCTACATTGGGTATCCGAAAAGCCAGTGTCCGGTTTTCTCCATGATTTCCATCCTCTATCAATCATGTATCTCAGGCAGTACGCCCACGCTAAGTGCCCGCAATAATCAAATAACAGTAGCGACAACTATCGCTAGTGAAGCAAGTTCCGCAAGTTGGGGCTCGCACTAGCACCCGTTATGCCGTTCGGCTGAGGTCTTGGAGTGGAAGGCGGATCGACTCCCTCAGGTCTGGCTGTTCCCGGCTGGGGATTCGCTGCCGGTGGTGCCTGCGAAGGCTGTTGTAGACCATTCAGTGGTGGAGCTTGAGCCTGTTGTGATTGTGCGATGGGACCACTCATGGGATTTGGAGGCTGTGGTGGAGGGGGATGCTGCAACGGCGGCCCATTCATCGGCTGCGAGTTTGGTCGTCCAAATGGCGCATGTGGACTTGAGTTGACAGGCGGTCCGAGAGGATGCAATTGCCCATAATGCGGATCAGGCCTCTGCTGGTGCTGCGGCGGAGGTGGATATGTTGGGGAGTGCATGGGCGGTGCTTGAGTCGTCCTGGGCGAAGGCAAGCTTCCGTTCGGCATCGGCTGTCCATGAGGAGGGAATCCGTTCAAGTGAGGAGGCCGGGCACCTTGTTGGGGAGTTGGGCCGTACACTGGCGCTGGTGGGTTCGGTGACGGCTGGTGACTATACGGGTAGCCATTGGTGTAGCTGTTCTGACGCTCATGCATCAGCGCATGACCTGTCGGCGGAACGTAATGCCCATTTGGCTGGCCAAAAGGCGGTGGGTAAGCATGAGTTGGCGGAGGAGGTCCAACATGGGGGCCTGGCGGAGGACGACCGAAGCCTGGCGTTCCCATTCCGTTGACTGGTGCCGGTGGCGGAGGAGCTGGAGTCTGCCGGGGTGGAGCAGGCGCGTCCCAGACTTGGAACTGCTCTTCGATGGATCTGTGCCCTGGTGTAGACGATGGAGGCTGTGATGAACGGTTCCAGTCCAGCTGTAGTGGAAACTGACGAGGCGGAGACAATTCTGGTCGATCTGGATGCTCTTCCGGCGGCGGCGTAGGATTCAGCTTCTTTTTCAAGAAGCACTTGTGACACAGGAACTCGGTCGGCAGCTCCTCTTTCGGCCTCTCGGGCTCGGCTGGGCCAGGTGATGTACGAGCAGCAGGATTGCGGTATCCTTGAGGCAGCCCATGCGCGTGATATGATTCATCGTTATGGTCCACTCTGATGGGGTCGCCAAACGCTGGACGGTGCTCGCCATTGACCTCAGGTGGTGCAGCTGGGTCTCTGCCAGGCTGCGCAATTGGAGTACCACCCGTCCGCTCCTGCTCTTCATTCGCGGGTGGCCGACCGGGCCCATACCGATCTGGCATGCCTTCCCAAGCCCGCCCGTTTGTGCCCGGTGCCATGAAGCGAATGTTCTGTCTTGGAGTCACTGCATTCGGATCAGGCATGTCTGCCTCTTGAGGATGGCTTCCATCAACGACCCCTGAATGATTGGTGTCAGGTTTGCTCGGCTTCGGCGACTGCACGCTTTTGTCCACTGGCTCTTTCACAACAGGATGCCATCGGGGTGTCACATCGACATTGCACTTCACGCAACGGCGCTGTTCGGTATCTTGTGTAGTCGGCGTATCGGTCCCTCCGTCTTCAGCCTCGACTTTGGTCTCAGCGACAGTTGAGTTCCTGGCACCACGTCGGACAGCAGCGGCAATGCTGTGAGCTCCAGACTCTCTCCGGCTGGCTGCTTGAGTGGAAGTCGAAGACTGCTGGCCCTTATCCTTAGTAAGTTGTGCCTGCGCAGCCTTGCGTACTGTTCCGGTCAAGGCCAAGTCTGCTTGCTTGAAGCTCTCGACATAAGTCTGCAAAGCGTTCCGGCCGGTCTCTTCGTTGAATTCATCGATTGGGTGGATAATACCCTTGACCATGTGCTCCTTGCAAAGTATAACAGCAGTCAACGCCCCTGTCTCCTGGCCAAGACTTGCCGTTATGACCTGGTCCTTGCGCGATCCCTTGACTGGCTGCACGTCAAAGCCAAATGTGTATCCTGCTTCAAATGCGCACGAAGCGTGGAAGGAAGCATTGCACTGGTAACAATTGACACAAGCGCCAGCATTTTCCTGCAGTCGATTTTGGTGGTCCTTGTTCTTGCAAAGCTTGCAAACCGCTTCGAAGCGATGTTGAGGAATCAGCTGGAAGCCTTCAGCAACCTCGAGCGCCTTCGCATCGCTAAAACGAATTTCTGGTGCCCACACAGCGCAATAGACGTGAACCCAGTTGTTTCCGGTGGTACGCTTCAGCGGCTCGCGGGGATAGATGGGGCGGTGGTGCGACAGCTGCCTGCTGCGGTACTCAGCTCGCATCCCATCGGCTAATTCCTTCTCCAGCCGCTCCTTCTCTCGTTCTCGGTCGGTCTTCTTCTTATGCGACACCTTCGGAGGCTCCACAAGATCGATCTGGGTCTCCTCAGTCAGACACAGGCAGCAAGAGTAGTCGGTCGACACGGAAGGATTTCGATCGTTCTGGCACTGTTCGCAAATCCACTTGACTTCGCCATTAGGACGAACACCATCTTGCTCATCAACTCCAAAGCAGCGTCGGTGAACAGTCAGCTTGCAGTGTGCGCAAGCTATCGTGCCATCGAAGCCCTTGCAAACTGAGCAAGGAAGTTTTTTCCAAGTCGGCTGTGCTGGGATGATTGGTGGAGGGGGCGGTGTTGGTTCTTTGGGCGGCGGCGGAGGTTTCTCCACTTTCTTGGCCGCCTCTGCTGCCGCCAATGCAGCAGCCTTATCCATTTTCGTTTTCTTTTTGGGCGGCTCTCCATTTTCGATAGACGGCACGGATGCAGTTGCTGGCTCCGGTGGATTGCTCGCGGCCTCGTTCGCTGCAAGCAGCTCCTGCAAAAGTTCTTCGTCAATCTTTCGCTTCCAAGCACGCCCACCACCGGCAGCCACCTTCTTCGCAACTTCATCTATCTCTTCCCACTGAATCGCATATTTACGCCAAAGCCCAGCGCAGCGCAGACACAGTGCAAGAAGCGGCCTGTCCTTCGTAGATGTCTTGGCGCTCTTCTCTGACGGAGCAACTTGGCCAGGTGATATTCCAGGTGCGCGTCGCCACTGACGCGAGTGCGTGGTATTGCAGAACTTGCACTGAAACCCGCGACTCTTCCTGATCGCTTTGTCATTATCAAAGGCCGAGTCATCCACATCGTTTGCCAACTCTGCTTGCAGCTTTGCTCCTGTATCGCTCTCGAACTTTCGCTTTTTACGGCCTCCATAGTTGCCCCAGATCTCTCGACCCTTCGGTGTCTTCTTCCAAAGGTAGTAGAAACGTACAATGTCCGAATGTGGCAGGTTCGTCTTCATGTGCAATCGAATAAGGCGGTGCTCAGACCCGTATTTCGCGACTCCCTCCTCGAATTTAGTGAGGTCTGACTTGCTCAACACTGGCTCGTGCAGGTCCTTGACGCGATCGACCTTGGTCATCTGCTTCAATGCGGCATCGACATTGTACTTGTTGGTCGTGAGAAGCTCCAATGCCTTGTCGAGAAAGTTGGTACCAAAGGGAGGAACTCCAACGCCCCGGGCGAGCGGTTTCGCGCGGGTGACATATGCATCCATGAACTTCTCATTGCGTCGGACCGGGTCTTTCTCGCTTTCATCTGAACATTTGGGAGGTTTGTCGTGTGGGGGCATCTGGAAAAGAACAGTGGCCGTGCATCGTGGATCATCGTTTGGGTAGTCCTCACCACGTGCAACATAGCCTGGCGGTTCATCTTGCACCCACTTTGGCCGCTTCGCTTTGTCTTCCTTTTCGGCTTCGATGGCTGCAAGGGTCTCCCTCGTGAGTTTGCTTTCCTTTTTCTGCGCACCGCCTTTCTGATACCGCTTCTTGATCTCGGCGGGTTTTACAAGCTCTACAGCTCGACCGTGCCAGAT
The DNA here is from genome assembly GCA_031771865.1 of Nothophaeocryptopus gaeumannii. Taxonomy (NCBI): domain Eukaryota; kingdom Fungi; phylum Ascomycota; class Dothideomycetes; order Mycosphaerellales; family Mycosphaerellaceae; genus Nothophaeocryptopus; species Nothophaeocryptopus gaeumannii. The sequence goes on along the minus strand of JASISA010000040.1, from coordinate 574,329 downwards.
GTTCACGTTCGCCTGGTGACGAGGGCCAAGCCGTGAGCTCGCGCGGGGATAAATGGCTCGATCGTCGTACTGTAGCGCGTCTTCAACCCTGCAATGAATCCCAAGGTATCGCATCGGCCACATCTTGGCGAGAGCGATCTCGGCTTGGGTCGCAGGGTGGTCGTCGATGATCATTTCGTCGCCGAGTGGACTAGGCGCCCGCGTGGTGTCGTTTGAAGCGGGCGGAGCTTTTTCCTCCTCGACAACATCTTCTTCTTCCGCTTCGGTGACGTGGCCGCTGGCGCTGGGCGTGTTACGCGATTCCTTCTTCCTCTCAGAAGCTCGACTGCAAGGCCCACAGGCCCATGCAAATCCACGCGACGGTTTCTTCGGCAGTGGAGGCTGGACGCAGTTCATATGGTACGAGTTCTTGCATATTGCGCAGTCGACAGAGTCGTTCGATGCACAGTACCTGGCGCAGCGCTTGCATGATTTGGCAGCACTGGTGAGTTCCTTGACGCGACCGATTTCCACTACGACAAACTTCCATCTTTCGTCGAGAGCTTTCTTGACCTTGTCCGGGACGTTGACGATCTGTTGAACGGGAATGCACTCATACGACCGTCGAATGAATCGGTCAAACACCTGCACGAAATAGAAAGAGTCTCGTTCTTTTCGATATGCGTCCAGGTCCTCGATTTCTGACCGGTGCTTGATTGTGCATTTTCCGCGCAGGGACGTGAGCGGGCACAAATCCGAGTGCATGGTGCCGTAAACCAACCGGCTGTCGCTACTGAATCGCTGCACATCTCGAGGACGATAATACCAATTGACGCGTAATGAGTCGATTGGGGAGTTCGGGTTCTCACTGTCAGTACGCAGGAACTCCATGATCCGGCAGAGGTAATATGGGTCGCCGGGAGGCTCACAGACTAGGTACACGTGATCTGGTGACAAAACAGCGTTAGCCTCAGGCAGGGATCGCAGACGGGCGGGGTAAGCACGGCGAACTGCGACCTGCATTTGTGGAATCATGGGTCAGGGGGAGTGGACGACTTACCGTTTACACTCAGCTTCGTCCCGTCGTCGGCAATCAGCTCGCCTTTTTTGTTGAGACAGCTGCGATGCTTTGTGAAGGTCATGATGTTTGTCTCGCGGACCGGGGCCGATAAGGCCGTTGCTGGGGTCAGTTTTCGCGACGCGGCGGCCGGGGGTGGAGTGGCAGACGCAGCATTCGGTTGCAACGAGGCCGACGCCGTACCAGCAGCCTTGCGCTTTTTCGACGGACCTGTCGCAGTCGACGTTGCGGGCGTGGACTCCTTGGCGCCCTTGGTTCCGGCGCCCTCGTTGACCGACAGAAACCCAGGGAGCTCCTGGCCCCGTTTCGAGTCAGAAGCGACATCGCGGCTCAACGCGGCAGCATCATTCGCTACTTTCTTCTTCGTTGTCGTCGTCGCAGCAGAGGTGGTGTAGTCGAAGTCCATGTCCGTTGCGTCTTCGGCATAGTTGGGCCTGGTGCTGGTTCGATTGCGCGAACGCGTGCCGTATGAGGTTTCAGCCATGGCGCCATCCAGATTGTCGGTTTGTGTAGATAGCTTGGATGGTTGCGCGGTCGGGAGGGAAGTTTGGGCTGTTTGCGAAGGATTCTGTGCAAGCACCGCGTCGCTGTCAGACGCAGACGCCGGACTCCCAGTACGTGCATTCTCAGAGACGGGCCGAGAATTGATGGCCTGGAATGCGCCAGAGGCCATTGCCGGCGACGGCTTGGCGGCTGGTGTCCCTGCCCGTGAAGCTGATTGAGACCCGCCAGCAGAGATGCGACCCGCGGCGGGCTCCTGGGCAGCTTCTGCCATTTTCAAGGTGGTGACGAGTGTAACGCATTAGTTATCACGCGTGCTCACGTCACAAAGCGTGGGTTTGATCATGCGGCAGTGGTGTAGCCGCAAGAGTGCAGGCGGTGAAGTATGAAACTGGCAGAGTAGTGGCGATGGCCGCGATGCTGCAAAAGTTAGGTCGGGATCGTCGAAGGTATGGGGACGCCCGGGGCCCAGGAAAACAAAGACAGAAAGCACGACTCGGGGCGTCCAAGACGTGACGGTTAGTCGACGGGCCGGAGTGATGAATGGGAGGGGGGAAATCGAATAAGAAATGCGGCCCAAGGCTGGCGGACACGTTGATGTAGAGAAGAGGATGGAGGATGGAGGATGGAGGCAGACGGCGCGAGCGAGGTGCTGGAATAACGGCGCCCATGCGGACCGGGTGACTTAGTTAGCGCAGCGGCTTGGCCCTGCCAGGCAAGTGTCAAAGCGGCGATTCGTCTATTTGAACTGCATATCATCCATCCACTTCGTCCGTCTCCCATCTCCCGGATCATGCTCGCACCAGCGTGTTTTGCGTGTATGGCTTGGAGATTCTCAATAGTAATTGTCTGCCATCGAGCATCGACTTGAATGATTAATATCTTCACAATTCTGTAGGCAGCTCCGGTTCTGATGATGACGCTTTTCAACACCTTTCTCACAGTGGTCGCGTGGCGAAGGCCAATCAGCGCTGCTTCGTTCCGCGTGCACTTCCTCCCTCCCTCCCACCTCACATCACAACGCCTTCCGATACTTTGGCTCTTCTGTCAAACTCCTTGATGGCGTCTCTGCCAGCACATTATTGAGTGTCGTCGCCTGACGGGCCGTGTGTCGACAAGTACAACATGAAAACGACTTTACTCCTCAGGCTATCAGCGGAATGTCTTGTCACTTGGGTAGAGGCATTGTCCAGGTTCCGTCGACAGTTGCATACGTGTTTCGCTGGCTCCCGAGGCGAGTTGTCGGGCGGGGACAGGCATCTTTGAGAAAGTGTTCAGATGGAGTGAAGGGAGACATGTCCACGGGAGCGCTAAGCCGTTCAGACGTTCCAAAAAGTCGCGGGACACTTCTCTGCCGACCGACGCTCTCGACTTCACGTCGGATTTCGCACTGCACCACATGCGACATTGTCATCTCAGTGCGTCAGACTAGTTACAAAACACACAGCGGACAACTCCCACCCCCTAACGAGTCATCCGCACTGAGTTTGTCTTTTGTTTTCACGTGCTCCGACACCTGTTTGCTCAAACCACCTCTTCCCTGAATCCCGGCACACAGAAGAATTCAATAAGGGCTCTCCTTTCACAATACCTCCGGCCCATGGAATATAACAGCGCTAAATGCTCCGCATCATGACATCCGCCGCGAAGAGAGTCCCAATACCCAGAAATGGGGTGGACTACAGAGGCAAGATAGTCTTGGCGCCCATGGTGCGTAGCGGCGAATGCCCGTCGCGACTGCTTGCTCTCAAATACGGCGCCGACCTTGTCTGGGGCCCGGAAACGATCGACAAGGCCCTCATCGGCACGACGCGGCACGAAAACACTGTCGCCAACACAGTAGAATTCACGAGAATATCTTCAAACGGCGCAAAGAATCCGAGCCTGAACGCAGATCAACAAGAGAGTGTCATCTATAGACTTCATCCGGAGCGAGAAGCAAAGAAGCTGATATACCAGATTGGTACTGCAAACCCGGGAACTGCTGTCGAAGCAGCAAAGCTTATCGCGAAGGATGTTGCTGGCATCGATGTCAACGCAGGCTGTCCAAAACCTTTCAGTACCAGCGGCGGAATGGGTGCCGCATTGCTCAAAACACCAGATAAGCTGTGCTCAATTTTGCGAGCGCTTGTGAAGGAAGTTGGCGAGCCAAATGAAATCGGCATCAGCGTCAAGATAAGAATACTTGACACCGCAGAAGAGACGCGGGCGCTGGTGCAAAGGCTTTGCGAGACTGGAATCCATGGACTCACAGTACATTGCCGCACGACTCCGATGCGGCCGCGCGAGCGTGCAATTCGCGATCAATTGGAAACGGTTGTCGAGACATGTCACGAGGCTGGAGTATCATGTACCATGAATGGTGATGTTTACAGCAGAGATGAGGCTCTTGAGCTCATGAAAGAGTTCGGCGCAGACGGTGCGATGATTGCCACAGCTGCCGAAACAAACCCATCTGTCTTTCGAGCAGAATCAGACGGCGGCAAGGTGAGCTGGGAAGAAGTCGTCAAAGAATACGTCAAGACGTCTATGGAGGTTGAAAACCGATGGGGCAACACGAAATACTTGCTCGGCCAGATGATTCCGGGCAAACAGCAGGCATACAAAGCCATGCAGGCCACAAAGAGCTACAGCGATATTGTCAAGGTGCTCGGACATTCTGATCTCGAAGATCTGGCGAAAGACGTCGACAGGCGGCTGGAGATAGGCGCATTCGAAAAGCCAAAGATGACCAAGGCGGAACGAAAAGCAGCTACCAAGGCTGCTCAGAAAGCCAAGGAAGCGGAGAAGGAGAACAAGAGATCCGAGGATAGTGACGAGCTGAGCGACGAGAGGAAGAAGCTTGCGGTGACGGCTGCCGGTATCAAGCGAACAGCAGAGCAAGCTCGGCTGGACATGCCTCCGGACATTGCGCGTGAGCGGGGACCGGGCTCTGTCTCTGAGAATGTGTCAACTCTGGCTGTGTGATATGTTCCTAGGAGGAGCGTCGCATCGCGAAAGCAGGCATAAGTCTGGAACCAAGTGCTGGAACAGACAGCCCAGCGGGCTCTTGTATATAGAAGCCGACCTCATCCTCCTCTCGATACACAATCATAAACTCGTTCATACTCGTAATCTGCGAGGTGCAATCTCCCCTTGCTTTCTGGTATCTCAGGTACTCGTTTCTCTTCCCTTCTCCACGGAAAACACGACACCCACAACGCCCCCTTGTATTCCCACATCTCATCATGATCTCATGACCCCCAAGATATCGTACCCTCATCTCAACTCTTATAATTAACAACCCCCTTCAAAATCCAGACTTCACCATTCTTCACTCGGCTCGCAACCCTCTCAATCTCTACATCTCCCGGCTGCACAAACGCCTTGTCCCCCTTCACCTCCCACCATATCGTCGACCCACCAAGACTCTCCACTTTCTCTCCTCCCTTCCACGGAGATACAGGTACGATATGCGCCTCCGTAAATCTCCTCATATTCCTGCTCGCGCGATCTTCTCCATCTTTCCCTTCGTAGGCATTTGCGCCGTAGGCGGCGTACTCGAGGGGGTCTTCCCATGGTTTTCGCGGCAGAGAAGTTATGGCGCTGTTTAGGGGTGCGAGGATGGTACTATTGAGATCGGTGGTATCGAGGCGTTTGGATATGCTGTCGATGTCGCGGGTGAAGCCGGCGAAGATGTTTATGGAGCGGGTGGTGCCTATTACATCGGAGATGATAACGTCGGAGGTGGGAGGGGGAGGAGGATTGCTGCCGTCGGAGGAGGGAGGGAGTTGGATGTTTGGGGTGGAATCCATTATGGGTTGTTGGTGGTGGTGGTTGTTGAGGTTCTTGGTAGGTTTGTTGCTACTGCCGAAGAGGAGAGGAATGAGTTGAGCCTGCGCGAGGACGCTGCAGGTGAGTAGGGAAGACGCTATACTTGTTGAGCGCATTTTGAGCGCGTAGTAGGAGGTAGGTCTGCATGTGTGTACCACTGATGGATCAGGCTGGTATGGTGATGCCTTGTCGTGTCAGAGTCCACGTGAATGGCACGCTTGGAGGGGGCAAATTCTCCGAGGCAACATCACCATCAAACATCACATCTCCTTTCTCGACGCTTTCGAGTGCATCATTCTTCTCCACTTCATCCTCTTTAGCTATAACACTCGCAGATTAAAGCCATGAGGCTACGCGCAGGCGAACGCGTACTGTTGCCAGCATGAAGATGCTCAATCTCTCCACCCCGGGCCGTCCGCGGCGACGTCACACCAAAGACATAGGTTGCAGGTCTGTAACAGAGGCAATCCAACTTTCATTTCAGCCGCAATGTTCGTTTCTTAGTACTGCTTTCACGCATTCATATTCAGCATCCATATCCTCATTTCCTTGTTTCTCGAAACGGCCAGTCTATCACTAGCAAATAGAAAACATGCCCTCCCTAACATCCCACCTCATCAACCTCGACCCTTCCGGCCTCAAGAAAGCAACCCAACACCCTTTCCTCACAGCAGCAGCAACATCCTCCCTCCCACCCTCAAAATTAAAACACTGGCTCGCCCAAGACCGCATGTACGCCCTCTCCTACGTGAACTTCATTGGCAATCTCCTCGCTTCCATCTCCATCCCCAACACCGCCGACCGAGAAAACACAATCGAATGGCGCGTAACAGACGCCCTCATCGACTCGCTCTCCAACATCCGAACCGAAATCCGCCTTTTCGAAGAAACCGCCTCAGCGGAAGGATTCTTCGACGCTATCTGCGATTGCGAATGTGAAAGGGCGACGAGGAGTTATCAGGATTTATTCGCTGGGGCACTTTCACAAGGGCGTCCGTTGCTGGTGGGGTTGACGATTCTGTGGGCGACGGAGGAGTGTTATTTGAGGAGTTGGAGGTATAGTTGGGCGAAGATGGATCAGGGGATTGCGAGTAAGGATCGGGATGTTATGCAACGGGTGTTTATTCCTCATTGGAGCTCTGCCGAATTTGAAGCTTTTGTGAGGCGATTGGGTGGTTTGGTTAATAAAATGTGCAATGAGTGGGGAGTGGAGGAAGGCGGATGGGTGTGGAAGGAGTGTGAGGCGGCGTGGCGACAGGTTTTGTGGGTGGAGGCGGAATTTTGGCCTAATGTTGATGAGCAAGGGCAGCCGGAGAAGGCTTGATATTGCAAATTCATACGTCGCTAAACTACAGGCCCTTGTACGTACTACACAGCTGGCCTTCTGTCCACACACCTCTCAGATCCAAGGTATGGTCTATGTTCTCCAGCGGGTTGCCTTCAACCAGCGTGAGGTCAGCGCGAAGTCCCTCCTTGATAAGACCTCGATCTGGGAAGTTGAAGCGCTTCGCTGGGACAGATGTCGCCGACTTGAGTGCCTCTTCAGGTGTGAAACCGCATTCCTGCACGAACAAGGCGAGCTCCTGGTGGGTAGAAAGTCCATAAGCTGTTCCCACTGCCGGCCCAGCAGAGTCGGAGCCACTGCGACCTCATTAGCAAGCGAGCAGAGTAGCAGCTTGTTCCAGAGCTTACCAGAGTATAGTAATCCCAGCCTTCTTCAACTGCCTTACACTCTCATATGCACTCTCGCACTTCGAGCCAGCTTTCTGCGCAAACGACATACACATGCACATCCTCTCCCTTTCCACCTGACCTATAAGATGCTGCACGCGCGGATCATGAGCAAACTTCTCTTGCATAGCCTTGCCCTCGGTCGTCCCACTTCCCATAGCAGAGAGCGTCGGATTACAATGCGCATCTCTCCTCTTGTAAGCCTCAATCAGCTTCGGAGTGGGCGGCTGGTCAATGAAGGTATGTGTCATGCCATCGACTCCAGCATCTAGAATGGCGATGGTGTCTTCGAGACATGTTGCGTGGGCGACTACCTTTAAGCCGTTCTTGTGAGCTTCGTCGATGACGGCTTTCTGGAGCTCGATGGAAGGCATGTTGAATTCGTGGCCCATCACGGTGCCGGATTCGTGCATTAGCTTGATGTAGTCCACGCCTTCCTTCAGTCTGTCTTGTATATATTGACGTCCGTCCTCTGGGGTCTCTAACTTTGGCCAAGTTGCAATTTCTGCTCTTGTCTATCAGACTGTCAGCTGCACTGGCACAAAATACAGTGCTCTATTTCTGCATACCTCGGGGCTGTCATGAGTCATGAGCACGATCGGCATAGGCCAGCCCATATCAATGGTCGCCGCGAAGCTCGTCGTCTTGAGGTCCGCACAGTCGCCGCCTTCCCTCTGCTTCTTAAGTTTCTGGATGTTGGGCCACTCGTTGTGCATGTCGCAGACAGTGGTCACTCCAAACCGCAAGGCTTGAGGCAGCGCAACCTCGGTACCGCTGTTGGCATGGATGTGGACATCAACTAGGCCCGGAAGTAGCGTATGGCCAGGTTTCGATATGGTCTTGCCTTCATACTGGACCGAACCCGAAGACACTTTGGAAATTTTGCCATTCTCGACTAGGACCGATCCGTTCTCGATTGTCTTCTCGCCATCAAAGATGCGGACGTCTGTGATCAGGAAAGAGGTCATGGTGCTGCTTGCTATGGTTGCTCCGAGGATGTACTGCGAGAGATATAGAAGAAAGTCGTCTTGATATACAAGTCCGCTTACGCTTTGGGATCGCGAACCCTGCTCGCATTCATAGGGCGGTCGTCGCAGACGAGAGTGCTTCGCACACCTGAGCTTCGACGTCGTGCAAGATTATACAGTACGTCAATAACTCTAGGTGCCGCCTACCGAGACCGCTAGTAGGCCGGTATCGTATTTTAAACAGGCGTCGGAACGCTTGGAGAGTTCTCTGTCGGCTTCTGCAGGGTTTCGGTTCGAGATCGCACTGCACTTCTTACCTTTTCAAGGCAGGTGTCCTTCGCGAACAGCTGTCTCAAATCCTGACGTTCAGCACATAATTCGAAACCGGATATTCGACTCAAACCAGACGGCTCTCGAGAGTAAAACGCCTTCTTTTTGCTCAGATCCACCTCTGCTGCAGCAATCAAGCGGGTTCATCGTTTCCGAGCAGGATGCAGTGCCACGGTGATGCAATGCAATGCGGGTGAACCGGAGGGCCGCTGCGGCTGGAGATTTCTTCAAGATAATTGCCTCTTAAAGAGCAGGAAAAGCAGGTCATGGCCTCGTATAGCATGCAGCCATGACTTCTCGGACATTCAAGCCTGCGATGAACTGCGAAGGAGGCTGATGTTGGACGAGGAGAAGGCGCGGAAAAGATGCCGCCACTTCAATGATATGGTCCTCCGTACTGGACCAGAGAGCGCACGGATGAAATACAAGTCCTCGAAGTCGGTGAGATTCTTTTTGGATGCACCAACACGCACACAAATATCCATCCGCGGAGAGACTGCGAAGAGCATCTCGCTTCGCCCAGCCTCTGCGCCCATGCCACAGTACTCCCAAAGCTCCTATTCGCTCACCTGCCGGTCGCACACCAGTACGAAACCGACAGCGTGACGAATATCAGAAATAGACTTTCGGCTCCTCAGATGGCATCTTTCATATAGGGCCCGTATAATCTTTCAGGACCATCAAATTTCTCAAGCTCAACAGCTCATTCTAAAGCCAGCCAGGTAAATTAATGACCATGTCTTCCTCCTCATCAATGCCTTCCAAAGTCGACGTCCACTCGCACTTTCTCCCGCCCTTCTACCAGGAAGCATGTCGGAAACACGGGCATGGCAATCCGGATGGCATGCCGTATCTGCCGGACTGGTCTCCTGAAGAGCATATCGAATTGATGAACAAGCTCGGCATCCAGAAATCCGTCCTTTCGATCTCCTCTCCGGGCTGCCACTTAGTCCCCGGCAACGACGAGCTCGGCCGCTCGCTCTCACGTCAATGTAATAAATACGCTTCGGATCTGAAGAAACGCCTCCCAGAACGCTTTGGATATTTCGCAAGTCTACCGATTCCGGACGTTGAGGGATGTCTCGCAGAGATCCCTCGGGCGATTGAAGAGGGCTGTGATGGCTTTGTTTTCGAAACGAATGCCCACGGCCATTACTTAGGCGACACCATTTTCGATCCGATTTTCGATGAGCTGAACAAACGCAAAGCTCTGGTATTCATTCATCCCACGACGCCGACATGTCCTTGCTCACCGGAGTCGCTTACAAGAGGAGAGCAGCCAGTCAAAGCTGCGCCTTTTGCCGGAAGATTGCCGAATCCAATGCTGGAGTTCTTGTTTGATACTGCTAGGGTGGTGACGAATCTATTTATGAGTGGAACAATCAAGCGATGTCCGGATATCAAAATTATTCTACCCCATCTTGGAGGTGCATTTCCACCTTTACTTTCTCGGTGGACGGGATTCAGTGCGCTGGTTCCTGGGCCTTGGGAGGGGGTGACGGAAGATGAAGTGAAGGCAGCTTTCAATCGACAGATCTGGTTTGATATGGCTGGTTTTGCGTTTCCCACGCAGATACGAGGGCTTATGCAGGGCGTTGGTGTGACGCATTCGCGGTTGATGTATGGTTCGGACTTTCCTTTCACGAGGCCGAATGGTGTTGAAATGCTGCTGGGGCAGATGGATAAGGGCGTGAAGGAATTGTTCGATGAAGAGGAGATCGAGGACTTGTATCATAGAAACGCAGAGACGTTGCTGGATATGAAGTGAAGTTGAGTTTGAGGTATGCTGTGCATCCTACCTGCTCCCTTTCCCTTCAATATGCGATCCTGCCATGCTCTTTATAGGCAGGTCTGCGCTGTAACCTTTGCGCACTGATTGATTCACTCGTCACTTTGGGTTGCGTACTTTCGGTGGCTAATTTGCACATACTTCCACAGCATACCTCAATCCACGATGCATCGCTAGCAGAGATCTGACTGCGAACACAGTAACTGAACATGCACTTCGCTTTATTGGCCTGCTCATCACCAGCGTCGCAGCATAGAATGGTGGCCAGTGACCGCCTTACGCAATGCATGGGGATCAGCTGTGAAGAACTCGATGACTCCTGTGCTATCCCATTCCTCCTCGCGCTTGCGGCGCTGTAACGTAGCAGTGTACTCAATCATCTCCTCTGGTTCGGTGTAGTCGTACTCGTCCACCTCACGATGCCATGCCTTGAGCCCCACTTTTGGTACGTACTCGACCTTGATCTCATCCCATTGACCATGTTGGAAGCCAAGAGTGAGTTGGAGCTTCCGCAGATGTTTTAGTCTCCATGCACCAACCGATAACATTCTCTCTGAGATATCGTGAAGTGAGCTTCGTGAGCCCCGGCAGTCGATCTCGAAGTCGTTCGTTCCGAAGTAGATCTCTGCAGCGGCACCTCTAAATTCTCGGTAGACCCTAGAGAGGACGTGGAGCCGTCGATTCGACAGCATTTGCTTCGTGTAGTCGCTATTGTAGCCATCAACGGCGATGGGCGCCTTCTCCATCTCGCCATGAGCAAAATGATGGAGGCCGAAAGGCTTGCCAACAAGGCAGTGTTTTCGCTCCTTGTAGGCGAGATGATCGTCCCAGAAGCCATAGATGTTGTCCCTTAGCTCTTGCGGAAAATCTGTGAGCCGAAACGGTCCACATGCCTTCTTCAACTGCTGCATGACTTCCTGGCACGGCATGTGCCGGTTCAGACTCCACTTCTTCTTGAGCACCCAGTGGACGAACACAAGTATGACCTTTGTAGCCTTGTTGTTAAACATCTCAGCTTCGAGGTATGCGCTGCTGTGGACGCTGCCATAATCAGCAGGCGACGTGGTCGTCCACCTGATGAGATCAAGCTCTTGAAGCAGTGCGGTGACACACTCGAGTGGACCGTCGTAGTTGCCTTCGTAGAAGACGAACTCGCGGTTAGGCTTGAACTTCTTTCCTTCGATCAGTTGGTAGATGCTGTGCGCCTTCAGCTGCCTCTCCGTCATGCCATCGAACGGCGATGGCGAAGGCTTGTACTAGTATTGTCAGCGCGTTGCAGTCATTTCGGTCTGGACGTTATCACCTTGGGCCATCGGCTAGGCGCCAAATAGTCGTCGTCGTTCCATGATTCGTACACTCCGACTGTTTGGTCACCCTACTGCCGTCAGTCCTGGTGCGGCTGATTGGAATTGTGAGGATGACCACGCACCGGTGCCTGCTCTTGCCATGGGATATTCTGCAGTTGCTCTTGCTCTTCCTTCTCTTTCTTCTTCCGCTGCATCGCCCGCAGGTGTGGCGGCAAGTGGTTGCTCCCCATTCTGCGGCCTGGGTTGGTGTTGGTGTTGGTATTGTTGGTTTTGGTAGTGGGAGGAAGAACGAAAGTGTCAAATTCGATCGTGTTAGTGCACCGTTTTGCTTGACGTAACTGCTGCATCTTGGCGTTTGGCATGTGAAAGTGGAGGTGCGTTACGCCGAATATCGCCCGGCTTCAAAGCAGCGCTTCGCAGCAATATCAATGACCTAAAAGTGTCGCAAGACATCAAATGCGGATCTGTGGCTCAGCGGTCAGAGCATTTGGCCTCTATCTCCGCTACCCGGAGTCCTGGAAACGGGCTCTTGGGTAGGGGAGCCCAAAAGATCGTCTGTTCGAATCAGACCAGAACCAAGTCGAATCTCTTTTGCTATCCTATTATGTCTTTTTGGCCCGTCTCCTAAGCACTGACTCCCGCCAAGCAGCCATCCAGCTCTTCAGCCATCCGTGATCGCCACCTAACGTGGAGCGTCAGCACGTCTTCTGTTGAATAGGGCTCTTGGGATCATCAGTCACAAAATTTTGCATACTCGTCAGTAGTTACAGATGAACAACATCATCCGAAGATACACGAACTCGCTCCTGCCCCGTTGATCCTCGCGCAGCAGCGTAATGAAAGGAAAAGCAACTGCATCGACAAAACCCGCATTTCACACCCTATCTTGAACAAAGATAGCGTGATGTAGCCTGAAGTTGAAACGGGCTGCATCGAGGAAATCCTAATTGTCTTACGCTTTTCCATTTCTCCCGAAAGAGGAGGTTTATCATATAACGCCGCCGTGAGAGCAAGCTATGCCTCGAAGTATGCCTCAAATGACCAGCTTGTTACATTCAAGCCACCGCAGCTAGGCACATGAGAATTGAGTATCCATTCTGACTCTTCACCCGGTGTGCTTCATCTCCTTCCAGCTCTTAGACTGATCCCTCCACGAGGTCCCGTCGGCGGTCGGGAACGCGTCGGCGCATTGCATGTTGGGCGATTACGTAGGCATAAATACCACATCTCCAGTGTATGGGCTCATCGTCGTTTAAGATGAAGAGCTGACTCAAGGGGTGCGCGGAGTGAGAGTGGTAGAGATTGCTGAGTGAGGTCTTCTTTGCGAAGGCTTGGCCAATCGGACCTGGCTCCGTTGTTCTCTTCTTCACAGCAGTCGGACTTCAGCTCGACATCATCATGACATGCACACTGGCATTGACTTCGTGTCATGCATCTTTTACTGTGCGTGTGTAACGGTAGGTCTGCAGTAGTCCCCGGCTCTTCTACATGATGTCTCCTCTTCGAAGGACTACCATTCTCTGCAGCACTCGCATCAACGTGACATCAGCAACATCATTGAGCAACAAGTGCTTTCCATACCGCCTTCTTTACTCAAATATTGCGAGATCAACTCACACAACGCCACATTTTCGCAGAGCCGAGCAGCTGAACAGACACTTCACAACCTCAAGCACAGCAAAAGCAGTATCCGCAGACTACAATATGGCTTCTGATCACCCACACAAGCACAACAACGACGCTTTCAGGCTGGCCAATGTCTTCAATGTGAAGGACAAGGTCGCCCTCGTCACAGGCAAGTGAGACTCAATCGAGCAATATTGGCCTCAGACCTAACATCCTCTCCAGGCGGCGGCTCAGGCATCGGTCTCATGGCCACTCAAGCCCTCGCAGTGAACGGAGCTAAGGTCTACATCGTCGGACGAACCGAAGAGAAGCTCGAGCGCGTGGCTGAGACCTACGGTCGAGAGATCCCAGGCCAAATCATTCCGCTCACAGCAGACGTGAGCAAGAAGGACTCCATCGCCAAGCTCTACAGCGAAATCTCCCAGCGAGAATCACATCTCGACATACTCATCAACAACGCCGGCATCTCCACTGCCACCTTCAACACCGAAGCCGGCAGTGCTGAGAAGCTCAAGGAAGCACTATTCGACAATGAGCAGGCTACTTTCGAGGACTGGGAGGCTGTGTACCGGACCAACGTCGGTCAAATTTACTTCTCCAGTACATGCTTCTTGCCACTCCTCCAGGCTGCGACAGAGAAGACGAAGGGTTGGTCAGGTACCATTCTCAATATCGCATCCATGTCCGGCGAAGTCAAGACCACCCAACATCATCCACAATACAACGCATCCAAAGCAGCCGCCCTCCATCTAACTCGCATGCTTGCCAACGAAATCCAGACGAATGGCCTGAAAATTCGAGTCAACAGTGTTTCTCCTGGAGTCTTTCCTTCAGAAATGACGGCCTCGGACAGCGGTGCCAACCAGAAGAGTCATATTCCAAAGGAGAAGTATGAGTCAAAGACGGCGGCGCAGAGGCCGGGGAAGGATGAGGATATGGCGGGGGCGATTTTGTTTGCTGTGACAAATCAGTACTTTAATGGGCAGAATGTTACTGTTGATGGCGGCTACGAATTGATTGCTGGTCTCTGAACGTATCAGTCCAGGAGAAAGGAGCGACAGCATTGTACGAATAATGATGAAATGATGAAGCATCGGAAGGCTCTTGGTGAAACGTTCAACTGTAGGGAGCTCAAATGGACACAGCTAGCATAAGTCACCTACTACCTCACTTCATGAATTCCCACGTATCAAAGTCGTCCCTCGTTGCCGATTCTGCCTATGTGATGTCAATCACTATGATCAGGCGAGATGTGACTTCAGAGCATGAGCTATCATCCGATTTCTCTAGCTCTTTCCTTAAATTGGTCAACTTCTATGCTCCTCCATTCGCGGACGGCCTATCGAAACGACCTACGTGTTAGAGAGGTACCTCAGCACCGCATAATGCCGCTTCCCCTCGCTCATGTCTCCCTGGGACGCCCGAGCTGCATAACATGAGATGCTGATGGTAGTGTTGAGTGTGCGTGAGAGAGGGGGAGAAGGCCATGTTCTAGCTCGTCGTATGCAGATACTATCAAAAGCGCTGTCTGCTCAACTCCAAAGCAAAGCCACGCAATGCACTCTCCATTCCATTCCATCTCACTCTCCCGCCACTCCCTAGCCATTCAGATAATGTCTAATAGCCCCCTGCAACTTAACAGCCCCCTCGCCCAGCATACTCGTCAAATTCTCAATATCATCCCCTGCCTGCACGCCGAACTTCCTTACAAAGTCCTTAGCCGCACTCTCCAAATCCCCATATTCCCCCGGAGCACCTCCATCCTCATCTTCGGGGCGGCCGAAGTATGCGTTGGAAGAGATGGATGTCGCGCCTTCGAAGCCTTGGAGCCGGTTTTTGGCTTCGGATTGGGCGTTGGAATCGAATGTGCCGCGGCCGAAGAATTCGTCAGACGAGATACCTTTTTGGGTGCCGAACTTCTCGCGGGCGAAGCGGTCGGCATCGTCTATAGTATAGAATGTCAGTAATCTAGACTCTGTGCGAAGTGGAAGCGATGTCTTACCTTGTGCGGGCGCCGCTCTGCTGGTGCTTCCAAAGCCCATAGCCTTCGGCGCACTGGCGGGCTGCTTTGCTCCACCAGTCTGTCCGAATCCAAGTTTTCGAACGCCCATACCTAGTCTCTCCATCTCGCTGTCGCTGCGTTCCCGAGGCTTCGCGGTCGAGCCGAAGTTATTGGGGCTGACCGGTGTAGGTTGGTGAATGGTCGCTGTTGCGGAAGCAGGGTTTGCTGCAGTGATCTTGTTCTCTGATGGCGTCTCTTCATCTGGATCGTATCCCAGCCGCGCTTTCCGCTCCTCCTCTTCCCGCGCCTTCTTCTCTGCTTCGTCGAAGTCCAGCGCACTGGCGTCCACCTTCTTCGCTCCGAGCTTAGTCTTCTTTGCGCCGAGAATGTTTGCTTTGGGTTTGCTCGGAACAGCCGTCTTGCGTATCGCGGTCGAGCTCACGGCGCGGGCAGCAGCTGGCTTGTCGGATTCAGCGCCTTCCACAGCTACGAGCGGGCTCTTGGGTCGAGCAGCACCATTGCCGTTCTGATTCGCATTCAAGAATGGACTTGCAGTGCGTCCAATCTGAGAAGGCGTTCCAGTGCGGCTAGGTGGGTTGCTCGGCCTCTTGATGGCCGGCTTGTCCCAGCTGGAGAAGAAGTCATCCGGCTCGCCTGCTGGCGTGTTTGTTCCGCTTGATGCTTCATCCGCTGCGTCCTCAATAACCACACCATCGGGATTTTTCTTGATATCCGCCTCCACTCGTCTCGCCAACTCATCCTTGTACTTGTTCGCCGCGTTGCTCGTATACTTTGTCTTTGGGTCTTTGCTAGCCAGCGCAGCACTTCCGCCGTGAGACTGGAAGTACTTCGTCGCGGATTCATTCCCGCCAACCTTCATACGTCGCAGCTGATCCCATTGCCACTGGTCGAGGTTTGTGGATCGGACGAAGGAGATGTGGACACCCAAGTTACGATGGTTCGCGGAGCAGTCCAAACACAGGTAGATGCCGAATGGTACTGAAGACCATGTTGGATTCTTTGCGCCGCAGTCGAAGCAGATCTTGTTCGGGTCGCGACGTTTGAGCTTCTCAAATATCCTGTGAGACTCGGTCTTGGGTGCCAACGCCATCTTGGGAGGAGTGGAACGCAGGGGCGGTGTGAGAGACGGAGTGGAAATGACCGCAACACTGTCAGATGTACGCGGCGCTCAAGAGATGGGTGTATTACAGGCTCAATCTGCAGCAGAAAGAAAGTCGCAACGTGGTTGTTCGAGGTAGGATGTTGCCAGAGTCCCTGAAACTCACGCCCTCGCGCCGATTGACAGCTTGCCAAGACCTTTGGGTGCCTGAGGCTTTAACAAAGCGTTCACATGCAAGAGCAGGCACCAACACGATATCCATACTGCCATGATAAGTCTGAAGCTTCTGTTCAGTCACCTTGATGAGAGATTCATAGGGTCACATTGCCGTAAAGTATCTCATCTATACAAGGTAGCTCAGTGTATCGCCCAGAATCTTAAGTATACAAAGCGGCTTCTGGACTTTTATTGCCGGAGCAAGGGTGCCACATTCTCATTCAAAGCATCCAGTGCCCAGCCCTCCTTTTCCTTCTTCTTCTTCGCATCTATATCCGCGCTCACAACACAATTGATAGCAGTTGTCGTGCCATCTGTCCACTCTCGTGTTCCCTCCAATGTATTCTGCACAAGCCTTGTCAGTCGTGGCCCCATACCCAAGTCGACAAAAACAAGCTTTTCGCCTTGACTGTCATTGTAAATCGACTGTAAGCACTGTTTGAAATGAATCGGAGTCGTAATTAGATCCGCCCAGTAGTTCGCATCGAGCGGCGTGCCGTCCTGTAGTCGTTCACCGTTGATGTTAGACCAATGATTGATGCCTGACCTCACGAACGATCGTTTCTGATCTTGGACCGGGAAGATGTCCGAATTGGTCAGGATTTCCTGTGCGACTTTTGCTACGTAACTGGAGTGCATACCGAATTTGATCGCTCGACGTTGATGATCGATCTCATTCGCCGACAGATCCTCCTGAACTTCCTCTAGAGCCGTTGCTGTTCCCGAGAGAATTGTTGAGCGGGGATGAGGATATCCTGAGACCTCGACTTCGGAATCTTGGATGTGAGGAGCGAGCTCTTCCGGAGGCATTTGAACGGTCAACATTCCACCTTCCTTGGGAACAAACTTCTCATCGGCATAGAGGCTTTCTCTTCGAAGTAAAAATCTCAGACAAGCATCTGTGGGAACTGACCCAGTAACCATTGCGCCGCAGAACTCGCCCAGCGAATAGCCTAGAATGTCGGTAGGCTTGATATCCCATTTCTGGAAGGTCTGTGCAAGAGCAAGCTGGGCAGCGAGGATTACCAGACCCGCCGGTGGTGTCGTACTCTCGTTGCTTTCTGGTGCCTTCTCCGGGTTCTTGTTGAATGGCCTTACGTATGCTGGTCGTACTTCTGCTTCCTGCAGCCAGTCCGAGAGTGAGATGAAGGATCTCTCTATCTCACCCTTCTTCAGGAGTGATGCTATATGATTGTCCATTCATGTATAGAATGCCGAAAGTCGCTGCAACTCCGAAACAGATCTCGAGCTGCTTCTTGAGGTACATATCCTTGGCCCGCGAAGAGGAAAACGGTGCGCGATCTTGGTTTTGGTGATGTGGTGAAGTTCCGAACATGCTTCCATTGTGGGGAATGACATTTTTGAGGAACGACATCACTCCATCCTGAGGACGCTGATAGGAAAGTCGTCCTTTTGGAAGACCTGACGACGTGCATGGCTCCTTCGTACCCCTGTTGATGGTTGGTACATCCTTGCACTCGGCAGGCATTGGTGATTGGAGTTGTGGCCGAACCGATATCGATAGCGGAGGTGGGTCCGGGATCGACCCGACAAGCGACGGGGATGGCGCGTGCACTTTGAGTTAGAGATTCGTCCAGGAGCAGCAGAAAGGCGGAGGGGGACTGCAGCCACGCCATTAAAGGACCCCCTCTTGCCTCCAATTTCACGGAGTAGCAGCGTCTTAGCAACATACACTAAGCAGTATGCTGTAGTCCAGCATCTACCATCGCCAATTCGCTTGAGATCCGGTGCGAGTGGGATAGGAGATAGCTCCGTTTGGCGTCTGGACTGCTGTTCGAAAAGACAGCGGCTGGACTAAGAGAGTAGATTGGACTCGCACCTGAACTAACAATATGGCCCCCAAGAACTTCACTGTCGAATACAAATGCAGCCTGCTCGACTACCTCATCGACCTCTCCACCACCTGGGACGACCCCGATATCCGCAGGTTCTTCAAGCACGCCGAGCGGACCTTCACCGATGCTAAGGGCACTACATGGCAAGGCAAAGATTGGGAAGACAAGCTAGCTACCGAGGAGCAGGTATGGGTGAAGGAGTGCAAAGGGCCTGATAATGCGAGGCGACGTCAGCATGAGAAGAATTCGGAATACGATGTCTTGATGGGCCGCTGGACCAGAATCTGGACAGGTCTTCTAGTCAAACACTGGCAGTATGAGGTCGATCATGGTAGACGCTGGTCGGAGGTGCCAGAGACATTGAAGCACCGTGTCCAAAAGCCTGAGTTCGAGTCACCCACCCCCGAACCTGTAGCTCGATCAACGCTGAAGAAGCCCTCGCGCAACCACCACTTCGAATATGATGGCGAGAAGCTCAGGAGGGTCGTGGACGCCGCCGTGCAGCGAGCAATGGAGGTCGGAAAGCCTGATCTTGCCAACGCGGTCAAGAGGATATACCATATGTCGCTCGAGAATCCCGAGCTGAGAGTCCTGCTCGAGGCCATTCTGACGCAGACCGCAAATGAGAAGCAGAACACACGTTTCCAAGAATTCGTCAGAGCCGCAAAAAGAGATTTGAAGGAGGAGCAAAAGCAGGCAAGTCAGGGAAAGAAGGAGACCAAGCGGGTCCATTCGCAGAACATCGATCAATCGGGAAGCAGTCATGCGCCTCGCAGAGACGACGGAGAGTCTATTCGTTATGAAGGCAAGGATGCGCCCTGTGACTGGCGAAAGGAGTCGAACTTCGTGAACCTC
Organism: Nothophaeocryptopus gaeumannii; assembly: GCA_031771865.1. Classification (NCBI taxonomy): domain Eukaryota; kingdom Fungi; phylum Ascomycota; class Dothideomycetes; order Mycosphaerellales; family Mycosphaerellaceae; genus Nothophaeocryptopus; species Nothophaeocryptopus gaeumannii. Next base: position 555,158 of record JASISA010000040.1, on the reverse strand, counting down.
ACATCCGATGTCAATGGCAAAATCACCACGCCAAAGCCTGCTGCCATACCGAAACCTGAATCAGCGTCCGCACCGACAGAACATGCCGAGACTCGTAAGAAGCACCATGACCCGTTAGTCAATCGTATCCTCGGCGACCTTCAGTTTGAGCCATCGGCACAGAGGCTCCTACAGCACAGCAAGCCTCTTGACACCCAGGCGAATGTGCGTGCCTTGACAGCACGCGAGTCTGCTCTGGAAGCGGTCAAGACGATCCTGACTGAGACACCTGCAGCCAGGACAGACTTCGCGATCTTCACCGACCGGCTGCAAGAGATGGAAGATTCCGGCAAGATTGTGTCGAGCGATACGCCAGAGGTGCAGGCCAGTAGAGGCGCAGAAAGAGACGGAGACCAGGCAGATCAGGACGACGACGATGAAGAGGATGAAGACGAGGAGGAATTGTCCAATGGGAAGACTACACAGCCTGAACGCCGCGGCTTGCGGCCTCGCTCTTCAACCGCAGATGCTGAGGAGGCCGATCGTTTGAACGCTCAGCGCAAAGGTGACAAATGGCCATGTCCGATGGCCAACGAGACCGGCTGCAGGGACGTCTTCACTTCTTCTGGGCACGCAGTCCGCCATGCCAAGCTGCACACCGGCGTGAAGGATTTTGTGTGTCCTCAGTGCAAGAAAGTATTTGCACGAAAAGACAATATGACAGAGCATATCAAGGGTGTCCATAGTCACAGCTCGCTGAAGCGTCGGCGATCGTTGACTATCGGCGCAGAGGAGGAGGACTATGCAGAAGCAGAGCGTATATCGAAACGCAGGAGCGCGAGGCGCGCATCGAGCGCTAGCTGGAACCCAGATGGTAACCTGGACGGCGATACGGTAATAAACGTTCAGTCTCGCCGAGAAACACCAGAGAGCTCGGGCTTGTCCTCTGTACCTCCCTCGCTACTTGATGAAGATGAGCATACACGCGAGGCGTATGTGGACAATCTGGTACGCACAAGATCCGACAGCGAAGCTCGACGTGTCATCGAAGCCGAGTACGGTCCAGCATCTCCTACGGATGCAGGAGCAACTGAGCCTGGTGAGGAGGACGTCGATGTCCGGCACAGTGACAGGTCTGCGCACCATTCGTCCCATGCCATGAATGCTGAAGTACCTCCACCGCCGCCGCCAGAGAGCTTTGGTGCTAATGGCCTCAGGATACTCGAAGATGCGACAGCTGCTGCACTCGCCAAGGATCCCGCCATTACTCGTCTAGAAGCTAAAATCGACTCCCTGATCAATCGGCAATACAGAACTCCGTTGAGCATCAAAGAGTCGAGCTCCGCTGCAGACAGTCCCGCACCCGGGTCCAAACCTTCAGATTCGATGATTGCGTCCGCAGAGGGACTGATTAGCATTGCAAGTACCCTCCAGTCCGGTGTTCTTGACAATCAGAGTACAGAGATGACTGAGTTCATCGCTCGGCTCACACGTACAGCGGCACAGGCCGTGATTGATGCCAGCAACAGCGCAAAGCGCGCTGCTGAGATGGCCCGCGACGTTTGCACAATATGGGAGAAGTCGGTTGCCTCGAACTCTGCAGGCAAGCAGACAGAGACCCCTGCGCCGAGCAATGCGTCTGCTTCGTGAGTTGAACCAATAGAGTCGTGGGCACGGTAGATGGTGTTGTGCTATCGCGGTAATTTCGTTGTGAGTATTCACGACGGAATGTCGATGTCTACCGTTGGCCTCACGGCCGACTGAGAGGGCACATGATGTATAGTATTGATAATGAACATGCACACAGGAATGAAGTAGACGTATCACCGACAGAACCCTCGAAACCTCCGTCTGACCTATGGCAATTGACCTGACATGTATAAGCTGGCATAGAGGTTCGAAATGAGACGTAGATACGGCATCCTCAGGCACTACTACGGTCCATCCACGGAGAAAGGGAAGAGTGATAGAGTAGGGCTTCGGCAAGTCCTGACGAAGTAGTAGATAGGGGGCCAAGCCCTTGATTCTGTTGGATCCTGTTTCTGGAGGGTGGGATGGAGGAGACGCATCTGAGGGAGCTGCTGGTGAGCCCGGTGGCTTGTTTCGAGGGTCATAAGGTGCTGACCACTTCGGTCATTTCGCGGCGAAGGGGAAGCGGGCCATTGTTTGAGAGGTGATGAGTGTGCTATTGCTATTGGTGCGGCATCATTAATGCGCTCATCTTCTGCGAGGTGTAGCAACTTGTTCCCAGGAGGGAAGGATGTTGGATGTGAGGACTTAGGGGTGACATCCTAGGCGGTATGTGTACTTGTGGGAGGCTTCGTGGTATGACATTCGTGATGATTGTTCTGAGAGCATTGGGGGTTCGTCTCGAAGTGATGTTGCACTCTTGGGGTGGGAGACTTTGTCGTCTATGCATCTGTGGCAGCCTGAGGCATACCACGGGATACTCCTGGCGGCCAAGTGGAGGGACTTTTTGTTCCTTCTCTTTCCACGCGTTATCTCTCGAGCATAGATACTCACCACATATCAATCTGTCGTTCGCATCAATCCACCTCAACACTCCGCATGTGATGAAATGTGCTTCCTTCGCACGCGACAGAACGCGCGCAGAAAGGGCGAGCGGAGCCATCATGGGCTGTCAACGTGGCGACACAAGCAGCGTCGCATCCAACAGCACCATTCGCCTAAAGTATCGCCATGTAGACCTGGCAAGACGGTCTGACACCGTCTCGCGACGAGCACACTCACCAAAGGGTGCTCTGCGCCGTGAATACTCCGGAACATGCCTAAAGCTCTACGCTGGCGCTGACTGTGGCCCCCAAAGCGTATCACGAATCGTACTTGCAAACAGCTGGTGGGCTGTGTCAGGTTGATCAGCGGTCAGACAGACAAAATCGCACCAAAGTTTGGACGGTTTCTCGGACAAGTCTGTGCTGCGCATGAGGGCATTCGTGCGACCACGCGGCACCACATGGCGATCAGCAATGAACCCTTTCTTCTGGATGATCCCAATGGCTCTTGAAAGTGGACACATCTCTCAAAAAACACCAGCCTCGAGATGGATCCGAGCATGTGAACTGTCTGGAAATCTTCAATTCTTGTCGCCGGAAATACGCAATCAGCCATGACGCTCCCGCAAGCCACACATCCTATTTTCTATTCAAGCTCCAAGGAATGGCTTGATGGCTTGAAGGGAGGCGCCACGCAGGAAGGGCTGCACCCTTTGTCAGGGCAGGGTCGACCAAACATCCAACAGCTGCAAGCTACCAGCTGTGGGTGCAAAGGGAGTAGAGTGCGCGCTGCCGCAGTAGACCCTACCTCGCTTTGAACTCAGCAAACCACCTAAATTTGTTGGCAACCGGAGCAATTCGCCAATGAAGAGAATCCTTTGGAACTTGCCGAATCCTTCAAGATGCATGCGACCAATCGCAGCCGGAGACTGATGGGACACTTTCCCCAAGCGGTTGTCTGAGTTGTCTTCCGTCAGCAGATGAATTTGTCGATCAATCCTCCGAACTGCTTCATGATACACGAGGCGCGGTGAAATACTGCTTGCCCATTCGCTGTGTGCTGTGGTGATCTCTGAAGGATTGCAGAAAGCAAGCACACCCGAACGATATGGCTCACGGAAAGGTTCAGAGCTGTTTCGTCCAACGTTGTTATGGCATGTAGGACGGAGGTGATCTTCGGTTGCATGCGTGTGTTTGGTTAACGTTGACTTTGTGGTATGCTATCGGCCAAGTGGTTGGTTGAGGCAGGGACTTGCTTCAGGGCTGAGTGCAAACCCCTGGTACTAGCAAGTGGTAAATTGAGTGGTATATGGATAAGCCTTGCGCTCTCTTCTCACCTCATTCCGTTACCGTATCCTCGTTGATCTCCGACAGAGTTTGAGCCAAGCTATATCAACGATGAACTGCTACCCACTTCCACCATCCTACGGCAGCTCATATTCCTCACTAAAAGCCTTTCAACCTTTCAGCTTATCAAAGGAGACCAAGTCAAGGTCGAAGAAAGACTATACCAACTTCGACAACATGCCTTCCGACAGTCGGAAATCCAGCATGAGCTTGAGCAGCAGTACACGCTCCGACTCTGCCACATCCATCCAAACACGAAGCACAGTCGACAGCACATCATCAAAACCATCACGCAAATCCAAGTCAAGGACATCGACCAAATCAATCCCTGAATCCTCCAAATCCCACAAGTCATCCCGCAGCTGGCTGAAACGAGTCTTCATCGGCGACTCCAACGTCGACGAAGACCCCGAAGCTAAAGACAAGGAGCGATCGAGCATGTGGCAGAGCATGTCGATGGGGTACGCCAACTACGGAATCCCATTCGTGTAGATTTAAATCTTTCTCTTGCTGATTATTTCATATGTAGATACGAGAATGTTGGGATGTACGCCGACATGGGCGAACTGGTCGGGAGGTAATTCTCTCCCTGCTCTTCTTTGTTATAATACCCGGTCCGATGTTGATTGTGTCTGGAGTTGGGGGTTTGATTGACCTTAAGGGCGGATGCTGAGACCGTGGCTAAGATGCTATACTGTAGGGCTTTGATGCGTCCTACGCCTTGGTCAGTCTTGAACACTTGGGTTTGATGAGTATATAAGACTGACGGCTTGAGTGAACAGGTCCAACCCGATGCCGACATACTTCATGCAAGGAATCTAGCTGACGTTCCTGGAGAGATAGGAAGCGCGGTGTCGCTGGCACGTTGAACGGCTTGAATTGGGGGTTGCGGCGTCTTATGGTGTTATGAGTATACCCAGACTATCAGGCCCATGTTACCACGAGGGGCCTTTTTGAACGTACTGTAGAACAAGTCGTTCGCCTTCAATGAAAGTCGATCTATGTTCGCTTTCTTCTCACCTGTTGTTCCACAATTTTGAGTCGTCAATGTATGTCTGGACTATACATTCAGGAGCGGGCTCTCGCATGAGCGGTTCGTTTATGTAGGTGATGGTGTAGCATTGTGCCAACGATCATCGTCTACATCGTTCAGGTCATGTATAGAGTAGCTGGGCTCTTATCCCAAAGCCCTGGGCACCATGTCATCAAATATTGATTCAAGAAGCGAGGCTAAGCTAAAAATAGACTCTGCGCCTCCGCCTCCCTTTCCACTTCTCTCTTTCTCTCTGATTTTCCCGTTCCCTCCACGCCGGGACATACAACCTGCAATCACAACTTTACCACCAAGACAGCCTTCTCGCGAACCTCTGTGCGAAAGAGTAGTGCCTCTCAAGTATTTCTGATCACAGGACGCCGCCACTCGACAGTCCTCACCGAAACGCGGTCATACCTAAGGCGACGCTTGTTGGTACAAGACTATCGTCTAACCTCATATTCTCGCCAGGCTTATAGCACACAAGCTCTTGAAACTCGAAAGAGGCGGGGGCATCTTCGAGATAGATGCTCGCTTGTGTCTGCAGGAGATGGTGCTTCAGTGCGACGATCAGCGTAGGGCAAACAGCACTTCAGCCCTCAGCCCAGGACGGCCTGCTGCACATGGCAGTGACTTCATCCCAAAATACGTGACCTACATCCAAACACCACCGCTATTCTCGAAGCCCAACTGTACGACAACAGTAAAGATCTTGGTATAAGAGCGAGCTCCTTTTCTCAAGGTAAGTGCAATTCATATATACGAACACCAGAAAATGAGCAGAAGCAATATTTCCTTATTCCTTTTGTATCAGTCTTTCGTTTCATCTGAATCCATCGTGCATACATCAACTATCGTCGCTATCGCCCTCTTCGGTGGCCTCTGCCTTGCTGCTGCGGCCCTTCAATCAAAGTACCACGCCCGATCTGCTGGCAACGACACTTCCTTAGACGGCCTCAGCTTGATCCAACAACTCGAAATCGCACCTACAGCGGTCGACCGTCTTGCTCTGCTCTTAGCACCTGATCTCAAATACGACTTCAACAGCTCACCAAATAGCGCTATCACTAAACGCAAAGGCAGCCAGACTGTGCGAGCGGACCGTAAGGTCTTCCCAGCCCTCATCGGAACTGGAGTCTCTATGACAGTCGGCTTCATTGGACCTTGTGGCTTCAATACACCCCATACTCATCTTCGAAGCTCTGAGATCAACATCATTGTCGAAGAAGAGTTCATTGCTGAGAATGTGGAGCGAATCCAATTCAAAACACGCTGGACAAGTACCAAATGACTGTCTTCCCTCAAGGCGCTACACACACTGGGTTCAACCCGGACTGCGAAGCCGCGGTGTTCGTTGCAGGATTTGCATCTGAAGATGCAGGTGTTGAGCTGAGTGCTCAGATGCTGTTTGCGCTTGATCCGAGAATTGTCAAGGCAGATCTGGGCGTGCAGTCCATCAATGGCGAGAGTATCGAGGATTTCCGCAAGATGCTTCTTGCCAATGTTGCTTTGGGAGTCGATGCTTGTCTTGAGAGGTGTGGTATCTCGAAGAAATAGAGGGTCAGACAAGTGCTTTCAGATTTGTAATTCAGCGAGGCGTTGGACCATATTTGGCATGAGGAAACAGGTATCAGATTAGACAATAGATAGTAGGTAGCCGTCTGTTCCTCGATGGCACGGAAACCCACAAACATGCACTGTTTCGTGCACAAACTCGTCGCCGTACTGTGTCAAGTACACGACAACCTATCAAGATCTCAAGTCACACATGACGACCCATACATCTCATGACCAACTCACTCACGAGGCCCGTGCACGCGCGATGACGCTGGGCTTTGTTGCCCCGCTGCCCCGCGTGTTCTCAAATTGGCAGCTGCAAAACTCCGGCTTGCAATTCAACCACTTTCTCGACCACGAATCAACAAACCACACCTTTCACATCACGACCGAATTTCGAACGAAATCAAACACCATGCCTGCCGCACAATCCGCCGAGTTCAAAAAGGCCGTCGAGGATAGCCGCAAGCTCAAGACGAAGCCTAGCGACAACCAGCTGCTTGAGGTATTTCCAAACTCCCACTGAGCTCTCGAAATGAGCACATGCTGATGATTTCTTCTTCCTGTTTAGCTCTACGGACTCTTCAAAGTCGGCACCGACGAGGAGTCCATCGCAGACGCGGAGAAGAATGGCAAGAAGCCTGGAATGTTTGATTTGAAGGTACGGTTTCTCAGCCCCACGACATGAGTCAGAAGCAGGGACAGCATGCTGACTTTGGGGGTTTGCATAATTTAGGGCAAGGCGAAGTGGAACGCATGGAAGAAGGTCGTCGATGCTGGTACCACGCCCGCGGACGCGCAGAAGCAGTATGTTGAGTTGGTGGAGAAGTTGAAGAATGAGCTTGGATATGAGGGCTAGAGGAAGAGGAAGAAAGAAGAAGATTCAGGTGACAAGGAGGTTTGAGAGCATTACGAGGATATGAAGAGCATGATACTATAAGCCGAGCATTAACTGCGAATGGTTGAGAGTGCTTAAGCACAACGCTGTGAGTGTTCTCAGTGCAGAGTGCAGCATGACCGCTGGGTTAAGCTATGAACATTCATCTGCTGTTCTTGAGATAACATACGGATTACGCTTGTGCAGTGTCTGTACGCTGTGATTTGACATTGATATGACCATGAATACGCCGCAAAAGCTAGCAATGCGGTTTTGTACAGAAGATCCACCGCCCAAGACCAACCTAAGACCACCAGTCCAAAACCATGCCAAAAGGGTATCAACAGAAACGCCAGTAGTCAATTCTTCGGAAGCCTCCGACCTGCATCAATCCACCTATCCAGCTCCCCTCGACTCAACACTTGCGCTTTCAGTGGTTTATGCTCCTCAGCAATATGCCTCTTCAAATCCGACATACTCTTAAACAGCATGGCTTTCCCGCACGGAACGTTGCTATCATTCGAGTAGTAGCATTCAATGATGTTCTCCTGGTATACTGAGACTTTGCTCGCGGTCAGAAAGGTAACGTGGTCGGATCTGTTGGAGCCAGTAGGTTGAGATTGCTCGTGACTCCGGAGGAGACGTGTCTCTCTGTTCTCGTTCCCGCCCCATGACACTGCGATCCTATGTGCTATCCGCATAGGCATCAGTCTTCGGATATCGTGATGTTTACGTCTGCGCTGCGTCCGGGTTCTCGAGCTCCAGAGGCATCTTGTCTTTGCTTAAGCTTTCATCTTGCCTTCGATCGTATTCTGCAAGAAGCGCCGGGCCGATTGCCTGCTGTAGAGTCCGTTCCATTCTGTCTGTGCTATAATATGCCAGAAGACCTTCGTCAGCCTGGGCCGGTAAGGCCCACCACGGCATGGCGCTACTTGTGTGGCATGTTTCTTGCTCATTCTTTTCGATGTGCCGAATGAGATCCATAAGTCGTTTCAGTATAAGTAGCGACATAAAGCCTCGGATACCACCGCCGTCTATAGAATGGTCAGTACTGATCGACAGGAGGTTGTAGATGTTCAATGTTACCTAAGCTCAAGATGTTCTTACGCTTACATCGATGCTCCTCGTGAAAGTGTCCATTGGCGGTACCACTCTTGTCTCCCTCCGAGGAACCGTCATATGATTCGGCATCGATGTCCTTACTTTGGACCTGGTCTTGACAGCCCTTTGTCCGCCGCAAAAGCCTCGATAGTAACTTTGTAGCCATGTTGGAGCTATTGGTATTTGCGACCTCTTCCCGTTCCCAGGGCAGGCGGAGCATATATGTCCCTCCATCTGCCTTGAAAGGCCGCAATAGAGAAGAGCCGCCATTAGTCACAGCCTGGCCGCAGTACCTCCAGGCCAAGAGCGACGGTACTTCGCCTGAGGCTCATAATGCACTTTAGCAGCTTCGCCACCTCGAAGCCCATTGTGTCCGAACGATGGGGCCGAGAAGTAGAGCTGGTTGACGCTTCAGCCTTCTAAGTCCGTACAGCGTCAGGAGGTCCTGCCTTCGAAACAACCAAACAGAGATGAGGATGGATTACACATGTTCTCCAGGTTGATTTGCATGCACTGGCTCGGAAGGAGAGCTGCAGGCACAGCCGTCTGGCGCCCTCAGGCGAAGTAAGCTACGCAGGCTCGAAACATAGCGGACATGGCGGAGACCGCATGCAAGCCGCGTCTAAGCTTCTCAGTTGGCATGCATCAGTCGTCAAGATTAGAAGCCACTAACTTGGACAACACCTCTGGGGCATCCGCAAAAGACCTGCACGCGTGCTCGAAGGTAGTTTCCGGCGATCAGAGAGATCAATTGATGTGGAAGCCGCCCGGCCTGATATCTAAAGCGGCAAGCCTGTCGCCTAGCTGCGGTCAGATGCTTGACGAGTCCGTGGCGGCGTATACCGGTGCAGTCTGTCACCAGGCCGACGAGTCGTCAGATAGGCGGGAGGACGCCAACCGTGCAAAGAACAGCTCGTGCGGGCTGAGGTGTTGGTTGTGTTACACAACAGCTTCCGGTGAGGCTAACTCGAGGACGTTCCAAAAGGCTATGTTTTTGTGGGTCTTGATCCAGGCTGCTGTCGAGTTGATGGAAATATGGGCCTCAGTTGGCGGTTCGAAGACATTGACGTGTCCTGAGAAATTCTTAGCCTTTCCTTCCATTTCTCGCATTCGTCATTTGCTTGGGATCTTCCTTGGTGTAAAATCATGGGACACTCCGAATGCTTGCCAGTCTCTCCCGGCCAAGGCTTGCCTCGCAGAAGAAGCAGCTTCCAGTGGACAAGAAGATGTGCTGGTGTACGTAAAAGCCGACAGAAGTATCTCGCTAGAGCCTTGGACGAAACTTGAAAGTCTGTCACCCTTATCATCTGTTCATCGAGCACTGACTGAAATTATCAAAGGTCAGACAAATAACCACAAACTTGGACAATGTCGGGTGTGTCGCAATCCGCTCGCGACACAGCAAAGAATCAAGGTACCAAGGTCTCCGAAGTCAAAGACCAGCGATTATAGCGCCGATTATTTCGACTTAAGAAACAGCCTTGGAAGCTCAGACGCCGCTTCGAACTATACCTCAGTGGTGGTGTGCAATCGTGTTGCCAAGAATTTGTTCTGAAAACGAATGACAGGAAGTGTGAGGTCCATTGCGGTCTTCGAAAATCCTCTATCGCAGTCAGCTTAATACCAACATCTCGACCTTTCAGTCGGGAGAACACCTCGGGCTGTGGCATCGAAACGGTCGCTGTTGCTTCTAGTCAGCGTTAAGAACTTTCGATAGCGTGCGACAAAATCTCACCTGTCTCAATGAGCCACACCATTCGCCCTCTGCCCATCTGCGGTCACCGCAGCTTCAACACTCTGCCAATCACTCTTCACTGTCGTCAAGTTCTCATAGCCCGTCTCTGTCACGAGAATGTCATCCTCGATACGCACACCACCAACAGCCCAGTACCGCAACAATACGTCTTGATCGACGATACCATCCCACTTGCCGTCCTTCAACTCTTGCTCGAGTGGATACTTCCTGAAATAGATTCCAGGTTCATCGGTAATTACGTTACCAGCTTCAAGGGGCCCACGCTTCCTCAAATACGCAAAATATGGGTTTGGATCATCGTAGTTGGCATCGCCCCCAACATCATGTGTATCCATCCCAAGGAAGTGGCCGAGTCCATGCGGGAAGAAACGGGTCATGATTTTTGAGTCCAGAATTTGTTCAACAGTCAGGCTTTTGTTGAAGATGCCGAGCGCACGAAGACCGGTAGCGCCGACTGTATGCGCTTTCATGTGACAGTCTTCCCACATAGTGCCGGCACGGATCATCTTCATTGCTTCGCTCTGCATTAGAAGGACGAGGTCATAGATCTCTTTGCTCTCTTTTGTGAATTTCCCATCATTGGTGATGGGGAACGTCCTAGTAATGTCGGCGCAATAGCAATTGTATTCACATCCGGCGTCCAAGAGGATGTTGTCTTTGCCTTCCAAAGGCTGATCGTTGTGCACATAATGAAGGGTGCTGCCTGCTGTGCCAGCTGCGCAGATGCAGCCGTACGCCATCTCCTTGCATCCATTTGCGTGGCAATGCATCACAAAGACCGCGTTCAGTTCACGCTCGTTTGAGGCTTTGGTAACAGAAGCGAAGACTTGCTCGTGGGCGTAGGACGAGACGATGTTCGCATGCCTGATCATGGCGACTTCATGCTCGTCTTTGATCTTTCTGCACTGCTCAATGGCCTTCTTCGTCCACTGAACATTGATCTCGGGTTTAAAGGTTTTCACAGCTTCCACTTCAAATATTGAAAGATCTGCTCTATTCTCAATCGCCAGTATAAGCGGCCTCTGTTGCGACAGCATGCCGACCAGAGACTTCCCAGACTTCAGGTCGTCAGTGATCAAGACCTCGTCGATGTCGAAGCGTTCGAGGGCTTCTTTTGGCAGAAGAGGAAGGCCAGCCCACATGACTGATTCGGGGTCCACAGGTGGAATCCACAGTGTTGACTTGTCCGAAGCAATGTTATACGCAAAGTAGCAGTCTGGTAGATCGCATCCTGTAAGGTAGAAGAAGTTTCTTCTTTGTCTGAACTTGTCTTCTGTATCGTCGTCCTAATGAACAGTCATTCGTGTTGGGCTATCAACGGAGAAGCTGAAAATTGCCCACCTCGTGTATTCTCATCGGCTGGCCCTCAAGATAGATGATACCACTGTCTGGGCCTCCATTCTCCGCCAGCCATTGCGCTACCCGCCGTGCGTGTGCCTTCGCCGGGTACTTGCCAGAAGGAGGCTTTGGTAAATCATGGTTGGCGATTGACTTCGGCGCCATTGTGTTCTTCGTCATTGTCGATGGTGTTGTCTGGGCTGGAAGCAAGAGTGAGGTCGTGTTTGGGGTTTGGGGTGGTAGTCAGCAGGTGCGGATCTAGCCGCTGGCAGCGAGGGTAGGCGCGGCTTAAGATGGGAGGACTCTCTCTTTTGTTCTATATGTACATGTACAGCCATCTGCTTTGCAATGATATGGTACCATCATCTATCTCTCCGACCTTGATCTTGGGCTTGGCCTTGCGATCTCCTCGGCCTCGCCCCAGTAGCAGCCATAAGCTCTCTGATTCTTCTCGCTGCCTCATTCCTGTCTGGCATCTGGCCTTGTTGTGGACTGCGTCCCAGCTCCTCGTCGAATCCTCGCACGCTTGATCGATTTTGGCGCATGTCAGGAAGGCTGTAACCATAGTTTGCAGACTCTCCCGGTCCAGGACGCCCGACGTAGCCTGGACCACTGAAGCTTGCGCTCCTGGCCTCATGAATCTCTGCGACCTTGTCTCTCCGAACTGCAATGGCCTCCTTGTCGCCACGGCTGACGAAAAGGTTGATACGGCCTTGCTCGTCGATGTGAGCATGCTCGGGTTGCACCCAGATCTTGTTGCCGCCAGGCAGGTTCTCGTCGATGGAGTTCGTCATACGATCAGCATCGAGATAATGCTCTGCCTTCTCTTCCTCGCTGTACCCAGGAGTGTTCAAACGATTGCTAGACTGGTAGGAGGCACTGATTGGATCATTGGTGACAACACCGCCAACGCCGATCTTGGCTTGGAACTCATTGTAGATTGAAGAGGTGCGCGGCCGGAGCACGCGCGCCTTGACCGGTGTCCGGCTGGCTTGAGGACCCCAGTATGGATGATTATCCATGACGGCGTTGGTACGCAGGTGAGACAGACCTGCACCTGGATGCGTCGATGGGGGCCCAGTCCCGCTGCCAAGGGACGCCAGATGATTCTGCAAAAGCTGGGTACGTGCCATCGTAGGAGATGAGCCAATCTGGATGCCAGGCAGGTCCAGAAAATCGCAGATGGCAGAAGTCAGCTCTGAGCTCAAGTTCTGTACGATGTGATCGTCGCGCAGCTTCTTCTCTTCAGCGTCGGAGTTCTCTGCGACATACTGCCGCAGCTCTGCGACGCGTGCTGCGGTCGTTGGCCCCCCTTGGCCTGCCTCGCGGTTTCTTCTCTCTTCTTGCCGTATCTTGATCTCCACTATGCGCTTCATAAGAAATGCACGAAACTCAGTCCTGCGCCTCGCGAGTGTCGAGGTAACGTATTCGTTGAACTCTCCTTCCTGCATTCCTGGTATCCATGGCCCTTCGTATTTCCATCTTGAACCCGTCCTCTGCTGCTCAGCGCCTCTACTAGTACTCCTACCAGACGTTTCTGAAGCGGCCAAAAATGCGGACTTACGATCCGTGATATCGAGATGGTCATCATATACGCTTTGCAGCGGGTTTCTGCCCCCAGAGAAAGTCGTTCGCTGCTCCTTCGTCATCAAGGGTATGCCCATTTGCCGCCACTTTCTTTCGGTGATGACATGATCGGCTGCGCTTTCGAAGTCGGTGATATGCTCGGTATTGTCTTGCGCTCGTACTCTAATCACAGGCGTGGTACTTCGAGACGTCGTCTTTCGAGGGATCGCGCGTTTCAGCCCCCAATCTCCTCTTGCGTGTGCCGAAGCGGGAGTGCAGATGGCCTGATAGACAGGATACGGCAGAGTCGCTGTATCGGATTGTCTATAGGAGCCTTGAGCGTGCGTGATGTCCAGTCCGGGCTGCGGTAGTGGTCGAGGGAGGGAGAACAACCGCGAGCTTCGCAAGAGGTTCGCCGTTGGCGAATGCAAGGACTTTGACATGGTCGCTGTCCGCCACTACCGCGCTGTATTTGAGGGTCAGTTCTCCCAGATCTCGAGACGATGAGAGCGAGGAGGTCGATGGATCTTGGATATCGGGGACACGCTTGGCAATTTGCATTGAGTTTGCGGCGAGCTCGGGAGTGCTTTCCCGCTGCTTCCTCAATCCTCGCTACGGCAACAATAACTACCACATAGAACGACGCTCCCTCTCTAACATCATTAACAACTCGTCGCGTCCAAAGTGTTCATTGACTGCCGAAATGTCTACCAAGGACGAGCGACGGGCAAAATGGCCTGGAACACCTCCGATCAGCAGTCATTCGTTCCATGGGCTACTCTAAGACGTCAGACACAGGAGCGGCTATCTCACTACAGCAGATATCGACCACCTGCACCCGCGCCTTCTGGGTTTCCTTAAAATGGTGATGCTTGAGGCCCAGGAGAACATTTCGTTGCTCTCGCTGAGACGGCGCATTGCCTGGCGGATTGGCTATCCGCAGATCTACTATCCACTGTGGACTTGTTACATGCCAGCTTGAGGGGCTGTGAATTTAGGATGCACGAGGTCTGCTATACGGGTACCGTCACCGGCTTCGACATCAGGGGGTACCACCACGAAAAGGGCGATGCAAGATGGTGGCTGACGAACGTCTCGGCTGTCTACCCTTGCTGAACAGCATCCAAGGCGACTTGACTCTGGCCTTGTTGTTCATGGCGGTTCTGGACCGAAGTCGTCATGATCATCTTCATTCTGGCCGCCGTGTGCTGTGGAGTGGCCTTCACTTGTGACTTGAGAGACAATTCAGGTCAATCCTCTCGTGCTTTCCTCCCAAGAGCAGGACACTATGTCAAGAGCGACATCCGATCAACGACTTAAAAACAGTGAGCCATTTTAGCCTTCTGCGTCTTGTCTGTGGAGAATCTCCACCGGCGAACGTACGTACTGTTTGATGACTGAAGGATGAGCTTGACGACTTTTAGAAAGGGAAAGGTCTCGTCTATCGAGTCCACAGCCAATATCTCATTCATGCGATCAGGTCAGGTTGACTCCATATGGTAGGACCCGAGTCACATTTGGGCCTCGCGCTGTGTGTACGCGGCAAAGCACTATCATATGCCCTCCGTCACGTCGTCATCAAGTCTACTCGAAATGGAATGCGCAGTTGTGAAATGCGAACATCCATTAGCCCCCAAGGTCTGGCAAGCAATCATAATTCTGGTGGTAGAACAGAGTTCGCATATACTGGGTAATGCGACCTGAATTTTTGACTAGGTCCAGGAAGTCACACCACGACTCCGCAAGCTACGCAGGCTATGCACCTGGTAAACCGGTACTCAATTGCCACAGTACCGTAAAGGGAATGCGCACTTTATATTTTTCGTACCTCCACTAGCGTCTCCTTCTTCAACGCGAATGAGAGTGAGGCATGGCAAGATCGAGTGGAGTCCGAGGTGTCTGACACAGGAACGAGCAGCGAGTCCTGGTCACGATGGCAGTAACAGTATACGGAAAGTGCAACAAAGCTGTGTACAGCGGGACGCCGTCAGCGGGCTAACAGCCGCATCAAGCAACCGCAAGACCCCGGATGTGATGTGGCGTAGAAGGTTGCAGGATATGAGGCCGACTCCGAGCTGCGAGTGTTGCAGCAGGCTCGCAGCTGAAAGAACCGGAATTCGATTTAGCCGCCGCTTGATGCATTGCGGCTTATATATTTTGATATGTATGAGAGTTTCAACTAGCCATTGTACTTTCTAGAAGAGGCAGGATACGCGCGCTTGCGGGATGCGGTGCAGCTGCGCCCGTTCTAACGGCGTGCACTCTAAGCACGACGACATCACCTCATCTGCTAATACAAGGTGTGCACGCTGCTGCTGCTCATAATGAGATCAATCCTACAACATCTGATTACCCCTTTGGAAGAGGCTTGAAGTTTGGCTTCAGGGATGCCGGATGACAGGCAGCAGGTGGACAAACTTCGAAATCTTCTGTTCGTCCTGGATGCAGCGGTGCCGCGGTTCAGGGTAGGAGATCTCACTCGACGCACCAAGGGAGTGCGGATCAAGCCGACCTTCCCTGACTTCACAAAGACATCAAGTGCACCAAGATTGCAACCGAGGCGACTCAGACGCAGAGTTCGAAGGGCAACAATCTGCAACATTGTTTGGGTGCTCGCCAGGCCTTACGAGACTCTCGTACAAGCGGGAATCTACGTCCGTGGAATTATGGCCGGGTATGGATCGGGTCGGGTTGAACAGGACATCGATCTCCTTGCAAATCCTTGAGCACGAGAGCGTTCCCGGTCCAAGATCCTGGATCAAACATTTTATCCCGACGTGCTTTGAAGCTTGTTCTGATCCTCTCGTACCCTACTTGAGGAACTCAGAGGCCGCCGAGACGGCTGGAAGTCATTGTCGGTCGGTACGAAGCAGGCGGGCACAGGTTTTCTAACAGCCGACATCCCACCACGGGAGACACTGGGGAGGGCCAACTCGACAATATTGTGGCTAACAATATTGCTGCAAGAGATGGGAGGGCACCGGGCAGAGAGAACGTGGGTGTACCACGTACGCTCTCCGGGAAACAATCAACCACCAACACCAGACACCCACGCCGCTGGAATCGAAGAAAACGCACCCGTCAATACCTGCCGCATACTATCGAGCTCATTCCTTCACCCTTCCAGCACCATCAACAAAAACCAAAAATCTCGGAGTTCAGCCCGACTGAAGCTCCTCGTTTTTAGCACGTCCCAGGTTCGTTTGCGTCCCTGGAACCGGACGTCGAACCAGACATGGAAGACCACTTTTTGAGTCGTAGATGCATTCTACAGATTTGGTGTCGCGATCCCAGATGTGCCAGTATCAGATCTGACATTTGAAACTTGAGACAGAATTTATGACTTGGTTTGTGTTGTTTCAATTCATCGATGGATGGCGGACGCTAACGGGTGGACTGTTCTTACGGACGAAAGTTTTAAGCCACCTCCAACGTGGTCGGTCTTCGTGCCGTGTTTGGCGCTTGCGAGTTGTTCGGTTTCCGGAACTTGAGATTCCGCTCGTAAGTGATACGGAAGGCTGATCTTCTGCTCGGGCAGAGTCCTTGCGCGAATGATATCCTGAAACAACTCACTAAAGCTTCCATTTGACAACACGCTCGATCAAGAGATTCAGATTCAAAGCTGAAAATCTGTGGACAGGTAACGGTGGAGGCCCTGGGCAAATAAGTACAATGACTGAACACCAAAGACGGAGCTGTCAAAATCTGCTAATGGATACTGATTGACCTTTTGGCCGTTCTGGGGTATATGCACAATGCTCTCTTACTCCTCCCTTATGCTATCGGTTTTACCAACTTCAGGGCTCCAATGGACTGGCGTGCTCGTATCGATTGGGCTTGATGCGTAGTGCTCTATGAGCGTTCGAAGTGAAGGTCTCTAATCCAGCCTCTCGATCACGATCGCGGAAGCACCACCGCCTCCATTGCAAATTCCGGCACAACCAATCTTTCCTTGCTTCTGACGGAGGACACCCAAGAGGGTAGTGACGATGCGAGCTCCGGAGGCGCCAAGTGGGTGACCCAGGGCAACTGCACCACCGTGAATGTTGACTTTGTCCTCACTGAGGCCGAGGAGTTTCATGTTGGCCAAAGCGACGACAGAAAAAGCTTCGTTGATCTCGAAAGCATCGACGTCCTCTTGGCTGATGCCGGCGTGCTTCAATGCCTTTGGAATGGCCAGGGCAGGAGCGGTGGTGAATTTCGATGGGTTCTTCGCTGCGTCGCCCCAGCCAAGTATCTTGGCGATAGGCTTTAGTCCGTTCTTCTGGACGTACTCCTCGCTTGCCAGCACGACTGCTGCTGCGCCGTCTGAGAGTGGGGATGCATTGGCCGCAGTCACAGTACCGCCCTCCTTCTTGAAGGCCGGCCTGAGCTTGCGAGTAGCCTCCTCGTTAAACTTTGTTGGTTCGTCGTCCTTATCAACGACAGTGTCTGGCTTGCCTCTTGTGCCCTTGATGGTGTAAGGTGTGATCTCCTCCCTGAACCAGCCCAACTCTTGTGCAGCAATCGCCTTCTTGTAGCTGCGAATAGCATACTCGTCTTGGTCGTTACGGTTGAAGCCGTGGTCATCGGCACACTCTTCACCCTGCAGACCCATGTGCTCGTTCTTGTAGACGTCAGTAAGACCGTCCTTCAATACACCGTCGACGAGGGTCTGGTTGCCGAACTTGGCGCCGGTTCGCAGGACGGGAAGGTAATGAGGAGTGTTCGACATGCTCTCGGTACCACCAGCAACAATGACATCGGCCTCGCCAGTGAGGATTGTAGCAGCTCCAAGTGACATGGCCTTGATCGAAGAAGCGCAGACCTTGTTGATCGTGGTTGCTTCAGTTGACTCAGGCAGGCCAGCGTAGATGAGGCATTGTCGGGCGGGATTCTGGCCCAAGTTTGCTTGAAGGACATTGCCGAAGAAGACTTCTTGGACTTCCTCAGGCTTGATGGCAGCGCGTTCGACAGCGGCTCTGATGGCATGGGCTCCGAGGTCAATTGCACTCACGCTGCCCAGCGAACCCTGGAACATGCCAGTCGGTGTGCGGGTTGCGGAGAGGATGTACACTGGCCTGGGAGGAGCCATGGTTGCGGTATGTGTCGCGGAAGAAGTTATGGAGGCTTATGGACAGCTTGATTGTATGAAGGGCAAAATGTACGTGGAAGAAGAGTTGGAAGTGTTTCTTTGTGAAAATATTGTTGCCCCTCCAAACAATGGAATCGTTCGATAGCTCCAATGCGTGGGGTGAGAGCGCCACGGTCGGAATACGGACCGAACCGCCTGTGCAGCCGCCACGAGTCGTGAGTCGTGGCTGCCCTCGAAAAAGTCTCCAAGTGAGGCAGGTACGACCTCCAGTCGCGTGCTTTGCGACCAAGACGACTACATCACGACTATCCATCTTGCTGCTTGTCAACGCCGCCCACCAAGATGGACGACCTCTACGACGAGTTCGGCAACTACATTGGAGAGCCGGAGGAGAGCGAAGAGGAAGAGACGGGCGCATATGATGGCGCGCAATATCTGGACGAGGATGAAGAAGAGGCGGCGGCGGCGGCAGGCGGGCAGGAGGTGATGGACATCGACGACGAGGGGCCATCAAATGCAGTAGTACTACACGAGGACAAGCAGTACTATCCTTCAGCGTCGCAAGTCTATGGTGCCGATGTCGAGACACTGGTCCAGGAAGAAGACACACAGACGCTCCAACAGCCCATCGTTGCGCCAGTGGAGCGCAAAAAGTTCACAGTCGAGGAGGAGAACCTGCCACAGGTCTACTTCGATCGTGGCTTCCTCACAGACTGTATGAGCTTTCCCGAGCAAGTACGCAACGTTGCCCTATGTGGGCATCTGCACCATGGCAAGACTAGCATCATGGACATGCTGGTGGCGCAAACGCACGATGTCTCCTCCTTTAATGTGAAGAAGACTGGCAGAGCAAGAGATGAGACAATCCGTTATACCGACACACATATCCTCGAACGTGAACGAGGTCTATCAACGAAGGCAAGTCCAATGAGTGTGCTTCTGCAGGGGACGAAGGGCAAAAGTCACCTCCTGAACATCATCGATACTCCCGGTCACGTAAACTTCGTGGATGAGGTAGCAGCGTCGCTTCGCCTGGTCGATGGTGTTGTCCTGGTGGTCGATGTGGTGGAAGGTGTGCAAACCCAGGCAGAACTAGTTATCAAGCACGCAGTCCTTGCCGGGCTTCCTCTGGTACTTCTGGTCAACAAGGTCGACCGTCTCATGCTGGAGCTGAAACTTCCGCCAACCGATGCATACTTCAAGCTGAAGCATGTGGTAGAGGAGGTCAACACCCACATCGAGAACGTGATTCCTGGGAAAGGCGAGCAATTCCGCGTCAGCCCTGAGAAGGGCAATGTGGCGTTTACTTGCAGCAGCATGGAGTGGTGTTTCACTCTGCCCAGCTTCTCTGCCATGTACGCTGAGAGCTATCCTAACGCACAATTTGACGTGAAAGAGTTCAGCCGGCGACTATGGGGAGATATTTATTACAACCCGAGTGCGCGAAAGTTCACACGAAAGCCTACCGAGGAGCGCGCGAAGAGAAGTTTTGTTCATTTTGTGCTTGAGCCGATCTACAAGCTGTATTCTCACACAATGTCCGAATCACCAGAAGATCTCAGAAAGACACTCGCGAGCCTTGGCATCTCTCTGAAGCCCAGCCAGTTGAAAGCCAATGCTAAGGATCTGTTGAAGATGGTGTGCGAGCAATTCTTTGGGCCGCCAGCAGGCCTGGTGGATATGATCGTAGAACACGTGCCATCTCCAGTGGGCGGCAGCCGGCAGAAACTGGAGAATTACTACACTGGACCACTCGATTCGAAGACTGCAACCGCAATGTTGGATTGTGATCCGGACGGGCCTCTGATTGTGCAAATAACAAAGCTCTTCAACACTTCAGATGCGCAGGGCTTCCACAGCTTCGGGCGAGTCATGAGCGGCACAGCAAGACCTGGCGAGTCAGTAAGAGTGCTTGGCGAGGGTTACAGCATCGACGATGAAGAAGACATGGTCAGCGCCACGATTGAGGACGTCTGGATCGCGGAAAGCCGGTACAATGTGCCCGTGTCTGGTGTTCCTGCTGGTAATTTTGTGCTGCTTGGCGGCGTTGACAACTCGATTATGAAAACGGCTACCATTGTTTCGCCGAAGCTGCCGGACGACGAGGACGCCTACATCTTCAAGCCGGTCGTTCATTTCTTCGAAAGCGTCTTCAAAGTCGCAGTCGAACCAATCAATCCCTCTGAGCTTCCGAAGATGCTTGATGGTCTGCGCAAGATCAACAAGTCTTACCCGCTAGTCACGACGAAAGTCGAGGAATCTGGCGAGCACGTTGTTCTTGGCACTGGCGAACTGTACATGGACTGCGTTCTACACGATCTCCGGAAGCTGTACGCGCAGATGGAGATCAAGGTTTCAGACCCCGTCACTCGCTTCTGCGAGACCTGTGTCGACCAGAGCGCAATGAAATGCTATGCATTGACACCCAACAAAAAGAACAAGCTCACTTTCGTCGCCGAGCCTCTTGACGACGGAATTGCGCAGGACATTGAGTCAGGAAAAGTCAGCATCAAGGATCCAGTCCGAAAGGTTGGGAAATTCTTTGAGGAGAACTACGGCTACGACATCCTGGCTAGCCGGAATATATGGGCTTTTGGACCCGATGATACCGGCCCAAACGTCTTACAGAACGACACACTGCCATCCGACGTCGATCAGAAGCTGCTTCGCAGTGTCAAGGACACAATACGGCAAGGTTTTGCCTGGGGTACACGGGAAGGCCCACTTTGCGAGGAACCGATTCGCAACGTCAAGTTCAAGATCACGGATGTCGAACTCGCACAGGAAGCTATATCCCGAGGCGGAGGCCAGATTATCCCAACCGCTCGACGCGCGTGTTACTCGTCTTTCCTTATGGCTGGACCTAGACTGATGGAGCCAATGTACTCCTGCACAATGCTTGGCCCCGCAAACGCAGTCTCGTCACTCTACACGGTTTTGGCGAGACGAAGAGGGCACGTGCTGAGCGATGCACCAGTGCCGGGCACGCCTCTTTATAGTGTGAAGGGGTTGATACCGGTAATTGACAGCTTTGGGTTTGAGACGGACCTTCGCATTCATACGCAGGGACAGGCTACTGTTTCGCTTGTATTTGATCGCTGGAGCGTGGTTCCTGGCGATCCACTCGATAAGAGTATCAAGCTCCGAGCGCTGGAGCCTGCGAGTGCGCAGGCCACAGCGAGAGACTTTGTGCTCAAGACGAGGAGGAGAAAGGGATTGAGTGAGGACGTGACTGTCAGCAAGTACGTCGAGCCGGAGATTATGAGGCAGTTGCGGGAGACGGGCATGTTGGACGGCGCTTGAAGCGGGACGCAATTGGTATGACCGACAGATGAGCCATGACAACTGATCTTGGCACACAATCGCGATCTCTGCGCCATGCAGAATCCGCGCATGCCGCGGACGCATCACAACCAGGAGATTGCGCTTGAGACGAGGCTCCACTGCGCTGGGCCCGCTACCGCGTGTGCTAGCATGGCATGCTGAAATTAAGTGAGGGCAGTAGACGGAGTTCTACTCCGATCAACCTCACTTGGGCGAGGGGGACAATCGCACATGACTGAACGTGATCTAGAATGGTTCAGGGAGCTGGTTGGGCGATGGCGCAGCAGCCACTGCACGAAATGGAATTCGCATCGCTCGCAAAATACGTGTTCAATCTCTATGATCGATTCAGAGGTTTCGAGTACCTGCAGAGAAGCAGAATAGACCTACTTCGCCTGCGAGAGCCAAAAATCACAATACGCCACAATCCCCTTCAAACTCTGCTCCTTCACCCACGCCTCATATGGCACATCCAAATTCGCCCTCAACCCAAAGCCATGCTCAACTCCTTTAAACAACTGCAGATTAAACTCTTTTCCATCCTCAAACATCATATCCACCGCCTTATTCCGACTTTCGGTACCAAACGTATGATCAATCTCTGCGCAGCTTAGGAAGAGAGGGGCTTTGAGGTCCCGGAAATGCTCCTCTTTCAAAAACGCTGGATGAGCGAAACCGCCGGCTTGGCAGGTTCCATCCGCGAGGGAGTTGCAGACATAGGGGGCGCCGAAACAGTAGCCTACACAGGCGTATTTCGTTTTAGAGCTGCCATACTTCGACTTGACTTCCGCGTTCCATTCGGGTACCTTTGTCGCAGCGAAGTCTTGATATTTCGACTTCCAGACTTCGAAGTCGAATCCCTCTTTACTGGCTTTGGGGCCATCTCTATGCAAAAAGATTGGATCATTCTTAAAATAGTCCAACCCAAGAGTTAAATAGCCTGCATCGGCGTATTCGTCCATGATGAGTTGTGCGTTGAGGAACATCCCGTAGACATCCGCGTAGTAGAGCATAGTGTTTCCGTTGGCTTTCCCCTCAGGAGGATGGGAGACGTAGGTATCTACACCTGCGAGGGTTTCAAAGTGACCGCGAGGGGTACCGCTGTGCATGTGGCCTTTGAGACAGCAGTCGCCGGAGGGTTTGGCGAGCCAGGGGACTTCGACATGGCGGGCAGAGCCGTCAACGGCGGTGGTGGCGGGGTCTTTTGCTGCTGGGGCCATTTTGATCTGTTACTTGATGAATTTCGGTGTCAGAGTCTTGTGAGGAGGTCGTATGTTATAATTTTCATCGTTATGTGCTGACGACGAGCTCGATACCGATACCGGGTGGAGCTAGTCAAGCTCGAGGAGGGGGAGTAGTCTTGAGGCAATGGGAGGGATGCTTATGTTGACGATGTGACGAAACACTGGCAGAGCTTAGTCAACACAAGCCATGCTTGGACCATTGCAAGATATAGTGGAAGAGTTGTCGCCCACTATCATTCGGCGAAGGATGCTGTCTTCGAGACCGATTGTGCGAGCCAAGCGATGTTGGAGGTGTAGTCCCGCCCGTCGGCCTGAAATGGCAATCTAAGTTTCCCGTCAACTTTTCCGTCGGACGGAAACCCTCTCAGCGCATTTCTTGCCCGGGATGGGTACCATCGTCTTTCGTTTGCAAGACCGCTGCGTTTCAAATATCGAGCTCGTAAGATTCTAGCGACCAGGACAAGCTAAGCATCCATTCGACAAGTGCATTTCATATCTCGAGCTCGTGAGATTCTAGCGATCAGTAAATGCGAGATACTTTAACAACAAAGCCGACAATGTCAAGATTGTACGAGAACGTCGACCAGCAGCAACTCCAGCGAGATGCCGCTGCATCGTTGCTACACTATGCAAGCAACGCCAACAGGAAAGGATAATGACCAAATGCTTACGATCCAAGGGCACATCATTTCATCCCGACATCATAACCAATGCCGAAGGCCAGACAATCACCACGGCATCCGGCCATCGCATGCTCGATTGGACCTCAGGTCAGTATGGAAGGATCTGCTCGATTCCAGCATTAATACATCTTCAGGTCAGATGTCAACCCTTATCGGCCATGCCAACCCCGAGATCGTAGAGACAATTCACAACCACGCGAAGCACCTGGACCACCTCTTCTCCGGCATGCTGAGTCCACCTGTAATATCGCTGGCGAAGCGATTAACCTCCTTGACGCCACCTGGGTTGGATAAAGCTTTCTTTCTCAGCACTGGAGGTGAGAGCAACGAAGCCGCAATCAGGCTTGCCAAGTTCTACACGGGGAAGTTCGAGATCGTTGGCCTGGCATCGAGCTGGCATGGTGTCACTTCTGGTGCCATCGCAGCGCAGTATCATGCTGGGCGAGCAGGATACGGACCGAACATGCCAGGGAATCTTGCTTTGCCAACTCCGAATGCGTACCGATCGATCTTTCGTCACCCAGATGGGTCCTATGACTGGAAGACAGAGTTGGATTACGGTTTCGACTTGGTCGATCGACAATCTTGCGGATCGTTGGCTGCTGTGATTCTTGAGTAAGTTTCGGTCAGTCTCCGTTGGACGATTACTGACTCCGAATCCGCAGGCCAATCCTCAGCTCAGGCGGAATGCTTGTGCTCCCGCCTGGTTATATCAATGCCATCAAAGCCCACTGCGATAAGCGTGGCATGCTGCTAATCGTTGACGAGGCGCAGACGGGTATTGGCCGAGCTGGTGACATGTTCGCTTTCAACCACTTTACGGAGGATGAAGGAGTCGTGCCGGACATCCTCACTCTGAGCAAGACACGTGAGTTAATATCGTCTTCGTTATCGGTGAACAACACTGACATGGTATGCCAGTGGGAAACGGGCTTCCTCTCAGCGCTGTCGTCACAAGCAACGCTATCGCCGACTTTGCCGCAAAGGAGCATTTCCTCTTCTACACGGTCAGCGTGGCACTCAAACCGTCCGTTTCAGCGACTGACTCGCAGCAGACACATATCAATGATCCCCTTCCTGCCAGTGTTGGAGACAAGGTCCTCGAGATTGTGGTTCGAGATGGCCTGATAGAACGCTCTCGTCAACTCGGCCAAAAGTTCCAGCACCGACTTCGTCAGTTGCAGTCTCAATATGGAAGCATTGGAGACGTCCGAGGTCGTGGGCTCATGGCCGGCGTGGAGATTGTTGCGAATCGTGAAAGCAAAGAGGGCAACCCTGAGCTGGGTGCGAGAATTGCGAACAGGATGACGGAGCTGGGTCTCTGGGCTCAGCTGAGCACCATGCCGTCGTTTGGAGGTGTCTTCAGGCTCGCGCCGCCACTCACGACGACTGATGAGGAGCTCGAGACCGGCTTGAGTATTATTGAGAAGGCGCTGGCAGAGACTCCTGGCACGATGCCGTTGTATGCGGTGATTGGGCAGACAGCGCCCGCCGTGCAGGTCGAGGTGAAGGCGAGATCATGATATGAAGATCCGAGTTGTACACTGTATTCACAGGCAGTCGTGCTGGCCTTGTCGTAGAGATTTACGAATAGTATAGATTCTTCTTCCTGTGATGATAATTTCGGGAGATGGAAGCAAACGAAGGAGATGGTTTTAGTGAGAGATTTGATGGAAGTACTCATCAAATGCCAAGCCAATATTAGCGGCGGCGCATCCACCCTGGCCCGTTGTGAACTTCGATCTCCCTCTGAGGCTCTGACTTCTGACTTCTGACTTCTGACTTCTGACTTCGTAATCATCCACGACATGAACCCCTCATCGGCAGCGACGCCATCTGGAACGCGTCCATATCGCTCACACAAAGTCCCGGCATGTGATCTGTGTCGGTGAGTGAGGGTCAACGCCTCCCTCACGCGTCTGCCACTGGCTGATACAGTACGCCATTTGCTCGGACAGCCACCGCAAGATTCGTTGCAACTTCGATGTCCCTGGACAATCATGTCGTTTCTGTCGGGAACGAAGCTTGGCCTGCGAGTATGCTCAGAAAGACAGCCATGGTGCCGCAGGGAGTCCGTCGGCGAAGAGGCAGAAGATTCACGGGAGTGCAACTTCATCGTCCCGATCAGGGCTGGCGCAGTTTCCGAGCATTGCAGGCACCTCCCCTACCGAGTCTTCTGTACTACTGAATCCGCCGATGGCTGAAGATGTGGAGATACTTGAGCATTACTTGACTGCTCACGGCCCAGGTTCTTCTACCTCTGGAAAGCCCTATAGCCTGATCTCGAAGGCTCCGGAGAAGCCAATCGTGTATCTCACTGTGCCCAGACGCCGGACAGGACTGTCACCAATACTAACGCAGGCGTAAAGCAGAGAGAGATCATGGAGGCTGTCCTCGGCGGCTTCAAAACTGATGTGGTAAAATTGTATGTGTATACATCTTCATGCAATGCTGCAGACTGATCATAAGCAGATACTTTGATAAGCTACACCCATGCTTTCCGATCGTCGATGGAGTCACTTTTCATGAGCTTTAGCACAGAGACCCGGACCGCATCTCGTCTGCCCTAGTCTGTGATATCTATGCTTCGGCGTTGCACTTTTGGAACTTTTCAGAGAGCCTGAGGTACTATCCTCGTCCTGATCTCGTGTTCATGTGGAACCAAGCTGTTGCTGCGATACAGGAAGACTACCTTGGATCGACAATCTCCACACTCCATGCATCTATGCTGGACCTTATTGGACGGCCTGTGATCTCGATTACTGGTAACATTGTCACCATGGGCCGTACGGTCATGCTGGCGCACAGCCTCGGTCTTCACCGTGACCCTGCTACATGGCGAGCGACAGAGCATGAGAAGCAAGTGCGTGTACGACTCTGGTGGGGCGTGTTAATTCATGACTACTGGTGAGTCTCTACTACGAGACAGCCTCGGAGACCACGCATTAACGATGATGAAGGTCCAGCTTGACACATGGAACTCCACCACTGGTCCGACGAGAGAATTGCGATGTGCAGCTGCCAAACGCTCTGCTACTGGCGAACGCATCAGAAGCTCACAACAAGTCTGCTGCCTCATTCTTAGCTCTCTGCAAGTTATCTCAGACCCTTGGGGAGCTGCTTCCGCTTGTCTACGCTTTGAACCCTAATAGCGCGGATATTGGGAAGCAAGTCCGCCGTCTCGAGTGCATGCTAGATGAATGGGAAAGTACTTTACCATCATTCTTGCGCGTACACGCAGATGAGGCTCACGATCAGGTCAACGGCTCTAGCAACCTGCAATTCTGCTTTCTGTCGGTCAAACTGCTTCTGTGCAGGGTTGCATTCAAGGCACGTCACCCAAACTTCGTACTGGAAATGCACTGACAGCCCACAGAACACTCTCTCGGAGTCTGGCTCGACTATCGCAGAAGCAAGGTCTTACCGCCTCGCCATGCTTCGAGAGTCGGCGTCCATGCTAATCACGTTCGTGATATCGTTGAAGCACTCTCAGCTGGGTCAATTCTGGCTTCCGTACACCGCACACCTCCTCGTCGCAGCGACTATCATTCTGTTGCGATGTTTGCTTGAATCGACGGATCTATCAACCAAGCGGGCATGCGCAATCTCACTTGTGCGCCTGCAAAATCGCCTTCGAAATGCCAAAGAATCTTCGGAGTGGGATCTCGCCGATTTCTGCATCGAGCGATGCTCAGGGCCCATCGCAAAAATTGCGACTGCAATTGGCGTCACTTCTGCAATGACCAACGACACCGCAAATGCAGAGGTCACTGGGAGTGAAGCAAGCGCACCGTCCGAAGAAGCTGATAGCAACTTCGCAGATCTGCCAGCAGACTTCTTGCTCCCCGTTGGTTCGTTCGACTATCCATTCGATGCGCTCTGGGACCATTCAATCTAAGCTAGCCACCCAACAGCAAGTGATACCTTGACAATTTGAAAGCAAGACCTAATCGTTATGATACAGTCCTTTTTCAGGTGGCGGAACTCCATAAAAGCCTAACCCAAGCTTATCTTCCGGATCAGGATCTGGCATCTGGTAGTACTATTGCAGTGATTAGTCCTTCTGTGCCTTCTCGGGGGCGGGTCTGGAACGAGACTTACGCCATCATATCGCCACCATGTCCGGCCCTCCCAGACATCCTCTACTGGGAGTACGCCTTCTGCTCTCATCTCATCGCGCACCTTTACGACGCGACGCCAGACTCGAAGCATGTTCTCTCCTACAACCTTCGCCAGCTGCTCTTCGGTCGCCCCTCTGTCCAGAATTGCCTTCAACAGAGCTGAAAGCTGTTAGCGCACAGCACGGTGACTTCAGGACTTTGACCTACCTGGATAGCACCTCACATCTTCCAGGCCTGGGATGACACTTGCTATACCATCAAAATCAGATCCGAGTCCAACATGATCCCATCCAATTCGATTCGCCACGTAGAATAAATGATCGAGGACCATCTCCATTCGTGCATCTTGTCTGCGGGTGGCAACGTGTTCTGGCACGAATGTGGTCATAACGATACCACCATTCTTCGGCACCATATCCAAGACGTCATCTGGGACATTGCGATCACAGTCGAACACCGCTTTGACGTTACTGTGAGAGAACATGACCGGTGCTCGAGTCAATTCAAGCGTCTGTCGGGCACAGTCTGCAGAGACGTGCGAGCAGTCTACGATCATACCTTCAGATTGTCAGCCATCGCACCAAAGTTTGCTATGGTGTAGAGAATGATGTACCTAGGCGGTTCATTTCTTTCACCGCCGACCGCCCCAGGTGAGACAGTCCTCCGTGTCTGGGTGTCAATGTCAGTGCATTGCTCACGGAACGGCGATCTCAATGTCGCAACTCACACTGGCCCAACCCTGGAGGTTGATGAATCCGCAAATGCATTGTTGCAGACATGTGTCAGCGTACACTGGTGGCAATATTAGCGAGCTTTCAAGACCCCGATCGCTGCTCACTCACATATCTGACACCCAGTGCGTAGAAAGCTCTGATGATGCCGATACTATTTCCTGCCATATGCAAGCCCTCAATGCCGATCGAGCAAGCTATCTTGCCTTCCGCGTATATCCGTTTGACGTCGTCTGGTCCATCTACAAGCTCAAAGACATCCGGATGGCTCACGGTGATCAGACGAGTGGTCAAATCCTGAAACATGGTGTCAGTGATTGCTACGAGATTGCTGTGGAAGAAATTCATACAATCTGCTCTATGGCATCTCTGGCCATGTCGCTGTACTCTGGCGTTGAGAAGTTCTCGGCGGATCGAAGGCAAGGAACGCAGACACTCCAAAATTGTGCACCGACATGCCCTTCTCGTAAGCGAGGAATATCGGTCATGCCTCTCTGAAAGCCTTTGGCGAGATCGAATTTGGGGTTATTATGGATCTTGCCGTGGAACATAGCTCGCGGCTGCTGCGGAAGATCATTATGGCCATCGAACAAAGGCGTGTTTTTCAGCACACGCGCTACTCGCGGATCGAGTTCGACTGGTCCGTATGAGCCCATTGTCGGTGTTCCTTCTGGAGATGTTGAAAGCTAACGAAGAGAGTATTGACGACAAGTCTTGTAAGTCCAGCAACTCTATCAACGGGTTTCGTAAAGATCGAGCTCCCTGGTCATCGACTGTCTAGAGCCAGCGGATTCAATTCGGCAAACTGGTTTTTCGATAGGTCAGCTATCGGCAGAGATAGGTTGGCCATATCGGCCAGCTAGGACGCCCTCACACGCCGCGTCCGGGGTTGTCCGTCGGGAAAGCCAGAATATCGGTAATCGCTCAGACAATGGTCTGCTGCACTCCGGGTTCCCACATGTGCTATCTTGACACGAGATGGACGATAGCATCCCACGGAATTGGGATGATGAGGCAGCCATATATGATGGGCTTCCGCGATTGTTCTGCCTTGTTACCGGCCAGTAGTCATCTCATCCGCCATGGCACATTCACAGCAATATGAAGGCAAGCAATCTGAAGGCAAGGAGAGCACTAAGGATGTCTTGAACGAGGCCGATGTCGATACAGCCTATGGTATGTTCGAAGAGCTACGCGATCAAGATGCCAGCGACGTGTCCAGTCGTTCCATTCTCTGGAAGATCGATATGCGTCTGATGCCTCTAGTGTAAGTCGACCAGCAGTCTCTGCAAAGACGGCTACTAACCTACTTCCAGTTGCATCACGTACATGCTCCAGTCTATCGACAAGACGACTCTAGGCTACGCGGCAGTGTTCGGTCTTAGAACTGACGCCAACCTCAGTGGGTCGGAATACTCCTGGGTCTCCGCAATATTCTACCTCGGATACCTCGTCTGGGAGTACCCTACTTCGGTGACGCTGCAGAAGCTGCCTATTGGCAAGTTCATGAGTGGTACGGTCATCGTCTGGGGAATCATCCTCATGTGCCATGCCGCAGCAAGCGACTTTGCGGGTCTGGCTGCTGCTCGCACCTTTCTAGGCGCATTCGAAGCCTCCATCAACCCGGGTACGATGCTCATCTTCAGCATGTGGTACAAGAGGATCGAGCAACCGCTCCGTCTGGGCATCTGGGTGGGATCCGCCGGGATTGGATACGTGATTGCCGGTATAGCATCATTCGGGATTGGACATATCGGCGGCTCGTTGTCCAGTTGGCGATACATTTTCCTTATCTGGGGTGCCATAACCACGGCTTGGGGCGTCGTGATCTTCCTGCTTCTGCCGGATAGTCCGCTGAAAGCGAAGTTCTTGTCCGAAGCTGAGCGGAAGGCGGTCGTGGACCGGATCAAGGAGAATGAGACGGGCATTGAGAACAAACATTGGAAGATCGATCAGTTTGTTGAAGCGATGCTTGACCTCAAGACGTGGCTCTTGTTTATCTTTGCTGTTGCAAGCAATAGTCCGAATGGAGGTCTTACGAATGTGAGCAAAGGCAAAGTCATTCTTAGTCAGTCGAAGACTTGCTGACGTTTGAATAGTTCCAAAGCCTGATCATCAAAGGCATGGGATTCAGTGTGCTCGAAACCACTCTGATTCAGATGCCATCGGGAGCTGTGCAATTTGTCGCTTGCACGGGCGCAACGTGAGTGTAGCCAGCATTATAACCTGGCAGGATCAAGCTTACCTGCAGTCATACAGGTACTTCGCTTCTCGCTACCAGAATGCACGCCTTGCTGTCATGCTCATCTGCTTGATTCCATTCCTCGCTGGTACAATAGGGACATGGCTAGTGCCGCAGTCCGTCCCGTACGGAAGATTGGCGTGTCTCTGGATCTCCTTTTCGTACACGGCTACGTGGACGTTGTCGATGTCTGTTGCTACTGGTGAGCTTTGTCCTTAAGCAATACGTGCACAGAGGCTGATCGCACTCTCACCAGCAAATACAGCAGGTCATACGAAGAAGATCACAACCAATGCCATGTTACTGATTGGATACTGTCTGGGCAACTTCGTCGGGTTCGTCAAATTCTACTCCCTTACGGTTCCAGCGAGTAGGCTAACACTCACTCCGCAGACCCTTCTTCTTCAAGTCATCCCAGGCTCCGAGATACGATCTTGGAGTGGGTATGATGTTCTTCTGCATCGGAATCCAAGTCCTTAGCATTTTAGCCATTTGGGTGCTGCTCTGGAGGAGAAGCGCTACTAGGAAAGGATTGGATAGTCGTGATGGACAGGAGCTGGGCTTCAAGGATGTTACTGATGGGGAGAATCCGTATTTTAAGGTAAGCGTTGGGTCTGCAGGTTGCAGAGTGCTTTGTGCTGACTTGTTGCTTGCAGTATGTGTATTGAATGGAGTGTTACCAATTCTGGAAGCCAGCGATCGTGCAAGAAGTTAATGACCAGTGTAACGCAAGCTTTCAGCTGGTTACCATTGGGTCAACGAGCATGTGAATCTACTGCGGGATTCACTCTCACATGCTCCGGGCCCCTTGGCCTCGGGTACGCGGGCCCCGTCGCTACTGCTCTGACGGCCTAGACTAAGTGCAGTTCTTCGACTTGAACGTCAACCTCCAAGCCACTTAACCGATTGAGCAGTACTCCTTACATCACAGAACAACGAGCAACACCGACACCGCTTCCGCTGGCATCACTATGTCCTTCTCCGGGCCTCCAATGCTGCGCCAAAGCATGACAGCCAACCTTCGCAACCCTCTCCTCCCGTTCTCCTCCTAAAATCTCGGATCTGAAGTTGGACAACATATGCGTGGTATTCATGGATCCGACGGCGGAGAGGACGAGGGGACACGATCGTCTCACGGATTTGTAAGACTTGAGGAAGGAGAAGGCTTGCAAATCATAAATCGCGTCTTGGGTAAAAGCGCTGGCGAGGAGGGTCAGGTTGTTATCGTCTAGGCCTTGAACCACACCGATGGAAGGATCGCAGATGGATTTGTGGGTCGTGAGATGGGATTGTGGGTGAGCGAGGGAGGATGGTCGAGTTGAGAGGGGATTGTCCGTGATGATGATAAGATGAGCGGGACGCAGGTAGGACTGCGGGTTTGGATATCTTCGATTCAGAAAGCGTTCTTGAGGTATGGTAATTGATTGTGCTGAGATGAATGGGACCTGCGTTAGCTTAAGTACGTTTCTGGATACAATTCTCGGTATATGCCGGACGGGAGCTGTATTGATCTAGCCCGACGTGGCAATTCACATTCGTGAAAGAACTTTTCTTGGAGAAGTGAGAGCATTGCGGAAGCAAACGACAGGGCGTGTTGAAAGCTCAATTAATAACAAAGATGCAGATTGAGCCCTCTTCTTGGCAAATGATTTACTTTTCTTCTCCAAAGTATGGATTGGGAGGCCTTGGAGATCTGCTGTATGCAGAGCTTTCGGAAACTTACTATAGAAAAAAATCAATACCCTCGGATTTGAACCCACTATGGGATGGTTGCAATGTGCTGTTCCCGAACCCTGACTGAAAGCACAGCAACGAGAACGGCCATGCCAAGTAGGACGCTATGCATCGAGAGATGGTTGGCTGCGTTGGCGGTGTTCGTTGAAGGGTCATTCGCGATGAGACCATCCCCATTGCCGAGAGACGAAGATGCTGCAGCACTGACGGTGGTAGCGACTGTGGTGCTCGACATGGAGGAAGACGAGTCGGTCTGAAGCGCGGCAGTGCTTGCCTGGACAGAAGATCCAACCGTCGGGTACGGTGGAATCTCGCAGGTCGTGTAGCCAATACCGTCTGAGGACGTGCTTGTCGCAAACCCTGCGACAATGCTGCCACAGGCGCGATGATCAGAGTCTCCTTGGGTGTTCGCACTATTGGCTGTCAGCGAGTGCTCGTGATTAGCTTGGCAAAGATCACTCACGAAATGAAAGAGGAGCTAGCAGCGGTGGGTGCTGTGCCGTTGGCTGTGTTTGCCCAGACTGGCGTGTGCGTGCTCGCGGTATCGGACGTCGTCGGATCGTAAGAGAAAGGTAACGTGACAACAGACGTTGCGGTCGCCGTGACATGAGAGGTGGCAGCCGAAGGCGGAGCCAGCGAAGCATCGGTAGCGGAAGCGGTGCTTAGATCTCTAGCAGCAACTACCGTAGATGTTGACGAAGTAGATGCAACGGATGTGGAGGACGTCAAAGCGGTGACAGCAGCGCTTCCAACAGTCTGGGCTGCTTCATCCGCGCAGACGTAGTATTCTGTGCCCGACACGGTCATCGTATTGATGCCTTCGATCAGGTCGCCACACTGACATTGCGCCGGGAAGGTCCCAACAGCCTCTCCAGGGAACGTATACGTAGCGCCCGCGTCCTGATAAACATATGCAGACTGAGACGGGTAGGATGTTGGTCTAAAGATGTCAGAATATACCGCGCCTCGAGTATGCCCTTCGCTTACGGGATGAGGGAGCAGCTCGTAATAGCGCTCGAGGTAGTTGACGTAGCAGTCGAGTTGGAGTCGACAGTGAGACTGGAAGGCCATTCAGTAGTCACATTGCCTGCCGTCCAGATCGCATCGCTCGAGGGCGCGACAGTAATCAGGCTCGTAGTCGACATGCTATCTTACTGCTGCTTGAGGCTGGAACGAGTGTAGCTTGAAAGCAGTTGTGTCTGTCTTGCTTGCGTTATGTTCTTGCTGTCACTTGAAGCTGTACGTGCTGTGGTTTGTGTTTTGAAGGGAGGTAAGATAGAGCGAGACGGAAGATCAGACGAGGAGTATTTCTCAGCAAATTACTCTGTTGCGTGAGATGGACCCTGAGAATGAAATACTCAAGCATGTGAAGAAGGAAGTGAATGCTGCTAGCAGTGGCAGCCAAACATTTTGGTGTGGTAGGTAGCACATACTACCGCCGTTGCTAGAGTGAGGAGCATAAAGCAGTGAGCCTGAAAGGTAGTCCATGAGCGCTGCGTGCGACCGCGATACGGGAGAAGGTGGTGAATATGCTGTTGATGGATGTTGTGTGTGTGTGTGAGATGGAAGTTGTGAGCCGTCAGGGCGTGTGGAAATTAGAAACCTGAGGCAGAAGTTTTCATCGACTTGTGGCTAGTCGCCAAAAGTCATGGCGCCAAGACCACGCACCTTCGGCTTCGATTTCGCCCCAGACTTCTCGATTCTGCGACCAAGCGTGAACGACAACGCCAATTCCACGACAACTCCCCATCCACCCCGACAACCACCGCCATCATGGGTCGTCTTCATAGCAACGGAAAGGGTATCTCTAGTAGCGCCATCCCATACTCGCGCGCTCCTCCGGCATGGCTCAAGACCACCCCGGAGCAGGTCGTTGACCAGATCTGCAAGCTCGCCAAGAAGGGTGCTACTCCATCGCAGATTGGTGTCGTCCTCCGTGACTCCCACGGTGTCGCTCAGGTCAAGGTCGTCACTGGTAGGTCAACGAGTGCAGGACATCCATCGGAATCTGGGAAGAGTTCAAAGACTAATGAGATCGCGCGCAGGTAACAAGATCCTCCGTATCCTAAAGGGCAACGGTATGCACTCTCCGACACTCGTCCGACCTGTATGAACGAGCAAAGGACATCAAGCCTGAGACTATGGCTTGGAAGAGATGGACACAACACATTTGCTGCCTTTGCGCACGCACAATCATTTAAGCCTCTGCTTGGTCCCAGACTGACAGAGAGATGAATAGGCCTTGCACCAGAGATTCCAGAGGACCTCTATATGCTCATCAAGAAGGTGCGTCCCAATCTGAATGTTGCTGTACTGACCGTCGTTATCGGGTTCTAACGTGTCTTTCCAGGCTGTCGCCGTCCGCAAGCACCTCGAGCGCAACCGCAAGGACAAGGACAGCAAGTTCCGACTCATTCTAATCGAGTCCCGGATTCACCGTCTCTCCCGCTACTACAAGACCGTCGGTGCCCTCCCACCAACCTGGAGATACGAGAGCGCCACTGCCAGCACCCTCGTCGCATAAACGTGCGCAAAGCAATGGGTTCTGGTTACTACATTTGAAAAAGGAAGCATGGCGTCTACGGAGGCTCTTTACATGCAGGCAAATTGCCATTGCACTGCTATAAGGATGGAGGGAAATGCCGATCAGAGCGGCAGTCCGGTAGTTCCGAATAAGACAAACTTCACGCGCCATGAAAGCAAGATGAAATACTGAATGCACTCTCAAACTTCACATTACTTGCGATGGGATTTCGTCTACGTAATTCCTATGTTCACCTCATCTTGCCCTTCAAATGTATCTCCTTGCCGAAAACTCGCACGAACTACTGCAATAAGGTTCGCGGCCCATCCCGTGCAGCACTTCTCATCACATCTTCGGTCCCGACCTCTGTGATCTGTCGTAACAAGACCGTCTATCACTCTTCCCATTCCGCAAACTCGGTCTTCCCTACACCGAGCGGATCAATGTCCCAGGACGAGCCGATGAACAGCCAGCCGCCCAGACATTCCCCTCTTTTATCCACTAGCAATGTCCCGTTACGGCCAGACTTCAATGGAGCCTGCCTAGCCGCAACCGCTACAACTCTGCATATCTCCTGATAGCTTCGTACAAGATATTCAACGACACGTATGTAGCTCTCCTCAACACATTAGACGTGTTGAAACAAGAGCATAACGGACACGGGCTCTCATAGGAGGTATTGGCCACCATGGCTAGCGCAGACGGCACCGACGACTTCATAATCAAAAACCTCGAATCCGTTGTCCGCGAAACCATCACAGCCATAAACACCGGCCATTTCGACCCTACTGAATCCCCCTGGCACGCGTTCGCGCCTGACTTCAAGATCGAAAATCTCACCGGCTCTCCGATTACCTTAAAATCCAAAGTCGTGGTCCTCGGGGCTCTCCGAAAGCTGATGGCCATATACCCAAAGCACCATATCACGATTGTGGGGTCGCTGAGTTCGGATATTTATTTGAAGCCCGGAGGACGGTGGGCTGATGTTTTTATGAATGGGGAGGTTACGGGTAGGCCGGAGTTGCCGGAGGGATTGAGTAGGAAGACTGTCACTTGTTGGAGGTTTCAATGTAGGGAGGGAACTTGGTATTGCGTTAGTGAGGCGACCATGGATGGGTTTGGGCCGGATGGGGATGGGTATGAGGGAGTGGATAGAATGGAGAGCGGAGGGCCAGGGAAGGAAGGAAGTGGATCGGGATCGGGATCTGGGAGTTCGGTCGCTACTTCTTCGCCTTCGGGGTCAGTTGGACAAACGCCTTGAAGGGACTGGATGAATTTCTGCAATGGTGATCTACCTGACCCGCGAGCTAAACATGGGGCCTGCCACCTGACTCGGGACACTCATTTACCAGAGCCTCTACTCAAGACACCACCGGATTCGCACCTCTCACCACAATGCCACCCGCCTGGAGCCCAATGCGTTGGAAGCATCCACAAACTCAACTCGCCGCACGATTCGCACTTCAACATTCCTCCAAGCCCCTGCACGCTATGCTTCTGCATTGCTCGCTCCACCCGCAGAGTTGCTGCCGCCGCCGCTTTCTCCGAACCAGCCGGCCAGAATGGGTTCGAAATGATCTCCCATCGCGTCGCGCGCATTGTCTCACTCGACAACTGAACATCTTCCTCAAAGTGGCTTGCCATGCTTTCCGGTGAGAACATCTCAGCATACTCCTGCTTGTACCGAGCGAGAATGGACGGAACGTCTTCCCTGGCGGCCTCTTGCTGAATCATCTGTAGATCGGCCGAGGTCGCTGTGATAGTCTTGTCGATTTTCTCGTACATGGCCTTGCATTGCTCCCAGCCAAAAAGCTCGCCGTCGGACCGCGCGAAGAGGACAGCGCCTTTCATACCCGTACGGATGAGCTGGCCCCATCGCGGATTGAAGGCGTCCATTTCGGTGGAGAACCGATTGGCGATGTCGTTGGTTTGTTCCATCAGTGCATCAGCTTGCCCTTCCTCAACTGTCATCCTCGCGACTGAACTATTGGGTCTCAAGCTGTTGCGGATGGCGTCCAGCATGACGCAGGCTTTGAGAGGTAACCCAAGTTGGACGGAAGCGGGTGAATTCGTCCAAGCCGTGGTGTTGTCGAAGAATTCCTTGGAGATTGGAGTGCCCGCCCAACCACCCGTGGAACTGACGCCGACTGTCCAGATTTGCTGTGGACTAGACATGCTGCTGATTTGAAGCTTGTGCTGATGGCAGTTGAGGATAGTTCTCTGATGAAGAAACGTTTTCAAACAAGTGGATGGAGGACAAAGTCAAGAGTTTCTTACTTGCTGTTGGAAAGGGGCAATCTGAACAAGGAACTATGGAAGGAACGAGAAAACCACTCCAGAGTGAGAAGGAAACCTCTTCGGAAGCCTGTGCGCACAACCATCGCAAATGCGCCTTCTACTTGCGTTGCACAACCACATTTTCAAGCGCCAAGAACTAGCGCAGATCAATCGCAAGACCGCGCTGCAATAACCACGGGTTTGGAGCCAGCGACCCTCTGCCGCGCTTCTAATGAATCTTTGCACGGGCGCCAGATTACGACTTGCTCTGCGGACGACATTGTGATGTGAAGTGCAAGGAGCGCGATCGGTGGTGCCCAAAGCCGAGCCTCAAGACCATAATATCTGTTGGAGGCTTGCTACCTTCCAAGAGTGACTGCGGGCGTGAGCAGGCAAGTGAGGTAGCCTGAGATAATTTCCTGTCTTTCAACTGAAGCAGCGCTCACTGATCCCTCGAGCGGGAAGCTGCTTCCAGACTGGAACTCGCAAACGTTCGGGAGGCACCAGATCGAGCCTCCTTCCACGTTTCGGGGGCTGTGCAATTCAACATGCATCTCAAGCATGCGTCTTTCTCTGGACCAACATACAATGAGCATCGATCCAGACAACATCTCCGCCGTTGGGGTTCTCGCAAACGGATTTACACGAAGCATCGAAATCCCGACAAGCGCTCTCGATTATCCAATATGGGTCGAATCTCCTCTGTCGAAGAAGATTGGCCTGCCGCTCAAGATATGCGCGTACGTTAACAATGCGCTCTGCCGTTTCGGATGGAAGGCCGCTACCCCGAACACGCATCCAATATTCTTCCCACGCAATATAGTTGCCGACCGACTCCTCTCCGAGACCGATGTCCTACGCGGATCATTTGGCAAGTGTCCTTATACCTGGGCTCCCGTCGATGGCCCTGTGGTTATTGCATGCTGCGATGGAGCTCCCCTGAGCAAGGAGCATGTCGACTATCTCAGCTGCCTCATGGAGACATCTCGCCTGAAGTTAAATAAGTTGAAGCTGGAGCTGTCGGAGACGAAACAACCCAGAGAGAAACGATTGGACCTCGCGAAGCTGATCGATTGCCAAGAGACGCTGAAGGTCACATTCACCAACGAACGGGTCAGGACAGATTTCCATTGTCGTCGGGACGAGTTGATCAGGGCTGGGGGAACTAAGTGGAAACTCGTATCAAATATATTCATGCGGAATCGCTGGAACCCGATTTCGGCACAGCATCCGGAGGATGCTTGGAAGTTGGATGGGAATCCGGACGATGCCTGGATTTTTCGGAATACTTTGGAATTCGCGGATCGCTGGATTGAAGAATCGATCAAGACCTGTGGGGGATGCGGCGAGACAAGCCTATATATGATCCCGTTCCAACATGTCAGTGAAGGGATGTGGTATTGCTCGGAGCGCTGCAGGAAAATCATGAGCGACGCGGCTGCTTTGAAGGAGGCAAGTCTCCTCCAGGCTCCTTGCGCTTTTGAGTATGAGGATTGGAAGCCGGCGCGGCAGGATTCGGTGCGAGGCTGATCAAAGGCTTGCGGATTGGCCTTGAGTACCTGAAAATACGTTTCGTACGCCGATCGCGGAGGAGGAGCTTTAGATCGCTGCTCGACTTCAGTCTTGCAGGTCTTACATTTCTTCTCCACCGCTTCACCCTCTGGATGGTGTCTGGTGACAACACAGCCTTTAGCGTTGCGCAACAGCTCCAGGACACGTGTTCTTGGAAGTCGGGTTTCTTGACATGTTCGGCAATGTCCTCGGCGTTGATGTCCTGCCATACGTCTGAGTTATCGTTGGTGGTCCTGGAGAGTGCGAAAAGTCATCTCACTGAGAAGAAGGCCTCAGTTATGGGTTGGGCTGATTTTGCTTACCTGGATGATAGACACAACTTCCAGCAAGATTTCTTTTAACCTCATAATCATTGCCACAATGCTTGCAATTATCATACGCCTTGCGCTTCATGGTGGCTTTGCCGCTCGTCGGAGTTAACAGGTAAGATCTGGTTTGGTGCCTTGAGTGAGGGTCGCCAATCTCCATAAGTCTGACCATGTCACGAAGTACTTCCGACGGCGCTGTAGCTATTGCGTCTCGGATATCCGTATGATGTTTAGGAGACTCCAGAACTGGGAAGCGACTCTGGTGCTTCTCTAAGATCTTGTCTGTTGGTGTCGATGGTTCCTTCTGGGACTCATCTGGCTGTGAGTCTCTCTCCCACGGAGCAGGGCGGTTTGTGTCCAGCGTCTGTATCGGCTACGTTGGAGTAGGTGACATGGTGATGGGTTTGAGTCTAAGCAGAAAGTGAGAGGTCAATGGAACGTTAAAAGAGCATGTTTGAAACGGAAGGGAGACAGCGCGCTGAAGCGTGTCGTTGCCCTGTCACTTGGACAGTTTCTGTCTTCCGGAGGACTGCTCTTGGACCGCCCGATCTTCACGACTGTTCGTCTTGATACTCAAGGGGATTGAGACTGCATCTGCAAGTGCACGACTCATTGGCCATGAGCCAGATACGAGCAGGATCTTGGTCAGCCAGGCCGTACGCTGAGACCTTGAAAGACTGAATTCCTCCTGGAGCGTATCTTCTGTATTGACATATGCCAGCTATGTACAGAAATGTGTTCGCGTCATCCAAGAGAACAGCGAGACTCATCGTGGAGTCCGCAAGGGCTTTCAACCGATGTGGCGGTGCATCAATTGACTTTGTACTACCATGGACACCGCTGTCGATACCAGCGGCAATATCCGGCGCCGGCGTGCCAGGCAACGTCCTTCTGCATTGCGTTGGCCATGTTGCAAGACCTCATCTCTTCATATCCATTCGGCTCTGACAGTCTTCGTGCCTCAGCACGGCCATGTTGAACTACCGAGAGGGTGAGAATGGGCAGCATTCTCGTTGATCCAAACATGGGTGCCTCCAGACAGCTGGGTTGGACTGGTCATTGGACGACACGTATTTCTGACTACTGCAGCATCACACGTACAGCAGAAATGCCCGACGACACCTCAAGAGTCGAAGGTATCAAAAGAGCTGCCATGGACGTTCATCGCCGTACTACACAGTCTCGTTAACGCCCTGGCCATCCGACTAGTCTCGCATCCTTCAGGAAGCAGGATGTACAGAATGCTGACCGCCGGCGGACGCTTCGGACTTGTTCAGACGACATCTCATTATGCGTATACTGATCAGCCTGTTCGACACGCTGCCGTCATGGTTCGAGAGCGAGGCATCCCAAGTCTGTCGCATCGTACAAACCCCTCGAGCGCCGCGCATGGATCCAGAACCAATTTCCAGGACGAGTTCGCATGAATGTCGTCATCCTTTGAAGAGCAGGGATCTTGAAGCTGGAGCAACACAATTCTGAGCGCCAGTCCATGAAGTCTGAGCTTTGCGGAAGGCACGATTGAGGCCGCATTGGCGTCTGAAAGGCATCTGCTGCTGTATGACCTCGGGGGGTCCTCGGACACGTTGCAAGCTGCAGGCCACCGAAGCCGCACACGGAGCGGAGGGATGGCCGAAAGCATTCGCTGAAGCAGATTTCCTTCCATAGCTGTCTCGTGTGTCGGCGCGGAACGCTCTGGCTGGCAGCCAGGAGGAATAACTGTGAGGCTTTCCGAGCCGATCAGTCTCCCTCCATGCTCGGCAGCATGGTCTACTACCTCAGAGGCCTATATCATCTCACATTCATGGCACACCATGCAAGTGGAGCAAGATGCCAGCAAATACTGGGAGATTGACTGTCCGCCGCGCCTGTTGTATCGGGCTGCTTGAGGCTCACAGGCGAAGCCGCCCCTTCGAGTTGCGCAGCTACGCTATGCCTGATTCGAGAGCTTCGACGTGTGTGGCACCAGCTTTGACCTACAACTGCGACACGATTTTGACAACCGTTTTGAGCGCTATTGAGCGTCATCTCGGCACCCGTCGTGAGGAACTAGATCTTCTGAAAGCATCGAGAGGTAGAATGCAAGCCGACGATCAGACTGGATCATCTTCGCCCCGTCGACATCAACAGAGAGACGCCGAGGCGTTTCTCCGCACAGATCAACAGGAGTACAGTGCCTTTCAGATGTGCAGAGATAGCAGTTGCACAGTTTGGGTACGTGCCCTGTAGGTAAACAAACCGCGTTCCTCTCTTTGCTGGCTCGAGTTCATCTTTTCTATTCCGTTAGCTGGCAACGCCTTTCCCTCAGCTGAATCAGATGCTGAGAGTTCGCCCACAATGGACAAGGACTCTCAAGCTCTTTCATTGATATTTCGGGACGTGTGGTGGGCGACTGAAAGGTGGGCGAAAGCACGCTGAGGGCTGTGTCATCATGGGTTCGTGGGCCGCCAGCAACACACAACCCATTCGACTAGAAGTCGAAGGGGCCGCAACGCTGACGAGAATGACATGGCTCCATCTGCTCTTTCATTTCCCTCGTCGCTGCCTGCCTCAGTATTCCTTGCCACTTCAATGCGGAGCTACTGACCATACTTACATCGTGTTCACGACATCCTTTCCCGCGTTCTTGGACTGTATACACACGAGAACAGCCTGCAGCTTCCTCGCCTGCTCAGCGCACACTCGACCTGCCAGTCCTGACACTCAATCCAATATCTATGGACCGCACCGAACCGACGATGGACTGGCAGGATGATATGGATATTGGGTCCATAGACCCGAGACTGCTCCATCCCAGTCTGCTCGGACTTGGTACAGAGCAAGGGCAGGATGTTAGCATGCCATATGCGACTCAGCTTGGGAACGAGCAGTCCGGGGCGCACACCCATGACGATCACCCGGAGGTGAGATGCGACGAATTGTCTGGCATCTGGCCATACCAGCTGACAAGCAAGTTCTCGCAACAGCCACTGCCCGCTTCTAACTTACCGTCCGATGCTGGAGCCCAAATGATCCAGCAGCAGCAATCTGGCGTGTATGAGCAGCTGCCTATGTATGGCCCGATCCAGCTCCAGACACCACTGCCGAAGCGACGACGCACAAACGGTCTAGACACACCACATACATCGAACACTTCTCACTCGCACCCAATCAGGCCCCAAGCGAATGAGTTCGTTCCCGGTGCGGACACTCATTACGGCATAAAACATGTACAACCCCATAGGCCCAATTGGCCGGGCTCCCTGTTGAGCGACTCTCGGGTCTACAATGGGCTTTGCCAGACTGGAGGTTATCTCACACCTGCGTCCCACCGGTCTGAGGGTAATATGCAGAGTCTGCGCGGTGACCAGGACTCTCCGACGCCCCAATATTATCGCCAAGCGGAGGGCTCCTCGATGCAGGTGGAGCAATCCACCAGTGCTTCGATACAGCCTGAGCTGCAATGGCGTATGGATCAGATCGCACAGTACGACTCACAGCCATCCACAGCAATCCCGTACATGCCTGAGGGAAATGACCCTGGCCTGTCTTGTGCAGTGCCCGCCGATGATATCACCCAACAGTGGGTGCACGATCGCGAAGGACCGTTCGCTCCTCAGAGCACAGGTAGCAGAAGCCATCTCTTGCCCGATCCCAGTCCACAACCAGGTCGAGCCCGCGGTGCAGCAAGATCCGTCTCATCGCGAGGCAGTCATCCCAACGGAAGGTTCCTCTGCCCACACCCAGGCTGCGGCAAAAGATGGCCTACTAAAGCTAAGCTAAGCCATCATGAGCGCTCCCACGAAGTTCCGACTCAGCGGTGTCCTATGCCCAATTGTGGAAAGCTCTTTCACTATCACAAGGATGTGTTGAGGCACATGAAGACACATGGAAGCGACCGACATCTACTATGCAATGTCAGCACGTGCCCGTTCCACACCAAGGGCTTTGACCGAAAGGACCACTTTGATAGGCATATGTTGAAGGTGCATGGGGAGGCAAATGTGCAGCCTCGTCTACGATCGGAGTCGAGTACGGGACAGTAGCGGGGCGAGGAGCATGCTGTGTGGATTACTCAATTTTCTGCTGCATTTGAGCGATGGCGTTGGGGCTTAGACGAAAGGGAAAGCGACAAGCATGAGGGCTTTCAAAGTCGGGGAGCAATTTGGAAATTGTATTTGACATTTGGTCATCATTGGCACCATGGACATGAAAAGGAGTTTTGTAGCATGTAACGCAGGAATAATGCATCAACGAAAGCTTCCAAAAGACCACACCCGCTGTTGAAAGAGACGAGTTTGCTGTGATGCTATCATGGTTCGCTAGATAAGCACGCTCGAAGTATTACAGACACTGATCCCAACCTGTCTCTGTCTTCAAAACTTTATACACAGCCTTTCAGCTTGTACAAGCAGCGACACTAGCATGTAAACTCATGTCAGTGTTCGACACATGA
Organism: Nothophaeocryptopus gaeumannii; assembly: GCA_031771865.1. Classification (NCBI taxonomy): domain Eukaryota; kingdom Fungi; phylum Ascomycota; class Dothideomycetes; order Mycosphaerellales; family Mycosphaerellaceae; genus Nothophaeocryptopus; species Nothophaeocryptopus gaeumannii. The sequence continues at coordinate 511,822 of JASISA010000040.1, read as the reverse complement.
ATGCACATGCGAATCTTGGCAAAAGCCCGGACAACCTTGCGTTGTTTGCGTCATGAGGCTTCGAACCATTTCGAAAACACTTTCTGGAGTTCCTCGATATCATTGCACTGACCTGAACACTATCATGAGAAGAACCGAGCGGATGGGACTGAGGCACCGCAGTAGGCGGCCTAGGACTCGACTGGGAGGCAGAACGGGTTGAGGAGACTCGAGGTACTGCACACGGGTGGAGAGCTTGAGCTATGTGTCCTTCGAATATCTTCTGTATGCAGGAAGAGCAGATAAAAAGTGAAGAATGACTTACCAAACATTCACTCCAATACATCATCCCGTGTCCTGCGTCTCCTGGTCTTGAATTGATTGAGAAAGGTTGGCTCAGGCCCCGGATAGGCTACCATGACCACTCTCATCCTCGAACATCCGCGTACAATTGCCTTGATCTTGAAGCTGAGAGCGTGTTGATCAGCTCTCAGGATGAGAAGCCTCCTCTAACTTTCTGCCACGCTCAACTGGAGGCTGGGTCGCTGAACTACCGTCTTCGCAGACTGCGCTATGACACAGATATCTCAACGTTGAGATTGGAGCCTCTCTGCCGTCTAAAGAAGCATTATTTCACGAGAGCAGTTAGCCGTTTGATAGGGTGATTTATTCATTTGAGTGCTCCGGCACTGAGCGCAAGCTGAGGCATTCATCTCTTACACCAACCAATCTCAGAGAACGCCAGCGCACGCATTCCGTCTGGTACAGCCATTCTCCGCCAAATGTTATCACAGTAAAATCTCTACTCTTGCGCAAGCTCCTGCCCCTCCTTCAATCCCTCAACCTTCAACTCCTCGCCCTCAGCTCTTCTGTACAGGTCCCGCACATCCTCCGTCATCGTCTCGAAGTGGGAGCTGGCATCGTAGGATCTGCTGATGAAGATGTTGTCGTTGCTGCCGTCGGAAATAGGAGCGTAGATGGGGATGGGCGGGCCCATGAATTGTTCTTCGATGCGACCGAGACGGTCAAGACCTGGCTGCAGTTCGAGGTGATGGTTTGAGTCGCCTTCGGCGATGGTGCTGACGATGGCGATGTAGTAGCCTTTCGGGCAGACGTTGTGTGTAGAGGAGACCATGGCAATGTAAATGTCTATAGGGATCACGTCAGCGGCCTTCACTTGTTCTTTTCAAGCCACGACGCCTTACCATGCTTCCGGCCGACTTGCGACTGGGGAATGATGAGCTGGAGCGAGTCGGCGTTGTCGGTCTTGTCGATGGGGTGGTTGAGGATGCAAATAGCCTTGAGAAGGTGGCCGGTCACCTTGACCTTGTCCGGGAAGTACGATGGGTCCGCAATGATCTGCTTGCACTTTGTCTCAAACTTCATACCCTCGCCTTCCTCACCTCGCTCCTTCATGGTTGCTCGAATGCCAGAAACCTTGCCACCCTCATACTTGACCTCATCAACGTTGGCATTCAGCATGTAAGTGCCACCGTAGATGGCGCTCAGTCGTGCGAATCCTTGAGGAAGCTCACCCAGTCCGTAGAGTGGGTAGATGTATGGGCTCTTTCCGTATCTTGCCATGCTGTTAACGTAGAGCCGAATGCGCTCAACGGCATCCTTCGCCATGCCCGGCTTCTCGATATAATCGTCGGTGGAGTAAAGCGCCATGCTGTGGCCAACGAAGTCGCGTGTGCTGGGCTCGAGGCCGTATTTGTCGTACACCAGCTTCATCGTCGTCTGGGCAAGATTCATGCCTTGATCCTTGGTCAGTATATCCCACGGTTCCTTCTCGCAGAATAGTTTCCCTACCATTGTGTGTGCTTGGGTTGTTCTCGTCGAAGTTGCCAACCCACTGCAGAAAGTTTCGCGCTCTCCTCTTCTCAAAGATGCCCATTAATGGACTCTTGAGTGCCTCGCCCGCATCACTAGGCACCTTGGCCACTGTCGCCTTCGCACCCGACCCTTGTTGGACATAGCTGCCAGCAATCTGCTTGAATTCGATGTATCGCGTAACGTCGGTAGACACGAGGATGTTGGTGAGCTCGCCGTTGCTCATCAGGAGCTTGGGGACGAGGTCGATGTTCCAGTCGTTCGGTCGACCGTACTTCTTCCAGGGCTCGGCACCGTTCGCGTAGTTGCCATACCGCTTGAACATGGCCTCCAGGTTGAGAGACGCAGCTTCAGCGCCATAGTGATCGTTGCGATCCATGTGCAAGACCTTCTTGCCCTTCACGGATAGGACACCGGAGAGGATGCATTCTGTCAGACCGGTGCCCAGCACTACCACGTCGTACTCTGGCGCGATCTCGTCCATGTTGGAGGTGTTGGGTGCTTTTCAATCTCGGTCGAGGGGGGAGGGAGTGGGAAGATGTAGTGTCTACTGGATTGTTCTGGCGGTCTGTCGGAGGGAGCTGCTGTTACAGTACATCAGTAGTGGAAAGCTGTTGCCCCACACTCATTTAGCCCGAGCTGTTCGACAGGGACCAGCGGATGCCTGAGGCATGACAGATGATGACTGGCAGGGTACAGGAGGAATGCTCCGCTACATACAACAACGCACGCATAGCCTCCATCGGATGCTGCGCAGATGCGCATTGTGCTGCAATCGTACGCGCGAGCGTGTCATCCAGAGGTGCGACTTCCACACAAGGCATTGCCGCTGGCTTCAGGCGCTACTGCACACCCAACATGCTCAAGGGAGACATCACCGAACAGCGCATCATCAGCACCATGAAGTGCTCGCGAGCAAAACTAGCAAAGACCAGTCTTCGGTCCAACAAGCGATCTGCCATTGCAGGATGAGCCTGACCCGCACGCCCGCAGGCCTTTGTCCTGACGTGCGGAAAGGGCCGTGAAAGTTCCAGGGCGTCATGTACGGCCGCTGCTCAGATGGTGCATGGAGTCCACTCCACGCATCATTTTCGCGCGCATTCTGGAAGAGACGAGTGCCCCGTGCAGCGCGCTACAAAGAGGCCAGATGCTCCATCTCCTGACCTTCACCAGCTCGGCCTCAGACTTGAGCCGCAATGCAACTTTGCTCGAGCCGCTCGATTAGTGTCAGCTATGCTGTTTTCCCATCACGCCTCGCAAGCCTCCAGCTGGGAAGAAGTGAGGTCGAGAGAAGCTGCTATCCAAGCTTTTGAGGCTAACCGTTTCGGGACTCTTTCACATGCTGCGTGCCTTCCCTCAAGACGTCTGTCGCACCTGCCGAAAGCAAGCTATTCTTCATGTGGTCGGGCAAAGAGAATACACTGCGACTTCGTACGTCAGTGTGTCCTGTGCGGCAGATAGGGTCAGCAGCATGAATCACTGACATACAGTGCTGTCGATGGCATTGTCCAAGCCCCCTCGACAAGCCGAGATTGTCGACAAACGAAGCATTTGGATCGGCCTACCATTCCTGACGTCTTGTCTCACAAGCTTGTAATTCACTGCGTTCTTGTGCTGGCGAGCTCAGCAATATACCACAGCGGATCTCATGAGGCCCGCACGACCTGCAACGCAATCCGGATTGTCATTGTTCAACACTGCCCCAGCTTTTTCACTTGTGTTGGCTGAGCCGACGATTCGGCAGGCCGATATCACTTCCCCTTTGACCAGCGGCCTTTCATACTTTCGCACTGCTGTTGTCTCCAAACGCGAATGGAAGTCTCAATCCTAGCGGGAAAGGCTGACCGCTCGAGAGATCTTTCCTCAACACGTGCCGGTCGCATACGACAGATCCGCTGCGGGCTTCGTCTGCAGCCCCGTCGAATGCATGGGAAGAACCTTCTCTTTTACCTTCTCTCTTGTGCGCCCGAGTTTTGGGCGCGTACGCCTGGTTGCTGTACAGCTCCTATCCGCAGCTATGAATGAGGCAGCAAGTCGCTCGTGTTTGCATTCACTTACCTGGCGTTTCACGTGGATTCGCTGGCTCTCGGTGTCATAGACAAATCTTTTATCACATCCTCGGCTACGAGATTGGCAGATGCACAACCTCCGTGTTGATGTGATGATGCTCGGTGCTTGTGACCATACCGGAGCACTGAGGCAATTCACGTCGGGTGAGAAGCTCGGACCAACTGTCCAGGTTCGGCGGCTCTGCAATGCGACCTTTGCAGTTCCACCTGCTGACTCGCCAATGGAAGGTCTATGCGTGAGACTGGATTTCATGCGCGGGCTCGGTCCGCAGACTGGCATTACACGTGAGACCAGAAAGACGCGAACCAAGGAAAATTCTATAGCAGCTTGTGCCTACTGAACATTGCGTTTTCTGAATGGGACTTCCTCACAACGGCAGTGATGAGTGGTCCACGCTCTGAGTTTGAAGCATGCAGTGGTGTCCATCGCTCTAGATGCCTCCACCAAAAATGAGCGTCTGAACGGATGATGAAGTACTGACAACTCATCAAGTGAAATATTTGCCTTGTTTCCTGCGTAGTCGACTTACCATGGCATGAGGAGTGGCCACATTTGCGCTGACCGCCGCCAAGCTGAGCACATTGTCGCCACAGACTTCTTCTCATGACTACGCTGCTCAATGTCCTGATAGTGAGGCTTCAGGGTTAAAATACATGCAGCATCAGAACTTCGAGAGCGATGTTGATTGTGAGCAACCTATCTGCCGACAGAATGGCCACCATACAGTCTCATCCCAACACTATTGAAATGTAGGAGTAAGTACTACCTATTCCACCCGGGCAAATATTTCGGAGCTTCTCTCCGAAGGATCAAGGTTCGTCCCTACATCAACCGCAGGACCTTCTAGACAACGCATTCTGCACCTAGTAGATCCTGCCGCTGTCCTGGCCCGTACCCACAACCCAGCCTCGGAGACTCTTTCCGGATCTCCCAGCTTAACGACGATACTTTCCACACGGACGTGGCTCCTTTCGACTTCGTGCCTTGCGGTTCGTGGACTCAGCTCCGACAGCCTTCAATGGTCACCTAAGAGCTAATAGGAGGGAAGACCGCTCCTCACGGCATGCTCGTTTCTCGCTCTCTGCGTGGTCCGATTTTGGAATGCAATGTTTATTGGGACCGCACATGCAACCCAAGACCACCCTACGCGCACCCCACGTACATGCAGCACTCACACAGCGACAGAGCGGTCCACACTCTGTGAGCGACGCCCCAACGTTGATGGAGGGGTCGCAACGATGTTGTGAGTAGAGATAAAGCTCGAAAGCTCGCATAGCTCCTAACCCCGTCGATCGTCGCAATGAGACGGCTCGGCTTGGGGCCGCCAGACCCTCCGCCTGAGCTGTCGGCGCTCCTTGCTTCATGCACTACACTACATGTATCCATTACCTGAGACGACCCAGGCGAACATCCGTCGCAAAACAGGTGGCAATCTGCATCGACACACGATTTCAACCGTCGCATTCCCAGCTTGGAACAAAGCAGCCACGTGAAGAAGCTGTGGCTGCAGAAGCATCGAAAGATATTGATACCACTGCTCTATTCATAGACAACCAACACCTGGTCTCATCGGTCATCGAAAATATGGATATCCGATGTTTCGATGGTAGGCAGTAGTTCAACTCTATAGTAGTACTGAGTGTGTGGTGGGACTTTTCGTGCGGAGCAGCCTCACAGTGCTTCGGAGCGTTTGCTCCGAAGCCATCCCCGCCTATTCACTCACCACGCCATCATCTCCATTGGTCTCTGAGACACGAACATTCTCCATGATTACATTGCTGCTACCGAAGTGGGATATTGGTTCGCAATTAGACGTTGAGCCCCCCTCAAGTCATCGTTCGCCTCTCAAAGGTCGCCGTCGCAAATTGCTCACCAGCAGGCATTCTGGCAGGCTTCGAAGAACCACAATGACTGATCCCACCGACAAGGCGGGCGGAAAACGAGCCCAGGTAGCAAATGCTTGCCTGACCTGCCGCACGTCGAAATTGAAGGTCAGTGTCCTGACGCAAGCTAGTGCCAGCCTGACATGGAGGGAATCGCTGGTCAGTGTGTTGACTTTGTCTCTAGTAGTGCTCCGGTGAGCATCCCGCTTGCTCACGATGTCGCGACAAGCGCACCGAATGCGTCTACGATGTGACAGAGGGCTTGACGAAGCGTCAACAGCTTCGCTCTGACCTGAATGAACAAGGAGTGCAACTGCGACAGGCAATGGGAATTCTCACGCACATGGTGCACGGCAGCGACCTCGAAGCCGCAGAGACGCTGGCTCGACTGAGGACCGGCCACTCGATTGACGCAGAGCATCGACGCATCCAAGACGTCCTCTCGTCGCCTGTCGGCAGCGTAGGCTCGGCGAATCTCGACGGAGAACCATCGTCAGCAATGTGTGGGCAGGAGGTAGACGTCTCTGAAGAGAACCGGCGTCTCCTCGAGCTGCTGACGCCCAGATCGCATGCAGCTTCAGCGCCGCAACAACGGCAGTGGTCGGCCCACCAGCAAGACGAGGTCGGTGGCCCATCGCAGCAATACGAAGGGTGGGATCCCATTGACACGAACATGGATATGAGCCTCATCGAATCGCACATCGACCCGCAAGTCCTCGGCCAGATCCTCTCTGTCTCGTCCCCTCCGTCGACCTCAGACTCGAGCGCTATCTATCTCTCTGTGTACGATGCTACATACCGCCCCGATCAGAACTATCACTATGCCAAGGAAGCCCAGCAACGCCGTCACGACTCCTCCCACTATCCATACGGCGCTCGACATTCGCGTCGCGGCCCGGAATGAGAATCCCCTCGGGCGCTCATGACACGTGGAGGAGCAGCCCGTGGTCATGCTCAAGCGTCTTGTGGCAATGACGGCATCACCATTTCATTCATAGCCTGGTTGGGCCTTCCGGTGATTTAGCGCAGACAGGAAGACCACTTCGTCGGCGTAAGCGAATCTATCCGAGCTGACCTTCGAGCGCGGCGGACTTCCGGCAGTCCCTGCACGAGGTTTTGCAGTGGTGTTACGGACAGGATCTGCGCTCCTCGTAGTGTCCCAGGGGTCTTGTTGGTCCGGTATAGATGGTAGAACCTGGTTATTGGTAACCAATAGTATAGTCAGTAGGGCAATCACATGCTTACCGGTCAATATGGTAGCTGGTGAGTAAATGCTACCGGTAACCATGGTTACCAACTTCCTATCTCGGTATCCATTGCGCAGCCAGTCGGCATACTCGCCGGCGCCAAGGGCGGTACGCGTATGGGAAAAATCGACGCGTTTTCGCCGTGAATGTATCCAATCTTCCCATCTCTTTACAATATCTCATACTGTCGTATCTCGCCATGCCCAGCGTGTTGTCGTGGCTAGGTGTTGGTAGCTCTGAAGCTACTATCGTCTTATGCGAACAGAACCCCAATTACTGCGCCTCTTCTCATCCGGATACCTTCGAGCTTAGAAAGACCGAGTATGCGCGCCTCAAGAAGCATCAACAAGGTGTTGGTGAGGATCGAAAGACATGGAGTCCAGCCTGGCAGTTTGGCGAAGCGCTGCTGCGTTCGGATAACGTGCGGGTATACTACTGCTATCTCTGCGAAAAAGAAGGCCGGCATCAGCAGTTGAACGTCTTGAATGGAACTCGAGGCGCTCTACATCACCTGTCTCAACACCACAGCATTAATAGCAAGGGCGAGAAAGTCGTGAAGTCCAGCGGCAGTCAGCAAACGATCGAAAGCTCCATAATATCATCCGCTATATTCGGTCGTCGCCACAGAGGTTGGAGGCGTTTGCTGCAATCAAGATGGGTGGAAAATGGTCGAAATACAATGTGCTTAAGGTAAAGTAAGTTCAGAAGCTCGAAAGTTGAGGATCGTGCACCCCGCGCTCAGCGGACTCCGGTCCACTGTGTCCAGAGTGTTTGGTTGGCTAACCCGCACGCGTTAAACACGGCGCTGGCGGCGACTAAGCCAAATCAAGTGTCGCTCTTTTCGATGACGATTTCTATACCGCAAGGCACCTCCGAGCTTCACATGCTAATTCTACAACTTCAGCTTGTTCTCAACAACGCCACGCGCTGGAACTCCTTCTTTTACATGATTCAACAGCCAAGGACGTCGAGAAGCGTGTATGTGTCTGAGACTGGTGGGGACCCCCCGCAGCCTAAACACAAGGATAAAGAGGGCATACTGCTGGCTGCGTTTGACGAGGAAGATAAGATAGTTGAGGACTTCAAGACGGCTGAGGACCTGCTGATAAATGAGGATATTGCTGATGTCGTGAACAACAACCAGGGCGACGACGAGGTCGAATAGATGGCTATATTCACCTACAATAAGTCGGTAACCAACGGTATAGATGGTATGATCACATGCTAAACTTGGTCAGTATGGTAGGAGGCCTTATTACCATACCTACCGGACCAACAAGACCCCTGTAGTGTCGTGCGAGCCACGCTTCAGCGGTATCGAGATGACGATCCATGACGGCCGGTTTCCTTAAGTTCAGGTCTGGGTCAGGATGGAGAAACAGGGCATGACCGTGGGATAGAGCCGGTAACAGCACCGACGACAAGAGAATGTGAACAAATAGACCTTGATGGAGGAGGCCCAAATTGAGGAAGAGGAGGACGGCGGTCTCATTTGCCCTCAGACCCGCGAGCCAAGCGGGAAGAAAAGTACCAGATGCGCTATGATGTCCAGCATATACCCACTGCAGCAGTATGTATTTTGGATTCTCTGACCTGTCCGTCACTATTCTCTCAATAGCGACATGCTTGGGATTGCTTCGCGGCAAGTGCCTTTTACAGACCGTGCTCTTTTCGAGGCGGGGCAGTGGACATGGTGCATCACACTGACGTGTGCCGGCGAGGCTTCGTGTGGGCGACGAGGTTCTGTCTGTTCAATACCTGTTCCACGTTAGTATTGAATGAGTAGACCTGAAAGCGTAGTGTATGTCTCTAAAGCTAAGTTCGGAGCAAGGCAGGCCGTTGAGCTCCCCCCTACGTCAATGCAACTCAAATACTGCTTCCTCCTGCCCTTTGCACTTTGCATTCCCTACTGCCTCTCCAGCCATGACCCCACAAACATAGCTCTGCCCCACAAACTCCCAGCCGACCCCTTGCTCGCGCAAGACGAAAGGCCATTGTCCACCGGCAAGTACAGCCACGACATCACCTTGCCTCATTGTCTGAGGTCCAAGTCCCATCCTTCCAGAAGCAGTGATGAAGAATCGACGTCTGGCACAAGCCTTCCACAGGGCGTCCGAGTATCGAGCAGCCGAGCGGATATTGTCAGCTTCCGGATCTGTGCCGCTGGTCGAGCGCGAGGACGCGAGAGAGTGTAGGGTGGGCGGAGCTTTGTCGTGGTGAGCATGGTACGCGAGGAAAGCTTTGAAGTCTGCGACGTCTACTTCTTTAGCGGGTCGATTGTTCGTATCGCGGCCTGCGATTAGTGTGTGAGCGATGTCTTGTACGAGATTAGACGTCACCACGCCACGCGTGTGCTCTCTGATGAGAGAAAGGGCAAATTTGTACAAGTCGTGAAGGTGTGCAGAGAGAGCTGACGCATATTGCGGAGAGTTGTTGGATCTTAGAGTCCGATGCGCCATCGATGTAGAGCCCCCTACATTCCAGCACATGAGGGGTGTGCGGGCCTTGCAGAGCCGACTGCGGTGGTGGTACGGACAGGCCAGTTTGTGCGGAGAAAAAGACCGCCAAAGGTTGCTCATCGTATTCAATGTCCCATTTACGATCCCAATGAGGTACCCAAGACGGTAAGTCGGTAGAATCGCGATGGTCTGTGCGATGACGGACGCTCTGCAGGACGTGGAGTTTGTCCATAGGAGCTTCCGAAATGGCCTGTCTAGTCGCATCGCGTAAGACGTCCGCCACCGGCTTGTTGTAGTCTGGTTGGAGCAGAGCCGGTAGCTGTTGCTTGTGTGAGAGATGTTGGTACAGGCCCAAGAGACCGAAGACATGGTCTCTCGGATCGAATGCATCGAACTTGCCAAGACTATCTAACAGGGGTAGAAGTATGTTGACGTTATCTCGCTGACTGGCTGCGCGTTGATAAAAGCCTAGCTCGTCGACAAAACTGGCCAGTAATGCTGCGTATAGTATCCCGTCGTTGACATTCTTATCCGGGATCCATGTCAATGGTGGATGTTCCTGTTTGTAGTACAGCCACTGCGCAGCTCGCAATGCGCCAACTAGTTCAAACCGATGATCGCCGCAGATGCATACGTTTTGTGTCGAGAGGGCCGCTTCCTGAACGATCCAAGTTCGACGAAACCAAGGTCGTGACAACAATTGTAAAATCGGCTTCGGATCAAATTCGAACGAGAAGCCAGATTCTGAATAGCGCAGTCGGCCCTCACCGTCCTTGACGGTTCGAGAGTATGTTGCAAAGTCCTGGGTTTCTCGCTTGATCTCGTCCAGAACTTGGCCGACAGTGCGAATAGCCATACCGACAGTGCCATCGTCCTCGCCAAGCCATACAAGATTTCCTATCGCAGACTTATAGATGTCATGCATCATTGCAACTTGCTGGCTGCGCTCGTTTCTGTCCAGTTGGTTGATACAGAGTGAATCGATCCATACCCGAGGACAAGTATTGCGTATCTGGCGCAAGGCTGACTCCGCAGTTGCAGGTACGTAGATGGGCGTGCCATTCATGTTCACCATGGCTTGGCTACCATGGCTGCCCCAGCAATACGAAATGGTCCAGTATCCTGTTTGCCTGGCCTCATCAAGCGACAAATGCAATAGTCGGCATCGGACCGGCTCATCAATGTCGCCCTTTTGCAGTTCAAGTATGCGCATTGACTTACGAGAGGAGTCCAACTTGTGATACTGCGTGAGGTGCTGTGCGAGGTGCATCTGTCGATGCGTGGAAAGCGGGTGCATTAGCCGGCTGCCATTGCTCTGAGAAGGTTCTGAGGGTATTTTGTAGAGGTTGCCTCGGCCACCAACATACTGACGAGTCTGCGTCTCATCCTCTCGCAAGTTTCTGGGCCTGTAGACCTGGGTAGGAAATGGCTCAAACGCTTGCTGAGTGAGTGGTAGGTCTTCGCGCACCCGACGTGGGCGATGTTCTTGTCCATAATGCTCGTGTGGATGAGAAGGATCGTCTGGGGCCAAGAAGTCAAACTTCGTGGCTTGGTCTGGAAGAAGCTCAGTTGCGCGAAGGTCTCTCGGCCTCATAGATTGTTGCATCTGGAATACATAACCACTCGGAGGTGGTTCTGGTGGTGTAGGCATGGTGTGCTTTGATTCCGACCCTGGCCGGGACCGCCTGGGCCTAGCAGTCTGAGGCGTCCTAGCCATTGCTGTCGACACCGCGATCGCGATAAATGTGAGATTTATGCACCCACAATTGGGGCCCGTATGCTAGGTGTCAGACAATCATGAAGTCAGTATCATGGGGGCGCGGTGTAATAGAGGTTGATGGACCTGAGGCTGAGAAGCTGCGCCACGACCTGGTCACACATGTGGTGGTAGGCGCTGCAGATCTGATTCTCATGTCAAGGGAGTGCTAGAGCGCATCTTTTCGACGGAACACTTTGAAAAAGAGCAACCGTCGGCACGCCATTGAAGGGCTCCAGCAGCGCGACGGGCATGCGAAAGGCTTATTTGAGGCGGACGGGCAGGAGTGAGAAGTGTATGCCTCCGGTATTTCCAAGCTAATGCACTACTGCGCATTGGGCTTGCATCGAGCATTGGGCATCTTTACAAGAGACAGTGCGTACGTTGCCGCCGCTGCAAGGTGTAAGAAGATGGAAAGGAGACGGATGAGGAGGGGGAGGGGAGCTGTGTTTGGTTTGTTACTTTGTACCCCCGACGGGGCTGCTGGTTTGGTCTGGTCTAGACTGCGTGAGGTGAATCTTGAAGGAAGCCAATCAAAATCGTTGCCGGGAGTCGGGAGATCCACACTCAGAATCCAGCTTCACGCGCGACTCCCATTGACGACTATCACATGCATCAACAGTATCGCGAGATGCACTGCACAACCAGAATGCTGCTCAGCGGCGTCTTTGGCGCCCCCAAAACCCTTCCGACAACAGCAACCCTCCCGCCATCCTTCCTCCTCCCAGCATTCGCCGCCGCGCAAACCTCTGCCTTCTCCACAACCACCGCCCACGCCGCGCGCAAAGATGGCAACAGAATGCGCGGCATCTCCGCCCTCTACCGCAGCGGCCCAGGCAAACGGATGAGGCTCTCTATCACACCCGACCAACTCCCGAAACCCGTGCTCGATCCCGCCAAGAGATCGAAGGTCGAAGTCGACCAAGACCATGGATTGTGGGAGTTCTTCCCGCAGGATCGAAAGTCGATGGCTACACCGGAGGAGATGGGCTCACACGGGAGGGAATGGACCATTCAGGAGCTGAGACATAAGGATTGGGATGATTTGCATCGGCTGTGGTGGGTCTGTGTCAAGGAGAGGAATCGGCTTTTCACGTATGCGCTGGAGAGGAAGAGGGTAGGGGATATGTATGGAGATTATGAGGACCAGGAGAGGAACAAAGCGGTGCGTATATGAGATCAATTGATGAAATCTAGGGTCGGGCTGACGTTGGGATGAACAGATCAAGAAGACAATGAAGGCCATCAAATTCGTTCTCACGGAGCGATGGTATACTTGGGAGAATGCCCGTGTTGCGGCAATGGAGGATGGGGAGATCAACATGTACGCTGATTTAGATGCTGGCGATATCGCGTACATGCCGAAAGAGGACAGCTTTGAGGTGAGTCAAGATTGAAGGTATCTTCTTCAAATGGCTAACAAAATCTAGAGGGAGACGACTCCTGAAGCCGACAGCGCCGCAGCAGCTCAGGCCAATGTACCTCCACCGGGAACACCCAGCCCGCAGCTCAAAGCCTGAGCTCTCAAAAGCAGCAGCACATACCTGTAGCATACCTGTATCAACTTGCACCTCCCAGAAATGCCCTAACAGGTGGCTTTTGACCTAAGGTCAGAGCTACGCGAAATGGATATTAAAAGCTGACCTTTAAGCCTCTTCTCTGACTCTCTTTTGCCAATGCAGTGCCGTTTGCGAGTTTGGCAGTGCAGTCATCGAAGCGTGGGTAGAGACGGAGCCGGAGAGATACTTCCTCAACCCCCCTCCTACAAGTCGAGCTCCTCTTGTGATGCCGTCTGCGAGCCTGACATTGCAGTCACTCTTCGCTTTCTTCCTCGTCTTCCTCATCCTCATCCTGGTGTTCCTCGTCCTCATCCTCATCCTCAGCCCCGCCTCCCTCATCCCCGTCACTTTCCCCCTCGTCTTCCTCATCCTCGTCCTCTGACCAGACGAACTCATCCGTCTGACCTGTCAAATCATCTCCAAAGACCTCATGGCCCAAACATGTCTTCTTTTGGCAAGGTCCCGCCTGCTATGAGAAACCTCTCCATGAGAAACCTCTCCATCACCCTTGTATACATATTCGGAATGAGATGTGCCGGTTTCCCACTGAGCACAATATCGTCTGGGCCATGTTGTACATCACTACATCGAAACTCGCCCCTAAGTGTGTCCCTCTCGAGGCACGGTAGCTGTTGAGCGATCGCATAGAAGCATGTTTCTGCGGTGTCTTGTCGAGTTCTAGTTGGCGGAGAGAGAGTGTTTTTGGAGGGTGGAATTGTGGCGGAGGAGGAAGGAGATGAGGTCGGGGGATTTGCATTCGATAAAGGCTAGGTTGAAGAGTTTGAGGTTTAGCCAGGTGGTGGAAGAACCGGTGATGGCGGAGAGAGGGAGGCAACCTTCGGTGTCGGGGGAGAGTTCAAGATCCTTGATACTTAGTGAAGTGAGGTGTGTTGCGTGGGAGAGCAATCTGACAAGTCTGTTGTCTTGCATGAAGGCGTCTATTATGCGTGTGAAAGAATCCGGATGTGAGACTTGTGGTGGGTGATTGAACGATGCAGGACTAAGGTATCTATTCACTTCGCCGTCGGCCTGGTCTTCAGTCTCGCCTTCATCTCTTGGCTCATCCCGCAGAACGTTCTTGTCTTCCAGTCCAATGTGGAGCTCTCGAAGGTTGCCGAAGAAGTCGTAGATCACAGACATCGTCTTTTCGTCATGCTGGGCGAAGGGCTGGTATGAAAGCGGTTCAATTTAGAGGCTTTTGATCTTCTTGGCGACCTTAGCAGTCGCTGTAGCCACATCATTCAGTGGTCTGACGCCAGGGCGGCGGGATAGAAGATTGTTAACGGCCCCAATGCCCATTGTACGAAAGGCCTTGACGCTTCGTCATGTGTGAGGGTGCTCTTTCTGCTCCACAGTGGTAGTCACGCTGCTCAAATTGGCACACTTCGCAAACAGCGCCACGAAAAACTTCCGAGCCCGATGCTCCGGGAGCATGTTCTGCTGATCCTAGGCCGGTGCGTGTCGTGTCCAGGAGCGAGCCGCACATAGCCGTAAGTCAGTCCTTGGGAGCTAGTATACTCATTTCGCGTGGACAAGCATTTGTTCGTAAAGGTCGTCCGGGATCTTGCGCGCAAAGTTGACAGTGTAGTCTATAATTTTTCTAGCCCGCAAGGGTTTGAAGTCTGGCTTTGGTCTGGGATCGATGTTAGCTACGCAGATCGGCGGTTCGAGAGGCGGCGCGGTACTCACGACGAACTGTTCAAGAGAGAGTCCCGTACCAGCACGAGTTGCGAAACGATGCACAGCAGATTGAGGTGCGGTCCATAGGCGAAGAGAAAGTCCCACAAGTGCAGGACTTCGGGCAAAGGTGGCGTACAGGCGCAGAGAGTTAAGACACTGGGGAAGGCATAGATCTCAGCCTTCATACCTTTCGATAGCATGTGCGAAGCCAGCTTAGGGTCGACGACTGCTAGGATTTGGTCGACCAGTGCCAGACCTCTGTGTACGCCGTCCATACTGCCCCGCACGTATCCGGGGCATTCTTCTGCGATGCAACGATCAAAGGCAGCGAAAGCTTCGGCCTCGCTCCGCGCCGCATACAAGAACGGAGCTGCCAGGACGTTCATACCCTGGACATAGCCAATGTGAGCGGTAGTGGCGTCTCCGGCGTCAGATTCTTCAGGTCCGGTTGCTCTCGTACTGACGGAGCCAGGAGAGTGAAAGACGTTGTCGCTCCCATCCAGACTCTTGGGCACACCGAGCGTGGGTGGTGACATCCATCCTTTCACTCGAGCTTCATCCAATTCGTGAAGCTTCCATGCGATAGCATTCAGCACTCGTGTGAGGCTGTTCTCTGTCACGCGTCGCCGGAACAAGGGATCTGTGGTGAGGGTTCGAAAGGTATCATTCCTGATCTTGGTGTAGGCTGGTGATGCTCCTTGCTTTACTAGATCCAGATACCTCTTGGTCTCTAACGGTGGCGCATTGAGAAGGATCAGCCAAACATAGATGCGCAGTTCCGACATGCCATCGTTGTTCGCGGGAATGCCATCCAGCAGTATGACGCGGCGCAATTCTTCAAGTCCGGCTATGTGGTCGCCGTTGGCAGGCCCCTTTTGCAGGAAGGCGTCCAGGTGGGTCATGTTGGGATGAATCATGAAGCTGAGAATCCTTCGATGGCTCTATGACACTGCCGCGTGGACACAGTAGCTCTATGCTCGGACGGCGTGGTCAGTACGTGATGTCGCTATTGGTACGCGTCGTCGTCGTTGCGTATGCGGTCGAACTGTTGAAAGAAGAAAGTGAAACATTGGTAATGGTGGTGTGGTCGCGCCTCTGAGATGCGAAACGACGCGTTTGGTGGAGCTTGAGCCACAGTCATGTCAGTTTTGTCGACGCCAAGCCTTTTCGCGACGAGCCTCTTCCTCTTCCGCCTCCGACTTCACGCCTTCTGTTGTTTGATCGGGACACACACAACGGTAAACCAACTGACGACGGCTTCGTCAACATTGCACTCACATTCGTGCCGTTGGTACTCCGGAAGCAACTGTCATGACAACAGGCATCATCTCCCATGCTACAACGAGGTCGTGGGCTGATGCCTAGCATTCTGTTGTCGTGGCTTCGCAGTGAACTTCGCATCTCGTTTGAGGCGGCGATGCGCGCATATAACTTAGGCTCTGCGACGGTGGTCAGAATGCTCAGAATATGTGTGTGTGCGGTCTCTTCCCACGGCGTGGCTTGCGATAGAAATACCGCATGGTCATCACAGCGTACTCGCGGCGCTTTTGTGTGAAGAAGCCGCGTGAATGGGGTTGCGTGGCGCTTGAGGCGTTCCGGGCTGTCGGCAAGATGCAGCTTCATTCCAACGACAGCTCGTCCTCCTCTATACCATGGTGAAGCGTGTTCATGTGCAAAGAACATAAAGAACCCGCCACCCATTCCAAGGCCCCGGCGCGGCTGAACAAAGGGAGCTTGTCCAAGCTTTGCGGCCTTTGCTTTTCACTTTGATGCTTCTCCGGCCTGGGCCTGCAAGACAAGGCCCCCTTCCCCCCCACGACCGACTTTCATCTCGTGCATGCATCGAAGCATCTACGGCGTTGCTCGGCCGCTTTCGCGAAATGTATACCAAGAGGCCGGCTCGATCACGTCTTCTACTCGTTCAGCATTGGGTTTGAGGGAGCCTTCAAACGGCCTCACGACATCTTGGCGCACGCGAGAGGGTTGAGCGATCTGCCGACCAGGCGAATCAAGCACGATGGTCCGCATTGCGTGCTTCGAGGCTAACCCCTTCTTTCACACATCCAACTCCCATTGTACGCAGCCGCACCATCACGGACCCGCTCTCTGCGCAATGAGGACGACCATTTTTGCTGCCGGGTGAGAATCTTTGCATCCATCCCCAAATCCTTCAACCAAAACGCCTCCAGTTCGCGGTCCACGTGCATTGAAGTTGAGGCCGGAACTGACTTCAGTAACACGCGGAAGCCACGGCAGGTGACTGGGCATCACAGTCGACCATCAAACTGAGCCTGGAGGATAACACCATACCTACACCACTTTGCTACGTCGCTTCCTTTGCCCGCGAGCAGAGCGATCAACTGTCCATCGCATTCCACGAGACATTCAATTTGCTTTTGGAGCTGGCGTGATTCTTCGCAATCGGGAAGTCCTGGCAAAACTCGTCCAACCGACATGGGTCGCCCGACCAATGACCTATCTTTCCATCTAGAACATCCCAGATCCTGCCGCCCGCGACTACTGCATTTCCGGGTGGCACAACTTAGCGTTCAGTCGGCCCAGAAGACCTTTCGGCGGAACTCCCACTGAGGGAGCGAGCCTCACTCTTACATAAAGACTCTTTTATCTGGAGGTAAAGGATCTTATCACGATCCGACCATTCACCCATCATGGCTTCAACAAGCACCAAAGTTGGTCATGGACTGGCTAAAGTGCTCGGCATCAAGTTGGAATACCGCAACGACACCCCGACTTCCAAGCTCTCTCGCGGGGAGTCAGTCTTCTCCGTGGACAGCGCCGACAGTTACGTCGAGGACGAGCCCACCGCTGGGGAATGGATACGATCAATTATCCCAAGTGGACGAGAACTCGGTCGCTACTTCCACAGTCTGTTCCCCTTCACCAAATGGATCCTGAGATACAACGTCCAATGGCTTATCGGAGATCTGGTCGCTGGTATCACAGTTGGCGCAGTCGTCGTTCCTCAAAGCATGGCCTACGCAAAGCTGGCTGAACTTCCCGTCCAATTCGGCCTCTACTCGTCCTTCATGGGTGTCTTGATCTATTGGTTCTTCGCAACTTCCAAGGACATTACTATCGGCGTAAGTGTGCCACACCGCCCAGCCGAAAGAGTTCTGCTAACGTGTCACAGCCCGTTGCCGTCATGTCTACCATCACCGGAAACGTCGTCCTCAAGGTCGCAAAGGTGGCTCCAGAAATCCCTGGCCATGTTGTTGCATCTGCTTTGGCAATCATCGCGGGCGCAATCGTGTGCTTTATCGGTGTCATTCGTGCCGGCTGGCTTGTGGAGTTGATTTCGCTCGTATCCATCTCTGCTTTCATGACTGGATCAGCCATCAACATCGCAGTTGGACAAGTGCCGAAGTTGATGGGAATTTCCAGCAAATACGTCGACTCGCGCGCATCGACATACCTGGTCGTCATCAATACCCTCAAATATCTTGGACACACCAAGCTCGACGCCGCTCTCGGTCTTACTGCACTATTAATGCTCTACCTCATCCGATCGACGTTCAACTACCTCGCCAGGAAACAGCCTCAGCGCAAGAAGATCTGGTTCTTCTGCAACACTCTGCGAACAGCATTTGTCATTCTGCTGTACACGTTGATCGGATGGTTGATGAACCTTCATCTTCCTGGCCACAAGTACACCAAGTCCCCAGTCAGCATCATCGGACCCGTCCCACGAGGCTTCCAAGACGCCGGCGTTCCGAGGGTCGATAGCGAGGTCATCAGTCTCTTCGTCAGCGAACTACCCGCATCCGTCATCGTTCTGCTTATTGAGCACATCTCGATTTCGAAGTCGTTCGGAAGAGTCAACAATTACACCATTGACCCATCTCAGGAACTGGTAGCTATCGGCGTGTCCAACCTTCTTGGACCGTTCCTTGGAGCCTATCCAGCCACGGGATCTTTCTCGCGTACCGCGATCAAGTCCAAGGCCGGTGTGCGAACACCATTTGCTGGTGTGATCACTGCGATTGTAGTCCTCATCGCCATCTACGCTCTGAATGCTGTGTTCTTCTACATTCCGAACGCAGCCCTCAGTGCCGTCATCATTCACGCCGTTGGTGATTTGATTACACCACCAAACACGGTCTACCAATTCTGGCGCGTGTCTCCGATTGAGGTCATCATCTTCTTCGGTGGAGTCATCGCCACCGTGTTCTCCACCATCGAGATTGGTGTTTATGTGACCATCACTTCGTCCATGGCGCTTTTGCTTTGGAGAGTATTCAAGGCGCAAGGTCGATTCCTGGGACGTGTCAAGGTGCATTCAGTCATTGGCGACCATCTCATCGATGGAGAGGAGGGAAAGCCAGCAACTACAGCGCTCAGCTCCGACAGCGATCCCAACACGACTGCACGAAACGTCTTCCTGCCCATCAACCACGGCGACGGCTCCAACCCGTCGATTCGCGCTCAGCACCCATATCCAGGTGTCTTCATCTACAGGTTCTCAGAAGGCTACAACTATCCGAATGCCAACCATTACCTCGACTTCATGGTAGACATCATCTTCAAGGAGACTCAACGCACGAACCCAAACAGTTATCCTCGACCCGGCGACAGGCCATGGAACGACCCGGGCCCGAAGCCAGGCAAGGAAATCAAAGTTGACGACACCCGCCCGACTCTCAAGGCCATCGTCCTCGACTTCTCTTCCGTCAACAACGTCGACATCACATCCATTCAAAACCTTATCGACGTCCGAAATCAACTCGACCGCTACGCTGCTCCCGATCGCGTACAATGGCATTTCGCATGCATCAATAACCGGTGGACGAAACGTGCTCTCGCATCAGCCGGCTTCGGATACCCATCATACAGCGACGAAGAGGATTTGTCCCGCTGGAAACCGATTTTCAGTGTCGCCGAACTTGGTGGTTCTTCTTCCGCTGCTGCGGCCGCTGAGGATCACCAAAAGAAACACACCGCCCCAACGAGCAAAGATATCGAGACCGGGCAGCGCGAAGTCGACAGCATTCACCGATCTGAGAGCAGCTCGAGCGATATCGATCGACAATTGAACAAGAGCCAAGCGTACACGAGCACGAAGAATGTCAAGGTCGCGGTTGTGCAAGGCCTGAATAGGCCGTTCTTCCACATTGATGTCACGAGCGCCGTACAATCTGCTGTGCACAATTTGAAGGCGCATTCGTCGGAGCATCATCATGGGGACCATGGAGATTTCACGAAGCCTCCGGTTTGAAGAAGGAATTTGAAAAGAGTTATTTGATACCATGTACAGCGAGCATATTTGGGCATGATGATTGGAGTTTTTACACACAGAGATTGAGCTCATGAACGGACGGCCAATCTCTTGAGGGAAGAATAAAAACAGATGCGATGATAATAAAAAATGCGTTCGTTTCGACGTTCAGAAAAAAATCCACGTCTGCTCCTCGTCTTCCACTACAAATTTTCTTGGGCTCTCACATGCACGCATTGACCACGTCGTCAGGCCTGCTACAGGGCTATCTGCAGAGTAAGCAACTTTACACAAGTCTTTCGTTTAGAAGCACCATGCACGACATGCCGTAACCTCTTCGACGATGAAGAATGCTCACGACGATCAAATTGGTCATGATGCTGAGGCCGAGCCGCAATGGCAACCTCACGTTTCAGAAGTGGCCAGCCCCATCGACGCAGTCAGAATCGAAACCCGGATCAACCGGAGCTGCCTGTATGCAGAGCATCGATCGGACAGACGCGGAAGATGAGACACATATACAATCCGTAATGTGAAGAACCAGATGGATCTGGATGTCTTGACGCTCATTGCGCTCAAAGGATTGCGATGGCGTAATCAGGAAGAACGCTCTCGGCTCTAGAGGACGTGCGGTAGGAATGAACTCTGGAGGTAAAAAATCTCCGAAGGGAACGAGCGACGCAGGTTCTCATCGCTGAAATTGCCCGTCTGTTCAAAACTACCCCTTCCCGATCCCCAATCCCCAATAACCAATTCCCAATCCCCAATCCCCAAACTCTTTCCCCCCAACCCATTCATTCGCACTCACACCCAAGCAAAATCACTCAACCTCTTCTGCAACTTCTTCGCACTCTCACTCGCCTTCCTCCTCTCATCACTAATCCTCCTCTCCTCACCCGCGCTGTTCAGACCCATCCCATCCCTCCCTTCCACTTCGACCCCAACATTCGGAACATTCGGAACGACTTTAATCAATCTCTTAATCTCCTCCCTCCTCTTCTCCCCCTTCCGAACCTCCCTCCCCTCCGCCCATTTATCCAAAACCCCGCCAAAAACACTACCCTTTCGGAACATCGCAGTCGTGGGACTCGCATCTGCTTCTTCGCTTACTCCAGCATCATTCCTCCATCCTTGCGATCTCTCATCGAGCGCTCGAGCCGGTAACGCTACATGCGTTATGCGCGTGCCGCCAGGAGTTGTGGGAAGAGAGACGATATGATCGAAGTGCTGTTTCGCTACGTCGGACCAGCCGAGATGAGTTTGTCCTCGAGATGGGCTGGGAAAGAGGTGAGGCGAAGAAAGGGAGGCTTTGGTGGAGGGACTCATTGAGCGTGCTGAGGAGGCTGCCCCTCCGCCGGAAGAGCGATGTCGTCCTGTTTTGATCACGCCTTGGACCATACGTTGATAGAAGTGTGTCTTGAACGGCTGTGATCGGGCGCTCTCGTCACTGTGTTCTCTCCGATGGCTTGCTGGCGTGGAAGGCGTGATGGGTACGGAGCTCAGTGGTGAGGTCTCGGGTGTTCCTTGAGGGATCTTGAGCTTTTGTGCTATGATCTCGGCGGCCAAGAGTGGCCTGCCAGGCCCTGGTTGTGGTGTTTTAGGTACTGTCTCCTGTACGTTGCTAAGCATCTTCTTATGTTTTTGGACTTCCTTCTTCGAGATTGAGCGCCGCATCACATGCGGATAGAACTGTGACTCCCGACTCTTGGACCTTGCAGAACCTTTGCCTTTAGTCCCTCGTCTGATGAAAGGCTCATCTGTGAGAACCGGAGGTGGCTTTGGATACTTCGGGCGCTGATCGGTTGGTGGAGATATCGGGATGAATCCAGACGTACTTCCGCCACTTCCTCGGTTGAAATTGTCCTGCGAGGTGGTAGAGAGCCTCAATGGAAAGTTAGTCGAGGAAGAACGTCCGGCTGAGCTGTCAGAGAGAACGGAGTCCTGGCTCTTGGCCTTGCGAAGTAGAATTCCAGATGTTCGCGCCGGCATCTTGCCTGCAAACAACGGCTGCGGAACCATCTTCATATGAGTTCGTACGCTATCGTCGGAATCATAACCCGATGCTGCTGACAGCGGTCGTATTGAAGGAGATTGTGATGGGGGTTGACTTGCCTGCCACAATAGCGTATGATACTCTTCAGCCAGCAGGCGGGAGTTGTCATCCCTGTGAAACTTCACAAGGAACGCTTGAGACTGGCTCGGAGTTTCTGGTAGATGTTGCTCCTGACTCCGTCGCCCTCGCTGTATTGTCCTCCCACGTTGGGCAAAATCTATGCTCATTCCTCTCTCCTCGAGAGACGAGCGTCTCCTTTCTTCTACTGGTGGTGCCATAGGTCGGACGGGATTAGGCCCGACGTGGAATGCGTTCGAGGTCAGGGAGCTCTCAGCCGCATTGGGGAATGGGTACTCTGGAAACTGGGAGATTGAAGCTGGCGGTGTAAGAGGAGATGACAGGACTCGTGTCCTGCCTTGATTGTCGACCAGTGTTGCTGTCATGATCTGAGGCATTGTGCTTTGAGGCAAGGGCCCCTTGAAAGCTCCGCTGAAGATCTCAGCACTTTCAATGCGTCGATGGCCGGGAGATTTCACCTTCTCCGCAGCCTGAGCTCGCAGTTCTTCGGGAAGCAAGTGTGCTGCGCCCAGTGCATTCAACGCCTGCACTGCTTTTTCCAACGATATAGTCTCTGTCTTCTGTTTCGCACCAGCTTGATTCATTGCAGGAGGCAACAAAACGGTAGCAGGCCGTGATTGAGGGAGCGAGCTGGGCGTCGTGATAGTACTCAGGGTCGGAGACGATAGCAATAGGGAGAATGTCCGTGGCTCGAGAAGTTGTGGCAGGACCTCGCTGTTGGTCAAGTCGGGCGTGCTGGCGCTGTATGCAATGGGCCGCAACAGGAGAGGCGAATCGCCTTCGAAGTCTTCCGCCTGCCATGGCGTGTCTGATTTTGAGACCCACTGGCTTTGCGTACGACTGTACACGCTTGAAGATCGTCTGCCAGAAGAATCGTCTAGAGATGTGACTGATGGCTCGGGTCTGATAGGCACTGGCGGTAGTGGTTTATGTGGATCGTGTTCGAGCGGCGGAGTCTGTCGAAGAAAGGTTTGGAATGGGGGAATGTTTTGCTCATGCCGAGATAGCGAAGAGAAGGATGATTTGGCGATCAAGATATTTGGGTGTCCTAATGCTCCTCGAGGGCTTGAGCTTTGTGAGGACGATGCCGAGCCTGCATTGATGATTGGTGGCTGCTTCAGAGTTCCTGGCTTCAGCGGTATTGGCAGCGCCCAGCCCTTGGGCTGTCGAAAAGTCGACAGTGGCCTATCGTCGATGTACATCGTCTTGATGCCGTTGTGTGTAGCTACCGCGGCCGTGACTGAGATAGCAGGTGAGGGAGCGAGAAGAAAGAAAAGGTACGTGGTCGGCGATCGTAGCTTTTGCGGCAAGACAATGACGGACTGCAGAACTCAACAAAGAACACATCTTGAACTTCAGCACTGGATCCGGAAGGTGAATGGAGCGAGACCTGAGCACCCGTACCTGGCTGCATTGTGTTGACATTCCAGTCATATGAAGGTAGCCAGGCCGTCTGTGCTTGTGGACGATGACCGGACCTCCCCAACGCGGCTGAAGCGCTCCATACGTACGTACGACTACGGCTTGTCTCCTTTTACGGCGGTTGCTCCCTCTGCATTGTCGCTTTTGGCCCTGGCCTGTTCGAGCTCTTCGGCGCCAGGCTCCAGTGGAATGTCGACCACGACAGCTGGATCCGCTTTCCGACTCAGAAGAAGTTGCGTGCGTCGCTGTAGCAACATTGTCAGCATCCCGCGCTTGCAGAGACAGGTATGGTATATGGGCAAACCTCTTTCTCAGCCGGACTGAGGCTCTTGTCGGCATCGAGGGCGTCCAGTGCTGCCGCCTTGGAGCCACGGCGGACCTTGTCCGGCGATGCAGGAGTGCTGTCAAGCTCGACAGGCTCGTTGTTGATTGCCGCAACAGACAGCGTGAGCTCGGGAGCAGACGTCTTCATCGGCGAGATGGGCGTCTCGGACGATGAGGCCATATTGGAGCTGAGTCTTGAGGTCGGGTGAGTCGCGTGAGGTGAGGTACGAAACGCCAGTCGTGTCTATGTCGCGTGAGCGTAGTCTACAGCTTTGGATAGTAATGTAATTCGTGGGAACTGCGCAAATGTATCACAGCGACGATTTCCTCGCATCGTTTGTGCGATAGGAGAGCCAGATGCTGGACGAAGCATGTGCCGTGGCATCGCTGCTTGTCCTCACACACCCATCCCTGGCATGCAGAGTGGAGACAGTCACGTGCGCGATTTGACAGAGCTTGATTGACACTCGATGTAATATCATGAATTCCATTCACATTCGCATTCACATGCTCGAGTCTCAGGATCAACACGAGC
This sequence comes from Nothophaeocryptopus gaeumannii, assembly GCA_031771865.1. Lineage (NCBI taxonomy): Eukaryota > Fungi > Ascomycota > Dothideomycetes > Mycosphaerellales > Mycosphaerellaceae > Nothophaeocryptopus > Nothophaeocryptopus gaeumannii. The sequence continues at coordinate 487,711 of JASISA010000040.1, read as the reverse complement.
AACATCCAAAGCCAATGAAGTCACCGCAATCTACGCCGATTCTTTCGTATCCTCCTCTGCCGAATGTCGACGGCACACTCTCCTCTCTCGCGTCGCCGACCTCTGTGATCCGATTCTCTGGACTCCCGATGTTCCAGGGCCCTTGTCGCTCTCTCATTTGCCTCATCATTGGCAGCCGGGGTCGCTCCATCGCTGCCCATGCTTGCTTTTCTAGCCTTCCCGGCCGCTTCTCGGGTATCGAAGACGATTGCTATCTTAGCCTTCGGAGCCGAAGTAGATACGGCCTGCTGCTTCTTCTTTCTGTACCGGCCGTGCAGCGGACATATCGCTTTGCCTCCGCTCTTGTGCTTTGGATTGAGCGGACAGAGTGGTGAATTTGGAAGGTGATCAGGCACATCGTTCTCGAATCCAAGCAACACCTCGTCATCTTCTTCGTCATCCTCGTTCAGAGTATCGTCCACGAATCCACGAATGGTTTGCTGGAGTGATCGTTTGCTGTCATAGTATCTTTGAGCGAAGGGTGTCTGCTCAAATTCCATGACCTCGAAATCAGCCGCCGTGAAGGCACGTTTCGGAACGTCATGGGGTTTCTCTTCCACAACCTCATTGGTCCCGTTGCTCGCCTCATTGCGATTTGATGCAGCTTCTAGGTACAGGCCTATGGATGACTTGCGCACGAGTTTGCCATTTCGTACGTATTCAGACGATCTCGAAGGTCGCAGATTGATCGTTGGCAGGGATATTCGTGACATCAGAGTAGAGCGTCGATGCTCAGGAGCGGTCTCTGGGGAAGATACATCACCGCTGAGGTGTCGCGATGAAGAGATTCTTCGAATATCGTTGAACAAGTTCTTGATGACGCTTGGCTTCTTTCTGTCGATGAATGTCTGTCTTTCGATTTGCACAGCTTTCCCAACACTGACATTAGAAGGAACAAAATGCACTGTATTGGTCGTTTGAGCTTCTGGCGTGATCGGATACAATTGATGGATCCGGCAATCCTCTTGCGCAGGCAGAGTATCTGCCAAAGGCGACACGGTCATAGGAGGTAGAGCAAGAGCAAAGCCGGGCTTTCCCTCATTCTCATTCCTCAAGCTATCGTTTGTGCTCCTTTGGTTGGCTCTCTGTCTGGCTATACGTATTGCAAGAGGCGATTGCGCTTCAGACGACGATCGATTGTGAGCTCGAGAGTGGCTCGCAAAGGGACTCAAAGGTGTTTCTGGCTCATCCTCCAAGATTGACATTGGCGACGGGTGCGGCGATGGCGACGACTGTCTACTCTCACCGCCACGAAACCGCGGACGAGTGAAGTACAAGGCAGCTGCAAGCTCCGGTAGGACACTTATTTGCCTGCTTCTGGCTTCTTCCTCATGTGGAGAGCTGACGGTTATTCCTGGTGTCGCTGTATTGGCCAGTGGTATCGTAGCTTGAATTGCCGCCTCACTGTTAGCCTCAGGTCCAGGTGTCTCCGCGGCAGCCTTATCCTTTCTCTTCTGCGATCCATCGAAGATATTGTCTTTGAACGCAGCCTTCCTGAACAGACTGAAAAGTGTGCTGGACTTTCTTTTCTTTGGCGTCGTTGCCACCAATTCGCCGGGCGTCATTGGAGTCGTATCTTGTCGGACGAGGGTGACTGGTCCGAGGAACTTGTGAAGTACCGAGTCAGCTTCAAGTGGTTGAGCGGGACTAGCAATGAATCGGCGCTCGTCGATAACGTCCGGAGTCTTCAGCGGAGGTATGAAATCCTTGCCAAAGGTTTCTTTATTGAATGTGTTCTCAAGACCAAAGGTATGGAAGTACGAATCACCATGCTTGAACGTGGAGCGCCCGGGTATCTTCGGCTCGTCTTCAGGCGGCGTGACATCGTGATAATGCCTTTGGTGCTTGTGATGATGACCTGCAGCAATCGTAACGCTCTGTGTTGGCACGGGCGGAAGCGGCTTCTCGGGTGTTCTTGTCGGAGTCTCTAGAATGCGCGGGCTCTCGAAGCGAAGCTGTCGTGGCTGGCCTTTCAAGGAAGCGCGTTGATGCGGGTTTGGCGGCACAGGTGAAGGTATGATGTGCTGTGATGATATGGCCCGAGAGAAACTTGGCCGTGTTGTAGTGGAAACAGATTGCGAAGGCTTCTTGAGTGGTGGCAGCTTTATGGATGCAGCACGTTTCAGACCTTGATTGACTGTCACTGTGCGAGGTTTATCTGGAAAATTGAGAACGAGTTTCTGAGGGCTCGGAGGTGGCGGAATACCTGCGGTCGTGCATTCAACAACACTAGTGTCTTCCACGACCTTCGGCTGGTAGAAAGTCGGGGACTTCTTGTCTTCCGGTGGCAGCTTCAAGATCGACGGCTTTTGATTGAGATGATGTGATGGTATACTTTTTTTCTTGAACAAACGTAGGTCTGGCTCGCTGCGGCGTAGACCCCAAGCAAAGCTGCTGGCCACCGAGTCTCCAGAAGACAGAGATGAGTAGGAGTTGGCCGAAATGTGAGAGTGATCTGAGTCTGGCGTCTTCGGCAGCGTTTCTGGGGTTGGCATGCTGTGCGTTGTGGGTATCGGTGCTGGAGTCGACGCAAGCAAGGAGCGAAGATGCGCAGTTGTCGATGCCTTCCGACTGCACTTGTACCTTTGCACCAGCTCGGGTTTGGGTGCTAAAAGGTCGGCATCGGCGCCAGCACGCCCTCCTAGGAGCTGTGATGATACCGTCTGGGAGGAGCTCTCCCGCGATGACGTTGTCGTCGGTCCCGGTCCAGGTCGTGATCGTTGGACGGGTGCCGTCTGGTCGAGTATGGGTCCATCTCGAGATCGTCGTTGTCTCCGTATGTCCGGTGATGGCTCTCGCGACGCGGCGGTGGCCTCGAGGAAGAATGGCGACGTCGATGTTGGGGCGTACGTGCCGTTCGCGGGGGTGAGCGGGAAGAACGATGATGAACTCTCGGACGGTGGTGGCGCTCCCACTCCTCCTCTTCCTTCTGGCGCTGCTCCAAGTCTGAGACCTTGCGCTTCAATTTTTGGCGCTCCTGGCTGCTGTAGTTCTTGAAACAGGCCACCGGAAACATGCTGCATAATCCCGCCGTGAGCAACGAGACTCCCAGGAAGATGGACTTGTGGTATGGATGATTCTCGTTGACTTTGTGGTAAAAGCCAGGCATTGTCAAGATGTGGCGGATGGATAGGTGCTCAGGCGGTGGTCGTGTCGGTCACCTTGAGGCGGCGCGCGGGTCTCGTCTTATGATGTGTTGGTGTTTGTTTGATGTGAGATGCAGCTCGAATAATGCAGACGCTTTGAGCCAGTTCGTTGACGGCGAGTGAAGGTAGGCCTGCCACGTGAGATGGAGCACGAAAGGCAGCCGAGGGGTGTGGACTCAGATGCCGGAGAGGAGCCGCTATGGATGTTTGGTGAGTGAACAAATAAGGCCGAATAGAAGGTGTTGACGTTAGCAGATGCAGCCACGGACCGCTCAGCCAGTGTTGCGACTGCTCGTTGCAGAAAGCTGGCAGGAAACGGCAATCTTGACACTCACCACGCTGCAAGTCATCACTGAATACGTCAGAGACGTTGCTTCAATCACAGCCTGTGATACTCAAATTGCTAATTCGGGACTACCAACGAATTGGGGGGTGTTGATATGTTTGCCATCTCCGCGTTTTGTGAGACGCCTCAAATCAGGCTTTTTTCACATGTCACGATCAGGCTTGGCAGACACCAACGAAATGCGCGTGGCTTCAAGTCAGCCCAATGGTCTTCGCAAGGGGCAGTGGAGCTTACACAGTGCGCCCCAATTGCGCGTCTCTTGATTCCGAGGCTGTACGGACGTACTAGTCTACTATCAAACGTTCCGCTCCTGCTTTGAGTCTCTGTATCCCCGTTCCGTATACCAGTTTGCACCTCATCCCCATATCCCATTCCTGAATCCCTTGGGTATCAAGCCGTGACCAGAACTCCGTGTAAAAGCAAATGAGAGCAAACTAGGTGGTGAAGGTCCAGGTCACCTGGAAGCGACCAGTGGTAGCACCTGTAAGGTACTGGAATGGGCCCAGAGCCATATCGAGATCGCCCACGGCGCAGCCGACGCATCGATCGATGACCTTGACGTTGACGGACTTGCCACCGTACTCGGCGTGAATCATGCGGTTGCAGTTCGGGTTGTCGTTCGGGTTGGCAGTGCCGGCAGCGTCGAACGTGGCGTGGTCGATGGCAACAACGTAGTCAGAATCAACGGCGCCCTCGCCGCAGGAGCCTGAAGGGTCAGCAATGAACGGTCTCAGAGATCATAATGAGACCTACCTGGTGCTGAGGCAGGGCCCACGGCGTAGGTGGTCAAGTCACCAGACTCTAGAGCGCCCTTGAAGCTGCTTGGCTTCTTGCTGCATGGTAGTCAGTACGATAGTCTGACGCCGCCGCTCCCGTTTCTGGTGCTCACCTTGGATGACCGGCGCTGAGTCCAGCGGCCAGGCCGATGATGAGAGCAATGATTGCCACGATTGTGACTGCGAGTATGGTGATGAACGTTCTTCTGCTGCGTCCAAAGTAGGTCTTGTGAGGGGGAAAGACTTTGTCGAACCAATTCACACTCGCAGTTTTGATGTTGTTCGGCGCACTGGCCATTGCAAAAGCAGAAGACGCAGGCACGGGCTTCCTCAACGGCCGTCCACCTTCAATTTGTGCCTGTGATTGTGCCCCTCCACTCTCCATGGCCTTCGCGGCCGCGATGTGCTCCCATTCTGGCATTACATGCACATGCTCCCGCGGACCCTTCCCCGGGTCTTCTGAAGGTAAAGATGCCATTGCTGCAATCGCCGTTGCCGTCACCGCCGCCGCCGTCTGCTATCCTGGAGCACAAACTCCACTTACACTGGTTCTCTCGAGATGTACCGATCCGTCTCTGCCTCCAGACCGTCTTGCCCGCCGCGTCTGGGGTAGTTGGTGCGCGAGATGGCAACACAGGAGGATCACCTGCAGGTTTGAAGGGCCTTCTCTTCGAACAATCGGTTCCACTTCCTGCTCTTCCTACTCTTTCGCTTGTTTGCTTGTTTGCTTGTCGTTCTCGCCAGCTCTTGTCCCTACCCGGCGCTTCTCGATGGCTCCCTTTCTTTCGTCGCGCTTCTTCTATGATATGGCGTTCGTACTAAGGGTAGTTCCTTATGTCCTGCATGAATGACTCAAGAATGAGATAGATACTTATCCTAAGGCATGTGCAACATGCGCAATACCTGCATCGTAATATGAAACCCGGCAGCGCATGTTGGCCATGGGAACTTGAGGGAGTCGTATGGGACCAGCCACGGCGCGTGAAGAAGGTTCTGACCAGGTTCGTGGCGCGCGGAGAAGGAGCCATCGGGATCACAGAGAGCCGCGCCAAGAACAGGATATTCTCCGATGATATCGAACGACAGGACAGACTGTCTATGATGTTTCGCGTTCAGAGGCAGGAGATGTTACAGATGGCAACAGCAGTATTGGGAGGATGCTGGCACCGGTGATGTTGAAGTCTTGGCCTTGGACACAGTGCGAGCACAGCGAGAAGGTTGTCGCCGATCGTCGACCAATGCCGGCGTCTGTACAGGTCATTGGAGAGACTGTGGACAGGCCTCCCGTGTGTGCGTGGGTCAGTGTGAGAGCCCTCGGTGTACTCCGTATGTGTAGCCGTATCGGATGAGAAGCGATCCGGGGACAGCCATTACATCTCCTCTGCTCTTCTACAGTACCTCCATCATCCCTAACCGTACAGATCGCCACCCACTACTGGAAAGCTAGTTCTACTTCTAGACTCGCTGCCCCCCGGGTTCAGCTGAGAACGCGTCTGACGTCTACCGGACCGTCACGAGCCATGGAGATTTGGAGTATCCTACTCGAGCGGCCTTTGGTATCAGTGGCCGTCTTGCTAGCGGCGTGGACATTCTCCTCTGCTTTCATCGTCCATACTCGCGGCCTTCCGAATTTACCATGGGTCGGTAAGGCCTCCAGCAACCCGGGCGCTGAGTACTGGTCAACCTGGGCGAGCATCGTAAACATTCGGAAATGGCTTAAAGAGGGTTATCAAAAGGTCAGATCTACCATTCTATTCACAATACGGCAAAGTTGACGTGTTCGCAGTACTCCAAGAATGGGAAACCTTACATAGTGTCGGACGGTGGTGGAAAAAAGCACGTCGTACTCCCAAATGAAAAGCTCGGATGGGTCTTGGACCATCCTGATCATGTCTTGAGCGTGGGTGCAGCTCACTACGATACTCTCGCCGGCCCATGGGCTTTTGGAAATCCCAAACTACTCCAGGACCTCTTCCACGAGCATGTTATACATAAGTCTCTTGCTCGAAGACTTCAAGATGTCGTGCCGCGAGTCTGGGACGGCATTGGCGACACCTTCGACGAGCTTTGGGGCAGAGACACACAGGAATGGCAGACGTTCGACGTCATGGACATCATGGCCCATTTCGTCTCCAGGATGAGCAACTACCTGTTCACCGGCTTGCCACTCGCCAAGAATGAAGGATTCCTCAAGGCAGGACGAGACTTTGCGAACGATGTGATTCTATGCATTTTCGCCAGTCAAACGCTCCCAGCGCCTCTCAAGCCAATCTTGATGCCACTCATCGCCCTTCCGAACCGGTACCATTCAAACAAAGTAGCGAAGCATGTCATTCCGATCATCAAACAACGCATCGCCGACATGGACGGCAAAGACACCAAAATCGATATTCCCGAAGACTACCTCACGTGGCACATCCGCATTGCCAAAGAAGAAGGCAAATTCGAGCAACTCGATCCTACTCACATGGTCCGAAGTCTGATGGCCATCGAATTTGCCGCAAACCACACGACCCTCCTCACAATCGTCGCCACGCTCCTCGATCTCCTGGGCTCCGATCCAAGCAAAGGATATCTTGAAGGCATCCGCGAAGAAGTCGAGCGCGTATACGCCGAATCCGGTCAGACGTGGACCAAAGCCTCACTCTCCAAACTCATCCGCACCGACTCTGCTCTCCGAGAGTCGATGCGTATGCTCGACATTACAGTTCTCGTGACGAGGAAAGTCGTTGCGGCTGAAGGTGTGACCAATCTCGAAGAAGGATGGACGGTTCCGTACGGACAGTACATCTCCGTTGCAACGTGCCCGCATCGCGATGACGATGTCTATGAGAATCCGGATGCGTACGATGCTTTCCGCTTCTCGCGACCAAGAGAGGAATTTGAGAGGAGACAGGCTGAGTTGGGAGAAGATGGAGATAAGAAGGAGTATTTGAAGTTGCAGAGTCTGAGCTTGATCAGTACTAGCAAGGACTTTCTGCCGTTTGGACACGGAAGACATGCTTGGTGAGTGCAAACAACCCATCTCATTGGACATGGAACTAGACACTGACTTCACGCAGTCCCGGCCGCTTCTTCATTCAGCACGAGTTGAAGATGTTCCTCGCGTACATGGTGATGAACTATGATGTACAGTCTCTACCAGAGAGGCCGAAGAACTTCATGTGGGGGCCGATCAATGCGCCTCCCAAAACGACGATCAAGATTCGGAGGCGGAAGGACAGGCCAGCATGAGGAGGCTGCCTTCAATGTGGAGGGTGATCTTACGACCATGAATGCACCGAGCATTCTTTGAATCTCTTTCCTCGACACCCCACAATTCCATAGCCACGTGACATCTCAACTGTGCAGGATTGAGTGCAGGATTGACTCAGCTACTCCAATACCTCGCCCATCGTCCCTCGCCCTTCACGACGTCCACAAACGCTCGCGCGATGATGCGGTCTGTCTGCTCACTTGGATGCAGAGCATCATACCAAAGGAAGCTGTCTGGGCTTACGTTTGCTACGCACGCGCCGCCTGTCGCATTGCAATGATTGACATAGCCTGTCACATTCAGCGGAACGGCGGTACCGTTCAAGTATTCGTGTGGGTTGTTGTAGATATCTGTGATCTGCATGACACGCAGGAGTTAGCGAGCCCCAATCTAAACAAGCAGCAGATGTTGGTTGTAAATGCCGAACTTACCAACCCATGCATATCCATCACCGCAAAATGCGCCCCCTCGAAATTCTTCGACAGCAAGACTTCAAAGGGACTCTGATACTCGTAGATGGCATTAACCGTAACGACCTGCTCCATCATCCGATACGAAATTTCCGTTATGTTGATTGGCTTGTTCGGCCAATATTGCGTCCCAGAAGCCAGGCCTCCATCCTCAGGCAAAGCATATATCGGTGCGAGGTTTAGAGGAGCCACATTCTGGAGAACGAAGTACCGTCCACCATTGTCGTACACCCCCTTCAACTGATCGTATACACAACTCGTGTAGTTGACGATATTCGTCTCCTTGACCTGGCTATCCGTTAAGAAGCAGTTGACGCCTAGGTCGTTGGTTCCGATCCAGATAGAATAAACAGTCTCATCGACAGGGATATCCAGGAACTTCGTCCCATCTGGTTCAACGTATTTCGAGTCTGCAATGAATGTAGGTATTTCGTATTGTTCCACAGCTGGGAAGAGACAGTCTGGAGGTAAATACACTCGGGGCGTGAGATCGTTGCTGCATACAGCACCCGAGACAGCATAGTTGTATATCTTGGCCCCGGAGTACTGGGCGACGTATTGAGGCCATGGACGACCACCTGAGGCGGAATGATAGTTCTGTTGAGTGAAGTCAGCATGATACAAGGTGTTGGGTCTTATGATCATGAATGCGTACCGCTGGATCAACCCATCCCACTGGAGGCGCTGTGCAGTTATTCTCACTGAAGTATCCTAGTCGAGAGTCGTCTGTATAGCTGTCTCCAAATGTGACCAGTGATGTGAACGTGTGCAGCTTCCATGGTTCTGTCGAAGAGGAGCTACTCTGAGGTGGGGGAGGCCCGTATGGATGTCCAGGTCGACCCGCCAAAGCGCTGCCAGCAAAGCCTAGGAGTACGATTGAACGCATGCTTGTGCAGTCCGGGAGGTGTGTTGTGTGTTAGAACATCTAAGTCTGGGCGGCATGGTCGTCTTTGTAGTGGTCATCCGAAGGACCAAGGATCTACAGCGAACACGCGGACTGCACGCTGCATGTTGCATCGCAGCAGGCTACAATGAAATTTGCGAGGCGGTTAAACCTAGCTCTGCGGCGGTAGGAAGCTTTCTGTTCCTGAGTTTATGCACGATGATTGCATCAGTTGACGTCCTTCCGGATTCGGAAGAGTCATGTTTGCGGGGAAGGTGCGATGAACACACTGAATGCGAGGACAGCTTCCAAGCTGATGTTGACAAGAAAAGTAATACGGTAGGCCCAACCAAGGAAGCCCATCGAGTCTCAAGCCTTGTGAACCAACACGAGACACCGCAGTATAATACACAGACAGAGGTCCCAAGAAAACATTTTGGTCGTGCTTGTCGTTTCACATTGTCACAGTCTTCCAGGTTCACGATACTTCATCACTCCGCGGCCTTTGAACTTGACCGGAGGTTCGTAGTCGTCGAACCCTCCGCCGCCTCCCCCTCCGCCTCCGAGTCGGCCGTGACTGTCCTGTCGACCCTCATCACGACGGCCAGACCGATAGCGGTCGTCTCCTCCTCTCCGCCCTGCATAGTCGTCTCGATGTACGTGAGAGTCTCCTCGACGTGGACCAGGTCGATAACGATCTCCATCGACGCGGTCACGATCATGATCGCGATCATCCTTATACTGATTCGGTAGACTTCTCCTTCTCCTCTCGTAGGCAGCTGTTTCATCCCGCCTGTCCAAGTGCCTGCTTGGCGATTGGCTGCGCTTCCGCTTGTGCTTCTTCACAGGTGAGTTATCAGATGGCTCGGTCTCCTCTTCGATGGAATTCGAGGTTGAGCCCGAGTGTGACTGCAAGCGAGGCCGACCTCTCAGACCCTCATCGACAACCGTTTCGCTCTGTCTCCTACTCCGGCGTACCGCCCGTGTTGGTGGTGGCGTCACATCCATCTCGTCGTCCGAAGGATCGCTTTTTCTTCTGCGACCCCGATCGTCGGTGCTCGCTTGTGTTGAAGTATTGTGTATGGAATCGTGCTTGGCCTTCTTCCGCTCCAGCTCGCCGCATCGAGATATCAAGACTGGATCTACCGGCCCGTCGTTCTTGTCGACCGCAACGCTCGCAATCCGTCGTAAGGTGTCTTCGCCAGACATCACTTTGCCAAAGATGGTGTGCTTGCCGTTCAGGTGCGAGCACTCTGTCAAAGTGATGAAGAATTGGCTTCCGTTGGTATCCCTTCCGCGATTCGCCGAGCACACTAGGCCTGCTGTGTCCATCTCGCGCCAGTCGAGGTTCTCGTCTTCAAACTGCTTTCCTCCATCGTATATGCTTGTGATGCCCGTGCCGTCTCCATTCTTGATGTCGCCGCCTTGGATCATGAATTCGTCGATGATGCGGTGGAATGGCGTCTTGGTGTAGGACAGTCCATTGTGCTCGCCGGTGCACAGCTGGCGGAAGCTGCTGCCGTGTCAGTGTTTCTGTCCTGTCTGGCAGTACAAGTAATGTCCACAATGTTGTCGGATGCTCGCGTGCTCGATCCCCTTCCCACTTACTTTTCACATGTCTTGGGCGTCTTGTCCGTGAACAGCTCGATGGTCAACCTGCCAGCAGGCTCCTCTCCAATGTTGACATCCAGGTACACTCTCGGCCTATTCATGTTGGCCATTGTGAACTGATGCGTTCGCATCAGTGTGCTTGGGGTGCTGCAAAGGTGTTGCAGTAGCAAGCAAGATCGCTGGTTGATCGTCGGACGGCGTGCCCTGTGATGTGGGGGAGGAAAGTTTGTCGTGTCAGGCTTCTTCCCACAACGACAATGTTACTGCGATGTCACTGCAGCAAGGTACCGAATTACTTGCATACGATGATACGCATAAGCTCCGCCTACGCATCCAGATCAGGGACGACGATAACACCCTCGAAAACCAATAAGCTGGATGTCCTCGGTAGTTGGGCGTGGAGATGGTGAAGGAAAGACGGCGCATCAGGCCATGATCAAACACTTATCCCACTTGACTGGAGCATGCTCCGTGTGTAATGTGGTAGCCTGACCTCAGCCTTGAGTCACGGCTTACTGTTGGCGCCTTCTAAACAGGCCAGAACCATCAGGAGCTGAACGAAGTCGTACAGGCCGGCCACGACCGGAACGCAGCAGAGCCTCTCATCTTCGCAAGAACAGTCCGAAATGTTCGCCGGACACGGATTCTGCGACCGTACCACGAGACCGCTCTGGCCCGCACCAGAAAGCATGGCAGTGTGTAAGATGGAGAGCAGCGGTGTCCGGAGAGAACCAAACCAACGTCGAAGTTGATCACGTGCGAGCTTTTCCTGGTCGCTGATCGTGACGTCGATGCTGGCAGGGGCTTGCGTCCGTGATATGAACTGGCCTGACTGGTGCCATCACCTACAACACAATAATATCCATCTGAAAGTGCCTCTTCTACTTCACATGTGAAGACCACGGACCAGCCTGCCCTTTCCGCTGCGGCACAACTTCGGCCTCACGATCTCGACACCGACATCAGCCCGACCGACCCACAGCAAAAAGAAATTGCTGTCACGGCGAGCAAAAAGCAAAACAGTCAGCACGAGGTATTCCCGTATGCTCACGCACTACAGTACTAATCTCGCGGTAAGATGGTTAACCTGAAAGATCGAACGAGCTCGGCCGGTGTCCCAGAAGGGAGAGCTGCGGTAGGTGAACGGTGAGCGAACAGGCCTGCACATGTTTAGAAGTGTACACCTCATGGGCTGAGAAGGAAGGCAGGCACGCAAGGCTTTCACATGTTCACTTTCAGCAGACATCTTGACTTCATGCTGTGCCTGATGGCTCACTGGGTTCAACGGATGGGATTAAAGTGTTGATTGGACGGTGCATGTACAGAGCTGAGTCAGCCGACGGGGACAGCCGCCCCTTCTCTCCGACTTCCGATTCGTTCTCGCAACTTGTGCGTAGATTACGTTCAGTGACGGCGACATTATTATTATAACCTCCTCACTGGCCTCGGACAAAGCTAGACCGCGCAGAGAACGGCCATACACAGCGGCATTGGTGAGGCGACGTTCGACTAAGAGAAAGGTCCCGCGGTTCGGCTCGATATGGGGCTATGCATTCGACGCGACTTCGAGGGGAACTCGATATCGATATACTGCGTCCATGGTAATGGCGACGCCCGATGTATGTTTCGCGCGGAATTTCCCGTCTGCAATGCCCTGACAGTCTGCTCAGGACGAGACCAAGGCCTTCCGCCCCACTGCTGCGTCCAGCGGCCTGCAGCAATCAACAAGCCAAACTCCCGCTTCTGGATCTGGCTCGCGGAAATCGATCACGCGCGCGAAAAGGACCCATATTGCTTCTGCGTCTTGCGAATACTGTCGACTGAAGAAGATCAAGTGCGACGCCCTTCGGCCATGTAATTCTTGTGCGAGTCGAGGTCTGCGATGCGTCTATGTGACCAAGGATGGCGAGACACGCTCGCAGGCCTCCAAGCGCAATCTTGATGAGAGATCTCGGTCCGTCCAGTCTTATGAAGCTCTCTTCCACCTGATCAGTTCCCGAAACCACCGAGAAGCCGACCATATATTCTGGCGCATGCAAGCTTCTTGATAACTCTGGCACATTTTTCGGGTTCACTTCAGGACATCACCCGACTTGCAGCATCGACATTGCAGTCGGGCCCGGACGCCCTTCTTCTCCCAAATCCTCAAGACTATCGCATATACTCTAATCGCACCGTCCACGTACCCTATCTCGAGGCTCTATTGGGTCGATCGGAACGATTGGGGACCGGCCAATCTGACCTATCACTTGAAGATGCCAGGGCGAGATCAGACAGTAATTCTCGTTCTGGTCGTGATGCGGAGAATTCGTCTTTGTTCAGAAAGAGCACGCAGAATGAGGACCATCCTCTACATGTTGTGCCAGCGTCGCCATGGACAAGCCTTACTGCAAGCGATGAAGCCGTCTCACATCTAGTCTCGCTTTTCCTCGCTTGGATCAATCCAACTTGGCGCTTTGTCGAGCAAGATCTCTTTTTATTGGGTGAGCAAAACATCTTGAGCAAGATCTTCATGTAATTTCTCGTTGACCCGATCATTGTTCAACGTAGGAATGCGTTCGCAGGTATTGAGCTCCCATTTTTGCTCGCCTTTCTTGGTCAACAGCATCTGCGCTATCGCCAGCGTAAGTCCACAAACAAGACATCGTCCGAGGACAAGGGCACTGACTGAGAAGGAAGCTGCACTCTGAGCACACTGTATCATTTTCGGACCAAGATCGGGATCGCATAACTCGCGGTCAACGCTTTCACAATGAAGCTCTTCGACTCTGGTCCCTTGAAGAATACCGCCCGTCACTGACCAACGTGCAAGCACTGTGCATCTTGAGTTTGGAGTCAGTTCGCACAACCTTCATTTATCTGAACAGAGACTTACAGTTGTACCTAGGTCCAATTACCGGGCAAAAGACAGGCTCGGACTCTCACTTGTACCAATCGCGGTGCAGCTCAACAACCAGATACCAGTGCAAAGCAACGAGACTGTTAGCTCTACACACGGGATTGCAAAACGCGACCTCGACAGAGCAAGACTCGCCACTCATTGGACCGCAAAATGTACACATTTGTCCGTAAACCTTTATCTCTTCCACGTTCTGTTATCTTACCCCACTGACCACATCAGGATCATGCTCATAGCTTTCATGAGTGACAGAACAGCAGAGATGCGTGTATCTGGGCTTCCCACCATCAACAGCACATTCGATGACGTCGTTGAGGCCTGGATCGGGTACCCATTGACGACGTCTCCAGTGCTTTATCGACCTACTTTGTATGTTCAAGAAAGAGCACGGGTTACAGAAATTTTCCAGGATATGCACGAGCTCCTCACAATCAATAAGCAGCGCAACACAACCACTCGCCACTTCGCTGGCGAAGTAGATTTACTCTCAGCGAGACTGAGCCAGTGGTATGATCGTCTGCCTTTCGAGTTACACTACATATGGCCAATGAGTATAGCAACGTGGGAATTGCAGTACGTATTGAATCCGCTGGTTTTAGCACGAAGCTTACCTTTGATCTTAGCGCTTCCTATCTGGCCTTCCATATGATTCTCCTCGTAGTCGCTCGAAACCGATTGCAGTCGGAGCAAGATGTTCAAGACGACGCATCGGACAGGGACTCTCCTCTAGCAGAGGCAGAAAAGCAAGAAATGGTCCATATGGCGCAAGAGAAACTCTCTACGGCCATTTCTCTAGCTCACAAAGCTGCTCAAAACCTTTCCGACTTTCGTCAACGCTACGGCCTTAAAATTACACCCGCCTGGCTCCTCCAACTCCAAGCTGTCACAGCCTCTGTCCTTGTCCTCGACCCCGAACTCACAGACCCTACGACCATTGCCTCTCCCCAAGCCACCGAACAACTCAACGACTCTATCATCCGCGACTCGCACTCCGCTTTCGACGAGGTCTTCCGATGTATGCTCGGCACCGGCGTGGAAGTCATGATCGCTCGGGGCATCGCGAGGATGACGTACCATACTGCGCTCAGTCAGAAGATTGTACTGAGCCAGAATACGAGAACCCTGTTGCAGATTATGAGTGATACGGCATGGAGGCCGAGTGACTTACGGTTGGTGAATAGCAAGTTTCCCAATTTCACGACAGCGCGGGATCATGAGAATAGTGAGAGGATGGATGAGGTGTTGAGTAAGTGGGAGAAACTGGAGATTTGAGATCACATACAGGACGGAGGTGTGGCTTGATAGGGGTAGAGTGGTAGCGTTGTATCACTATTGCCTTATTTATGGAGGATGCTGGTGGTCGCCCGCCAAGATCTGAGGAGCTTCGATGAGCATGAGCTGTCACCGCATCATTTGGAGGACACCGGCATGATCGAGACATCTAGCAGCATGAATCGACTTCGTCTGAGGCTGCAAAGAACGCATACGCTCAGCGACTACCCAATTGAGGCTATCACCGGCGATAACCGCTATGTCCGCTGGCATCAAAAGGAGTTTCTTGAGTATGAATGGACTTTCGCTGAACACAACACATCCAGCTTCTCAATGCCCGCTGTTACCGATATGTCCGGCCTCGTACGAATCGACTCAGTGTCCGGCCTCCATATGCCACGAGATACAGATGATGGTCCTTGAACTAAAAAAGTACGGGCTTGAGAAGATAACCACAGTGGCAAGCAGCATTCCAGCCAAGATGAAGGCTCTCCACCTCGAAAGCAAAGACAAAGGCCTCCAAATCAAGACTCTACCAACTCCAGAAGCTTTTCATGGCAGCGTCGTTATTAGCGTCCTTGCAACCGACATCATTTCGTACCACGGTGAGATTTACGATGGGACTCGTCGACCGTACACCTTGCCATTGCCAATTGTTCCGGGTTACAGTAGTATCGGAAGAGTCGTCTCAGTCGGGCCAGACGCTACCAAGCTCACGCCTGGCCAACTCGTTTTCGCCGATACATGCGTTCGAAGCCGAGACAAAACCCGGCGACATGTTCCTTTCTGCCATTCATCCAGGTGGCGAGGGAAGCGCCAAGCTGATGAGGGATGTGTAGCGAGATGGGAGTTTTGCAGAGTATCAAAGAGTTCCACTTGAGAATTGCATTGCGCTCGATGGGGAGACGTTATGCAAAGTTCTGGGCTACTCTTTCGCGGAACTGATGTACATTGCCCACATGCTAGTTGCTTACGGCGGTTTTCGAGATGTTGGTCTTGAACCAGGGCACACCGTCGTCATCTGTCAAGCAATTGGGGGGTTCGGGGGATCTGGTGTTCATGTAGCGGCGGCTATAGGAGCAAGAGTCATCGCCATGGGCCGTAATGAAACGGAACTCAGACGAAGCAAGGAGATGGTTCAGAGTACGATGCCGAACAGCAGCGTCGAAACAGTTAAAATCACTGGCGACGAAGCTGTAGACACTACGAAGCTTCAATCTCTAGGAGGGGAGATCGATGCTGTGCTAGACTTCACGCCTCCACACGTCGGAGACTCGTCAACGCACACCCGCAGCGCCATTGCAGCTCTCAAATATGAAGGTCGAGTGAGCATTATGGGTCTCTCGGAAATCACTTCTTCCCCATCCATACGATGGAACTGGGTCGCTCAGAACATCACGCTCAAGGGAAAACTGATGTATTCTAGAGATGACATGATCCAATTTATGAAGATGATGGAGAGAGGGTTGTTTCCAAAGGGTAAGGCACTGGCTGATGTGAAGACGTTTCGACTGGAGGAGCATGAAGAGGCATTTGATGAGGCTGCGAAGTGGACAGGTTTGGGGAAGGCTGTGGTGTTTGAGCCTTGAAAGAAACATGAATAAGAGTCAAGTAACAGGTTATCATTAAGGGGGCCACAGATCCATTCAATGATGAAAGCAATTACTGCAGCTTTGAGACAATCGCGTTCGACTCGTCATTCTGTTGATGGAACCGGACGATGGACCACGAACTTGACGTTCGATTCCATCGCCTCCATGGCTTGCTCCCGTCGCAAATTTGCGGCTTCTTCGACAGATGGCATGACAAAATGATACTGCAGTAGCTTGGTGCCAGGCTTGACATTGTACTTTGCAGCCATAGCTTCATCGACTTCTTCCAGATCAACGATCAACAACTTCTTCACTCCAAAGACCGGGTCGTGCGATTCGTAAGGGTCTCCGCGAATCGTCAAAGCTCTACGCGACGGTAATGAGAGACATGTCTTTGGTGTTTAATGAGTCGAATGGGGATCTTACGTGATATAATGATCAAACCCCGGTTTCTCGAGCATGAAATGCATGTGAGCTGGTCGATAAGGATGGCGGCCCATAGCGACGAGGAAGCCTCCCTATCAAACAATCAGTCCCGCAAATGGAATGTGTATGATCATACATACTACAGGGCCATCGATAGGCACCGGATAAGACACGGGCACAATCGAGTTGAACCAAAAGTCACCCTGTGCATCCGTATGCAAGATCGCCCGACCGTGGGGTCCCTTGCGATCAGAGTATTGTACGTCGTAAAATCCACGAGAATCTGTTTCCCATACATCGACAGCAACGCCTTCGATCGGTTGGCCCTCCATGTCAAGCACTTTGCCAATGACAAGTAGTGGTTCTCCATCAGGGTCGCTGCCAATGTCTCCGCCATTAGAAGTATCTGCGGCATCCTCGATATGAAACGGACCCAGGACTGTTCCTTCTGTTGCTCCTTTTGGCTTCGGGTGATCGATGGCGTCGACTAGGAAGGAGAGACCGAGGACATCGGAAAGGAGGATAAATTCCTGATTAGTTCATATTAGCATCTAAAGAAGAGATTTACTTTCATTCCTGTTTTACCTGGCGGGTGTTGCTGCATTTCTGTCCGACTTTTGTCAAGAAGTCAATCGCCGTCTCCCACTCAGCCATGCTCAATCGCGTTTCGCGTGCGTAGTCGTGGGTGTACGACACGAGAGTGCTGGTTAGATACTTCAGCCTCTCATTCTTGCAGCCTGAGTTGATGAGATTGACGTTCTGGGTAATGTTCTCGGTTGTCAAGTCGTTCATCGGGGGATAGTTGCATTGTGAGGGGTCCATGGCAACAGTTTAGAGTCGATGCTACGATCAAGCGTTGACCAGGAACAATCGAGGGCGAGCTATGTTGTTGTAGAAGAGTGATGACCAGTCTCATGTCCAGCCTGTGGCTCTGAAATAGCTCTCCAGGCGGGTTCACGAACGTGCTGAAACAACGCAGCTTCCAACTTCTCACTATGGGACTAGCTGCATTGTCTCCTCACCTGGAAACATACTCTCTTGGCGCATTAAGTTTGCTCATGTAATTGTATTAGGGAAGAGATCTCGATCGATCGATGTTGCTGTTGTGCAAGAAGCGGTCCGCTACAGCCTCAACAGCCGCTTTATCCTTTGGTGGCTCAACGAAACCGACAACAGCCATTGACACGCGACTAACGCTAATCGAAGACACTTCTCGTACTGACGATGGTCAAGAGAGTGATTTCATGCATGAAGCTGATCAAGCTGCTGAAAGTGTGGTCGAACTCTCATCATGCCAGGCGAAGTTGTTCTCCTCTCAATGTACAAGAACTCGGCTTCTCGCTGCCTCCTAATTTTCTGAATCCGCTGCTCGACTGATCGCAAAACCCCAGCCCTGGAGCTCTATCATCGAGAAAGTGCAAACATGAATCGACTTGGCTTGCTGTCTCCTTCTGAGCTTACAGGCTCGCAACGCGAAGCCTACGATGTGATGCATAAATACACCACCGCGAACTACGGCGAAAGGTATCTTGCGCCGCGTCTGATCCATCCCATTTCGATTCATACTGATGATGCAACAGATTCGTATACATTGACTCCGACTCCCGCCTCGTCGGCCCATTTGGCATCCAAATACATCACCCGGAGGTCGCGAAGGCCCCCATCCACTTCGCGACCTCCCTACGCACGATCCATGACTTTCCTCACGAAGTGCGAGAGTGTGCGATATTGGCGGTCGGCTCAAGACTCGGAGCAGCCTACGAGTCATAGTATGAATTAGGCGCACTTATGTGATTAATCCGTTACTGATGCTTCCGGTCAATACAGCGCGCATGAAAGCCTCTCCGGTTTCACCGAAGCAGAGCAACGCCAACTCCACGATGGCACCTGTCCAGATCACTTCTCGGATAAGCAGAAGCTCGCATACAAAGTGGCTATAGAATTGGGCAACAAGGGACCTCTTCCAGCCTCGCTCTGGAACCAAGCAGTTCAGGTGAGTCTGCGAAATTGCAGTCATGGTCGTATTGACTGACGTCAAATCAGACATTGGGACTGCAAGGCGCTACGGCGCTGGTTCATTACGTTGGCTTTTACTGCTACGTATCTACGGTCTTGAATGGATTTGATGCTCAAGTACCGAATTGAACGCAACGAAGCAAGTTTTTGCGTTGGCAGCTGTTACTCTTGCAGTATATACATCGCATGATTTATCCATAACCTTTCAATCACTCAACCACTTCTTCTCCTTATCCAAAAACGCGGCCACACCGTCTGATCGGTCGAATCCCAAAACATTCCTATCAAAAGACTTCCCACCATACTCCGCCAACCAGTCCAAATGCTTACAGCAGCCACGTCTCAAGAAATCCTCATCAATCGCACTGACCAGCTCAGGCGGCGTCGTAGGAACGATTCGATCACGACGATAAATACCCTCCCTTGCCGTGATCCGCCAGCCTTCCGTCGAATACTCCAATCTCGTCACCATAACCACATCAACAACGCAGTCATATCGACGCTTCTCAATCTCGAAAGAAGCATTCACCGTGCCGAGTGACTTGACAAGAGCCTTGCCGTTGGTGATATCGATGACAGCTGAATCGACGGTATGGAAAGAATCGAAGAATCTTCCGGGTGTAGCTTTTGTCATTGCGACGAAGCCATCGATGTCACCGTGATATCTGGTCTTGTTAGTATGAGTCTTGGCGAAGTGATGAGCAGCAAATGTCGTACAGGGAAGTGTGGATTTCCGTCTTGGTAGGGTCTGGATGGAACGTCTTTCGCCAGTCGTCCCATTCTCCGTGGTCGCGATGGAATCGTTCTCTGTACATGACTGAGCGGATCTCGGACTCGTTCACGAATCGTTCTAGTCGATGGGGGTCCATGGCTGATTTTGGTATAATGGGTACGGTATGCGAATATGTTTGGCAGATAGTAATCTGGAGTGCCAATTGGGCTTTGTTATACAAGATATATAGCAAGGACCCGCGCGTCTGGCATGCGGCGTGTGATTCCGACTTCGCCAAGAATTCAGCGGCCCAAAGAGGAGATAATGTTTAGAGCGCTCTTTCACCGCCGACGATCATTTCAACAGAGTAAATACTCCTCTTATCAAGCACTCGCGCATCAGTGCTCCAAGTAAGCGTAGCTCATTCTTCTGGTGCGGCGTGCTCGGTAATGTCACAAGCGGCGCTTACGCCTAGAGCCGGAACAGCCATGAAATCGAGGAATTCGAGCCCAGGTGTCAGTGCAAGAGCCGCGAGACCGTCCACAGCCAATGCACCATCTGCGCAGATAAATTCGCCCTTGGTGTGCTCAAAAATGAGGGCAATGGTCAGCTGCTGCACCACCAACTTTTCAATGTCAACCGTATCGAGGTTTGCACAAATCCGGGGGCGTTGGCGATCATTGAAGGCGCTACGCCGTCATTGTAATCAACGGCTGCCGGTGAGAAGCCACCCTCTGTTTGACCCAATATCTCGTTGTCCGTACACTCTTCAAATCCACAGTATGGCTGTTTGGGTGACCACTTGCTTCCAGAGCTGGTCGAGCTACTGTTCAAAAGCGATGCGATGGAGGCAGCCATGCCCTGAAGAGATTGCAGATCATAGTGACTGATCGAGATGATGGATATTTCAAGCTCTCCGTCTTGGTACCAATTTCCTTTGCCATCCGTCCAGATAATGTCCGTGACCTTTGGTATCCCGGATGCGCACGCAGTGATAGAAGCAGGTAAGGTACTTGTCGCTGGAGTGGCCGGACCTCCATTACATGCAGCTACGATCGCGGAAGATACAGCGGTGTATAAAGGCATACCAGTCAGAGTCCCGACATTTGCGGAGCTTGCCGATGCCAAGATAGCCGACATCGTCTTTCCGTAGCGTATTGTAGTAGACGAGCCGGTGAAGAGCGGTCCAGCACCATCGTTAGTTGTACTTTGGTACGCAACGATGGCGCTATTCGGTGCGGTGGACGTGAATGGGTAGCCAATCATACCGTCTGTTTGTGATGTCGTCGTTTCAGAAGTCCACGCAGGGTTGCCAGTGACCGTACTGTAAGCACATGGGGAAAGTCCGGTGAGCGTAGGAAGCGTTCCGCTGTACCCAGAGCATTGGCAGCCGTCCGCGATGTTCTCATCCGGATCAGCGACGTGCTGACAGGCACTGACAGTATATACGGAAGCTGTGCTGGGCATCGAGGTGGACACAGGTGTTCGTGTAGAGATCGAGTGGTTGGACCTGAGAGATGCCAGATTTGACTCGGCTTGGGCGAGCGCAGAGAAGAGAGCGGAGAGAGTTTCCTGCCTCCTAGCAAGAGCGGTGGTGAATGTCGTTTGAACTGTCGAGGAGGGAGTAATGGGGCTACGAGTTCGTCAGTTTTTTGCAACTGAACGTGCACTGGAGCAATCGTACCCAGCCCATGTTAGGCGCCACGTGCTGACGAAGACGAAAGAAGGGAAATGCATGTCAGCTCAGAAGGAAATACGGAATGTTGAAATAACTGAATAGATAGCGTTGATGAACTGCATGGAAAGACTGTCGGGTCTCTTATAGCAGCGGCCAGGAATGCCAATGCCGTACAGCGAGGCCAGGAAGCCGTGGCAGTATGTCAGTAACCGCTGCGATGCCCGCTAAGTCGAAGGGACTATCTCGGTAGCAAAACATTGCGGCAGGGAGTTCGTCTCTGCGCCGCTCGAATGCATGCTCAAGCGTTGCGAGCATGGCCAAAGGACTTGAGAAGACCTATCGAAGCGCCGCGAAGGCGTGTCCAGATCAGCTGTGCCCCAAAGCAACATGTGCCCAATATGAATCCACTCATTGAATCCGTAGTCTTGTATGCTACTGCTTGAGAGAACAGCTGTTGTGTGCGAGATTGCCGCGAGCCATTTGCTGTGCAAACCGTACTCTGGCGATATACGCAACTCAGCAGAGTACCGCCACTGTGAGGCTGCGAGACTGAATGAAGGGACTTACGCTTGGCTCTCTCTCCCAAGCTCTTTGGGGCGTCGTATTGTGGGTTCAGCCAGAAAACATCAGTCTCAAAGTCTAGAGTCCAAGCATGTGCATCGCGGCGAAGTCTTTGCAATGCCAGGGTGGCATCTCGATGGGCCTCGCAAGGGCTTGTGCCCACTGTTTTGCTGGCGTCACGCCGCAACGACAGGGGTGGAATGTAGCATCATGGAGATGTGGATTCTCGCAATGTCGCTTGGTCTGTCAACGAAGTAGAAGTGCGGAAGTCGAGTCCAGAAGCTGTTTCACGAGCCGCCAAGCTTCTTAAGCACTTCTTAAGCACTCAAGCTAAGCTTCGCTAGTGCGGCGCTAAAGAGCTTGAGTGGTTGGTTAAGCGAACGTGAGCGAAAATAGCCTGGCATGGTAGTTTCGCGCTGCGCCGTACAGAGCGGTTAGTTGCCTGATCGATATGGACATGAGATATCATGTCCGGGAGAGTTGTCTTCGTGCCCTCGCCAGTGAGGCTCTGCTCTTTCGTCGCAGCGAATTGCTTTCTTCGACTCGCTGAATATGACGTCCACATCGGCAACGATAACATCGTCCACGACATCAACGACAACATCGCTGGCGGTGTTTGCACCATTTGGTATCTGGGGCAATGGCAGCTGGGCTGGCTCCACCGTGCAAGCCTGCAACAACATCGGAACGTATGCTCTTCAATGCACGAATGGGACGGCAAAATGGCCGGCAACATGTGGTCCAGATGCTCCAGTACGCTCTTCCCGTGTTACTTCTCAAGTCAAACTGAGAGTCTCTCAGAAAGTCACCGTGACCGAGAACTTAAGCATCTTCTCAATGACCGACTCCAGAGTAGCAAGCGGTGTCACAGCCATCACGACTGCTACGTGCACCATGAACGGACAGTACGAAGCGACATGCGTGGAGAAGGTCACGACCTCCGCCAGCGGCTCGCATCATTCGACCACTTCGACAGCGGTGTACTCCATAGGTGACGCATACGATTCCAACATGTATGTATCAACCGTCAACAGATCCATTGTTTGAAAGCTGATATCCCAGCAGACGAAATGTTGCCATCCCAGCTCCGTTGAATACTGCCATACACCACGGAAGCTGCGTTGGAACTGGAGCTGGGGTAACTTTGAGCCCAAGACGCCTCTTGCTAGTAGCACATCTGTTGGCAAGCATCGGCTTGGGGTTGTTCTCCTAGCCGCATCACTTGTTCGAACACAAGGCGGCTCTTAGTCCTCGATATTTCTTCTCTTTGCGAGATGTCGCTGCAGTCCAAACTCCATCCGAGTTCACTGATCGTGTGCCAAGTTGCCGAGCGATAGGTCGCCAGTGAATCGAGTGATCAGCGATACCATGGAGGTATCATGCGTCTCACTTCTGTTCTACGTTTGCAACGATGGTGCTGGACACCCTGCGCATGGCGACGATATTCGATGGACGTGCACTTCGATCGTAATTTCGTGGCCGTGGCTCTTCCGAGGCCAAGGGAACGGTCAGATCAGCCATATGGAGACAGTCAATAGTCGCTGATGGGTAGGAACGTATCGAGGTGTACAAAGCAGAACTTCAGAAGCGGGAGAGGTAAGTTGAGGGAGAGGGAGAGTTGGGTGGTGGCGCGTTGTCAACAAAGCTGGGCGCCAAGCATTGCGGCCTGAGGATTGACAATGATGCCTTCCTTGAACTTCTCCTGAACCCTTCTCCAACATCCACTTTCCTGCCTCGCATTACCGACACGACAGCCTTCATCCGTCGCGAAGCTCTGGTGCCGCGCTTCTATCAAACGCAGTACGCTCTGTAGCGGATTCGTGCATCTTCTCCGAGGCGTGCTCGCGCTTGCCCAGCTCAGTCCTCTTCACGCTTTCTCACCATGTCATCATCATCCGTTCATCACTTGGAAGACGGGCTGCTCGGAAGCTCAGAACCGTACTCAACACATTTCATGAATGCAGCTCATGTCGTGTGTTTTCAAACCGCAGCGATCCTCCAATATCCAGCTTCGCAAGCAGTACTATGAGAACAAATCCTACAGAGGCAGCCGAAAGCGGAATAGTGTCCGAATGCGCCAGCTGAGGGCTGCGACCTTGGATCTTTCGAATGGCACTTCTGCCTCAAAGCACAAAGACTGATCATGCTAGAAAATCTCGCGTAAACCCATTTACAAGAGAACGTAATAGCGATAACTGTGGCGGGGTTCAATTTTCTCAAGGAGCATGGAGGGCTGGTGGTCAGCTCCCCTCTAGCAAACGACTGCAGTTCTACTGTTAACTACCACATGTTTGGTCTGGAAGCGGTCTCATGCTAATAGCTCCCCGAGTACCGATCGTTTCGAGACTGCTACCGAGCCGAATGAAGCTGTAAGACGAACCGCGAAGCAGCTGAGGACGGCCATACCAGAGAGCGTCTTCTCTCGGCAAGACCCCGAGCTGCCCGCGTTCGTTCGCACACTCTTCTGTAAAGACGCACAATTACCCATCCCGGCATTCGTCTTAAAGCCTCAGAGCGTTGCGGAGGTCGTCGCTGTTGTCAAGATTCTATCAAATTCGGCGGAAGCTTCCACCGTCAACGAAACCGTCCGCTTCGCCATCCGCAGCGGTGGCCACTCAGTTGTGAAAGGTGCTAACAGCATCGATGGAGGGTTCGCCATCGATCTCAGCCACTGGACCTCAGTAACGCTCTCGCCGGACAAGAGCACTGCCACCGTTGAGCCAGGCGCGAAATGGGGCGATGTTTACAGGATCCTTGAATCACATGGCGTGGCCATTGCTGGAGGCCGCAATGCAGATGTAGGAGTGGGAGGACTAACGCTCGGAGCCGGTTTGTCATTCTTCTCTCCGCAGGTAGGCTTTGCGTGCGATGCAGTCCTCAGCTTCGAGGTCATCCTCGCAGACGGCAGCATTATCACCGCAACGGACGAGACGCATCCAGACTTGACAATGGCACTTCGTGGCGGAGGCAACAACTTCGGCATTGTGACAAAATTCACCTTCCGCACATTCCCCCAACAAAAGCTCTGGCTTGGATACTACTTCTACTGGCCAAACCAAGCCCCAAAGCTCCTCAAAACCTACGTCGATTTCTGCCGGCCTTCCGGCTACGACAAAAAAGCCACTCTCCTCACTACATTCAACTACATCGCCGCTCTAGGCATCACCCTCCCAGCTACGAGCGTCCACTACACCGATGCCATCACCCATCCACCAATCTTCGAACCCTTCACAAGACACCGTCAGATCTGGACGACCAACCGTCCTCGCCTCCGTACATTAGAAGATTGCGCCAAATGTATCGGTGGCATGACCAAACCCGACAAACATAATGCTTACTTCGTCACTTCCTTCTCTAATGATTTGGATATGACGACATATGCGCATGCTTGTTTTCAAGAATCATGCGAATATATCAAGCGAGTGAGAGGAATGGTATGGACACTCGTCTTACAGCCTATCGTGCCTTCAGCGATGGTTCATCATGAGCGCAATGCGATTGGTCTGACTTTTGAGGATACGATTACTACTGTGGAGCTTGTGGGGGTTTGGGATGATGGGGAGGATTCAGAGGTGGTGTTTCGGACAGCGGAGAAGGTGATTCGAGAGATTGAAGAGGGAGCGAAGAAGAGGATGGTTTATCATCCTTTCAAGTATGCGAATTATT
This sequence comes from Nothophaeocryptopus gaeumannii, assembly GCA_031771865.1. NCBI lineage: Eukaryota > Fungi > Ascomycota > Dothideomycetes > Mycosphaerellales > Mycosphaerellaceae > Nothophaeocryptopus > Nothophaeocryptopus gaeumannii. The sequence goes on along the minus strand of JASISA010000040.1, from coordinate 462,362 downwards.
GCGCTGCGAGTCAGGATCCTTTTGAGGGGTATGCTGAGGGGAGACATGAGGAGTTGAGGAGGATTAGCAAGAAGTATGACCCGAGGGGAATATTCCAGAAGGGGGTTTGTGGGGGCCATAAGTTATGGAGAGAGTAAGACAACAGTCCTTCACATGAGACCCTACTCGGCTCTTCAAAGTTCTCCCGATTCTACTCCCTCTCCATCCACCTCACCCCCGGAATGACACCCCCATCAACCCTAAGATCCGTCCACGTAATCAGCCCCGTCTCTCTTCCCGCCAAAAAAGCCACTAAATTCACCACATCATCCGGCGTAGCCGCCCTCTTTATCGGCGCCTTTGACATGAAAGCTCTCGTTCGCTTCCCACCATCAGCATCAAGCTCAGCACGACCCACCTTCGTAATGACCAGTCCGGGAGAAATCGAATTGATACGAGCGCCTTTCTCTCCGTATCGGATAGCAGCTGCTTCAACGCGGAGATTGTCGGCGCGTTTAGAGACGCAATACGCGTGCCCTGGACTTCTCCTTGCAGGAGATTGGTATCTGGAGCTGTAGCGAAGTGGAGCTCCAGGTCGCTGAATATTGCGGGAAGTCAAGGTATTGAGCCGAAATGATGGGCGGCGACTGGTGAGATGTGGATCAATACCGTGCCTGGCGCGAGGTACTCTTGAAAAGCATCGATCATATATGCGGTCCCGAGAAGCTTCGTCTGGACGATCTGGTCAATTTCTTGATTCGCCGTGGTTGGGGAGGCTCCAGCCGTGTGCAATATAACTCCAATGGTATCAAACGATGCTGCTTGCTTCGCGAAATGCTTGACGCTGCTTTCGTTCGAGACATCGAGTTGAATTGCCTCCACGACGTGTCCTTCTGCTTCGAGAGATTCCTTGGCGGTCTGCAACTCTTATTCTGATCGGCCTCCAATGACTACGGTTCTTCCGGGTCCCAGCCCACGGGCGGCCGCCATGCCAACTCCGCCGGCGCCTGTGATGACAAGCACGTTTGGCATGGTTTTTGATAAGTCTGGCGTGGATCAAGAGGACGAGGGACCTCTGGGTATTTGATGAGCTGAACTCTTGGACATAGTGATCCTCAGCGGCTGCTCCGAGAAGCCATTTGTTTCCATTTGCCCTGTTTGCTGACTGAGATGTAGAGCCAACAGCACAACTGGACGCTGCGAGGTTGAAATACTCAACCCCCAGACAGCACTGTCCAAATCCGACCAGGTACCAGAAAAGGCAAATTGCTGAGAGCATTCTCGCATTCGGAGTCGTGCCGAGCACAAAAGCTCGTCCAGTAGTCTCTTTGCGGAAGTACTTGCCACTGACTTGCACGCTAGGAAGTATTAAACGCGGGAGAGAAGACGAGACTCTGATGAGTAAAGTATCTGGTGGAATCTTAAGAGCTGCGTATCTATAGTCTGTATCAGCGTCTAGGCGTCCGGATCTACCTACACTACTTCCAGATCTTTCCATCGTGCACGGCCACGCAGGCCTTGACTTTGGGATCGTACATTCTGCCTTCGACGTATGCAGTCATTGCGTCGCGATTGATGCCCTGGAGTGTTTCGATGGTGACACCCGAGAACCAGGCCACATGGCTGGTGACGATCAGGTTGGGGACGGACTCCTCTCCTTTGCTGAGATCCGGTAATAGTGGGCTGCTCCCAGGCCCACCAGGCTCAGTGTCCAGGACATCAGTCGCAGCTCCAAAGATCCAACTTTCTTTCAGTGCTTTGGCGAGAGCGGCTTCATTGACGATTCCACCTCGCGCGATGTTGATTAAAAGAGCGTCCTTGCGCATAGTCTTCAGTTGCGGCTCATCGATGGAATTGGTGGTATCCGGCTCTTTTGGGCAGACAACACAGAGAGTCGTGCTGCTTTTGAGGACTTCCTCGAACGGCACACGGCCTTCACGAACCGTTTCCGAGCCCTTACGTTCTGCAATGAGCACTTCTTTAAAACCAAGCGCTTTGCACAGTAGCTCTATTCGCTTCCCAAGAGCACCATAGCCGATAATGCCCATTGTTTCCATCTTGCAGCCGAGCGGCGGACCTGAAGGCCAGATTGTCTTCGTCAAGCTGTTTGTCTGCATCCACTCGTGGCTCGTCTTTACGCTGTGATCCACAGTCGCGATACGTTTCCGACTTGAGAAGTATAGACCAAGGAAGTGCTCAGAGACGGCATCGATGTTGGCACTGGGAGCATTCACGACGCTGATTGCCCGTTTCGCACAATAGTCTTTGTCGACCCAGCCCATGCCAGTGGCAAAGATTGCCAACAGTTGCAAGTTGGGTGCATTGTCCATGTCCTTGGGTGTGACATCAATGACATTCGATATAACGATAGTCGCTGGCTTAATACGATGCGCTATTTCTTCTGGCTGCGTTCGTTGGTACGAATCCATTGTGTAGTCGAAAGGTAGCTTTGCGAGTGGTAGATGGACGGCCTCTAGAAATACAATGTGGTGTTTCTGGTAGCCTGGTGGCAGAGCTGGAGGTTGCTGGCGCGGCCATTCCTCTGCACCATTTGACATATTGCCCGCCATTGCGGCAGATGTTCTCGGTGTATGCTACTGTCTGTGCCGCCTGAGGGTAGAATGGATGCTGTTGGAGGGTGTGCCGCTTTTCGGCGATTGATGTTTAAAGAGATGTTGGGTCCACGTCGAGCTCTGCCAAGTGCGAGTAGGGGTCTGTATACTACATGCCCTTCAACGTGTTCTTGCTAGCATCAAAGGGATGCCTGGTGTTGTCTTGCTTGTGAGCAGCAGCTCTTAGCCTCTTACTCAGCAATGCCGGATACATTTCGGCGCTCAGAGGAAGTCTATTTCAACGCGCCTAGGGCGTGACGCGCCCTGCCGCGTTACTGACCTCACCTTCTGGAAGCTCCCCGTCTGCTCGAACATCTCCTCCATTGAGTACATCTTAGGGCGGCGACGGTGGCATCAAGCTCATTACCTGCTATGTCTCTTCGGGTCTCGGCATAGCCGCTGTTCCTGTAAGTGTCGTGTGAGGGATTTCCGTGGCTGACTCTGCAGACTGCAGGCCTTTCCTGTTCCTCTTCGGATCCTGCGGATGCATCTGCCCGCTGAACGTCCTTGGACCTCTACCCACCCTAACGAACAATCCTTCGACGAAGACGCCGTCTGTGTCTTCGGGCTGCGTGTTGATCTGATGCCATCAAGTTCAGCTCGGTGCTTTGAAAACAGTCTTCGCTTGAAACCAGAGCATCTAGGCCCACACCAGGATGTGCATGCTTCCTGACACGAGCGAGCTTGTTCGCGTGCCACAACAGGTTCGCGGCCGAACAGAGACAAAACCAGACACGAGCTGGGTTACTGAGCCAGGCATGTCCTTCTGAGCCAGTTCTACAGCATCTGCCGCCGCCCGATCTATGTCTTTCACATCTTGCCCAGAGATGATCGCATCGGCCCGACGGTCTTGACTGGCGCAGCTTGAAGACCTCTCAGGTACAGTTTCTCAAGCTCCAGCTGCTCAAACGGCCTTATCAACTCCGCTACACGAGAATGCCGCTCGTGAGACAACAAGTCGAGCATCGACGCCGCTGTCGTCGGTCGACGGTGTTTTGGAAGAAACCTTCATCGTCAAAGAGCCATACAGAGCCCACGTTTCTTGTCTTCGGCGGATGACAGCGGGACGTCTGTGATGTGTAAGCTCTCACCTGCAGAGCGTAGACCAACGTGACGACAGTGATGCAAGCCCACTCCGTTGTATCCGAATAGTAAATAAGCTGCCATGGCCGAGCTCGAGCTCAGCATTGAGCTTTGTCACCCCTCAGCTTTTTTCGTCGCCGTCCAGCACTTCAACAGCCATGCAGAAGTCATTAGGAATTGCTCTCGCGGCGGCGAGCTTGGTGGCTAGTCAAGGGCAGAATGCTACCGCGTATACCGGACCAGGCCCATACCCTCCTCAGGTCCCAGCATTTGCAAACGCCAATACTGCTGGGTCCAAAAAGGTACCGTTTGAGCTCTGGTATCCTTCCGAGTCCAGTGATCCAGCGCCTACTTGGTCTTGGGAGACAAGAGTAGAGACGGCTTCGATTTCCGACTCCAACATCACAAATGCACAACAACTCGCTCAAGTCTACAATCTGCAATGGGGCAGCGGGAGCCTCGCTGATGCAGTCGGTCGGCACGCGGGCCAGCTGAGTTCCAATAGCTTTTGTGTGACAGTCATCGAGAGCTTGTTCCCCAAGGGCACTACGAACAAGTACAACGACAACACTGAGGACAACGCCAGCGACGGCAGCTGCACCAGACCTCTCCGCAAGCGCTGCACTGATGCAATCCAGTCCGCTTTCGAAGATGCCGATGTGGACGCCAATGGCTGCAGAGGCGGTAATCTTGACTTGGGAACGATCAAACAGTGCGATTGGACCTTTGAGCACAAATATCAAGCTGCGACCTACAGTAAGGACTTCAAACTTGCTTCGAAGCGTGAATTTGAATTCGCTGACAAGGATCTCCCTTCTTCAGATCTGCTCCGCAACTCCACTGCCACTGCAGCTGTGAATGGCTCTTTCCCGCTCAACAGCGGAGATGGCTTCGCATACATTGCGACAGATGTCTACGATGGCACAAACAGGACGTTCTTCGACCAGGCTGAAGGCCGATTGCAAATGATCATCATTGACTCTGGGACTGTCTACACGCCTCTCTGTATGCGTATCAACAGCAACGAAAAGGCTCAAGGCGAGGCCACCGGAGCTCTCGGCAACTATGCTTCGACCTCCACCGGTAGCATGAACTTCTGGCTTGCTGGCGCGGCTGTCTTCGTGGGCTTGTACTACGTGCTATGAGCAAAGTCAGCACCGGTCGTGCTGCTTGACCGAGACTAGCGTGTGGTGAGCGCTAGCTGAAAGATGCAGTGGTCGGAAGAGGACATTAGACGACGGTTATTGATGAGAAAGATGAGACTTCCTATTCACATGTAAATATAATACGAAGACAGCAACATAAATACAGTAATTAATGACTGAAATAGCTACGTGAGCTCCGAACTGGGATGACTCATCAAGCACTGAGTCACCCAAGGAAGGCATAACAATAGCCGCTTCGACAAATGCAGTCTTGGAGCGAGCTAAGTACAATCAAATCTGCAAGCGATGCCTCCAGGACTTCACATACAGCACAATGACCCCAATTTCGTCGTCAGTCAGCTCAAATACCTTCTCACAAGAACAGAACAAGATCCAAGGCCAGTCGTGGTCATGACGTGTGGTATAGCAGGTAATGGCTAACAGAAACATCAATTGCTACATTTCATTCAAAGTTCCAACACCCATCTGATTCGGAGATATAAACAGGTTCCGGCAAAACAACCCTCTCCCAAACCATCCTCCAATCTCACCCTTCCTTCATTCGTCTCTCGATCGACGAAATCATCGCATCCAGACACGGGATATATAGGATCGATTATCTACCGGAGAAGTATGTAGAGTATCAACGAGAAGCGGATGTCGTATTCGATGAAGAGCTGAAGGAGCTGCTGTTGGATGGGAGGAAAGACGTCATTCTAGATCGGTCTTTTTACGCGAAAGATGATAGGGAGGGTTATAAGAAGCTGATCGAGGAGATGGGTGGGAGGTGGGCATTGGTGTACTTGAAAGTTGGAGAGGAGGTGTTGTGGCGGAGGATATGTGACAGGAGGGAGAGGGAAGTAGACGCGAATTCAGCGAGGGAGATTTCGAGGGAGCTTTTCGAGATTTACGTGAGTGGCTTTGAACATCCCAGTAATGAAGAGGAAGTCGTGGTTGAATACACTGCATAGTACGATAACTTTTGCAAAATCACGCATTCTGTTGAGCCCAGAGTGCGTAGGACAGTTAAAGCAATTAATCCCAGAAGAGATATACTCTGCACTCGGAGCTCTCCCTCGGCTCCTCATTCTCGGTTCCCGGCAAGACCGGACTGGTGTGCAGACATCCAGCAGCGATGCTCGAGTCTTCTTCGGCAGCTGAGTCAGCAAATTTGATGATCAGTATCTCGCGTGGCTGCTGCTCTGGCATCCAATACCATCGCTGACTCTCGGGATTCTTGGGCGGGAGCCCTGTGTATGCTTCGATGATGTAGTCGCCTTCCTCGCTAATCGTGCTAGGGATACGATTCTCTGTGCCGACAATGTCTGACTTGTCAAGACTACGCCAATCAAGGACGGAGATTGGGTCTCGTTTGACCGGTTTGAGAGGACGCTAGGCATATCAGATCTCACGATGCAGGGGCTGTACTGTGTGAAGCTAACTTACCCATATACTGAAGCTGGCATATCTCGGCACCTTCACGTCATGCCCAGCAGCGCGAAGCTCCTCCGCTTCGATCTGTGGTCGCGCTAAATCGCGAATGTCTTGACGTGCTAAGCGGATGGTGCGGCGGAAGCCCTCCAGCGACATGTCGATGTGGGCTTGGCGAGCTGGTTCATTGACGTTGTCGTCTCGGCCATTGACTGCACGAAGGTCATTGAGACATGGCTGGCTATAATTTACTGCGGGCGTGCTTACCTAGAATGCCCTCTTTCGGCATTTTGGCTATGGCTTGGTCCATAGCGCTACCTTTCATGGGAACGTAGGAGAGGTCCTTCTGATTATCTGCTTTGTTTCGTCGAAACGCGACTGTGTGGACAATGCCTCTCTTCGCGCCGGTGAGCTTGAGCATCCAGTCCAAGACCTCCGGGGCATAGTTGTTTTCAGCATTGTTGCCTTTGAGCATCTCATATGGCTCGACTGAGAATTCATGCTCGATGTAGGTAAAGCCTTGAACGTCCAGGCCTTTGACTCCCTTGGCTACGTCCTGAGAAGTGCGGAAGTCATGGAGAACGAGCTTCTCCTCCACCAATCTCTTCGGAGCTGGATTGGCGAAGATGGCTCGGTCTTGAGCCGGTACAGAGAAGTCCGGCTCGACAAAGCGAAAGATGCCGCGTTGTTGGCCAGCTGAGCCCATCTCGACAGAAGATGGTCTCTGGCAGAAACAGACTGCTGGCACACAAACCCAGTTCCGGTGGATGAGGAAGCGCCAAGGCTTCAGAGGTGGTGAGATCGTATGGTCGGAGAGTATTTGAGATGTCCTTATCTCATGTTGCACAGGTCGAGCAATCGTCGTGGACGTCAGCGTTGGAGAACATTTGGCCATCTCAGCCCACATCCATGTCTAAGTATTCTAACTACCAGGAAGGCACACAGCGGGGCAGGTACAAAGGTACATTCTGCGTACGAAATAGCGTGAACGAAGTCTGCAAGCAGTACATGGGATGGCAGCGAGAACTGAGATGAACATTGCGAAGAGTTGACGGAATTGTGATGGAGAAGTGGTTGAAGTGGTGGGAGCGGGAGCCAGTTGGCCTGCAAACTTCAGGCAGAGACTGCTGAATAAGGCTAAGCTGCAGATGATGCGCGGCACCTAACGACGTGTCTCCATCAAAACACTTTCTTACTTCGACATGCACCTTACCTCACTCTGCCCATCGAAGTCCCCTGCTTTGAAGAAGAGCGTGCGGTCGTGAATGTCTCATCATGATGAGGACGAGGACTCTCACGCTGCCCAGCCGGATGCGCCTCCTACGACTGAACAAGAGGTGAGGGGCTGGTACTTCGCGGGCCTTGCTGCTGAAATCTTCGCTGTCTGCGGTGTTGGTAAGGACGAGTGAGTCTACAGCCTGAGCTGAAGCTGACTAGGCTACAGGCTCATTCGCGCCGGTGACTCTCGAACAACTCGCTCGTGAGAGCGGCGTGCTCCGCTCCGACGGCAAGACACCATGCATCCAGCCGAAGGGTAGCACTCTCCTGCATATGCTCGCTCGAGCGGTGGACAACGGCAATGACGACTTGAAGAATCAATGCATCATCCGTCCTTTTGGTCGCCCGATGGCCACGCAAAGCTTCGCCATGTATACTTTCTCGGTTGCCGTCTTTGTGCAAGCACTTGTACTGGTATCCTTTAGTCCTGTTGCAGATTATGGCTCTTACCGGAAACGACTGCTCCTGAGTTTTGCATTTACAGGAGCGACTGTGACGGCTGCCATGGTTTTTGTTTGGCCCGGTGTCTATCTGCTTGGTTCTCTCTTCACGGTCATTGGGGTTGTATGTCTCGGATGCACCTTTGTGCTACTGAACTCGTTCCTGCCTCTGCTGGCGACAAATCACCCGTCAGTGGCGAGGTCAGGCGAGAATCTCTCTCATGTCAACGGCTTTCCAAAATCTGCAGCAACGACCCCGGAACTAAAACTGTCCACTCAGATCTCATCGAAAGGCGTCGGCTTGGGCTACGCCGCTGCTGTCTCTGTGCAGGTGCTCAGTATCGGTCTTCTCCTGCTGCTGAAGCAGGCGAATTTTGCGTCAGAGTCCACGGCTCTGCGATGCGTGTTGCTGATGGTCGGGATATTCTGGTTTGCTCTCACACTGCCCGGAGCACGCTGGCTTCTAGAGCGTCCTGGCCCCACCCTGCGTATAGCTAGGTCCCGGCTACCGGTCGCCTTGCAGTATTTGTCTTTCGCATATCGATCCATTTGGACTACCGTCAAGACAGCGGCGAAACTTCGTCAAACTTGGGTTTTCCTGATTGCGTGGTTCCTGCTATCAGATGCAATCGCAACAGTCTCCGGTACCGCAATCCTGTTCGCCAGGACTGAACTTCACATGGGCACAATTGCTGTTGCGCTTCTGTCAATCACCGCCACGCTCTCCGGAATCGCAGGCGCCTTCACATGGCCCATCATTTCTAAGCGGTTTGGTCTACAGACGAAGCATACTATCATTTTCTGCATGATCATGATGGAGCTCATCCCCTTATATGGGCTCCTTGGCTTCATCCCTTTCATCAAGTCCTGGGGCTTTCTTGGCCTCCAGCAGGCGTGGGAGATATATCCTCTGGGCTTTGTTCATGGATTTGTGATGGGTGGGCTGTCCTCTTACTGCCGCGCCTTCTACGGAGAGATGATTCCACCGGGCTCCGAGGCTGCATTCTACGCTCTATATGCGATTACTGATAAAGGCAGTTCGGCCGTTGGGCCGGCAATAGTAGGCGCGATTGTGGATGCTGTGGGAACGATCAGGCCTGCATTTGGGTTCCTTGCGGTATTGATCGCCTTACCTATACCGTTGGTTTACATAATTGACGTTGGCCGAGGCCGAGCTGAGGCTACCGCGTTGTCACACCAACTCGGTATGAAAGGTGGGAGTGTGGACGTCGAGAACCTTCGAATGCAAGACTACGAGCAGAGAAACGGAGCTGCTGAAGAACTTTTGGGCAGGCGTCTAAGCATCGACGAGGAATGAGACCCAGGGCTTCGCGCTGATGCAGTATTTCCCGAAAAATCTCGGACTAGAACATCATCAGGGTCAGCCGAGTGCATTCACAGGAATAAGACGTCCTAGAAGCTGTTCACACCGTTCAACATTCCAGCTCCCATGGCATTCGATTGGCGGCCATCAATCAACGTGTTATTGCAACCGCACACGGCAAGTCAACGTAGACTAACGCCCGATGTCAGTTAGAGCAAAGGCACGAGTTTGCAGAACGCCGACGTCGCTTTCCAAACACTTGTCGCCCGATGCCGTCTCGATTCAAAGTGGGAGCGTGGTGGAGAATCCCACTCGTTCAGCAGAAAGACGACACATGAGCGGGAAGCAATCACATCGACGGATCTATCGGATCTAAGCATGCACTGCAGGCGACTTTATTACTATGGACGCCGACCAGGAGTGTCCAAAACTACACTGCCTTCCCACAATTGCACGTTCAACCATGGTGTCGTGGGAACATTCACACGAGATCTCGCGAAAGTCTTCGCCTACGGCCGGAGAACGAACTGAGCAAAACGTGTACTGAGCGTGTACTATGACTCTTGATCGGTCCTACTGTTGCTTGATTCGTTCATGCGACAGCCATCGAAAAACGAAACAACGACCTCGCCATGAGGTACTTCAGCCTTTTCCTCGCGATAAGCATCGCACATCTCGCAAGAGCTTTGAGTTCCTACATTCTCGACTGCGAGGCATCTGCAGGCCTAACTGCTTGTTCGACTTCAAGCTACAACAACGACACCAGCTGCTACTGCGACAATGGCGATTCTGCAACCGACTCCAGGACCTGCATCTCCAACAAATGCGAAGCATGAAGCTCATCACCACACTCCTCACAAGCGTCTGCCTGCTCTTGAGCGGAACTCAAGCCTTGGCTCTCCCAGCCGCAATCGCAAACTACGTGCCGGAGAAGGTCAACGAGTGGAGACGTCAATGCGGTTATTACAACCGGTGTCATCGAGAGATCAATTGAAAGCCGCTTTCCGATTCACAAGAGATTGATTTCGGCGAAGACACGCGCACGGCGATCATTCGAGTGTGAATGGTGGTTGCGCTCAGACGCAAAAGAGGGCCTTGAGGAAGCGAATACCCTGGAGCATTTGCTTTGCGGGGGGCGGGTTCTAGGTCGAGGAATGGAGCGAGTATCAAAGAGCACAAGTGAAGCCACCGGTGGGAAGAAGTGTAGATGAAGAGAGACTGATGGCGGCAGGTCGTGGTAGGCTACAGGTAGATACCGGCAAATGCGAACTTGAATCGGAGCACTTGACCATCCAGGACTGCTATCCTTTTGCATTGATCAGTTCCTGTGTCTCGACACTACCGCTTTTTGGGTTTAGGGGGTTCATCAGGTTCGATAACGGTAAGGGAAAGGACTTTGAGAAATGCGAACGCAAGTCCTGAAGTCAGCGAGGTGGGTCAACGGGACGCCGGCCCACTACCGTTCGGGCTCGGTCTGGCCCCTGCAACGACGTCAACGGTCAGCTCACAATGCCTTCCGCTGATCCTTCCAACATTAACTTCAACATGGACGACTGGCAAGAAGAAGCCTTCTCGAATAGACACGTCCACAACCGCGGCTCCAAACGCAACAAGCAAGACGGCGACACCAACGATGTGGACGTCACCAAGATGTTTGGAACATACACGGTCTCTTGTCCCTCTGCTGCGAAGTTGGCTTCCAGGGGCGGGGAGAAGTATGAAGGGAAACTCGAGATCTTTAATTTGAACCCGGACGGCAATGCCGTTTACGGGCAGTTGTTCTTGCCACACATTCTGCATGCAAATATTGTCTTGGCGGGAAGTCGGAAGACGATGAATGAAGTCATCAGGGGTTTGGAGGAAGAGGCTGAGGAAGCGGCTGGATCTGAAAAGGCAGAGTCAGATGATGAAGAATCAGAAGATGAGGCGTCTTCCGCTGAAGCTTCAGAGACCGACGAATTTGAAGAGAATCCTGCCAAGGCCCGACGTGGTAAGGCTTTCGAGAAAAACAGTTTCCGATCTCTGAAGTTTTGGGTCAAGTGGCAAGGGAAACTATCCGATCCATTTGTTCAGGAAGAAGAAAGTTCGATTGACATAGTCACCGATGCTGGATACTGGATCTGGTCTGGTCGACAGAGCAACCACTTCTCCGGCACGATTAGTTGCTCTTCTCTCGAGTGGAAGAATGTCAAGATTGAGGGTTGGAAGCAGAAGCCTGCAAATGCGAGGAATTTTGATATGCAGTGGCAAAAGCTGGATTGATCTGCCCACGTCAGGCTATAGCATCCTCCACATGCGCTCCGTGCAGCGGTAAGACCTTTGACAAGAGTTTTGCAAGTCTGACGCGTTCTCACAGCGACGAATTGGCAGCTCAATTCCAAGCCAGAGCAGCTCTATGGCATCCTGATAGAGCAGATGGCATGCTGTTCTATCGTTTCTTGCAAACGTACCCTAACGAAGTTGAGTTTATCTTAGCGAGTCATCAAGCAAGGAAAAAATCACTTTGGAAGCGACGCGTTGAGAGCTGCGTATCTGCTGTCCCGCAGAGGGCATGAGATAGAAGCGATGGCGCTCTATGATATGGAGCGGTCAAGACTGCCCAACGTCTGGCACGCCCGAGATCTTGTCTGGAAGAGAGGCGAGCTTGATCCCAAGTTATCATCTCTCCATGCCTCTAACAATAAGGCTCCGTCCGCCATTCAACAACGTGGACATGAAGAAAAGGCGCCTCTACCGCTGTTTCGATGAATGTGTCTCGACAGTTCATTTCGGATCGACTGCAAAATCGCCTAAGAACTTCCAGAACGTGTCCTTACGCCAACCTCTCCGCTTCCAGTCGTTCAACGGCTTCGGCCACTCATCGACCATGCCTTTCAGCGTCCAGTCATGTGCCAGCACAGTAAAGACGTTCTCGTTGGCGTCAAATCCTTCCACCTTGCGGATCGAGTCCTTCAAATCATCCTCGTCGTAGATCAGTGCATACTTCCGCTCTGGATACTCGCCTCGATCGATAAGCTGGAGGATGTGATCGTCTTTGGCGCCACTGCGGAGCACCTGATGGAATATTCCGCCGGGGCACATTGGCTCATGAAGATGTGGCACTGGTGACGGCTGGATCTTGTCTGGAAGGGGATGGTAGATGCTTGGTCTGATCTCTCCGCAGTGATGTGCTGAGTCACCGCAAAGATGAACGAACTCCGGCGGCTCTACGCTCGTCCTGGCTAGAGCGTTGATGTGCCCGATGGTATGACCAGGAGAATCGAGGATATAAAAGCTGCCGTCTCCGAAGTAATCGAAGGCCCTGAAATTGCCGAGATTCAGATCAGACTTGCTGAACGGAATCTCGACCACTTCTCTGCCTTCGAAATCGGACTGAAGAGTCTGCGCATTCGGATTGACCGGCCAGCCTGGCATGAAAGCCTCCTTTGCTCCTTCGCCCATGATCAGTATTGTGGATTTGGGAAAAGTTGATACGTCGCCGGTATCTGCCAACGATCAATCAGCAACCACAAGCTTTGCAAATTGTATCACTAAGGAAACAATACTCACGATCAAAATGCCAATGACTCCAGATCACCCCCTCAATCTCCTCCAACGCCAATCCTCCCTCCACCAAAATCTCACTCACGTTTTTCTCAGCCTCCAATACTTCCACGATGCCATCATCGAAATACTTCTGGAGATTCAGAGTCGGAGGCGCATTTTGCCAGTCCTTGCGCATGCCTAGGTCGTAGAGCAATTTTCGGCCTGAAGGATGTTCGATGAGCAAAGACCAGGTACCGCAGTTGAATTTGTCGAAATTTGGGACGGATTCGTACATATGTTTGGCGGCATTGCTGATGAGGTGGAGGGTTGAGTCGATAGCGGAGACGGTGACTGGCACGGAGCCAGGAGGGATTGAAAGGGGTGGGGACGGTTTGCCGGGCATGGTGAGCGTGAGTCTGTCGAATTCGGGCTCTTCGGTCTGTTTCAAGTGTCTTCTCTCTCGTTCAATGCAAGCTGCAGCGCAAGATTAGGTCTCTAATATGCATTGGTAGTCCGAGGCATTCGAGCGGACGAGAGTGGTTTGGTCCGGCCGAACGACCGAATGAACAGGATGAAACGCCCGCGATCCAATTTATCTGTATTTCACAATGCAGTGTAACACAATCGCGTAAGCTGTTCGTTGGGTTTCGCTAACTGTCAGAAAGTCAAAAAGTCGCACGTGCATACGATGATGCGTGGTCCAGCAGCAATCCTATCTCGGTCAATCCGCGAGCGACCTCCATCTAGCAAATGGAAACGAAATCCGGGCGGGCCCCACTGGAATGCACCATGCCAGCTAACTCCTCAGAAGCTCTTGATATGGAGGTACATACACCACCTCGCCTGCCTCTGCTGCCCAGGACAATTAAATACGTTGATCCGATCAACGCCCTTCAACCCTAATTGTTCTTTATGCTCGGCCGACAACCATGCGATGCCCTTCCCATTATCAGAAGATAAGGCAGCAAGAGCTTGGTATTCTTCGATGGGGTAGGAGAGTCCTGGCCACTGGATATCCTTGTTAGCAAATGGCTTATTGGGTTGGTTTTGAGAGAGATGACTTACCTGTCCCAATTCCCCCGGCCCACTAACCCCCGTAACCCTCCTCAAAGACCTCTGCGTCTTACTATTCAGAAAACTATAGCGAAAGACATATTCCAGCCTCGTCGTACTTCCGGACGCCCCCGACGCAGCCAGAAACTGCTCCCTCGCGAGGAAGTACACATCACTCCATCTCCAAAGAGGCGTAATCTGGTTCTCCGGGATGGGAAGATTTTGAGCTTCGATCCTGTTCTTCGGACCGAAGTTATTCGTTGCCACGAGGGCGCCGTCGCGCGGGTAGAAGGAGTTGATGAATTGCGCCTGCGTGGCGGGGTAGAACTAGAAGATGCCGTCAATCGTCCTCGCGATGCCATGCCTCGCATCAATCTCATACCACTCCCTTGCATCATCAGAGATGCTCAAATCGTCAAACGCGTCGGTCAGTCCCCAAGTCTCGATTTCGAATTCGGTTTCTTGGTCCCAGGAGAATGTCCAGCCGTATTCGTCTGGTTTCGACGTGTTCGTCCAGGTGCTTTGGGCAGGACACAATCCCCATCCCAATTCCGCTTGCATAGCACATGCCAATGCCCACCCTTTCTTCGCAGCCTTGCCCTTGTCATCAAGCGTCTAGATCTCGCCTTGGATATACGACCGGTCGTGGCCGAGCTAGGATGGATTGGCGTTGTTGGCTGTGTTGGCTCGGCGGACAAAGCCGGTTGAGTTCGGGTTGACGGATTCGTGGGAGAATTGGGCTCGTGGTGCCAGGGGATGACTAGGTGGGTGTGAAGTGGAGGCGCTTGTCAAGGAGTATGCAAGTCATAATGATGGTATGAGGATGACGAGGATCCCCAGGACGGCGGATAGGAGGGCTTTTCGATGCGGCTTCATGGTGAGAGAAGTCGCGAGCGCTGTGTAGGGGGGGTGTTTGATCCGCTAGAGAATGTACCCTCGACAGCGGCGGTTGATGTGCCTGTGGAATTGAAAGCGCCGGTAGTAGATTGGTCAGAGGGCATATGGCACGAGGCAGATGCATGTGCATAACACAGCACGTGAATGCGAATAAATGATTGTGTTGGTGCATTATCACAGTTCTAGCTATGTACATGGGGTATCATTGACTTACACAGTGCTCAATCATGAGCAGGAAATACGAATACGATGGGATGTCTCTGTTTGTCCGCATGGCGAGCTCGAAAATTCCGACACTCACTTCTTCAATCGGGTACGTGCAGTCGTGCGAGTAGGCTTAACGATCTCTTGCTCGCTGGAGTCCTCATCCTCGTCATCGTGGTACTCGCTCGCAGCAGAGAAGTACTGACTTCTGGTCGGCGTAGACTTCGCTGCTCGGCCACGAATGCTTCGTTTCGCAGGCTTAGGAGACGGTACCTTGGCTGATCGGGATATAACGACTTGCGGAGAGCTGTGCTGGCGCTTGAGAAGAGATTGTTCAACCTCGTCGTCTGCTTCTCCTTCTCCTTCATTATCGTCCTCGAGATCAGAAAGAGGCGAATCTTCATCGCTGGAAAGTTCCGGATTGACCATTTTCTTCGAGCTCCTGCGAGCGGTGGGCTTGGCAGTCTTCTTTGCAGCTGTCCTGTTCGTCGCTGCTCGTTTGCTGGCCTTCTGTGATGGCTCGACGGGATCCTCCTGCTCTTCATCAGATTTCTCTGCCTGCAGCGAGACAGGGGTCACCGGAGCATGGCTGCTTTCATTTGATGGTTCGTCCATGTTGTCTTCGACCAAAAACCCACCGTCCTCCGGCTCTGTTGCATCAACCTCGTCTTCGCTATCAGCAAGAAAGCCGCCAGCGAACTCTTCGGGAGGCTTTGATCTCGTTTGAGTTACTTCTTCCTCGTCATGACCAGGCCGGAAGAAGCCACCGGCACCGGCGTCATCACCTTCGTCCGCCTGCGTTACATCGACATTCCTGCCTTCTCTCTTGGCACGTTGCACGAATGGATTGATTTCGTCCTCCACGCCTGCATGCTCGTACTCTGTGCGCATCCTCTCTATGATCCGCATACCCATGACCATCTTTCGCCACCAATGCAAAGCAGTAGCAGTACGCTTCGTGTCTTCCTTCCTTTTGATCTCCTTCTGTTCCGCTCGCCATGCTTCACGTACCATCTGCGCATTTTCTTGCGCCACGACGACGCCTGTCAAGACTGGTACAGCTCGTTGCTTGCCAAATTCGAAGCCGGTACATGCTTCAGCATAATCAATCTCCAGCTTCCTACATAGCTTGGCAGTCCCCTTCAATGGCAGGTGAACGGCACCTTTCGGCACCATTGTCTCAACGTAGACATCCATGTTACCAAAAGCGTTCTTCGGGATGACCCCATTCTCAATCGGGGGTGGAATGATCCAGTCAGTCTGATTCCAGCTGTACAAGCCTTGCTGCATTTTCTCGCCAGTCTCACGGAGAGTCTCCTCCATCTCACGCTTGCGAGCCAAAGTCACTGCGCGCACGGGGACATGCTTCATAGGCTGCTCACCGAACTTGACAGCGCGGCCTTCCTTATGCCAAGATTCGACTGTCTTGCAGGTGGCAACATCAGCACGACGATACACTGGATGATCCTTGGCCTTGTCGCCCTTACCAGCAGTGAACATCTTGACGGGCTTTGCGCCAGGCAAGATTGCCTCCTCACGCCGCAGATGCTGCTCGAGAACGAGTTCGGCTGACTGCTTGTACCACTGCAGGCTCTCCTTCTCCGCTTCCTTTTCCTCTTTAACGGGCTTGAAGGGCTTCAAGTCGGTCTGTTCTTCAAGGTCATCAGCAGGGGTGCGTTTACTATGCGGGCGGTCGTACGCCGACATGACAGTGCGAAACCAGTCGTAAACCTCGTACTTCTTGACTTTTCCACGTTTGTTGTAAACCGCCACCTTCTCGACAGGCATGCGCATGCCTTTGGTCTTTCCTGGCAATTGATGCTTCTTCAAGTAGCGAACAGTGACATCCTTGGCTGAGCCGTCGGCTGCGAAACCGAGGACATAACATATCACCTGCTTGGCTTTGTCCGCCTTGGTACCTCGTGGCTCGAAGGTTTGCAAAAGCTCGTCATTGGAGGCGATCGTAGACAGTACTATCGGATCAACAGGGATCCACTTGTGAGAGGCTGGCGAACAGACTTCTGTCCAGTACGTGGGAAATGCAAGATCTCGGTCGTATTTCTTTCCGGCCTTCTTTTTCGGAACTGATGGTGTAACGTCCACTACGGAAAGCTCGTCGTCCTCGTTGTCTTCAGAAAGATGAGCTTCTTCATCTGACGGCACATCGCTCAACGGACTATCAGAGTCGTCCAGATTGATGGGATCGCCTTTGTTTCCTCGCGAAGACTGCTTCTCCTCTTTCAGACTTCCCGATCCTGCACTGCTCCTCCCACGCTTCTTGAACGACGCCAGGGCATCCTCATCTTTCGGGCCAACTTTCTGCGCCTTAGTCGAGCTACTGTCCTCCTCATCTTCAACTAGCTCCTGCTCGTCCGCCTTCTTCTCAACAGCCCTCTCTTTCTTCGTCTTGGGAGGGTGTGCTTCCTCAGCTTTACTCCAACCGATGCCTGCAGGCTGCAAGTTCGCTAACATGCGAGCCTCAAGCCCAAGACCGCGCAATAGTGCCACGAACAGCTGTCCACCCACATCTCGTGATCCCTCACGTCTCTTGGCAAGGTAACGAAAAGCGTTCAGGTCACCAGTACGCTCCCCGTGGTCCTCAGCGTCGTCGCGGTTCTTATCCCAGTGCTTTAGCTCTTCTCGCAGCCTCTTCAGCGGCATGTAACCCTGCTTTCGCAAAGCCGGCGCTGTCACAATAAAACGTTTCCGCCAGTACGCAGTAAGCACCTTAAGCAGCCTGAGCAACGGATCGCCTTGGCTGAGATTTGGCACACCTTGC
Organism: Nothophaeocryptopus gaeumannii; assembly: GCA_031771865.1. Lineage (NCBI taxonomy): Eukaryota > Fungi > Ascomycota > Dothideomycetes > Mycosphaerellales > Mycosphaerellaceae > Nothophaeocryptopus > Nothophaeocryptopus gaeumannii. The sequence goes on along the minus strand of JASISA010000040.1, from coordinate 444,612 downwards.
TCTGCGTGTTGTGCATCGTAGCTCCAGTCTCTGCTCTTCTGCTTGCTCTTTCCTTTCCGGCCGCCCTTGCCTTTTGCCTTCGCCGCGGCTTCCTTCTTCGCTTGAAGCTCCTCCTTAGTGAGCGTGCCCATGGCCTCTCTCCATCGCGTGACTTCCTGCTTCACGCCTTTCGGTAGGTCATCAACTAGCGTCTTTTGCACCTCCTTGTCGTTCAGCCAAGAATTGCGAACAGTGTTATGCCACATCAACGACTGCACGTGGAGACAATGGGTGAGGAGGCGGAATTGTCTTTCGCGCTTTGAAGGCCCTTTCTTGCCTGTTGCGAGCGACACCAGAGGCTCTTCAACGTAGTTGCCATCCTCGTTCAGAGAGATGTCTATATCGCCAATCTCGGGTTCCGGCTTCTTAGAAGAGGATGCATTCGATATGGCTGTGGTGTCACCATTGATGGCATCCTCCCAGTCCATCTCCTCGTCGTCCTCGCCATCCTGTGCCTCTTCCTTCGGAGCGGTGACCTTCTGCTTCTTCGCAGGCGGTGCGTCAACGTCTTCGAACTCATCGCTATCGATATCGCTGAGCGACTCGTCGTCGTCGTCCAGGCTGTCGAGAAATTTCTTCGTCTCGGCGGCAGACCTGGGCTTCTTTTGTGGCGTATCGGCAGCTTCGAAAAGAGTCGCTTTCTCCTGCCTCGCTGTGGTCTTGGGCCGTTTGGAAGAGGAAGCGGTCGGCGGATGGTCGGGCGAGTGCTCGCGCTTCCGGGACACGAAAGGCGGCATCTTGGTGGCTCTGTTACATGTTTCGCGCGTGAGTTGGGAGAGGAAGATGAAGTCCAGGCAGCGCGACTTCCACTTTCACGCGCCAGTGAGTCGGTACCTGCGTCATTGAAAGCAGCACAGGCCAGAAACGTTTCAGATCTGGCGATTCTATTTGAGCCAATCAAATGCTGACTCAGCTCTCCATTTTGCGAGACCTGTTGAATCTAGGAAAGCCTTCTCACAATCAACAACAGCACCATGACCGAGCAGGAACAAGACAGCGGACCATACAATGACGAGCAACTCATTGAATGGAGGTTTCTCAACGTCCTTTCCGTCGTCATCTGTGCTGTCTTCGCTTCAGCACTGATGATACCTCCACTGTACAGGACATTTCCGGCTCTGGTCGTCGGCGGCCTTGTGCTTTACATATGGGCACTGTACCTCCTTTCCCTGGCCGCGGACTATAAGTACAAGATTATCACCTCCAAGGCCGAGCATGCTGAGCAGGAGCTTGACGATCTGGCGCTCGGCGGCACAGTTTTCTTCACACGAACGGCAGGCGCAGTTGCGAGCATCGCTGTTCTGGTCATACCTTACTCCTACCTGAAGCAGTTTGGAGACGATCCAATCGTCAACGTCTGTCTGCGAGTCAGCTGCTTCTTCCTCGCCTGTAAACTTCTGGATCTGACAGTTGCGAGAGCACACATTCCGCCGCTGCGCGTAGAAGGGAAATCTACGCTAGCAATCAACGGCCGCGGACGACGAGCAGAGTACATCTGGCTTCTGATGACAGAGACACGATATCGAGCCTTCGACAACGCAGTGCAAGAGCCGAGACGGCTGCCCTCCGAGGACAGCGTTCTCTGGGGTTACGGACCTCTGGTCGTCTTCCCGCTGCTGGTCTACATATTTCCCGTGGCAGAAACGAAAGTTTTGTTCTGCTTAATGAGCGTTCAACTGGGCTTAGAAGGAATATACACACTATTCCATCCCTTCTGCCCACGATATCTGTTTTGGCAGCCCTTCGCCGCGACAACAATCGCCAGGTTCTGGGGAGTCCACTGGCACCAAGGTGCGGCTCCTTTCTTGAAGTCGCTAGGTTACGACCCGGCCTACATGGCATTCTCAAAGCTTGGAGGACCCCGTGTCGGCAGAGCAGCTGGCGTACTTGCTACTTTCAGTCTTAGCGGGATATGGCATGCGTGGTGCGCAGCTGCTCTGAGTAGCCGACCTTGGCGCGAGAGTATTGGTCTCTGGATGCTGTTCATGGCTCATGGAATTGGCTGTCTTCTGGAGAGAGCGATATGGAAACGGCAAGGTGGAATTGTCCAACGCCTTGCACGCTGGGTCGTACTCATTGAGCTTGCAGCTGTTTGGCTGAGAGACGTCTTGCCAACGTCTAGAATACCGTGGCTTACAGGCACTTGAATGCTTGCTTGACCCTCTTGGGAAAAGTACTCTGGGCCATGAGCACGGCCAACCCGTCAGTCCCTTGCCTCTGCTCACAGGCCGCCTACTGAGACTCCGTTACACAAGCCCCACCCCAACAGTGAAGGCTTCGCCTTGCTCTTCAGCCGTACCTCGTATGCCACGCTGTTGCGATTCAGACTTGGAATAAAAGCGCCTTCTATCAGGGCTTGTGATGAGACTCCACTTCGTTCACCACTGATAGAGTCTCGTCAGCGTGGATATCATGAGACTCAGCAACATCACCAGTCTGGAGCTGGAGGAGTACTTGGATGGAGCGCCTGCCTATGCCATCTTGTCTCATACATGGGATGTCGAAGAGGTTTCGTTCACCGACTAGCAAGATCCACGACGACGTAAACATTTCAGAGGCTTCGTCAGAGTACTGGGCTTTTGCAGAACCGCTCAGGAGTTGTACGGCCTGCGTTACGGCTGGGTTGATACTTGCTGCATTGACAAGCAGAGCTCAGCTGAGCTGAGCGACGCAATCAATTCCACGTATCGACTCTACCCAAACTCTAACGCATGTCTGGTCTACCTTTCAGACGTTGACAGTGTTCCCGACAAATTCAAGTTTGCTGACGTTCGAGCGGCTCGCTGTTTCTAGCGCGGATGGACACTACAGGAGCTGATTACCCCTACACATGTCATTTTCCACGACGTCAAGTGGCAAACGACCTCCAAGCTGGACTTTAACGATCCCGTTTCCAATCACATCTCGCGCATGGTGGCTCAGCGCACTGACATTCCGGCTTCCTTGTTGATGCGGCACCAGGCAGTCTCGGATTTCAGCGTAGCACAACGCATGTCATGGGCAGCCAAAAGGAAGACCACCAGAGTAGAAGATACCTCTGATCTATTGATTCTGGCAGTGCTTTGAGCTATCGAATAGGCAACAAGTACAATATTCGAGTTGAAGTTGAACGTCATAATGCTACGGGAACAGATTTAGGATTGTTACAAACGAGTTGCAGAATCAGTGACTAAGCGTTCCGAACGGCAGCATCTCATCGGTCGCCTTTGGCGTGGTTGAGATATAACGCAGGATGGGCCCTGCCTGCGGTGCGACATGAAAACGAAACAGTGAAGTTCTCTGGGCACAGCACCCGATTTCTGTCTTCTGCTCTGCTAATCCATCTTCGCACGAGGCGGTTTTACTTACAAAGACACAACGATTTTGGAAGCCGAGACCCCTTGCTTCAGTGTGTCCATGGCACCCTGTATGCTCTCCAGGCCCTTCCCAACCACCAACGAACTTGGAGCCGCCACAAATGTGCCCTGGGCCAGAGCCTTGGGAAGAAAGTCTTGAAATACAGCTGGCCCAACAAAATTGTCCTTGAGCGTCGTGCCGAAGATCCTCGTCATGCTCACTCCATCCGGAAGCTTCTCGACGCCGCCTTGGGTGGTGGCTACGACACCGCTGCCCGCGATTTGCTTGACGACTTCGACGCTCACTGCCGCGCCTCTTCCACCGATGCAGTCTAGCGCACCGGCGCAAGTCTTTCCTTCAAAGGCCTTATTGAGATCCTCGGTGATGGTCGGGCTGTTGTAGTCAAACACCTGGCTGGCTCCGAGCTTCTTGACAAAGTCGAAGGTCCTCGGCGAGGCTGTCGCGATGACTTCGTATCCGGACGCCACAGCAAGCTGGATACCATTTGCACCGACGCTCGAAGAGCCTCCCCAGACCAGAAGTGTCTTGCCGTTCCATGCACGCCTTGGCTCAGTCGGAAGATCAAGCTTCAAGAACCCTTCTTGGTACAATCCACAAGCCGCCGTCGATGCTCCCAATGGTACCACTGCCGCTTCTTCAAACCTCATACTCTTCGGTATCGGAGACGCCATATGCTCACTGAGAATCACATATTCCTGGAAAGCGTTATCTGATGCCCTCTTCGTCGCAGCCCCAACTGGTAGTCCGACAACTCGATCGCCTTCTTTGAATCTGGTGACACCATCTCCGACTGCAGCTACTTCGCCGGCAACGTCTTCGCCGAGAATCCAGGGGTACTGCAACGGGGAAATAGCGAGTGTCTGAAGTTTCCAATCGATTGGATTGATCGCCACTGCTTTGTTGCGGACGAGGATTTCGTTTGATCCAGGTGTCCAGACTGGGGCGGTCTTGACTTCGAGTGGGTGCGCTTTGGCGGATGTGAGCCAGGCTGCGCGGTTGGATGTTGGTGCCATTGTTGCGATGGTCGGTGGTCGTTGCTCGCCTTTCGAATGACGTGACCCTGGTGGTTGACGTCGCGATATCTGGCTTGCAATGCCTCTGGTCACAGCTAATCTGATATGAAACCGACCCTGAAAGCCTCTGAAGCTTCTGGGCAGCATCATATAGATTTCATCTTCCTCAAAGAAGCCTCGAGTCTTTTATCTTCGCTCATGAACTGACGAAGAGGCCATGGCGGACGAGAGAGAGCGCTCCCTATCTCCGCCTTACTGTGGACGACACGATCATTTTCTCTAAAATGAGCTACGCCAGCGTTCAGGACTTCAATCTCCGGCCGGACGAGGCTTGAGAACGATGATTGTACGACATCAAAGTGAAGCCACAAAAGATCCTTCACACACGACGCAAGGCAATGATCAGCATTCACTCAACAAACATGCACTAAACCCGAAACATGCTCGGATGCGACCTCGGCCGATGCGGCCGAGCAGGATGCAAGACCGTCGCGCGAGAGTCTTCAGACACTGCAAAAGGAACACTCTCGAAACCTCGAGAGCTCGCACGTTGGGGCCATCAACATCGACTGTAGGTTGATGAAGGACGCGCTACAGTTGCCCAGTCCACATGTCAAGCAGGCGACAGTGAACTTCAATCGCCCCAAAACGAGTGTATGGTCTGCGCAAACGGTTGTTGCGGGTGGTCTTCGTCGTCACATCGAGCATCAATATCTTGTAGACTGCATACGAGTCGCGTCCGAGAGATGTCTGGACTTTCAACACATGAAAAGTCCGGCTGTGTGAAAATATATTGCAAGAGCATGTCGGACGTATGACAGAGGATACCTTCCTATCATCGATAATTTCTCCTGCCACCCCTGTCTCTTGACAAAGGCAACCAACATCGATTACACAACGGGCGAGTGCCATAAAACAAGAGTAACACCATTCTCGCGCTCCAACAAACACGCTATGGCATCGATTGACATGAAGGACGACGATTGCCTGTCACCACCGGCGAGCGACGCTATGGTACAACCACAAGAACAAGAACAAGAACCCAAAGTAGCACCTCCACCTGCTCCTGCACCAAACGGCGGTCTTAACGCATGGATCCAAGTTCTTGGCAGCTTCTTCCTCTACTTCAATACGCAGACAGGACAGGGCTATTCAACATCCTCGCCCCAGGCTGCTTCCTCCTCGATGTGTTGATGCTCTGTATGCTGGCCGTCAACAGTGCCACCGGAACCGTGGTCATAGCCGTTCTGTCGGGGTTCATCAGTGGAGTGTTGATCGGTAGGCCACCGTTGTGCTTTGTGGCTATTACAAAGGATAAGAGTAGATTGGGGACGAGGATTGGTATGGGGTTTGCGATCATCGGACTTGGTGTATTAATTAGTGGACCGATTAGTGGGATTATCCTGGGTGAGGGGGGAGAGTTGGATTGGATGGGATTGTGGACGTTTGGATCGGTGAGTGGTTGTGTGGCTGGGTTGGGGTTTTGGAGGATTAGGTGTACTTTGCACGGGTGTAAGTTGAATGTGAAGGCTTGAATGTGTTACGGTGGTTCTGAATACACACGGCCATGATACAATCCGTACTTCCAACCTTGTCTCGCTTTCACTTTATCCGCATACCATGGTGCCTACCTCTGGACATATTTTTCATCCTCGAGGACTTCTTGAGCCACTATCACTATTCCTTCACCTTCATTGTGAATCGAAGTCGAAGTGTCGTCCATCACCTCAAGAAGCCCTCATTCCAAACTTGGCCATCAACTCATCCTGAACGTCCGGAATCCACATTCCAAGAGGCGCATTGAAGTCTGGCGGAAGAGCTATCAGAGGCCAATCCAGATACGTTTTGCCCGCCATAGGAGGGAATGGCGCTTTGTCGAGAGCAGAATTACCGGGAAGCCCGGTGATATGCTGGACCTGTGGGACGATGCAGGGATATGCCGGTGCGTCTCGCAATTCGATGTCTTCTAAGATGGCGTTGTGCACAAAGGGGAAGCCGCTGCTAGAGGGCATCGCTGGCTCTTGCATCTCAACGTCCTGGGACAAGTCCGGACGGTTCATGGATTGCGTGCCCCCAGCGACGTCTTCCAATGTGCTCGATCTACTACCGAGAATGTTCTGTATCAGTGCCGATGGATCCGAGGAAGCAGCACGCTGGATCTTGTCCGTATCGCTGAGGTGAAACATGGCTAAGACGTAGACCTGCAATAGCTTGCCGATCTTTGAACCAACGAGTCGTTGCGAATCATTCATACCCCGAACTCGCTCTGAAGCCCTCTCCGGCGCCATCGCAAACGACTTGCGAGTATGGTGGTCGAAGCGTGGCATTGAGACCGCCTTCCACTTCGGCGTATCCACGTCGTAGTACCCAGAAGTTTGGAGCCGAGAGTAGGACGTGAGGTGTGCCCGGTTGGGTCTTGCGTACACAGCAGCGGGAATTGGCCAGAGGGTCGATCCGTATGTCGTGAGGAATGTCGCGAGGCATTGGTGAAAGGCTTTGGGTAGCTTTTTGAGTGCAGGCTCCAATACGCCAGCCCACTGTTCTAAATTTGAAGGGCGGTGCTGGACATCCAGGATGTGGCGCCACATGAGCATGTGGAAGTCGTCGAATGATGTGGGATGGAAGTGTAGCTGTGCGTGAATATCGCGCATGACCTCTTCGCTCTTGTCTGATATCACAAGTTTCGACCTTTTCTCTTTTCGTTGCAGCGACTTGGCAGACTTCTCCGGCTCTGTCTCTTCCCGTGGCATCGACTTGGCTGTCTTTGGAGTGGCGCACGATGGCTTTAGCGTCGACTTCTGTTGAGGTGGTTCCTCGACCGCGATATCAGTGCCGGGACAGTTGAAGCGCCCAACTCTGCTCGTCTGGGCTACCATTACTTCCCAGAACTTCATGCCGAGAGCAGTGTGTTGGTTCTCGACATGTTTCCGTAGGCCTCTGGCATCGCTGAACTTCAGCTCGCCTAGTCCGTTGCCTTCAGCTTCACAGTACTGGCAGACCCGCTCGCATCCATAAATCTTCAACAGTCCTTCCGAAGGCCATTTGTGTGTGTGACCGTACTGGCATCGAGAAAGCGGCACAGTCAGATGAGAGTCCGTACCGGCGATCCCCGCCGTTGTTGTCGATTTTGCCGGGCTTTCTCCTGGTCGGCCTGCGCGCTTGCCCTTTGTGTCGTCAAAGGCTCTGTCAGGGATGACGACAGTGATGAGTAAGGGGCGGTTGACATGCATTCTGTTCACATGCTTTCTGAGCCCGCTTGCGTTGCAGTGCTGCTGGGGCATGCTGCCGTTGGAGGCACAGTAAGGGCAGATTGATTCGCATGCCTGTTTCAGAAGAGGTAAAGGTTAACGACTTTCAGACAAGCAGAAGCATGCAACCTTGTTGGCAACTTACGTATATCTTGACCTCGCCCTCGCCAGGCCACTCATGCCAGTGACCGGCCTTGCATTGCACGGGGCCCTTGAAGGTGCGCATGGCAGGCGGGTGTCGAGAAAGCGATGGAGTGTGCGTGCACACTCGAGTTACTTCTTCTACACTTCTTGCGCTCAATTTGTCGCTTCTTCTTGCGCCGTTGCCATGTAAACAAACAAACGAGACGTCTGCCGAGGAACGGCCGCCGGCACATGTGAAGGTCTTGGCAACGGCGTTCCGCTGTCTAATGAGTGTTGAAGGAAGGTGACACCATGGCGCACCCAGGCCGGACCAACGCTCTCAATGGTCTTCTGCTGACGGCAAACAGCGTACAGCCGCTGAGATATCATCAGAGAGCAACTGAAAAGTTGAAGACAGAGACAAGACTCACGGATATGACAGGAGCTCCCAACTTGCTTTCTCATTCTTGGTCAGAAGAGTGTCGATGGTCCTAATTGGGCCCGATACGCTGTGACGACGTCGCTCCTTGCCCCAGTAGTCCTTATTCCCTGGGTCAACATCATCTTTCGCGAGGAGGTGGCGCCGCCAGCGAGCATCCTGCGGCCACAGTCGACGGGCGTGTTGGTGAACGAAGGCAATGACTGTCATATGGAGTTCGCTCGCTCGTTCAGGGGAAGCTTTGATTGTGTTCTGTCTGAGGTCTCTCAAAGAGCCACTGCATGTGAACTGGCATCGCCTGTAGGAAGCGAATCATCTCAGCACAGAGCGTACGGGTACGTCTCGCGTGAATGGGCTGAGGTGAGCTTCTAGAACTCTTCACGACAGGACTCTCTTAGGAAGAGTCTTGGATGAATCATGTTCAGGGTTGCTTGAGCAATGGCTTGAGATTGTACGAATGACTTCCTCCGAGGGGAGATGAATGAAAATTGTTGACGTTCAGCTAGACCATCGACGGGAGAGGCTACTGAAACTGTTAGATGCTGCATAGCGCCTGTGACTGGTCAGAACAACGTCGGATCATGTGTTCTCGCTGCATTTATTGTATCACTCGTGGGTTTGCTGCAATGTTGTTACGCGGAGATCCATCATCGTCGCTACTTGTCCCATCGATAGATACTGCTGAGATGTTTGCGCTCCAGATATCATTGATCATTCGACATTAGTATTCAGAAAGGTCTTGGGGAAGTGGTCGACGTGCCTAGTTAACGATAAGCGGCGAACATGTTCCTATTCCCGGAGCAACTCGTCTATTCATCTGATCATATAGCGTAAATGCCTCTGCTGAACGCTCGACACCTAAATACTGGCCTCTGTGGCATCGAAGCGGCTGTTGTGCTCTTCACTACGAGCTCATGCGTGGGAGCCTGATCTGACAATTTGCACGACGTCCTCCAATCATGTTTTCGATCGGGTGTACGCTTTCTCATCAACTATGTCTTCTCGCCGCCACCTTCGCGTCTTGCTCTTGAGGCTGTGGCAAATGGCCGTCAGCCTCCCATTCTCTGAGCGTATCGCCCATTCGGCGGTCCTCTGCATTTGCTTTCTCCACGTGTGGCAAGCTCCAGTTCGGATATGTTCCACTTTCCAATTGTTCCAAGTCCGAAGCCTGCCACGCAGATCCAGCCACAATCCTGATGAGCTCCGATATTGATTCCGGGAGTTGCACGTCAAGGGAAGTGGCAGAGTGGCAGGTTGCCCGGAGGAATCCGCGAGATATCGTCCATTCCAGGCTCGTGGCAGTAAGAAGGCGGAAAAGCTCCTCAAGAGCACTTTCGGTGTCTTGACCGAATTCAGAAGTCTGGACCGACACTTGCCGCCGGGGCTCATTTCGTTCGTCGTGGAGTTCGTTCAGGCCGACAAAGACGCCCATGACAGAGTGATTGAGGAGCATGAAGGATGGGAACTTCAGGCCGTATGTCTCTCGGAAGTCGCGAATCACGCTAGCGCCTCGATAATTGTATTCCAATATCTTGCCGTGTAGCTGTATTCTCAGCATCTCCTCCCGCTCTCTTGATAGAGTGTCCTCACCGTCGATAGTTGGATGGTGCAATGGGCCAAAAAGCCGGACGTCGGTGCGCTCGTGTATAGCCATCTGTATGCAAAGGTATTGCACGTGCAGGTCGTAAAGACCGGCAGGCATGACTTTCGAATATCGCAGCTCCGGTGGGAGAGCCGCATACCATACTCGGTACTCCTGTGCAAGATTTAGTACGGCGTCTGCGTATGCCTGCCTATCATTGAAATGCGAGGACTCGAACACCAAGATCTTCGTTGCCTGCCAAAGGAATTGGGTAGATTGACAACGATACCGGAAAAGGAGGTTATCGTGACACGGCAGAGGTTGCCGTTGCTGAGGATATGGGCTCCAGTATGTTGTTGCATCCGACAGCAAAGTAGCATCCATCTCCTGCATTCCGTCATACTCAGGGAACTTCGAGTCGATGAGCAGCGCGAGCTTGTAAGTCAAGCCAATGTGTACTGTGGTCCACCACGCACAGGTTCGCACCTTAGCAAACTCTGCAGCACTTCTGTCTAGGCTTTGCGTCACTTGAGGCACACGTAGGAGGTCGTTGATCCTGAGAGCCGCGTTCAGAAGGTCGCAAGCCAAGTTGTCCTTTCCCCTGATGAGACTCTCGGCCGTGAGGATATTGAGCGCCTGTAGGTTTGCGAGAGACTGTCTGCCTTCTTCAAGATTCCACAACCTGATAGCCTCGTCGTGATACCGAGTTCCACGTGACTCTCGCTGTGGGCCATCACCCGTTTTTGGCCAGTCCTCCACGTCTGAATATAGCGACGCAAACGCCAGTACGGCGTTAACCAGTAACGGTGTGCATGTATCACTCTCGGTTCTACCGCGTATCCCTTTCAAGAAAGGCTGCTGTTCGACGTATCTCCAGAAAGGATTCAGCCAGGTGAAGAAGATGGAGATCAAATGAGACGCCCTCCCGTCACTGATGCCGCCCACCCATGGGAGACTGGTCACCCAGAGCGGCGCGCCTTCTGTAGGCGATTCATCCTGCGCTTGCGCTTGTTGGCTCGCTTCGTTCAGATGAGCTGATGCGATCAAATCACTGAGACTTTCCTGTGTAACGATCTTATCCTGCAAGCGCATATATGATAGCGACGGTGGTAACAAGGAGTGATCATCGTTCCCTAGCACTTTCGTGGCGATGCTAACAACCTCGTGGAGGGAGAGGGTGGATCGCACTAAAGTGGAAACGAAAAGCCGTTCACCGTTGCCCAGAATCGCAATCGCTTGTCTTTGCTCGGAAGTGGACTGCAGGAACGCGAGCAGCGACTCGATGGCCTCACCACTTCGGATGCGACGAAAGACGGAGACAGCTCGTCCTTCATCTCCTCCAGACAAGGTCTCGTACAGTCGGCGAAAGTCCTGTTCTCGCTGGGAGAGCTCATCAAGTTTGCGCTTGCGTGTCTGCTGGGGGGTGGTGGTGGGATCGTTGTCAAAGGTGCATTCGAGAGAGCGTCGCGAGCAGTAGCTACAGGGAGTGTTGCCATCGCACTGCGTAGTTTAGCATAGATGCGCCGGTGGAGTTAGTGGAATGGAAGACTTGCTTTCACCTTCTTCGTCCGGCAATTTTTACATGCTGTCGGTACCGTATGGCGCTTCAATGTCTGCAAGAGACGACCCGGGGAATCTTCGCGCCGTTTTCTGGAGCTGCTGGCCATTTAAACGGGGCTCATGGCCATGGCCTTCATTTGTGCAGGCGTTAAGAGCGACTACATGCAAGGTGCGTCGGAGGCGGGCAGATGAGCCTGACGTACCCGTCGATAATGACGGATTTGAGTCCGAAAGAACCCTGCGGCCAAAGGTCTGCCTGCCTCGATGCGTACAGAGGCGATGAGGATGCGAGACTGCCCACGACGCGAGACATCTCTGTATGGAACTTTTGACCTTGGTCAGTACATAGGCCAGCTAACATGCTTCCACGGGGTGGTACCATTCAAAGACATTGTTAATTCCTGTCCAGCCTCTTCACTTTCCCGCAGCACCACTCCCGGTCCATCTGCACCCGGCCATCCGCTGCCGTATGAACACCATCACAGACAACACACAATACTGGTGTGCTAGACGAAGACGTGATCACGGTCGGAATGGAACGAAGAGATCAAGAAGGCGTCGCGAAGATCCTTGAGAAGAGACATTCGGAGTTATACCCGAGAGACCCTTGTGCTGGCACAAGTTGAGAAGAAGGGACATTTGCTGATGACAGTGACACGCACGTCCCGTTCGCACTGAAGAGAAACGTATACAACGCGCCGTACACGCATGGGCTTGGAAGTCCACCAGCAGCTCGATCCCGCGTGGTATCAGAAGCCCAGCTGGAAGCCGACTACCGTCATGAGATACGCAGCGCATGGACGTCGAGCATCCAATCGAGCATGTCAATTCGAGCTTGAAAGAGCCTCAGAGGAGAGCGTCGTGAAGCATCCGCATCTGTCGAGACTGCAATGGCCGTCGCGTGAGAAGCTGTCATACGCGTCAAGAGTTGGCGTTCACCAGACAATGGCCGCGATATCTGCCAACAAACAACACCGACTGTCACATACAGCCTTCGCTAGAGCAGTGCAAAACCTGCTGCGTCTTGCTGCTCCCTCCTGACAGGATCTCTAAAAAGCATCTTGCTTGAGGAGCGCCAAGATCTTCGGCGCATGCCCCGAAGCCGCGGTCGACAAGTACCCTCCTTGCATCCAGTGGCTTCGTCAGGTGACTCAAGCACTCAGTTGGAAGGACGGGTAGAAATTTCACGATGACTTCTGGTATAGCCCGGAAAGCTCATCCGAGCCCAACTGTCTTCGGCCAGATGAGTCGACCGACGACTGCCACTTGCCAACAGTGGCATTGACCACTGGCTCCCCATTGCTGGGGTCCAAAAGTCACCATATTATCCAATGGATGTATGGGCTCATTTGGGGTGGCCGATGTCCACGGCTAAATGGTACTCCGCCGAGGGTTTGACCAGCCTGGGCCATTCTTCTCCTCCGTTGTTCCCCAATACATGAGCTTGGCACTTGCTCTTCCAAAGGTCCGCGAGATACTGCGACCCTTGCCACACAGCTGCTAGTCCGACTGAATGGAAGACATCGTCAGCTCGGAGGTTCATCCGTGGGATATTGGCGCAAGTCGACGTGCTCAACGCACAAGTCGTCGTGGTCGCTTATGACTCTTGATCTTCGATGGAGCTCCTGGCAATATCGACGCGGCGAAGTCGGTACAAGAGGGTGTCGCAAAGCGTACTGCTCGTAGATATCATATGTCTGCTGTGCAAGGCCTGGAGAAAGGCTATGTGCGAGGTCATCATGGGTTGTTATACAGATGCATATAGCTGTAGTCTGGAGCTCGGCCGCATCCGACAGGCGCCGAACTCTAATGACATCAGAGCCTTCAAAGTTGATTGGGTCGGCAGAGCCCTGTTCATGACTAAGGGTCATATCAACTTCATAGTGTCACGTTACTTTGACCTCAAATCTACCAACCTCAGTTACACTAATATGGCCCTTTCTCATCTATACAGGCGTCGCTATCGCCTAAAACACTCGCAGCACACTCGCAGACGGCCTGCGCGGCTTGCTGTTGTTATGAAGCAGTCATAGCTGGACAATAGCAGGCTGCGTAGGCCGTATTGCTATTTTGAACTGATGCTATTGTAAGTACTACTATTGTCCTTTTCACTCGCAGCACTCGTATATCTACTCTTTCTTTTCCTTTGCTTACTATCTTAGCTACATCAACATTCTCCCCGTCAAAACTACAAGAATACTACTGCCGCGATGTCTCAATTCCGCCAACCAACCACTACTACCACCACCGACTTCTGGCATGTCGAAGACTATCAATGGAACGAGTGGGTAGCCAGCAGCGAGTCTACCAATAGCAAGGAGCGCAAGTCAGCTTTGAACAATTTGCGGAAGTTTGATACGGCTGGCCGTATCATGGAGACTAATGAAGGTGAGTTAATTGACTCGTAGCTATTTGAATCTACTCGCAGACACACTCGTAGGCAAAGCCGCTCTATCCCTGCCCGTGGTGCGAGTGCAAGAAGAATCCGCAGCCCTGTATGGTGTTCAAAGACCGTGGAGATCTTGCGTGTGCCTATTGCAAGCGGCATGGAAAGTCTGGCTGCCTTGCCAATGAAGCCAAGGCTGAAGATGAAGACGAAGATGAAGATGAAGATGAGGAGATGGAGGATGTCGACGAAGGTGGTGTGCTTGTCGAGCCTGCGAGTGCTGTGAGTGCTGCGAGTGGAGAGACTGCTGGTCTGCGTGCTGAGAACGAGAGCCTAAAGACTAAGGTTACTGATTTGAGGCTCGTTTGGTTGCCATTGAGGCTAAAGTGTCTAGTCTTGACACTGAGATGGAGGCTGCTCGTCGTGCTGGCTTTGTGGGCTTTCGTCTCGGCGCCTTTGAGAGTAGCTTGGTAGACAAGACTACCGGCAAACCTTGGTACTAGATAGCAGTGTCAAAATACGAGTGCTGCGAGTGCCTGAACCTGAACTCTGCGAGTGCCTGAACCTGAACTCCATTCCTACATACGAGATATATCTACCAACTAAAGAAATTAATTACCCTTCATCGACCTTGTCTTCCGCGTTGACGGCTCCACAACCAGCTTCTTCCTTGGCTTCTTGATATGCGTCTGGGCTGGTTCAGCAAGTGTTGGAGGTGCTGGTTCAGCTACAGTTGTTGGAGGTGTTGGTTCAGCAACAGGCACTGATTCTACCTGCTCCAGCGGAGCAGCGACTTGCTGCTGTATAGCCTCCTCAACAAACAACGACACCTCCGTCTGCTCAATAATAGTATCCAGCCTCTCCGAACAAGTATCGCGAGTTGGTTCTACGACCTCATAATCTTCTTCAACAATAGGAGCCTTGGGTTCCTTCTTGACGAACCATTCACTCGGCGAGTCAAAGCTAAAACTACTGCTTGATTGATCGCTAGCCTCGCTGGTTAGATCAATGATCTCTGCACCAGCCGGAATGCGATAAGGACGTACCGATAGACCAGCGTTGCCTTTGTAGGTGATGGAGGCGACAATTCACTGCTGGCCTGGCGTTTGTGTCCACTCGCAGCAGTACTCGTAGCAGCACTCGCAGCAGTACTCGTAGCAGCACTCGCAGCAGTACTCGTAGCAGCACTCGCAGCAGCCTCGCGAGCCGCGTATGCCAACGTTGAAGAAGTCAACTGCGCACGGCGAAAGACTGCGGCCGGCGGCGAATTGTGTAGCGGGTCACTCGTATCCGCATTGGCAGCACTCGTAGTAGATTTGGCTGGACTCGTAGTACTGTCGTCCTGATCCGCTATTCCGCGTTGGCCGACTGGTTTCGTATTCCAGCGTCTGACCCGATTGACGAGAATTACCACCTTGATATGGACTGTCGCATTCAATGCTGACCATGGACTGCGATGAAATGGCAATAGCATCTCTTCGAGGTCATCCGATAGTAGATTGGTGTCTGCTGGGCGGATTGGTTCGTTGGTATCCTCATCAAAAGATACACAAAGGAAGGAGTCTTGATGCGGGTGTATCAACCATTGCTGTAAAGTTGGTCCAGCAGCCGGAACAATAACAGTAGAATAGAGCCAGTTCCTACGCATGTCTTCGTTGCGGCTCGGCAGCATATCAACCATATGTTGATAAGTATCAAAGAAGCCGTCCAGTCGCCATCTTTGTATAAGCTCCGGTTCATCGTAGTGCCAAACATCCGGAGTTGACAACGCTGAAGCCTTTTGCTTCTTGTTCTTCGGCGTACGAATATTGACAAGCACTGTAAAAGCCTCGCACCGAAAGTGAATCTCTCGGCGTTGGGCTTTACCCTTGCCCTGCCCTTTGGATGAAGAGGTAGATAGTGGTGCACTCGCACTCGCACTCGTAGGAGCTGGCGATGCAGCTGGACGAGAGATCTTGCGGTTGGTAGAAGCCTTAGGACTGAGGATCGATACCAGCGTTGCCAATATTGCGGCTGTGTGACTTATTCTGCTGAAGAACGGTGTTACCACGGTTCGGAAGAGGTAGTGCCGAAACCTTGAAAGCCAGTATATGTACTAGAGGCTCCAGCTCCAAAGCGCACTCGCAGCACTCGTAGAGGCTCCAGAAGCTGCTCCAGTAGGCGCACTCGCAGCACTCGTAGCTGCTGGCCGTGCTGCTAGTAGTGGAGAGGATATGAGAGGCCCGTCATCTTCTCGGTAATGAGGATTGTGCACAAGGCAATAGGGGCATCGGAAAACGTTGCCAAGATCACAGTGATATATCACTTGCTTCTTGACTGCGCACAGAACTTAGTCCACTCAAGATCCATTGTTGAAGGAGGTAACGCTGAATACCCTTAAAGTGGCTGACCAGCAGCCTCAAATACTGCTCTGGTTCGGTCACTCGGCTGCCTCTGTGTACTAGCAGCAGGCGTTTCAAACTCCGGCAGATCTCCGCCATTGTTGACATACTCATGCGCTGCAGTGCGGAGGTGATGGTATGCATGAACATGCAGCTTTGCGGCCCAGGCAATGCTGATTCCTCACCACCATGAAACATGATTGGATAGCCGCTAGTATGAAGCATATCATTACACCACTCGAGAGATATTGGAGGTAGATATGCGAGCAAATCTGCGAATAGAATCAGCTGGAGTGAACTACTAAGTTCCAGCTTACAGCATCCCCTGCGAGCCTGCGAGTGCCGCTGCGAGTGACATGGGCAGCTACGAGTGCCGCTGCGAGTAACATGGGCAGCTACGAGTGCCTAGCTACGAGTGGCTCCGGCAGTTACGAGTGTGCACACCGCTACTTACCAAACTCTGCAATCTTGTCAACCCATTGCTGTAAAACCGGATCTTCAGTATCCAGTAAATGCCCGTAGAAGTCACCGCCGTGAAGCTCCGGATAGTCGTAGAGATTGTTGGGCTCTCCAGCTACATGCTTAGCAACTGTCTGTTCGTTGTGCTTACGGATTGTATGAGTATTCCAGCAGTGTACAAACTCTCCAGTTGTATACCTCATTACGGGGATGTAGATTGCAGAGCCAGGCAATACGATCTGCTTTAAGAGCTGCGTTATAATGCCCTTCCTCTCGGAGTTGATTGAAATAGTCTCTCCAGCGGTTGAATACTGACTTTGCTGCCTCGCCCTACCAGTGCTCAATAGTCTGATTTCCTTTGCTTGTTGTATACCAGAAGGCATCGCTGAAAGTGATATGTTCGCTAGCAAGGTGCTCACGTAGGAGAAGATGTGCGTCCGCAAGCATTGGAGTTTCAACGCCCTGATCAGATCGTATGATATTAGGCATACGGCCGGCCTTGTAGATCGTGATGATGTACTGTGCAAAAAAACCGAGAACTTGGTCTTAGCTAGCGGCCCAACAAAGTACCAGATAATCTTCCTTGAAAAGACGTCGATACAGGCGTAGATCGAGCATCCATAATCAGCCAGCTTACAAAAAGCATCAATAGAGTATACATCATCAGCTCCTCGAGCTTGAGGCCTTACGCTACGAGGTTTACTGCGTTTACCAGGTCGACGGCTCTCAAAAGCTGCTGGCACCTTG
This sequence comes from Nothophaeocryptopus gaeumannii, assembly GCA_031771865.1. Classification (NCBI taxonomy): domain Eukaryota; kingdom Fungi; phylum Ascomycota; class Dothideomycetes; order Mycosphaerellales; family Mycosphaerellaceae; genus Nothophaeocryptopus; species Nothophaeocryptopus gaeumannii. The sequence goes on along the minus strand of JASISA010000040.1, from coordinate 427,278 downwards.
GCACGGGCAATACGGAAGATGCGGTCTCTACGAGTGATCAGCGAGTGCAGCCTACGAGTGCGAGTGCCTGAGTGAATGAATACAAAGGCGTACCTGCCAATGAAGTGCCATTTCTCACGAATAGTTTGGGCCAACTTGCGATATCCAAAGTCCTGTGCAGCACCATGCCCAAGCACATGGTCCAATGCCTCGCTAATAGCGGCATCCACCTCTTCAGAAGATTCTGCTGGATACCTCTTATATAGGCCTATATCACGCCTCAACCGCTGATATTGTATGAGGGAGATATTGTAGCCATCTGCCTGTAGATACTGAACTTCCCTCTCATCTTTGTACGAGTACAGCCAGAAACGCTCAATAATACGGGCTCTGAGGGCATTGTCTACCTGTAGAGGAGCCTGTCGAATACGAGCACCCCACTGCTTCAGCCTCCTCTTCAGAGTCTTGACAGATATATCAATATCGTAGTAGGTTCGTAGATTATCGCATATCGCAGTGTATTCGCGTCGGTCAAAGAAGATCCAGTGCTCAATCTGGGCTCGCACGGGCTCGAGGTCAACGGTATGAGGCGCCATATGCACTTGCGAGTGCAGGTACGAGTGTAGGCACGAGTGTAGGGCAATATAACGAGTGTAGATAAGAGTGTGGAAGCCGAGGCGAAAGTTGATATGACCCTTAGTCATGAACAGGGCTCTGCCGGTCAGCCATCAATATGGAAAATACTATGAACGAGATGGGAAGTGTGAACCTGACCTGACCTCCGACAAACACACGAGCGCGAAGTCCTGAAGACAGTCAAAGAGCGAGTGAAATGGCGCGCGATACGGTCGTGCACTGCAGCACTCTTCGCACAGAGGCACCCAGACGGTAAGCTCCGCAGCTGCCATCCGCTTCACAGTTCTCGCTTCACATCGCCCGACCCACAATCCTTCGACATCACGCGCCACCCACCACGATGCCTCAAAGCTCGCACAAACATGGAAAAGTCTCCTGGGCAGCAGATAGCATTGTCGCTGCGAGGTCCGTCTGGCCACCTATGACAACGACCAAGAGCTATCCACTGCAATAGCCCTAATCTCGAAGAAAGGTAGGACTCGAGACCTTAGCTGATAGTATCAACTGAGCTCTATCTAAATATCTACGTCTATCTCTATCCCCGAACCGAACAAGGCCCTCGCCTCAGATATTGCGATAGACACGGTACTCTCTACCCCTAGAGCTTCGCCTTGACCGCGGTCTCAGCCTCCACCGCCCTCTGCCTCTTGCGCTGCCAACCACCAATTTTCGTGGCAACCATTCCCGTCCAAATCTTCAGCCACTCTGAGTCAAATCTGGGTAGCGCGCGACCAGTTGTATCAGGGGCTGGATCTCCAGCAATGCCTCGCAGGAACTCAAAGAACTCCTCGTAGTTGGGAGCAATCGAGTAGTAGTCTTTACCTCCTTTCTTCTCGGCGACCCGCTTGCATTCCCGTTCCAGCTGCTCCGGAATCGATGGCAGCGCTCGAGCTCGGCCTGCGAGGTGTCGGGCTATGGCCACAGCTTGCCATTCGTAGACTCGGAAGGTGAAGCCTCCACCGAGTTGTCAAAGACAATCAGTATTATACGTATTCCTCAGGTACCTCTCTGGGTAACTCACCTGGCCAATGAACGTCAAACTCGGATCCTCAATATCCCACGTATGCTGATAAACACCCGGAAGTCGCCGATACGCCTTTTTAACCCGCTCCTGCACGACAGGAAGGAAAGGTACACTGAAAGTATACCCCGTGCCGAAGATGATGTGATCTACATCGTCTTCAAACGATCCATCCTCAAACACAACCCTTCCCGTCTCGGGGATCAACTCCTTGATCTGCTTCTTCACAACAATGCCCGGATGTTCAAAAGGCTCCCAGCCAAAAGCCGCAGTCGGCTCGCCTCTGATACTCGCAATCACCGGGTTTCTCACGACATCCAGAATCTCATGTATAATCTCGTGAGAAGAGACCGACCCTCCCACCACGACCACTTTCTTCCCCGCGAATTTCTCCGGACCTCGGAAATGTTTACTATGCACAACTCTCCAGGGATATCTGGCATCATACTCCAGCAGACCCTGTATGCTCGGAAACCAGGGGACGTTATAATGACCCGTCGCGACGACGAGGGCGTCGAAAGTTTCGCGATACCAATAGTTACGGCCGGCTTTTGAGGTTCGTAAGGTCAAGACCCATTCGTTTTGGATCTTTTCTGCTTTCTCGACTGTCGTTCCTAGAGACAAGAGATTTTGATGAGGGGAGAATATGTGTTCAATCCAGGAGCGGATTACGGTCCAGTGACGGAAGGGGACGGTCTTTGCATCGGAACCATACTCCGCTATTGAGCGAGGAGAGAGGGTGGAGGGAAAAGGGTAGGTCGTGTAGGACATGATATCGGGATGGATGTTCGTGTGCAGATTCGAATGAATGGCGGTATCGGAAAATCGATGTTGATGGCCGTTGACTTTCTCACTAACATCTGTGACACTGGGGAGCTGCTCGGGGACTTCTATTGCTTCATCTGCTTTTCCGGAGACAAGGTCTGGGAGGGAAGGGATTCCAGCAGGCAGGTGAGGTGTATGGTGCCTTGGTCAGAGTCAGCCTGCTATCCTCGTGTTCTACTATTTGAGAGACCAGGTAAGAGAGCTGTGCATACCATGTCCCACCAACCCCCTCTCTCCTATCAAACACCCGAATCGTATCGAACGCTTGCTCTTTCACCAGTGCGTCGGTGGCTATAGCACCTGAAGGCCCTGCGCCTATGACTGCTACGCGACGGATTGGAGGTGCCATTGATAACGATGCCTGTAGAGTTAACGACCTCGACTTGAAGTTGTCCCTTGAGACTCTACTTGTTCTTACGTCTGCTATATAAGCTCCATTGACACGTGGAGCCGGCGTGGTCACGAACAGATAAGCATTAATGGCGCCAGCATGATCGATGATGGGATTGCGCAAGAGGTGCTGCCATCGCGTTTGGACATGGGTTGGGAGACCCACCGTTTCGAACCTTGCGTCTCTTGCCCGGCAAGTCTGCCATTGAAAGATTAGGTTCAACTATAGACATTCAAAGGTATTCTACTGTACTGTACAGTGCATGCGCCTGTGACAAATACGACCCAGTGCGCCTCCAAAATGCTGCTTCGTCTTTAAGTCGACTTTCTCAAGTCGACTTCCTCGCCGCCTTGATATGCCACTCAAATACCTTCTCAAAGATGCCTTTTCCACCACTCTCAATCACATCGCCGTGGCATGGAATGATGCGATCGAAGTTCCACGAAGCGATCCTGCTCGCGCTGGCATTCATCGCTGCACGGTTTTCGCTGATTGCATACCATAACAGTCTCTTCTGCCAAATCGCGTCTCCCTTGGTACTTTGCAATGCATTCAAAATCTTGCTCAGAATGCCCTGCTCCGGGCTCACTCCTGTCTTGCTGAACTGTTCTTTCGCTGGTAGGTTGAAGAGGAGGTCGGCTTCGATTAGGGTGCCAGTGGGGCGGTGGTTGAAGACTAGCTCTTTGTTTGAGTGACCGTGGACATACTCATTATCGAACTCGGCGTCGAACTCTTCAGATACGGAAGTCTGCTGTTTCGCTTTGAAGAGAAGCAGGTTTTCGGAGGGAATCTTGAAGTAGTTCTGTTTGTCGCGGTAGGCGGGGAGGGTTTCCGGCATGAGGACTTTGGCTTCGGGGTAGGCCTGTGGTGTTTGTCAGGTTAGAGACCTTGGTGGGCAGATGCTAATCTCACATAAGAAGCTCTGATGCATCGTGATAGCTTCCTTCATGATCTCACTCACCTTATGCCAGCTCTCGAGGAAGATGTGGTGTTCTTGATCCAGCGCGACGATATACTTTGTCTGTCCCATCATCTCGACCTCCTTCTTCGCCGTGTCTGTCAACGCGACTGGCGAGAAGACGACCAGGTTGCCGGTCGCCAGTCGTACGACCGTGCCTCGTCCTCCAACCTTTATCCGGCCGAAACGCAAGAAGGGCGTGCTGCAGGTCAGCATGTTGGGCGTGATATGCCTGAGGACCATCACCTTCTCCGGGTCGGATGGGATCAGCTTTGCTGCGCCTGAGGCCATGGCTGCTGTCGGTGTGTGGGTAATGAGGTCGAAGTGCGTGATGAAGAGGGATGTAGGAAAAATGTCCGTTGGCAGGACTTGCTACTTAGCCTGTTTATCTTGATCTGGACCGAACAAGATAGAATAGAAACGCCCGTCGTAATCGGCTGCACATCGTCGTCGCTCGCTACGAGGAACGAGCATGGATAGCCACAATAGTTGTAGTCAGCTTCTCACGCCATTATGATCATTGCGCGGCGCATGAAATTCTTGTATCACAAATCGCTTGCGTCTTTGTGCTGCCGAGCTGTCAAGTGGCAAGCTCACGGCTCATCATGCATAAGACGTCATCGCTTGCATAAGGTTTTGCAAGGTCGGATCGCAGTCCGGGCGGCAGGGCGGGCCGTAGCGGGCTTGGCCGAGAAGCATTGACGATTGACGACTTCCATCCAGACTCTCACTTGCCTTTGCTTTGAGATAGCAGACACTCAAGCGAGACAGCGAGTGTCGACGACGATGGCCATGGTGAGCATGTACTCAAAGAGAACGATAATGAGCCTTCTAGCTTTACCGCCGAGCGTACGACGAAGCTTCTTTTCCACAGCCTCATCAGCATCCGGCAAAATCCGCGAGATATTCGACCTCGTTTGCATTGGAGGAGGACCAGCCGGTCTTTCTCTCATCTCAGCCCTCCGATCGAATGCATCGACCCGAGATCTCAAGATCGCGTTGATCGATGGACAGGAACTCAAGCCCATCCTGCCGAGCGACACCCATTCCTTCTCCAATCGATGTTCGTCACTAACACCGTCGTCCGTACGCTTCTTAAACGAAAATGGGGCCTGGAAGCACATCAACGCGTCAAGATTACAGCCGTATCATAGCATGGATGTGTGGGATGGAGCGAGTGGAAGTAAGATACATTTCGATCCAGTAGACAGCTCTGGCGGAAGCATACTGGACAGCTTCGCAGACTTGATACCTGGGAGCAGGCTGCGAGAAAGTAGAAGACAATTCGAATTGGAAGACGCAGGTACTGTGGCAACCATGTGTGAAAACGCGAATTTGACCACCGCTTTGCTGCAGAGACTGAGAGAAGCTGGCAACGGGCTAGAGATCTTGGACAAGTCGCGTGTGGAATCCATTCAATTTGGGCCAGAGGTGCACGACGAAGAGTCACTTGACTTGTCAGAATGGCCCATCGTGAATTTACCTGGTGAAAGGTCCCTTGCTGCGCGGCTCCTTGTAGGAGCAGATGGTGCCAACAGTCCGGTCCGCCAATTTGCGGACATACCAAGTCACGGCTGGGACTACAACCAGCACGGCGTTGTGGCAACCCTGCATCTGGACCAATCTTTCAATGAGAATGATCTGCGCACCGCATACCAGCGCTTCTTGCCCACAGGGCCTATCGCACTGCTTCCCTTACCTGGAAACAAGGCCAGTCTAGTGTGGTCTATTACAACTCAATATGCCGCCAAGTTGAAGCAGCTCTCACCGCAGGACTTCGTCACCATGGTCAACGTCGCTCTTCGGCTCATGATGGTTGATGTCAACTATCTGCTCACTGACCCTTCAGCAAATCCAGCAGAGGAACTAGCTTGGCGAGAACCAAACACGAGCAGCCTTGAGACCGGGCTGCCCAGGAACATACCGCGGGTGATCGGTGTGCAAGAAGGCACAGTTGCATCCTTCCCTCTGCGTATGAGGCATGCTTCTACGTACACTGGCCATCGTGCTGCACTCATTGGAGACGCTGCTCACACCGTACATCCTCTCGCCGGTCAAGGTCTTAACCTCGGGCTTGCTGACGCGGAAGCTCTGGCAAAGCGGATTGCTGTCGGCATGGAACATGGTATGGATATCGGAAGCTGCTGGTGCCTGGACGAATACAATTCTGAGCGATGGATGGCGAACAATGCTATGTTGGGCGTTGTGGACAAGCTGCAGAAGCTGTATTCTGCGAGGTCTGGTCCTGTTGTTTGGGGGAGGAGTCTTGGACTGGACTTTGTCAACAGACTGGGTCCGTTGAAAGGCGCTCTGATGGGCGCTGCTGCTCACAGCTGATCTCTTTGATCTACGAGAAAATCGAATCCCCGATCTGGACCGTTCCGAGTGGTCCCGCGGCCGCCCATCGATTTTCAACTGTCTGCTCGAAAGTCGCGTCACCCAGTGAGAGCACTGTAGTTGAGTCGAACAAGTTGGTCAACCGGCTGGCGATGCAATTCTCAACAACAAGTGAGTTGATGTTGTCAATGACCGTAAAGATCGAGACCTATGACTACATTAGCAACACTATTCCAACACCGCACGGCATGTATTTACCTCGTAGTAGGACGACATTTTGTAGAATCGTCTCTGCGACAGGAAGCGAGCGCTTTCATGTGTGGGGAGTTCCATCTCATCAATGTGGGCTTGTCGGGCATAGGCTGGGTTCGAGGTGCGAGCTGCAGAGTTCTGGAACGGAGTGAGGGGCTCGTCGACTTTCAATGCAACCTCTTTGCGACAAGCGTCAAGCTTGGGCATCACTACTTCGCGGAGAATTCTGTCCGAGGTGTGCTTTGCAACCAAATGTGCAAGCGCCAGCCTGAAGTACAACTCGCATGCGGCAACGCACTTCGCAACATACGCGGAACCGATTGTGCCCCAACGCGCGACTTTTAAGATGAATAGAGATCCAATAATATGGCTGTCATATTCTCCTGGGAGGCCGCGTCTTCGATGATCCGACATATCCTTATTGGTAGCCTTCAGCATGGCATCCTGCGTGACACACGATTATCTGGAGTCGGCGTGGAGAGAAAACCCTTCGCCAGGAACCGATCGATGGCATTTGTCGCGCCCATCAACAGGTGATCCGGTCAAGCAGTAAACATGCGAGTCGCCCATATCCATCAGAAAGCCGTCGCTGAGCGCCGCCAATCTGGTTTCTAGTCGTTTGCTCCGCCCCCTGTCATGGTTGGGATTCCCGAAGAATGTCTGGTCTTTGTATTCAGCCTTGACACCTTGGCGATTAGCTTCCCAAGGCGATGCGTGATTTGGTCCAGAAAGAGTCGCTGCTGTTGTGGGCTGGATCGAGGTTCTCCTATAGAGATAAGACGTCTGTCACGGGCGCCGATGTTGAGTGAGATCTCTTCCGTCAGGTCGGACAGAGATTGTGCACGGCGAGATACCTGATCTCCAAGATCAGTCAAGCTGAATTTGAGTATGTTGATTTTCGAGGCAAGGACAATGCGAGGAGCAGAGGAAGATATAGCTTTCGAGGCCCAAGCAGGGTCCGGTGTGTGATAAGAATAGACCTGCGAAGGAAAGAGGTCTTGAACGGCCACAGCGCCAATCGAGACAGTATCGAGCGCTATGGAGGGAGAACGCTGCGTTGCAATATTCATGCTATGGCTAGTAGTCCTTGGACGCATTGGTCAAAACGGTGTTCATGGATTGCGCAAGCGGCGAGAAACAGGCTACTCCACAAGCCGTGGCGCCATACCAAACTCGCTGTTGACAGCTCGTATATCTCCCATCTCGAACACGTTCAAACCAGCCGGGCGTTCCGAGTCGTTATGCCGCTGAAAGACAGACCAAGAGCTCTTCCACACAGCTTGCATCGCCGCTCCAACGCAGAAGCTTGACACAATGGTCAAGCGTGCATGCTCGAGAAGGAAAGAGCCGTGTCACATGCATTTCGCGGAGCTGGGGGGCAAGCGGGGCTATTCTGGTCGGCCTGGATCCTCGAGTCATGCACGGATCTGGTATGATTTGCTTCAAGGAGCCATATTGGATCCTGAGCCCCCATATTTTGCAGTCGTTCAAGGGCACGGTTCGCAGAGTAGGCATGAATATCGGTCCCACGAATGGCGGTTCACGATAGCTACGCGCGCAGGAGGCGTTTCACGGCGGACAAGCCTCGTGACAAATGCCGAAGACATATTGAGTTGACGGATCTGGATTGACAGGTCGTATCGGATGTCATGGTATAAAAGCGGTGTCGGACATGTGCGGTAAGTAGAGTGTGGATGGTGAGGGAGGAAAGGCAAGAAGCAGGAGATGGAGTCGTCTATCGTTTTGCTTGGCGCTCGGGAAGATCCGTAGACAAGGCGATTACGGAGATAGCAAATGCACGAGCTCGGTCCAAATTGTCATGGGTCAGCATTGATGACTCGCTACACATTTGAAAGCAGCATTTCTGCCAAACAACGACGCCCACAGGGACATACCACCAAGAACGCTCTCGCACGAGAGCTTACTGCCCAGACTTCGGAGCGCCACACCGCTTTACACCGCTGCCGCTGCTTCCCGAAGACAGCATTACGCCACTCCGGTCTTAGAAAGAACAGCTGAACAGGAACACAAGGCAAAGGGCACGCCACATACCACCTTCACCATGCAGTCCTTACACAAGCCGCTATGTGCGGCCGTACGCCAGGTACCACGAACACGATATATGCTTCCAACACCCTCATCATTACTCCGACAACAACGACTCCAACCCACACGAGCAACACCAGCAACCATGTCCCGTCCCTTCGCAACCCAACAGTCTTCCCCAATCCTCCCACCCTTCAACATCCACAAACTCGTCTCCGAAAACCTGCACCTGCTCAAACCTCCCGTCGGCGCACATTGCGTAACAAACGACCCCATGACCTTCATGATCGTCGGAGGCCCCAATGCCCGTACCGACTACCATATAAACACAACCCCCGAATTTTTCTACCAATACCGAGGTCGTATGCTGCTCAAAACCATCCAACAGAACAAATTCGTCGATATCTACATCAACGAAGGCGAGATGTTCCTCTTACCCGCGAATACACCGCACAATCCGGTAAGGTTTGAGGATACGGTTGGGGTGGTCATTGAGCAGCCGAGGCCGGAGGGGGAGGTGGATCGATTGAATTGGTTCTGTAGGTCGTGTGGAGAGAGGTATTGTGAGAAGAGTTTTGTTATGACGGATCTGGGGGGACAGATTAAGGAGGCGGTTCAGGAGCTTGATAAAGATGAGGAACAGAGAACGTGTGGGAAGTGTGGGACGGTGAATTTTACGAGGCCGGATGAGGAGGAGATGACGAGGATGAGGACAGGGCCTCATTAGAGGATGGATGATGGGAAGGGGCGCATAGTGACAGACGAGGCTGGAGCCGTGTGTTGGTGTGTATAAATAGGACGATGTGATGTGGACGAGTGACGAAGACATGACTTCGATTGTACAAAGAATTGCTGAACGCAAAATGTCATTTGCTGTATACCAAAGCTAGGTGCGAGCCTTCTCCTGTTCTTTTTGAACATTGGACTTGCTTCCAGCACCATAGCTTTGTGTCCAGCCCTGGAGAGGCGAGGGCCGAATATTTCGTCACTCCACAATCTTTCGTGCTTCAGACAACGTGGATTCGCCTTCAACCCCACAGCGGTTTGCGATCAGACGGAGATGATCTGCCACGTCGATTTCCTTCACTTCCCATCATTTCCACCAGTATGCCTCAGCTTCGTCCCAGCAGCTCTTCTCGATAAGCATCATACCTCATAACAGTCTCCCTTTCATTCCCGATCGAGCTGCCACACGCCTCCCCATGGTAACGTCCATCTTCAGGCCTCCCTTCATTGTCTTCCATGCTTTCTTCAGGAAATCGGAAGAGCGTCTGAATGTGACTTTTTGACTTCTTCTCTGACGACAAATCTGACGTCGAATCATCCTGGTCCTTTGATCCCGATGCTGCAGGCGTAGTAGCAGAAGACTCGAGAAGCCGAGAGTCCAGATCCTTCAACACCGGGATAGTGGTGCCTCGATGACGAGGCTCCTCGAAAATATCCCACGGATCAACTACTCCATAAATTCGATCAAGACGAGGGTCGTGACGCTGTAGCATTGCGCTGCGATTGGCGGGTGATGCACGTCGCATGGTCTTAGTGCCACGACTTGCAGGCTCACGTCGACCTTGAGGCATCTTCGTGGTTGGTGGCCGAGGATGAGTGTCGGGAGTCGAGGCTGGTGGTTTGATGGTGTCGGTTTACGGTGAGAGTCTTGTGTGGGTGAAGTTGTCTGTTCCGGTTCTGTGTATGTATCGGGAATCTGTGAAGCTGTGTAAATAATGTTGATTGTTGTGAGAGATGCACCTACATGGGAGTCGAGTGAGACTTATATGATAGAGCTTGTCTCTCACGATGAGGACAGAGACGCAGCTTTTGCAAGTAGCGACGTGCGCTGCTTATGCCCTTGTGACTCTATACTGTCCTCAATACCATTAGCATTTGAACACCTGCCATTGGACGAGTGTTTCACCTACCTAGGTAATGCCAAGCTCGCAATCCAAGCCCAAGCTCGCGCCCCAGAGTGACCGTCTAGACAATGTAGCCAAGCTCAATGTCCCCGTAACGATATCCAAACTCATCATCCTCTCGGCCTAATGATATCGCCTTCCTCGATTCTCCCCTCCCCTTCATGCAATACCATAGCCTCTCTCCGCCTTCTCCTTCTATCCGGCTCCCCATCTCCACTAGGCGGAAAGCCTCTCGGCATCGCTCGATGAGTCCGCTCCCAAAACTCCGCAAATCTGTCCCTTAACCCCTCGATATCCAAATCCCTCTCCCTCTCCCTCTCCGCCAACTCGGCACTCAGCTCCTCCAATCTCGTCACCATGCCCGAGTCTAACAACCCTTCCTCCCTCCCCCTTGTCTCCACAATACTATCCCATTCGCTCCGATCCATGATCTGCACGCTTCCATCTTGTGGATCGCGAAAGGCCACGTCGTCGGCGTAGGTTACGGGGAGGGGGAGGGTGTCGCGAAATTCGAGATCCCAGCCGTGCAGGAATTGGACTGCTTGGCGGGCTTTGCGGCGTATGATTTCATTCGATGAATAAGCGTCGCGAGTGAGGATTTGCGTGGCATTCGGGAGACTGGCAAAGCGTTTGATTATGAGGCTTTGAGCGGATTGCGAAATGGAGGGATTGGGCGATTTGACGAGCGTCTGGAGCGTGGAGATAGATATGCCTTGATGGGAGTTAGAAGTTGTATATTGGAGTATATAGTGTCCCCTACTGCCTTCCGGCTGGCCTTCATCGTCGTTGACGGAAGGATATTGGTCGGCATCCAGCTCTGTTAGACGCACGAGATCGGTCAGAGCGTATTGAATGCTCTTCACCGCAGCGAAGAAGAATACGCCGGCGCCGAACCAGAGCCAGCGGTCTGATATGCTCGTCGCCATGACACCAACATCTTGTTCCAATACAAATGCATGCGTCAAAGACTAGAAGGTAATGCATCAGGCATGGAGTGAAAGGAAGGTGTTGTGAAGCAGGTCGGCAAGCGCAAAGCCACATCTCGGCAGTCATCGGGCCGAGCTGTGGCTTCCGAGCTTCGAGCGCCACTTTCACAAAAAGTTAAAAGATCCAACGGGACATCGACTTCCCATTTCGCTCCCACAGCAAAGATGCCAGCCTCACAGCTGAAGCGACTGAAGCAATCGCTAAAAGAGCAAGGAGTCACCGGCCCTCAGAAATCTAAAAAGCAGAAGAAAGACCACCAACCGCAGAGACGAAACGATCGAGCCGCCGCACTTCAGAATATCCGCGACTCCTTCAACCCGTTTGAAGTCAAGGCAGTCTCTTCACGACCGGAGAAGTTCGCGAGCGCAAATGGCACAGGACGGTACAAGGCGGCGCTGCACCGCCCTGGTGTTACCAAGAGTGCTGGAGAGGAAGCCCGTCGAGCGACACTTCTCCCCGAATTGCGCAGAAGGAATAAAGTTGGTGGACTAGTGGACCGTCGCATTGGAGAGGGTGATGTGGATATGACACCGGAAGAGCGAGCGGTCCAGAGATTCGCGCGAGAGAAAGAGAGAAAGTTCAAGGGGAGGAGCCTGTTCGATCTTGAGGGTAGCGACGACGAGGGTGGGTTTCAGCTTACCCACGGAGGGCGAGGAATCGATGGGCTCGAGGGCGACGACTTTGAAGAGAACGTCAGCGCAGGGAGTGGTGAGGAGGATGATGGCGAATTGTTCAGAAAAAAGAGACGCCGATCGGATGTGGAGGAAGAGGAGGCAGATAATGATGCTCAAAAGGAAGCGCAACAGGGAGAGCCTGAGCGAAAGAGGACGAAGAAGGAGATCATGGAGGAGGTCATTGCCAAGTCCAAGATGCACAAGTACGAGCGACAGAAAGCGAAAGAGGACGACGATGACATGAGAGAAGAGCTTGACAAGGGCATGAGCGAGATTATGGGTCTGCTGCAGGGCGTCAAGAAGCCACCTCCTACGGCAAAGCAACCTGAGCCAGCCGCAGAAGAGAGCAGAGGGTCAGCTATGAACCCAGATCGTCAAAGACTACTGGATGGTATGGATCGAGACAAGGCAGACAAAGAGTATGAGGTGCGACTGAAGCAGCTGGCACAAGACGCTCGAGCAAAGCCGTCAAATAAGAGCTTGACTGCGGAGGAAAAAGCGGAGAAGGAGGCAGCAAGACTCAAGGAGCTGGAAGAGAAGAGGCTGAAGCGCATGCGTGGAGAAGATGTATCAGACGATGAGCGGCAGGCTGAAGAGGTCGATGCTAACGTGGGTGGAGATGAAGACGTATACGACGAAGCAGCCGACTTTGGACTCGCAACTTCTGCTCCACCAGCACAAAAGCCAGAACAACTGGTGCTGGAAGACGAGGACGAGTTTGCCTTTGACGAAGACCTGATCGCGGGCGACTCCGACGCCGAGCTGAGCGATGTCGATAGTGACGATGATGCGAGCGACACTGATGCTGCAGCGGCGCAACTTCGGGAAGAAGACAACGAGTTCGTCAAAGGCATTCTGGGGGACGATATGCTGACAACCTCTGGACGCGTACAAGCGAGGAGCGAGAAAGTAGCGACCGGAGCAAATGGGCTTGCCTTCACCTATCCCTGTCCGCGATCTCACGACGAGCTTCTGGGTGTAGTGCGAGACCTCCCGGCCGAGCAACTTCCGACAATCATTCAACGGATTCGAGCGCTGTATCATCCATCATTATCAGCTTCAAACAAGGAGTCTGTAGGCGACTTCTCGTGTGCGCTAGTCGAGCATCTGTCGTGGATGGCTGAGCACGGCCAGCCGCTGGCTGTTATTGAGCAAGTCGTTCGACATTTGCATTCTTTGTCGAGGACGTATCCTACTCAAATTGGAGAGGCTTTCCGAAGACAGCTGTCTGGGTTTCATGAACGCGGACAGCCAACTTCTGGAGACCTGGTTCAATTGACTGCCATTGGATCAATCTACCCAACCAGCGATCACTGGCATCACGTAGTCACTCCCGCGATCACCCTGATGGCAAAGTGGCTTGATCTCAATGCGCCATCGGCTTCCAAGCCTGCGCAACCTGCTCTACTCGCCAATGGTGCCGTCATGGTATCCCTATGCCTCAATTACCAAAGACTGAGCAAGCGCTATATACCTGAGGCTTTGCGATTCACAACCCGCGCAATTGCGACTGCGAAAGCGGTAGGCACAGTTACTCCGCATGTGGCCAATCTCACTGCCATGTCGGATCTGTGGAAAGACAAATCGGCCTTCATCGAAATCTTCAAACCGGCATTACCGATCATGAAGCGTCTCGGCGAAAAGAAAGCCCACCAACACATCTCCATCCTCATCCAACAATCCCGCCTCTGCCGCCGACCCCTCGAGCTACACCACCACAAGAAACTTCCAATCCGCACTAGCATACCCAAGTTCGAAGACAACTTCAACCCCGACAAGCATTACGATCCCGATAAGGAGCGTAGTGATGCCAACAAACTCCAAAAGGAATACAAGCGCGAGAGGAAAGGTGCTCTTCGTGAGCTTCGCAAAGATGCGAACTTCACTGCGAGAGAACAGCTTAGGGAAAAGAGGGAGCGTGATGCGGAGTATGAGAAGAAATATAGGAAGTTGGTGGCTGAGGTGCAGAATGAGGAGGGTGCCGCGAGTAAAGATTATGAGAGGCAGAAGGAGAGGAGGCAGAAGGCGAAGAAGAAATAGATCATGCTCTTGACTTCGCGCACCCTCGCTACCTTTGGTAAATCATTCTGGCTATGAAAATGCTGGCTGCGTCTCCGAGAGGGCTGTGCTGTGGCTTCAAGGCTGTCGTGTAAACAACAGCATCGGACAAAGTCTCTCCGAGGTGTCACGATAGTGGTGCAGTGCCAGGAGGTGTGAGTAGACGGACAGGTCCACGCGGAAAACTTCAATGCACATCTTTCCATTCAAGCATGGCGATCGACGACAACGACAGCCTTTCCAACTTCCGTCTGTCACTGGGAAGGGCCAGTCCGGACTTCGAATTCGATGATTGGTCTCACTCGCGCATTCAAGACAACATAGTAGGAACGAGCAATGAGCTTCTCGCTCTCTACGAACCGATTCTTTACCCATCACTACCTTTAGCAGCGGATGAGAAGGAATCCAGAATACTGACGATTCGGCCATCAGACACCCCGGACAGCCGTGTATGCTGAGACCACTTATTCAGCCTGCGCGATTTATTGAGCGTAAGGCAGGCCGAACTACCTCGGGTCGAGTACACAACGTCTGCCGCTGAGGTGTTCGTCAGGGCAACGTCCCAATTCCTTGCTTCTCAGTCAGACACACTGCGTTGATGCAAAATTCCTCGGGAGGGTGAAGATGATGCTGGAAAATAACAATTACCTGATAGCGTACGAGCAGGAAGATATCTCTTGCCGGGGTTGCCCAGCTGGCAATCAATTTTCGGGACTGTTTTTCCGAAAGAGGCGCCAGTGAACCTCATGATGATTCGTCAAATGAACTTTTCTCGGCGTTGTTAGAGCAACAAATCAATGATTTACTACGTGAAGACGGTCCGCTCAGATTCATAGATACGTCCAGCAACGACGGTCTTGCAGAGAAACGTCTCTCCGGAAAATACTCACAAGTCATGGATACCGTTTGGGTGTTGTTACCTCATCACGAGACTTTTTGTCGACAGAGTTGTTCACCAGCAAGCTACGCCCAGGAATATTCGCGAAATGAATTCTGCTATACAGACGTCATATATCTAAGCAAGCATCGTCCACAAATATGACGGTGTCCTGGGACCAGGGTAAATCACTACAGACATGATGTCGCAACCTGCCAACGCTTTGGCAGCCTATGCAGAACTCGGATTCGCTGCGAATTACAATCAACGCGCCATTTTGCAGGTGATTGATCGTTCTTGCGGACATTCTGGTGAAGTGGCTCTTCATACAGCTCCTCTCCTTCAAAATAGCTTGGAATACGTGAGGAAATTTTGGGACGAGCTCTATTCCGCGATCCGCATGTGTCGCCTGCGTTATGATCAGCATGGACGTTCGGCATACAAAGTCATTTGAGGGATGAATCAAGTTCTAGAGGGAGCCACCTCTATGCCTACAAGAACGTCCCACAAATTCCAGTACCCGCGAGGCGACGACGAGTGCAGGAGACTTATGACATCCTACTGGAGCTTCTGCCCGGCCTGGACTTCTACATTCGAGTTGATGCGTTCTTCTCAAGCTGAGCACGAAGCGACTCCGGGGTGCACTGAACCGAATGACGCTGTTGGTTTACTTCTCAGTCCTGTAAAACAAGTAGTCATGTTGCGAATGCTTGAAGGGGAGTGGATATCTAGAGGCTTGGTGTTCTTGAGCGAATCATTGGTACGCACCAGTGTGTCCCCGTTGCCGAACATTGAAACCTTTGAGATACACCAGAGGTAGTGTTGTATTCTCGACACCCTCAAGCCATACCGACATTCTACAGAGCTCTCCACACGGTAGCCGGCGAATCAGTGACATGCAGCAGCACAGCCCAGTGGAACTTTCAGCTGAAGGATTCCGCCTAGGGCAAAGCGTGTTCCCACCTCACTTCATAAACTATCACTTTACATCTTTCCTATTCGCCCTACATTTCTAGTCGACTTCACGCCAACACGAACAAGATGCGATACAGAATCTTGCAACTGCTCACTCTCCCCGTCACTGCCCATGCAGCCCTAAACGTAAGCTTCTGCTCGGACTCGCAATGCACCGCTGAAATCCTCGGAACCCTCGCCCTAGGCGACAACGAAATCAATAAATGCCGTAGAGATTTTGCCGGCCAGGCTCTCGCAGTTAAAGTCCGACCTGCCACAACAACTCATCAGGAAGGTCGAGAACCAACCAGCACCGACACGGACCCTCAAGCCGTCCGCTTCTATAGATCCATAGATTGCTTCGGCCACTGCGGGACAACCCACCTCATAGGTCAACACTCAAACGGCTTCCAGCGCTTCGGCTCAGAAGTTCGTGATGGCAAGGGCGTGGAGGAGGAGCCCTCTCTCCTCCAATCCTTCGAACTCGTCAACCTCGATGCCGATGGTCATTACGCCAGCCACGGATACTGCGGCCTTCGACACGGAGACGTAGCACGTTTTCGCGGGAGGACTTGGCGCTGGCAACAGATTGGCAAGGGCGCATTCAGAGAGGTAGCATTCGAGGATTGGGATGATGAGGTGCATGTTCGGGAAGATGGCGAGGAGTATGAACAGCATGGGAGTGCAAGCTGGGATGGGAAGTGGAAGTGGTGGGAGCTGGCGAAAGGGACTTTTAGTGGAATTGGACTGGAGGAATGGGATGAGGAGGTGCATGTTCAACAATCGGAGAAGGATATATTTGAGATGGCGGCGGATAGGGACAGGGAAGATGGTGAGTTGTCTGCGCTAAGGGAGGAAGATGCGGATCTGGAAGAAGTTGGTGGCGATGCAGTCCACCAAGATCTGTAAAGTACAACAGAACATTAATGTATTAGCGTTCCTTTCAAGAGTACCGCAAAATCTGCGACAGACAGCTAATTACATCTAAATAGAAAGCCTCCTCTTTCTCTCCTTATCCAACTCTAGCATACACTTACTCCCTAAACATGCATTCTCGGCAACGCCCTCGGCATCGGCTTCACAGGCTTCATAACATACCCATTCATAAATGGACTCCACTTCGTATCCCTCATTATAGCCACCTCTCTCCTCACAGGTGTCAACCCCTTGAAGTAATTCGTGCTAGTCGTTCTGCAAGCACTGCTGGAACTGCTTGAGCTTGGCGGGTAGACGTAAGAAATGACAGTTGAAGGAGCAGCGGTGACGGTGATGTAGCCTCCCGAGCCGCCGTTGCCGTTGGTCACTGTGACCGTTCCTCCACCTCCGCCATCGCCGGATATGGAAGCTGTGACGGTTGGGCCGACGACGGTGGCGGTTTGATAGGCGGTGGATACGCCGTATGAGACGACTGTAGTTAAGCCGTTGGAAAGGACGGTGGTCACGCCGTAGGATACGACGGTGGCTGTTGCTGTAGCCGTCGAGATGCGGTCCGAGATCGATATGCTGACGGTAGTTGTCGTGACAGTATTTGTAGACGCTGTACAGGCTTGTCAGCGCAGAATGACGAGAACATTACAAGCCCGATTGACTCACCTGGAACATAGCTGACAGTAACCACTGTTGTCACTCCGTAGGTGGAAAGAATGGTTGTTCCACCAGTAACAAGGGTAGATACAGCGGTGGAAACACCATAGCTTGTAACGGGGACATAAGAGGTTGGGCCGGGGCTGAGATATCAGGTTAGCGATCGAAAGATGTAGAAGCGATTGAAGAGGACTACCCAGTTCCAGGACCCGTGCCTGGACCCGTTCCTGGGCTGCAAAGAAATGTAAGCAAGAGATGCAAATTGCTCTTAGAGAGCATTCTTACCCAGTGCCAGGACCAGTGCCCGCTCCTGTACCCGGTCTGCCAAGTCATCAATATATGCACAAGACCCGATCAATCTGTTCAGGCTTACCCAGTGCCAGGGCGCGTGCCCTCTCCCGTACCCGGTCCTGTCCCAGGTCCGCAGTGGTGTTAGTCGAAGACCTCAGCACAGAATTATGAATCGTCTTACCCAGTGCCTGACTCATCACCACCTCCGCTGCCGTACGTTGGCGCTGCCGTCACCGTAGCATCGCCTGGTCCCGTTCCTGCGCCAGTGTTGACATAGCTGACCGATACGGACGTTGTCGTCACAGTGGTCACGCCGATTAGAGACGTGTACGTGATGCCGTTAGATGTGTAGACAGCAGTCTGTGTTTGGACGAAGGTCGTTGCGAAGTATGAAATGCCAATTCCGTAGCCAGTACCAGGACTACAAAGAAAATTTAGCCGATTGTCAAATGTCATTCAGGAGACTAGAGGCTTACCCTGTGCCCGGTCTCGTGCCGGGGCCAGTTCCGGGGCCTGCGAGGCATTAGTCTATTTCTTCATAGAACAACGGTGATGCAGCTTACCAGTGCCAATACCAGTGCCAATACCAGTACCACTTGGATTTGGCGCCGTGATCGTAACACCACCGCCTCCATTTCCGTTAGAAACCCTGCTCACAAGTCTGGCGGTGTGGACGTTCAGCTGCGTAGAAACGCTGTTTCCAATCTTCAACAAACAGTTGTTGGTAGTCAATTCCTGGAAGTATGAGACACCTCCACAGCTGACCGAGGTGATGTTCTGCAGATTGTACATGTCACATGACGAGATACAGTCTGCCAGACGGGATTGAGTCTGCGTGTCGAGGGTCGTGTCTGTGAAGATTGTGTTGCAGAGAATGGTGTACTCCTTTCCCAGAGCGTCGATGAAGGAAGCTCCATTGTCGTATGGACAAGTAGGGAGAGCTGTGACAGTTGGACCAGATGACCCAGTCGTTGCGCTTGACAATGTGATCATGACACCATTACTTCCCGTCGCAGTTCTGGACACTACACTTGTGCTGTTTGCGCCCGTCGGAATTTGAGTGTAAGTTATGGTGTTTCCGTTGGCATTCGTGGTAGTAACGACCTCCTGGCCTGGGAGAGATGTGCTGGGATTGATGACTCCCCATCCTGGGTTTGGGCAAACATCGCCAGGCAAGCAAGTTTTCATTGTATAGGTTGTGTAGACAGTAGTGTATCCAGTGCCCGAGACAATCCTTGGACAAGTGCTGCCCGAAACGTGAGTCGTAGCCGTGACAATACCGCCATTGCCATATCCGGGAGCCCCAGAGCCAGTCGCCGTACCATTTGATAGAGATGGCAGGCTGATTGGTGGGCTGGTGCTGGTGTCGCAGGAGGTTGGGACAATGGGGGTCAAAGCGCATGTGAAGCAAATCTGAGTGCAGCCGCCACCTTCTGGGATGCCGCCGTTGTCACCAACAGTGGAACTTGACGGGTAGACGTAGTATGACCCGCTAGAGCTGCCACTGAAAATGGAGGTGAAGGTACCGCTAGGAGAGAGTGTCGAGACGATAGTCGTAGCTGCTGTTGGCGTGACTGTGACTATAATGCCAGAGAAAGTATTCGTGACCGTGACGCTTGGTCCGCCGGGAGTGGTAGTGACCGTGTTCTGAACAGCAGTGGTTGCAGAAGCTATCAGTGAGGTTTGAGTGATGATAGTCGATCCTTCATAGCCTGGTGGGACGGGCGTACTGCTTGTAGTTGCTGACCCTCCATAGATTGGTGGGAGGGGGGTGCTACTCGTCGTTGCAGATCCTCCGTAGACAGGTGGGACCAGTGTACTGCTCGTCGTTGGGTTGTAGGGGTCCGGAACTTGCTCGGCGGCCACTGCACCAGCTACAGGCGTAGTTCCGGTAACATTGCTGAAAAGGGTACACTCCGTGCCGATGTAGTTCACAGCTAAACAACCGGTCGTGAGTTCACAAGACTCCTGGCAAGATTCGAGATCAGGAGCCGTCCAGCGTTTAACGTTTGCGCGGGCAGTGCTATTGCTCCGGAGTCTGGCTGCTGGGGTGACAACGGCAGAGTCTGGTATCTCCGTACCGGTGTACGCATATCCGCAAGTGACATTGTATGTCTGTCCACCTTCGGAAGCACAGACGTCTGGAGAGGAGCCCCCGCCGCATACATCCTCATAGCTGCCAGCAGGGCATGCCGGTGCGGGCGTGTATGCAGGGACCGTGCTCGAAGCCGGAGAAGAGGCGCTGGTCACTGGATAGCTCGAAGTGTAAGTAATTCCGGCAGAGACCCATGTCGATGCCGCCGTGGACACAACAGCGGAGGGAGACAGAGCTGATGAATAGGCAGGTGGAGCCTGGCTGCTGGTCACAGCGAAAGTCGAAGAGTATGTCTCGCCGTTCGAAGTCCAGACCGACACCGCAGTAGATACGATGGGAAAGGCAGCTCCGACGGACGAGTAGGATGGCGGCTCGCTCTGTACGGTCGTGACCGGGAAGGTCGAAGTGTACGAAACGCCGTCTGAAGACCAAACAGACTCCGCTGTAGACACAACAGTGCTAGCTTCCGCGGGGGGAGGTGACACTGCTGCACTACTCGCGATCGTTCCCGGGTATGTCGAGCTGTATGTAACGCTGTCCGAAGCCCAGGTAGACACAGCAGTTGTGATGATCGTCACTGGAGTGGATGACCCCGCTGGGTAGCTGGATGGATACACTGGTGCGCTGCTCACAATTGTGACTGGGATGCTCGTGCTGTACGTCATTCCGTACGAGGTCCATGTCGAGAACGCTGTGGAGATGAGTGTGATGGGTGTTGACGCTGGAGATGACGATTCTGGATATGGTGATGGAGCAACAGAGCTGATAACGCTCGTGACGGGGACTGTTGAAGAGTAGGTGACGCCAGCGGAAGTCCAGGTGGAAACAGCTGAAGATACCACAGTACCGACAGCCATGGACGAACCATACTGAGGTGCGCTTGGGGTGCTAGATGGAGCGACACTCACGGACACTGTCGATGAGTACGTGGTACCCGATGAAGACCAGACAGATACTGTTGATGAGACCGTCGTACTGCTCGCAGGCCGTGTAGAGCTTCCAGGGGCGGATGAGCTCGCGGGGGTTGTAGGGCTTCGTGTCGTGGTCGTTGTGGTTGTGTACGTCGCAGCAAATACAGTCTGGCCCTGGTTCACCTTGACAGCTCCCACTGTCTGATTGTTGGAAGAAGAGTCTGAGAAATAGACATAGCCAGCATTATTGGCCTGCTTCATGTAGCAGTTTCCTCGCCCAGCACCGTTGACTGCGCCATTAAGGCCCAGCCAAGTGAAACCTCCGCAAGCAGCGATCGCATCACAGTATGAGAAGCAGTCGGCGTAAGAGTTGGAAGTCAAAGGCGCGCCAACATCGAGAGTGACCCCAGTGGTATCGCCACCGCACTTGACGTTGTATGGGACCATTGCTGCACCCTCGACGACTTGGCCATCATCCGCTGGACAGCCTTGAGCTGGGTGTGCGGATGGAGCTGCGATGGCCGGAGTATATGTAGTACCATCAGACGACCAGATTGAGGTCGAACTGGCGACGGTACGTGGACTTATGGCCGCTGAAGAGGACGAGGGGGTCACGCCCGTCTGGGACGGGTTAACCTTGAGTGCTGCCACTGTTCCTGAATTGGTGCCGCTGGCTGCCGAAAAGGTAACAGCGCCAGATTGATCCTCAGTGTGCTGGTAGCAGTTTCCTCCACCCTGCCCGTTCGAGTTGGCGGCACCGAGCCAGGTGAATCCTGCGCAGGTAGATAGTGCATCGCATTTGGCGAAGCACTCGATATATGAGTTGGTAGTAGACCCTCCATCCGGCAGAGTACTACCACTTAGATCACCCCCACAGCGAATATTGTAGTCAACGCCGGCGGCTGTCTCTATTTCGTTGCCGTCATCCGCAGGGCACCCTTGTGCAGCACCAACGGAACTGGCCTGTGGTGTCGATGTAGCCATAGTACCGGTGCTTGTACCAACAGGCCCAGTGTAGACAGAAGAAGACAATGGCGCGGTAGTGGTCGCACCCTGGCCCTGGGGCACCGTGTTTGTGCTGGTCGCGACCGGAGCGACAGAAGACTGGCTGGTGGAGTATGCGGATGTGGTGGCGATGTTGCCTGGCATTTGGTACACCTGGATTCTGTTGATCTCCCAGTAAGCTTCCGTCTGGTTGCCAGGGTAGTCGCCAACGTAGTCCACGCAAGAATCCAGGCTGTTGGTAGCAGTCGGAGACTGTGGACAATTTGGATATTGGCTCGAGTACACCTGTCCGGCCCAAGCACCGCAGAAGTCGATGTTGATGATTATGCTCATGTTCTGAAAGTGAGAGTCGATATCGCACGCGCCTTGCTGGTCCACGGCTGGAGTACCGAACGTTGAAACATCGGGAGCGCCGTTCGTGATGCTTGCAGGAAGGCTACCACGGGGGAACCACCAGGTCTTGAAGTAATTGGAGGTCCATTCTGTCGCGTAGACACCGCCTTGGATGCTGTTCAGCCCTGAACCATAATTGTTTGGGTTGGCAGTCGAGTTTGATAGCTGAGACCCACAGCCAGAATTACCATTGGCATTGGAATCACAGTCGTTAGTCTCGAATGTCGCAGTCTGGCCAGCGCCATTGACGGAGCAATTCGAGCTCGTGTGCAAAGCAACATTGTTGTACTCTCCAGTATTGACGCCCTCAATGATATCTATGCAAATCAGTGCATGTTGGCTGAAATGCTGTGAAGAAGCCCACTAACCGATTTCTCCTGTGTATGGCCAATTCGGGCCCAGTAACCAGTAAGCAGGCCATGTTCCGCAGCCCCATGGCATATGTTTGACATCGAAAAGGAATAAGCCGTGGTAGTATGTGTTGTCACTGATGATGCGAACACTCGGCCTTCCAGAACCGCCTCGTGGCCATTTGTTGATTGTATCCGGCTTGATGACGGCCGTGTTGTTTGCAGCTGAGTAGTAGGTGTAGCCATTCGCCACAGCCACAGACTCGTTCACATACTGTACGTGGCCATAGGTAGGATCGTAGCTCGAATAGTAGTTCCATTTGTCGAAGAAACCATTTGGTGCGTAGTCATCGACGAGTCGGTATGTGCCTGCGCCTGGCGCACCGGCTCCGGCGTAGTACGAGCCTCCAGGAACGCTCTGGGCAGAAACATAGTAGACAGAGAGAAGGAAAGCTGCCAAAACAGCCCTCGAAACGAGCGGCGAGGACCGCATGTTGACTGCCGGTCACTGCCTTGGTGAAAACAGGCGGTCAATTGAGGCGTGCAAGCGATGGACAAGGTGTCGCTGTCGGCCAATGCATAGAGGATGCTGAAAAAGCCGGGGAAAATGTGTAGAAGGCGTTGTTGACGAAGGCGACCTACCTGTACATTCCTCATCCGCCCACGGCAGCGGATATGTTGGAGGACTGCATGCCCCAACATCCCGTTCGCAATAGTTCTATGGGCAGACGAACGCCACATGGACATGTCCAGAAGCAGATCGTGAAGCGGAACGTCGAATACCGCGGCATTTTGGGGAGGGTTTGAGACATTGCAGACTTGTAGATCATCTTGTAGAGAGGTAGAGTTGGAGCCATTGGGACCAAGTCGAAGCAAGTGTCGAATTGGGCGGGTACTTCCAATGAGAGCGTCCAATCTTGGCGCGTGTGGGCCGATAGTGTTATCTGGAACGAGTATAGACGGTGACTTGGTAGAAGGGAGCTAGACGATGCTCTGGATAGGAAGTGTTGAGTGTGGTGATGGTTTGGATGGAGGTGTTGAGTGTGGTCATGGTTTGGATGGTGCGTGTTTCCAGGATTCGGCTCGGTCTGGTTCCGGCGGGATGCCTCAGGCAGCTAGACGCGTCCAGCACACGAACCAACCACGATCAACATCTCTACCAACACCCGTCGACCGTATCGAGTATCGACGACGATACACTTCATTCTTCACGTATTTGAACACTAGCAGACCGCAACTCCTTCAGCAGCAGCCTCGTCACTATGCTCTCCCGTCCGCCGACAAAGCTCACGCTCACACCGGACGACATTGCGGCCTACGAACAGCGCAAGGCACACCGCGATGCTTTGAAGGAGGCGACCATGCACGACGACGACGACGACGACGGCAAGATGTACGCGCAGAGCTCGGCCCAGGACACGCCGACTGCGCAATCGAACGGAAACAAGTCCAAGATGAGCAGAGAGCAGCGTCTTGGCCTTGGAGGCTCCAGAGGATAAACTACAGCCGCGTTTGGACTTCACGATTCTGCCCTTTCTTGTTTTGGGTGAAGCTCTGAATGGTAGGATTGGGGCGGCACAGAGTCGACGGACAAGCAGCCGTCTTCATCTCCAGACTCGTCTCCTCCTTGCAGCAAGCACTGGCTTCCATCTCGGCGGTTCCGACATGACGATATCCCCACATTCCTGCGCCAATGCTGCAATAACATTGCGGGAGGGAGGAACACGTCAGGCATCCCATCTTTGCTCGCCACGGCACCATCAGTTCAGATTTTGCCTAGCATTACTCTCTCGCTGCTTTCGTGACATACAGCGAACTTGCTAGGGCCACCGAATGAATTAGACTGCATCGACGGAAAGCAGCAAGGCCTTTCGCTGCCTGACCTTGCTCACAACACACCACGAAAATGGCCGCTAGAAGCATTGGGCTGAGTCTAGCAACACTATTGATCCTCTTCTCGTTGTCCTTTCTCAGGCCCGTCTACGCCTCCGATGTTCCGCTCTCGCCCCTCGAACTCAGGCTCAACATTGACGATGACGGTGTTTTTGGACCAAAAATACAGCCAAACTATGGCCGTGCTGTCCACGGTGCGCCAGAGGAGACGCATCAGCACGTCAAACGTTACGGCTCGGGTGGACCTTTCTGGTACTCTCAGATCAAGCGCCAGGGTTTCCCTGCGTATGGCAACAATGCTACCTATGTGATCTGGCGCAATGTTATGGATTATGGCGCAGCTGGAGACGGTGTCACTGATGATACTGCTGCCTTCAACGCTGCTATTGCGGACGGCAATCGTTGCGAATACTGGGGAGATGATGATCCGAGAACCTGTGAAAGCACGACTACCACCCCTGCTGTCGTCTACGTGCCCGGTGGCAGGACGTACATGATCTCGCAACCAGTAATCATGTGGTACTACACGCACCTTATTGGCGATGCGAACAATCTTCCCGTGCTCAAGGCCACGTCCGACTTTTACGGCATTGGTATACTCGACGCGGATCCATACATCGTTTACCAACAACAATGGTACACCAATCAGAACAATTTTTGGCGACATGTCCGTAACTTCGTCATCGATACAACCGCCGTTGCTCCAACCACTCAACTGCACGGTATTCACTGGCAGGTATCCCAGGGTGCCAGCTTGCAGAACATCGTTTTCCAGTGCGCTGAAGGGACGACTGGTGACGGCAACCAGCACATCGGTGTCTTCATGGACAATGGATCTTCCCTATTTATGGAAGATCTCATCTTTATTGGTGGCCAATACGGCATGTTCGCTGGAAACCAACAGTTCAACGTGCGAAACTTTACTTTCATCCGTTGCGAAACCGGTATTTTCCAGAACTGGGGCTGGTCGTGGGCTTACAAGGGCATGGCTTTCGTCGACTGTGGCATAGCCGTAGACATGTCGCAAGGATCTGACACTCCGGCGGTAGGCTCGATCGGATTCACAGATTCTACCTTCTCTGGCTGCGACTTTGGTATCGTCACCAGCTTCTCGTCAAACTCGACGCCACCCGGCTCTGGTAGCTTGGTGCTGGACCATTGCACGTTTACCAACACCGATCCTGCCGTGTCTTGGGTCAATGGGACCACCATTGTTCCTGGAAATCAGGTCATTGAGAGCTATATTCAAGGCAGCGTGTACACGGCCTATGACACTCAGGCTCGGTTCAACAACTCCGGCGGCTGCTATGGCCCTGCAGTCAACACGTCTCGCATCCAACAGACTGTCAATCCCGGCGTGAAAAGCCCTAGCTTGTTGGATAGCAGTGGCAATTTCGTGGAGAGGAGCACGCCGCAGTACGAAGGAGAGCCCGTGGCGAACTTCAGGTCTATCATCAATTACGGGTGCATCAACGATGGAGTGACTGATACCACTGCCTGCGTGCAAGCCTACTTCAATTCTCTGGACGGGACCGGATTGATCGGTTTCATTGATCATGGCGCGTATGTCATCACGGATACCGTGACAATTCCCAACAATGTCAGGCTCATTGGAGAAATTTGGCCTTACTTCATGGTGTCGAACCAGGCAAAAAAATTCGGAAATCAGTTCAATCCTATTCCCGCTTTCCGGGTTGGTCAGCAAGGTGACGTGGGTACGACTGAGATTGTCGAGATAATGTTCGAGACCATCGGCCCTGTGCCAGGTGCAATCATGATGGAATGGAATCTCGAGTGTACAGGACCTGCCACCTGCGGTATGTGGGATACGCATTGGCGAATTGGCGGCTCCAACGGCACGGCTCTCCAAGTCACCAACTGCGCGAAAATCCCACCGAGTCCCACGGTGCTCAAAGCGAATGCTGGGCCTCTTTCCTGGCCGTCCATCTGACTCGAACAGCCAAAAACATGCTCATGTCTCACAACTGGGTCTGGATCGCAGATCACGAGCTCGATATTCACGGTCAGCAGCAGATTGATGTTTATAACGGGCGTGGCTATCTCATTGAATCCGAAGGCCCTCTCTGGCTATATGGCACCGGTTCTGAGCACAATCAGCTCTACAACTACCAGCTCTCCGGCGCAAGTAATATCTACTTCAGCAATCTGCAAAGTGAGACGGCTTATATGCAGAACAACCCGAATGCGTTGGTAGGCTTCACCGCACAGCCCGGACCGCCTTGGCATGATCCGACATTCTCTGATTGCTTTACTTCGAATTGTGCGAAGACGGCCGCTCTTCGTATTTTCAACTCGACCTACTTTTACAACTCTGGCTCGGTAAATCAAATCTTGTTTCTATTTCCTAACTATGTGCTAACAATTTGCAGGGTGCCTACTCATTCTTCCAAAATTACGATTCTGCTTGCATCGTGACATTCAACTGTGATCAGTATCGCATCTGGATCGAGCAATCTGAGGGTATCTACATGTACCTTATGAGCAGTGTTGCGGCCGAATGGATGGTCAATATTGATGGCGTCGGTTTCATCCCCTCCAGAGCCAACTATGCCACGTTCTGTAGCACGGTTGGATTGTTTGCTTATCCGTAGCCTGAGAATGTGGGATCGAAAGAGTCGAGAGGACTGGGAAAGGTGGACAGAGACTGTACTGAGTAGTTGCTGGCTTGTATGTCGATTACGAATGGAGTCGGTCTTTGTCTTTTAGGCGGCATGCCGTCACAGTCATGTTCGTTGAGGAAACAGTGCGTCTATTGAGCAGCTGCTTAAGTACTAAGCAATGTCACCAGAATTTCGAAATAGCATTTTGAAGAATCCAGCGCAGGAACCTCAGCTTTCCCTAGATCATATGACGTCGATCAACAATCACTACTCTACAACACGACCGACTCTTGCCAGGCCGCCACTGTGCCTTCTAAGGACGAGCGATCTGACAGCTCTACTTAAAACAACCGACGACTTCCAGGACAGCAGTCATCTCCAGCGTCAAGTCCCCCAAAGCCACCAAGTCGCTGAATCGACGAGCATGAATCCTCTCGGTGATTTGGGGAAGCTGCCTCCGGATTACGGCTCATGGTCTACGAAGCTGCTCTACGCGAGGAATCGGGCGAAGTCAACGTATATCTGGGGCACTCTGACAGGAATTTAGAAAGTGCTTTTGCTCTTATGCGGACGAGCAAGCAGATCCACAAGGAGTGCGGGGATATGGTGTATGAGCTCAATACCAATAGATAGTTCCCGGGTGGTCGGTGGTCTCTCCTGCAGAAAGTGGCGGACCGTCAGATCTCAACTCAGCAACTGCAACGTATGCACGTCGATCTGAAAAATTTGGGATCAGCCTGTTCTGGTACCTTGAACCTCTCAGGCGGGCTACTAGGTCCTGCTCTTCGGACACTCTTCAAGAACACACTTGAAATGGAACTTTCGTTCGACAAGGGTTGGTCTGGTTACGAAGCCATTAGGGGTCACAGGGGTGACAGCACGCCAATACACTGGCACGCTCGACTTTCGTTGGCCGAGAAAGTAAAAGCTGGTCTGGACATTGTCATTGCCGAGGCGCGAGCGCGGCTGGTGGGGCGTGTACCCACGTTTTATAATGTCGCGGACGCGATGACTTCTGTGGAGGGAGTGAGAAGAGATGTACTTCGGTTGTTCTGGCCGGGATGGTGCCTACGCAACGGAATGAAGTACTGAAGGACGTAAGGTGCGACAAGATAGGGGCGGTAGAGACATCTCCTATATCGTTGCAGGTATGCAGACCTACAGCTTGGCCCGAGAATCATCATCGTACTTGATCTCAAAGCTGTACTTCGGATCGCAATGCATGCGCCAGTACCTAATGAAGTCAGCAAACTGTCAATTATCTCGCGATCTTTCACTTACTCATCCCAAATCTCCTTCGTGACCTTCCCAACTTTCCCGTCTCCAATACTCTCACCATCCAACTTCGTGATCGGCATGATCCCTCCAGCAGTCGTACACATGAAAATCTCATCAGCCTGATAAGCCAACTCCACCGGCACAACCTGCATCTTCACCTCGATCCCCTTCGCCTTCGCAGCATCAAACACACTCTTCCTCGTCACCCCTTCCAAAACCCCCCGATCAGGAGTATAAATCACCCCATCCTTAACCACAATAATATTAAACCCCGACCCCTCAGTCAAATTCCCATCCCCATCCGTCAAGAACGGATAATTCGCCTCCCGATCTCCAGCTTCATGCAACCCCCTCACAAAATCGCCCCACTGAAGGTTCTTAATCGTAGGATCAAAAGCCCCCGGCGGAACCCTCCTCACCGTCCTCGCGATAATCGCACTTCCTCCCGTAGACTGCATTTCGGGAGGCTGCACCCACACATAAGGTTTGATGAAAAGATATAGATGATTCTGCAATGTCTCGCTTTTCGCTGCCGAAGAAGCACGCACGAAACCCCGTGTGACGATGAGCTCGACGTACGCATCTCGGAGACCGGTCTTTTTCACCATGTCGACCAATGTCCTTTTCACCTCTTCGGGAGACATGGGCATGGACAGGCGAAGTTTCTTGCAGCTGGCTTCGAAGCGGGTGATGTGGTCGTCTAGACGGAAGAAGCGGCCGTCCCAGACTGAGGGGACATCGTAGGTGAGGTCGCCGCGGAGGAAGCCTTCGTCCATTAGGGGGATGCGTGCTTCTAGGAGGGGGGCGTATTGGCCTTCGATCCACGCGATGCCTTGGGAGTATGGATTGGATTTGTTTGATGCTTGATAGTTTGATTGCCGCTCATGATAGGCTCCAAAGACCTTCTCCATTGTTGCCATGATGATGTTTCTGGATTTCACTTGGGTCTCAGTGAAGGTCCCGTCAGTGATCAAGTGGTAGATGATGATGTATCAAGCCTGGATGAAATGCTAGGGCGCGGAAGCTGCTTATCGAGAACCTTGGTGGAGCCACGGGCAAGTGAAGGATCATCTGCCGAGCTTGCCTGGAGGGGCATACCGATGCGATCCTCAAACCCTCTGGGCACGTCGAGCAGGAGTAAGCTTGCCCGTGCCAGAGACATGCCTGTGTGAGATTTTGAGTTGATTGCCCGGAATGGCATTGCTGCTTATCAACGTTGGCCAGTGAGATAGGCAAAGTCAGCCGCCTGTTGGAACAACAAGTAGGGCTCTTGAAGCGCAACACGTACAGCACACATGATCAGTAGGTTTGTTGCCCAGCAAGCCTCAAATCGCGAGCATGATACGATCAGACATCAAAAGGATTCGGAAATCGAACTCCTGCGATCAGTTTTCGGGGGCCTCTCAATGCCGATCGTTTGATGTGCTTGAATGGCTGAGTGAGACGCAGTTGATCTTGGCTTAATTGACCGGATATGAGTTTCGCTTTAACTCTCACGCTTTCCTACTCAGCGCCTCACAAACCCTTCCTTCATACTCGATACACATGGCATTCTCGACAATGGCTTCTTGATACACAAATACATTTCACTCGCGCAACAAGATCACAGACCTACACACCCGTCAACACACACGTCTATTGTACTCCACTATCCCTGTACGCATTCGCACCGTTTGCCAGAAGCTTCTTCTCAGGACCGGCCCACTTGATCTCGTAGGTATCAATGCCCTCGTGCTGGCCTTGCCATTCATGCTTGTGTAGGCCAAAGCCCTCGGCCTCTGGCTGTGGGATGCGAGGGTAGATGCCCATCTTTAGGACGACTTTGCCCGGGTAGGCTGCAGTCTCGGACTTGATTGGACTGGAGAGAGGCACATGTCAGTGGTTGTCCGAAGACGAAGGAGGATGCTCAAGGAGCTGTATGAAGCGTTTGGGGGAAGTACTGTACTCACTTCCCATCCTTTCCGCAGAACGTTCTGTAGACGGGGTTCCCGCTCAAGGTCTCGTAGTCCTCGTACGTCTTCAATGTCCCATTCTTGTCTTCAATGTGAACCTTCTCTTGCTCGATCAACAGGTTGCTGGCAACATAACTCCCTGCTACCTTGCGGCAGTTGGCGCAGTGGCAGAGATGACCTCGCTTCTTGGTAAAGAGCTCGTTGTCGTTGATAGTGACCGTCACGCTGCCGCAGAGACAAGTGCCCACGAGCTTATCGGAGAAGTTGTCGGGGTGGTGGGAGTTTGGGTCCCCGGTTGGCTCTTTGGGCATATTGGCAGTTTGTTCGGCAAGGTATTAGTGGTGGTTGGAAGGGGCCAAGTACGGGAGCTGAAGTTAGTAGAGATATGCCAATGGGTAACAAAAGCAACAATAAATATACGTGAGTCGTAAGCCAAAGGCACTCGGTTGATGGAGTAATCGTACTTGACGTAGGCGAGAGTCCAGACCTTCTGCTCCGCTTTCTTATTTCCATTCGACCTCACGTGGCTTAGAACGGTGTATGTTCTCCTCGGAAGACATAGCGGAGGTCGACAGGTGAGAAGTGAACGCTCGCTGTGTCGTTGGGAAGTTGGGAGAGGGTGAGGGTGAGGGCTCATATGCTAGCCCGAGTTCAAAAGTAAACAAATGTCCATCGCAATGTCTCTGCCACTGCCACTGCCACCGGGCCTCTTGTGAAAGTCCAGAGCGGAGAGAGGAGGTAGGTTGGTGGGGTGGGCAAGGTGGGGTCGCGATTGACGCTTGGACTATTCTAGGTATCGGCGAAACGTGGAGCCGAGACGCCGATCAATGTCGCGTCCTCCAAGTCGCGTCTCAGGTTGCCACTCACCCTCTGTCACTCTCTCTCTCTCTCTCCAACATCGGGAATATAAACACGCGACACGATGCAGGATGCCGCACAGCGACGACTTCGGACTGGAAGATGACGATACCGCGTTTCTGCTCGCCGCCACACAGGCAGAAGGCTCTCAGTGTGGCGGCTTCGAGCCTTCTCCGCGACCCAGGAAACGCCGGAAGGTGACACGACGGGTGCAGGTCGATGGAGCGACTTCGGACGAGCTGGAATGGTCCGAAACGGACGATGAAGCTCACAGTCCTCCCAAAGCATCACGATTCTTCGATAGCTCGGCTCCACCTCCCACTGGACCAACCCACGCGACTCAAGTTGGAGACGACGTCGAAGAGAATGCGGAGAACTACTACTTTCCAGGCGAATTGGCCCATGACACCACCAACAAGAAATCTCGCTACAAGATCCACGTGCCAGAGAACGGCGGCAAATTTCCAGACATGATCTTCACCCAGACTCAGCACGGCTTGGATTCGAATCCGGCAATCTTTCGAGGTGCTGTCTGGAAAAGACCACCTGTGCAGCCACCTCCGCCTTTCTCGCGTGCAATCAATGGGAAGAACGGCAAAGCAGGCTCTATGACTGCGATTCCGAAAGCAATCACGAACTACTTCCAAACCGTGCCCGGACTAGCGCCGCTAGTTGGCCAAGAGAATGATGCTGCACTAGCTGCTCGACTGCAGGCTGAGGAGGATCGAATGGTCGGACGATCTAATCCTCATAGGGACCGTCTCTACGATGCCACACAGGAGCTAATAGACCTCCCAGAGGATGCTTTTTCGTCGTCTTCTCCCGAGAAGTCCCCAAGGAAGGCAGATGTGATCGAGCTATCTTCTCAGCCGGGAGCATCTCAACGGCCATCTGTGTTGAGAGGCCCGCAGATCGGACTGAAGCAAATGACCATCTTTGGTCAAGCCGCCACGCAGGAAGTCAGTGCCTCACAAGCGGCGAAGAAGAGACACGCATGGCCGCTGGTGTCAAAGGACGAGCCGCCTACCCATCACAAACTGGATGACAAGGCCCTTTCGACCTACGTATATCCAACAAACCTCGGTAGTGTCCGAGATTACCAGTTCAATATCGTGACCCGGTCGCTGCTCCACAACACGCTCGTGGCCCTTCCCACTGGCTTGGGAAAAACCTTCATTGCTGCCACGATTATGCTAAACTATTACCGATGGACAACAAATGCGCAGATTGTCTTCATGGCGCCGACAAAGCCGCTCATCGCACAGCAAATGGAAGCCTGCTACGGTATCTGCGGTATACCGAAACGCGACACAGTCCTTATGACTGGCGAGACCACGCCTGGCATCCGCGCGGATGAATGGGCCGAGAAGCGTGTGTTCTTCATGACGCCTCAAACAGTAATCAACGACCTCAAAACTGGCATCTGCGACCCCAAGAAACTGGTCCTCATGGTCGTCGACGAAGCACATAAAGCCACTGGAGGATATGCATACACTGAAGTCATCAAGTTCATGCGACGATTCAACAGCAGCTTCCGCGTATTGGCTCTCACTGCCACACCTGGCTCCACGACTGAGGCTGTTCAGGCTGTTATTGATAACCTTGGCATCTCCAGAGTGGAACTTCGTACGGAGTATTCTCTCGACATTAGAGACTACACCCACGAGAAGGAGACTGAGACACAAGTCTTTGACTTCAGCGAGGAACAGGAGCGCATTATGGAACTTTTCTCGAAGACTCTGAAACCAGCCGTCGACAAGCTCCGCAGTCAGAACGGATACTGGTCTTCTGATCCAATGACGCTCTCCGCGTATGGCCTGACGACTCAAAGACAAAAGTGGAACCAGTCGGAAGCTGGCCGCAAAGCTCCCATGCCCGTCAAGGGAATGATGAACTCGATATTCACCGTACTCTCAAGTCTTGCTCACAGTATTGGCCTATTGAAGCATCACGGCATCGCTCCTTTTTACTCGGGCGTGCTGTCTTTCCAACGCCAAGTCGAGAGCGGCGAAATGAAGGGCAAGACGGCGAGTGGCATAGCACAAGACGAGAACTTCACCAAAATGATGAGTACCATCCGAACCTGGACTAATAATCCGGACTTCATTGGTCATCCGAAGATGGAATACCTCCGTGAGGTCGTCCTTAACCACTTCTTGGACGCGGGAGAAGGCAGACAGGGTAGCGATGTACCGCCAAGCGCTACCCGTGTGATGGTCTTTGCCAGTTATCGGGACAGCACTGAAGACATCTGTCGGGTCTTGAAGCGTAATGAGCCCATGATCCGGCCGCATGTCTTCGTGGGCCAGGCTGCCTCCAAAGGTCAAGAAGGTATGGACCAGAAGAGGCAAAACGCCGTCATTCAAGACTTCAAGAGTGGGAAGTACAACTGTCTTGTTGCGACTTCGATCGGTGAAGAGGGTCTTGATATCGGCACGGTGGACCTCATAGTCTGCTACGATGCAAGCTCTTCGCCTATCCGTATGCTACAACGCATTGGCCGTACTGGACGAAAGCGCATGGGACGGGTCGTGTTGCTCCTCACCAAAGGAAAAGAAGAGAAGGACTACGAGAAAGCTCAGGATAACTATGCATACATCCAGAAGACCATTGCAGATCCGGACAAGTACGCCTACCGAGATGACCAAAGTCCCCGCATCCTCCCAAGAGAGGTCAAACCAGTAGCAGACAAGAGGCCTGTCGAGATACCGATAGAGAACAGCCAGCCCGTAGATCTGAATGAGAAGAACAGAAAGGGCAGGGGCAAAGGCAAGACGAAGCGACCGCCGAAGAAGTTTCACATGCCGGACAATGTGCGAACAGGTTTCGTCAAGGCCTCGCGAGTGGGCTCCGACGGTGATGCTGGACTCAGCGACGAGGACGAGAAATCTGCTCCGAAGAAACGGAAGGCTGCTGCTGCGCAGAAGGAGACGGGGCCGCCTGTGTTCAAGCGAGCCTCTATCGCCATCACACCTGTTCCCGATCCTGAGCCCGAAGTGGCTCCCTTGCCGCATCTTGAGGACATATTGTTGACGGTGCAACAGCAAGCCGAGCTTGAAGAGAAGTACGCACGGACTGTTGATGGAAACGACGATGTCATCGTCCGCGCTCCGGACTTCGAGCGCTTCCCGGAACGACTTCAATCTCTCGGGCCCACCAAGCACATCCCTCATGGAAGTGCCGCTCAGCTGGTAGAGAGGACTCTGAAGACCATTCAGCAAATGACCGTTACCAAGTGCGGTCGTTTTGATGAGCTGCTGCATATGAGTGACCTTGAAGATGCTGGTCCAGCTAGTGCACGCCTTGTCTCCCCAGAGCCAGAGATTGCCAAGCCGTCGAAATCCACTTCCACGTTCCTCAAGCCAACGATCTCTCGTGAGAAGAATATCCCGAACGTAGTGCCGTCCAACAGCGACACCGAAGGCCGTGCAGAGCGACCGCCTGCAAAGAAACCTTGCGGAAGACCAAAGAAGAACCCGGATCCGCCTGTGCAACATATAGGTACCGAGCCCGAGCTACCCTCAAGACCCTCGCTTCTCAAACCGCCCAAGCCTGCACCAAAGCCTCGCGGTCGCCCAAAGAAAAAGCAGCCTCTGACGCGCACCACTTCATATGGCTCGGCCGCCGGCGAGGGAGCCTCATCAAGCCCAGAGCCTACGCCTGCCGACATGCGCATCGGCACGCAGGGCGAAGACCTCGGATCAGAGGACACGAGTGGCGAAGATGAGCCAGAAGAAGAGCCGTCCAGTGATATGATTGATTTCGTTCAAAGAAGTGACGAGTTTGAGCTTGCGTGTTCTTCGCAACAATCGCATAGCTCCTCAATGGCAGGTACACCGGCTCCGAGGAAGAGGGGTCGCCTGAAGAATCGCCGGAGACGGCCTAGCCATACAAGTGATGTGGAAGAGGAGGCTGAAGAGGTCCGAGACAGTGACGACGATCCGGGGCTGGATGAGCTTCGCGATGAAAATGAGGAACTGGAGATCACGGAAGTCTTGCCAAAAGGAAGAAAGAGGAGGGTCGTCGAGGATAGCGACGAGGATTAGGTATAAGTTACTTGCTCCAGAGCACATATCGTCCCTGCTCTTTTTGTTTCTCGTACTCGCACGCACACCGTACCCGTATTGGCACTACGTACATTGTCGCTACCTGAATCAATGCTGATCGCGCTGTGCTTAGTGACGGTTTTGACTACCGCAATCATGACCTTTCACAATCAGGTATCATGGCCGGCTTGGCAAAGCTCTCCCGGGCTTCAGAAGATAGGTTTCATGAATGATAGGTCAAAAGGTTGTCTCACCAAGGTCTCGGCAAGAGTGTGCAAATTGACCGTTCTTATCCCCCCATCTACTGCTTCTTCCCGGGTCACAATTTGACTTTAGTACAAGGAATATAAGGGATGAAGTCACAACTCGTAGTCACAACTCTCCCCTAGCGCTCAAGTCGATTGATGGACCAGATGCGGTTCCAGACGCTTGGACGCTTGGAGTTCTTGGCAGCGTAGGAGAAAAGTTAGTGGTTATGCTTCATCACTTTCCGATATTCACTCAGCTTCATTTCATATCATATAGTCAGTATCAAGGACATGTCTTCGAAATGGCAGATGTACCTTACCTAGTAATGCATGTGCCGAGATAGTTACTGTTCTCATCTCACGCAAGCGCTCCTCACTGGGAGCATATGCCTTAGTACCTTTCCTTCACTTAACTCCTGTCTAGACTTCGGCCCATAAACCCTTCGAGATATCGCAGTTGCCGCAGGACTAAGAGCATTCGCAGAGCTTCTCGTCTCGCTCTCCTCCCGATATGATACATAGGTATCCAGTTCTTGTACACGCAGCCGCTCCAGCTTTGCACCGGCAATATGGAAAGCGTCGTGGGCACAATTTGTCACAATGACAATTCACATCGCAGTGAACAACTTGTTTGGCGCAGTTGCATAGGGACCCCTCACACAGACCACCGACATGCTGACAACGGACTTCGAGTCAATTCTTGATCTCCTTGTCCTTGTCGAAGTCGAGCTCAACGCGCGTTCTACGTTCTTCACATGAGATCCGTCAATGATGGAGATTCGACCTACATCAATGGAAGCGTCAAGTTGTCGACAAAAGATCTCCACGTCGACAGACATAGAGTTCGAGTCTGGGGTCACATGTTCGTTAGGCAATCGTCTATGAAGGCTCTCCGACTTATGAGCGTCCGTATGCATACTCATCTGCAGCACCATTTCCCTAGCCGATCCGCTGATTGAGAGAAGAGGAGGATATCACGTCTGGTGACACCATGAGTTTGGCAAGGGCGTAGGCATCGAAGACGCATGTGCAGACCGAGTTTACCGTCGTTGCGTTGGAGATGGTGCCGGAGGACTGGAAAGGAAACTATGCTGGCTTGTTGTTTGGTCAAGAGAAGGTTTATTTTGGGTGGGATGGAGAGCTGGAATTGGCGGCATGTCCTCCAATTACAGGGAGGGCACCTGTATGAACTGGAGAAAAGGGGTAAGGCGCATTTGAGAGGATGAGCTAGAGCTGACAGAATTGAACAGAGTGCTTCGAAAGAGCTGCTGCAGCTTGAACGCCCAGATCGGCCTGATATGGTAAATTTAAGTGCTCATATCATGAGCGCAGTGCATACACAAAGCGTACACGACGACTGTTCAGCATCAGCGGCGAGCTTTCTCGCTGCCATGGAGGCGTGCGAGACTATTCGCCATAACACTGTTCACAACGATCAGCGGATTGCACACAACTGCGGTATAAATCCCCCCAATTACACTCATCAGAAAACACAGAACCCGGAAAGCACACCAAAGCAGACCCAAGCTTCGTCCACCAACCAACAGCAACCACCAAGACAAGCAGAGACTCACACCAGCAAAAGTCACTTTTAAATCTTCAAACATGCACAACTACGGCATTTACGGCAGCAAGCTTCCCGCGATCACTGATCGCGATCTCCAGTACGGTCGCTGCCAGTATGGAGATATGCCTCACGAGGAAGCGCCCTACTAAGTGGCACTACGTTAAGAGGTAATGCATTGGGCTGCGCTCCGCCATCATCTTTCGGTGCCCTTGGCCTAGCTCGGGGTCATTTCGGAGGGCCAGCTCGTGGAGTGTGGTCCGGAGAAGGTGAGCGATACTATCTATGATATGATGCATTGGAACCAGAGACAGCGTGGTCCGTGGTGAGGTAGGTTGGTAGGTTGGCCAGAATGGATGGAAGGCCATGATCTGAAGTAAATGGGTCGGCGGGAATTTTGGCGATATTAGATAGGCCAGGTAGGTAGTTAAGGACTTGAAACCTCCTCTGGGTATGTCTTCTTGTATGCTTCCTTTGCTCGGTCCGCGAACATTCCCTTGCAACCCTCCGGCTCCCAGACCCAGAAAGCGGGCTCGATTCCGCCGAACTTCAGGGTGTCGAAGACTTTGTTCAGACCGACCTCCCCGATCTCTTCAAAGCCCATGCCTTTGTACGCCAGTCCTCCAAGAGAGCTGCCCTTTACGACCAAGGGTACTTGCTCTTCAGTCGCTCGGTCAAAGCCCCATTGCATGAGTTGTCGTCCAAGACCTTTACGTTGCCAGGCTGGGTGAACGAAGAATAAATCCAGCTCCCACGCTTCAGCAAAAATCTCTGGGTCAAAAGGTCTGCTCAGGTAGGGAAGGCATTGTTGGAAGCGGCCATAGTCGTAAGAGCGAAGTGGGTCCATTGTTTTAGAATATCGATCTTACAGAGATACGAGCTTGCGGTTCATTATCGAGAGCCAAGATGAGTTGTACTTTCGCTGCCAGGCCTTGGCTGTTCCCGACTTGCCCTCTCGAATCCAGATTGCGAAACCAACGGTTTCCGGTACTTTGTGCTGTTGACCAGCGGGATGATCTATCGCATCGGTCTCGATGACAAACGGAACGGCTCCGACTTGCTCGTATCTCTGTTTGACGAATCTTGTTGAGCCCAGCCAGTGGTCCAGAGGATACTTGTCTGTCTCTCGACAAAAGTAACCTGACAACGTGTCGGTCCTGTTGGCTTCGAGTTGGATGGTTCCCATGGCAGGTATGTCAGACCGGCGAGCTTCGCGGATGTGCATTGTGGATCGCACTGACTGGATTGATGTTGATAGGACAACGGACCTTGGGTAGCATGGTGTAGAGATGGGATGGACGGAATACGGGTATGCGAGCAAGAAGAAGTGAAGTGGGTGTTTCTACCACCTTCCTTTTGCATACACCGCCGGGAGCGCCCATTCCTGCCAAGCCAAGCAAGACGTTGGCTTAGGGTTACTTGAGGGGAAAAGTAGCCATCATCTAGCGAAGGAGTACATAGATGGTACATCTTCAATATCAATCGCACGAAGCAAGTATGTACATCGGTTGGCTTCCTCTCCTGAGCGTGACCACGATCCGTTCCCATCAACCCTCAAGCAAGCTACAACTCAGCTCCTCTCATCAATGCGCGAGTCTAGTTGTCCGTTAGTATCTAGCTTTTATCACATATAGATCAACACTCACATGTTCAATTACACCATGTACATACAACCATCCCGCGAAGTCCAGATCCAATAACGGGCCCGTATCAACGTACTGATCAGTGGCAAACTGCGCCCCAGTCATCTTGCGATCACGGTGCTCCTGCGCCTCACCATCTGGCATATGAATGAACTCTCCAGTGCGTCTGCAATGTCGCAAGACTGAAGTCGCATTAGTTGGGACATGATTGCCAATTCCGATCGGCGAAAGCTCGTGAGCGCTTTCGAGGACCATGACCTCGAATGCCCATAGCTGCACAGAGACCTGCTATACCGGCTCCACATACTACCTATCTCACCGGTTTTGGTGTCTGTCTTACAAGCTGGTGACAGTCATAATAATAGAAGTCTTTGTGCAATATTATGCAGGTCTCTTCGGCCTGCGCGTCGTCGTCAGGAACCAGAGAATGTGCGAAGGCACCGCTCGTTTGGATGATCCAGTCTGGTTCGAAGCCAAACTCGGAGGCAGGATCCAAACTCCTCTTGGCAGCCCAAATATGGCAGGAACGAGCGAGGGCGATCCCTGAGAATCGTTTGTGGCACAACTCAGAGCTCGCTAGGGCGGTCTCTCGAATGACAACTGTCTTTCCGGATGTCGTTTCGCGATGCTCCAGGATGTGTATCCATTAAGCCAGAAGCATGGAGGGAAATATGGAACAGCGCCGTCGTGAGTGAACAGCTGGAATGTTTAACTGGATACTATGCTTTATAGACCAAAGGCTCGCAAATCATCTTCCGCGAGTCCAGGATTAAAGCCCTTGTTTTCGACTTGTTCTGCAATAATGCTGACCTTGAAGCCGATTGACTGTTGCTGCCTAAGGCTCTGGCACACTCCTTTCGAGCTGGCTAGGAATCCTGCGACACGTAAGCGACTTCAATATTAGGATCATTTCTGGCGTGATTGCGGTCACTTCTTTCTCGAAACTTTTGTGACGACTTGTACTGTGTTAGTGATGATGATGGTAGTGATGGAGCCAGATCACGGACGTGATGGAAGAACCGGAAGCAGGGATATTCTTGCTTCTTGGCATCTGCTTCCGCATGTAGGGATTTGCTTCCAAAATAAGGGGCGGCCAGCATGATGCTTCAACTGCTCCCCGTAGATGACGCTTTATACCGGGCGCCTAGTACGCATTTGTTCAGGAGGTTTGGGATGACTGGAGGAACGGTTGCCGCCACAGCGGAGAAACCTCGCCATGAATACATGCCGAGAGCTTGAGTGTTACTGTACGAACG
Source organism: Nothophaeocryptopus gaeumannii (assembly GCA_031771865.1). Taxonomy (NCBI): domain Eukaryota; kingdom Fungi; phylum Ascomycota; class Dothideomycetes; order Mycosphaerellales; family Mycosphaerellaceae; genus Nothophaeocryptopus; species Nothophaeocryptopus gaeumannii. The sequence goes on along the minus strand of JASISA010000040.1, from coordinate 387,385 downwards.
TCCGTCATGGATGTTTTTCATGGAATGCTCAACTTATTTCGGAGTCGCGGATGCTGGGCACCGAAGTCGGGTTGGGTAAGATTCTTATAGCGATAGCATCCAAAGTCGAATCCGTTTGGCTCGTATATTCGTCCACATTCGTTTGATACGACCAGAAGGCTACCATCATGTTGCCAAGACTCGCAGTCATCTTCGCAGCGGCTGCAGGCTCCGTCATGGCTGACTTCTTCATTGGCAATTGTGCGAGCACCAATAATTCCGGAGTGAACGAAATTGCGCTGCCCGGGTCGAAGCTTGACTGCAACTACAAAGCTGTCCCAGATGGAACGGATATTTGCACCGAGAATGGGCCCACGATCAACACCAAGAACAACGGCGGAGTCTGTCCTGGAAATGATGATAATCGGTCGTTGAGCTTTTGCGGTATCGATACCGGATTGGAAGGGTCCAAGTGTCCTAAGAGCTACCAAATAAGTAAGTAGCACCAGTCTCCCTCAACGTCGAAGCAGAAACTGATTTGGACCAGACGTACGCGACGACTGCGGTGATAAGGCGCTCAAAGATGAGAAACTGCCTGAGAATGGCTTCTTTTACGGCGATCTCATCGACACTGCCAGGAACAACATCGCAGTGGGGCGCTGCGTGTACGAATCGTCTTCAGAAGGACGGAAAGAGTGCCCGAAGTCCGGAGCTGACGGTGAAGATGCGGTGTGCCAGACCTTCATAAGATGCTACACGGGCATGTACGGAACCAAAGACTGTTAGGAAACAGGGAGCAGAGCAGAGGCAGCATGTACAATATCAGTATTAGGAGCTGCCCCGAGGGTACCTTTTCGGGTCTGAGGTGCTCTCATCTGTATTGATGTAATCACTAGTATCGTCTCAAGCCAACAACAACTTCCAAACACCAATATCAACGCGATGCGATGCGATGCGATGCGGTATATTCGTCTCGTTATTGTCGCTCACTAATGGACGCGTGCAGTCCGCGACCGGTCTGCGATGTCATCTGGACAGGCTTCCTTTTCCCCGTCGCGGTCGGAGCATGCTCCGACACAGGTTGCAGGCACGGAACAAGGCGAGCGACATCGTGAACCACCCCGCCGAGAAGCATATACATCCGCGTCTGCGCAGTTGAGTGCCGAAACCTGAAGACAACAAATGCAGGGCTCGAGTCGTAGGCAGCACGTGATAAGCACCCAGCATCATCCTAGCTTCTCCGCACGCGAATTGGCATGTGAAGTTTGCTTGTGCGATTTCGGAAGCCTTTTCTCCTCCCATGAAATCTCCCATGTGCGGAGACTCCATCTCGTCCTGTCATGCTGATACCAACACCCGCATTGCCGGTAATGTGCTTCTTCCAACGGAGTGAAGTCCACCTATGCATACGCTCTGGAAGTTCTTCAACAGCATTGGGTAAAGCGCATGTGAAGGTCAATTGTCTGCAGTACACCTGTTCGCTACTTACATATCTCCTCCTGTCTTATCCTTCATTGCGACAGATTGCGACAAGATGATAAACACTAACATGATCCAGGAGCGGCTATTAGGCACGGTCTTCCGGACAAACAGTTGCAGGGTATGCTGATTGAATAGCCGACGATATCTCCTCCAAGTGATCGGCAGGAATGCTTTCTGTAGCAGAGACATGGCTAGCAGCAGCACGAATAGCAGCTACAGGCCCACGGTCGCTATTTTTGGAGCAACTGGAACGCTGGGCTCATTCATTGTTGAAGCCTTCCTTCAACCGATCGTTCGGCAACGCTTTAACAAGATCATCGTCTTCTCGCGCAACATCGACAAATTGCGAAGATGGCAAACGAATCGCGAAGTCTCGAAACGACAGTTCAACGTCAACAACGTCAAGGAGAGTCTAGGCGATGTCGACATCGTCGTAAACGCTGTCGGAACTTCTGATCTGGACTTCCACGTCAAGCTAGTAAGAGCCATGGCCATGGCCAACATCAGACTCTATTTCCCGTCAGAATTCGGAATCGATCACCACGTCCTTGATTTCCGTCATCGACCTTGGGACCAGGCAAAGCAATTGAACCAAGTTGCGAGGGCCACGCTTCCAAATACCAAAATCTGCCAGGTCTTTGTCGGCTTCTTTCTAGAGACGTTCCTTGGGACATGGCTTGGCATTGCCACACAGAATGGACTCATGTGCGTGGGTAGCAAACACACGGTCGTCTCATGCACATCAATAGCGAACGTTGGCAGAAGCGTCGCACAACTATCGCTCTTACATCCAACTCAGATGCCAAACCAGGTCCACATAGCTGGCACCACGACAAGCGTATCCGAGATTGCCGATATCGTTGGCCGTGCCAAGGGAACTCGGATCAATGTTATCGAGCTACCCCTTGCGAGCTACAAGGCCAGCGTCCTTCTCTCTGCGCCCTCTAATACCGCCGAGTATCTTCGCTTCGTCATTGGTGAGGGCAAGGTCAATTATGGGCGCGGCGGGACTGGCAACAACAATGAGCTTGTGAACCCTGGACAGACTAGATGGAGATGGAAGAAATTCGAGGATCTGGGGCGGGAGAGTGATGGGCGGAGGTGATGATGGTGATTGGGGACATGAGATATTTCGGATCTTCTTCTATTACCATTCTGTAATACATACTCACAACTGTATAAACATTGCCCTTGGTTGCTTTGATCATCTCAATGACGCCTGCGCGTCTCATTGCTCGTGAGGGCAAAGCACTCAACCCCTTGTTTCATGGCTATTCAACCTTGGAGCAGAAGTTCGGATCAAGTGTACCCGACGCTCAACTTTCCACCAGCATCGCAGCATGACAAGATGATAGGCACACCTTGCTCCGCGAGCTACCTTGATGTATCTGACTGCTCAACCACACTGGGTTATATCCCGCTTCGTCAGTCGTAAAAGAATGCCAATCGAACCCAATCGAGAAAAGCCATGTCAAGACTATACTTCACCTCCACAACATCGAAGACCAAACCAACACCGATATGAATTCCCTACCCAACACAGCGTATATTTCCTCTGCCGACGCATTACCTCTGCTGCCTCTTCTGACTCAACAGCTCGAACGGAACAAGCTCAGCTTGTTCCGCGCGACGATTGTTGTAGTCCGCGGCATTTTTCTGGAGCTGCTCAGCAGTAGGAGGAACAGACTGTCGCGCGGAGTCTAAGGCGCGGTTTTGGCGTGCTCCACGTCCACCTCTGCTCGTGGGTTTGGAGCCGCGATTCGAAGGCCTCTGCTGGGGCGGGGGAGGGGGATGTGGTGGTGGTGGAAAGAAGAAGGTGGGGGCCGTTAGGTATGGGATCTGTTGGGGAAGAGGGAATGGGATGAATGAGGTGGCGGATGGGTTTGGCCTCTGTTGTGGAGGAGCTCCTAGGTTGAAAGATGGGGCGAATGGGTTGGTTGGATGCTGCTGCTGGAAAGGAGGCAGGGCGAAGACGGCGGCGGCTGGGTTGAGAGCACTCTTCTGAGCGACAGCAGCTGATAAGTTCTTCGACGACTTGTTGACGTTTGAGACCCCGGAAGTGTCCCTCGCAGGCTCAGCTCCAGTAATCGCTTTCGAAGGCAAGGCCTCGGGATATACGTCCGTCGCCTTCAAGCCTTCCAATAATTCTGCAACCTCAGCATCACCTCCAGCTTCCTTCTCCTTTTCCTCTACCGATGGAGTCGTACTTGCCCCTGGAGGATAAGCTCTTGGCATCTTTTCAGCGCGACCAGGAGGGGCCATTATGAAACCCATATACTCCATGGACCTCATAGGCTCCGTGGACTCCTTCGACTCCGACTCCGACTCTTTCGACTTTTTCGACTCCTCAGACTCCTCAGACAGCCTAGACTCCTTAGAGCCCGGGAGAAAGGTACAAGGAGCGTATAGCGGTTGCGAGGCACGCCCACGCGGGCCTCGAATCGGCATCTCCTCTGGCGGCGGGGTGGGAGGTCCTTCCACCCAAGCCGGCATCTGCGCACCACCTGGCCTCTTTGGCGCTGAGGAGTGAATTTCGGACATGTCGGTCTTCTTTTGATGGATCCGCTATGGGAGATCGGATCGCTTCTGAAGGCTTGAATATGTGGGGTTGGTTTCGAGGGCGGTTGGCTGCGATGTTGTTGATAAATTTGGATATCGGTTGAGGAGGGAGCGTGAGTACTATACGACTGGTTAAGTAGGACTGAAACTAACGGGATACCTGTTCTTGAGGACAGAGTAGTCTCGAAATTTGGTGGGAGTCTGAGGGTTGGTGCCATTGTCCTCAAACCTTCCGATCGACCTAGTTGTAAAGAAGACACCCCCACGTCTAATCCTCAGGCTCGTCACTGCAAGTGTCGTCGGTTGTTGCCATCGCGCATGGTCTATTGAAGTTGGAACAAGAGGTCGTTGTAGCAATATGGCATTCCATTGTACATTCGAACCCAAAGATGGTACAGCTGTGAGCGGACCTGGCTTGCGCTCTAGAGTTACACTGTGTGGAAGGTCACTTCTACAAAATCGCCGTCGCTGAATGCTTACAGAATGGTCTGGATTGTACGTGAGCTTTGATGTGCCAGCTGCGCTTCCGGCCGTTTGTAGCTCGCTTACCCTCTGCCTCTTCCTGCCCGGCCCACCGGCGCTGGAAGCTTCTTGTCTCTGACTTCGCTTCTCCTGCGCGTCGAGCACCAAGCTGAGCACATCATAACCGAATTGTGGGAACTCGAGACACATCCTCTTGAACTCGTTCTCGGCCTCGTGGCGCAGGACGTGGGATCTGGTGGCCCAAAAGGCTGCGACCGGTTTGCGAATGCTCTCGTCGTCGGGGTTGGTCTCCTTGTACACGAAGCGCGCGTACGCGATCTCGCCCTTGGCGGTGGATTGTGTGAGGTGGATCTTCTTGTGGGCGAGTGCGCTGAGCTGCGGAAGGCCGAACTTTTGGGCAAGCGTGTAGACGCGGGCATGGCGAAGAAGACCGACACCGTCGTTGTCCGGTGATGGGACGGAGGGGTCGTACTCCATATTGGTGTTGCCCTGCAGCGCGGGGAAGTAGTCGGATTTATAGAGGTACTCAAGGACCGAAGCAGTCGCTTCCACATCGTCTTGCTGGAGTTCAATACGGCGTCGAGCGGCACGGTCGGAGAACTGGGCGCAGGCTTCGGCGAAGAAGGGCGAGCTCGTGAGGAGGCCTTGGTGAGCGTACAGTGTGGAAGGCTCGTCGCCCTGGCCTACGAGGAGCTCGACAATGGGTGATCGCAAATAGCTGCGCGCACATATTATGTTAGATGCCTTTTCCTCCCGCGATCCTTAGTGTTGTCGGGCGGTTGGGCATACTCGAGGAAAGTAGTTCGGGTTGGCACAGAAGGCTCGATGTCCTCTAGTCCACCCGGCGCAGTCTCGTCGACCACTGTCTCGACACCCTCAACCTCGCCCATCTCCTCATCGGCTCCGGTCTCATCGTCGATGATGACCTCTCCCTCGGTGTCCGCCATTGCGAAGATTTGTTTAGTACTAAGCCATACCGACGGGGGGTGAAGGGCGGAGGTGGATCGCAACGGCGGTGGAAGACAGCGGAGACGACGGGGGAGGAGGAAGTCGGCAAGTCGGGCGGTCGCGCCTTCCCTTGCCGTAGAGGAGGCTGGGAGGGTGTTCCTGTTCCTGTTCCTTGGAGGATCCTCAGGCACGCACGCACTCACACGCAGAACACATGCCACTTCATCGCGTCTCCTGCTCCTTCACATCAACAACAATCATCTTGTACGCATCCATCGACTTCAAATCTCCGGTGCCTCACACCATCGCACGATCCTATCTCGATCCTCGCTCTGCTGTCCGTTGCTGTCCGTATCAGCCAGAACCGCACTGATCTTTACTCCGGCGACTACTACATCAGCAGAGGTCTTTGCCTATACGTGGTAGACTTCGCGCTTCCCGTTCATGGCAAGCTCAGTTGTGAGAGCGCTGCAAGCAGATGGGCAGATCGGCCACCGAAGATGGATAGGGAAAGGAAAGCTCACTTCCTACTCCAGGGGCGCGTTTCAAGTTCTATGAGCACTCCTTTCGCGAACACACGAAGCTCTTGGCTCGAACTCGATGGCGCTGACTGCCTTCCGTGCCCGTGGAGACCGCAAATGCTCAATTCTGGCGATCGGGCTACCACGTTGTCGATCGGACGCCGAGACCCTGGTCGTAGAATGGACGCATTGCTGCTTCCAGAGATGCACCGCCAACGCCGCGTCCGAAAGGGTATTGTTGGCATTCAGGATTCAAAAGTATAAAGGTAGGTATGAATGTGCGGTGCTGGTTATCGATTACCACAGATCACAGTCCCATTCCCAGTCTCGGTCATTCATTCGACCAAGGCTTCATCGGTCCACAAACAACCATGTCTTCCTGCACTTCCTCCCAGCATGCGCCAACTGGCCTGGCCGAGTCGGCTCCCACATTACATATCAACACGTATGACTTTATCAGCCCACAGCAATTCGATCTCGTCGGCCGCGCCGTATTTATCACGGATGCCGACAGCGAATGCGGCAGACAAGCTGCTCTCTCGTTCGCACGAGCAGGCGCATCATATATCGGACTTGGACTTCGAACACTGTCTCCGATGGGCGATTTGGTGAAAGAAATGCAGCTTCTGGCCCGTAAATCTGGTCACAATCCTCCCATTGCTTTCCGGCTTCTCCTCGACATCACCAACAAGATGAGTATCGAGGCCCTTTACGACGCCGTCATGATCTCATTTGGCAGACTAGACGTTGTCATCAATACATCGACGTATCAAGAGCCAAAGGGGGCGGACGAATCAAACTCATCGTACGAGTGGCGCCTCCGAAATACCCATGGCGGCGCGTTTCGCTTAATCGAGACACTATCACCACTCATGTTCAGCTGTAGAGGGCTGAAGACTGTGCTCCACATCGTACCCATTGGTGAACATATTCTGGAGAAGAGTTTCGCACGCCACCGTGCTGATAGTTTCACCGATGACACTATTGTTGAGATGGCAAATGCAACGCTAGCAGACAAAGGCATGGTATCGTTTGCTGTTCACCCTGCGATTTTGGACGTCCAGTCCTCCGCTCCTGGCTTGAACAGTGTATCCCGACCTCAATCGAGCGGTCTCACAGGCGACACCATTGTGTGGTTGAGCGCCGAGCAACGGCAATGGTTGGCGGGACGATACTTGTCCGCAGCGTGGGATATGCAAGAACTCTCGGTCCGGAGGGAGAGGATCGAGAAAGAAGACCTGTTGAAGGTCAGCCGGGAGATCTGGTTGAAATGAGGCACGAAAACGAAATGTGTATTAATACCAAGATACCCAAAGACAGTTCGTGCAGTCCTGGTTCATGCCTTGTGCTCAAATGCTTGCTCAGGAGAAGATTGCACCCTACTTTCAGGTAAGCTTCACGGGGAAGCAACACGTCAATAAACCTTCGAGTCATTAACAACCACGCAATGTTCCACGGAGGCAACCCCACGATGATGTACCTCCTACTTCATCAGAGCGAAGTGTTGAATGACTTGCTCGTCACTTTCACTATACTTTGTTTATTTGCTCAAATTGCGAGGCTACCTCCAAGATTCATTGCCATCATCACATAAGTAAGCCCCATCAAGAAACCCCATCAACTACAACTAATTCCAACGACGTCCAATGCCAGGCCGTCCCTCCCACCCTAACCGCCCCCTCATCTTCACCGCAGAATGCGCCGCACTCCCCATCGACCGTCCACCCGGCTACCCGCATATCGTCAAAACTAACGGTTTCAATTGCTTCAATGACGAAACTGACCGTCGCGACTTACGCCTTGCAGACGGCATCGCCACGTTTCTGTGGAAATGGGATCAGAAACAATTCTATAAATTCTTTGATTGGAAGTGTAATGCTCTAGATTGGGAGAATGGAGGCGGGTATAACGGCAAAGGGCAAGAACATTTTGAGATTCATTATCAGAGTGGCAGTGGAGAGATCAAAGATTTCTTGTTGAGTCGGATGGAAGATACTGTTATGGTGTGCCCTCCCCTCATCCTCCTCCCCTCCCGTCCATGCCTAGGCTGGGGACTTTCTTTGACTAACACTTCATCACCAGGCCGGCTTCCGCATTCCCGACGGCAACGACGAAATGATCTGGGCGCCCCAAGTGATCTTCCAAATCGATCCTGATGGGAAATGGATTGGCGTGACGAGTTCGGAGGGATATTCGGATGAGGCGATTGAAGAGTGTGGGATGAGTTTTGCGGCGCAGTTGTTGTGTGCGAGGATTTGGGAGTTGAGGGCGGCGACAAAAGTTAAGGTTTGGCATAAGTGATACAAGAAGGGGAAGGGAGAGAGGGAAGGGGCAACGGAGTAGGGGAGGGAAGAGGCATGATGGGGCTGGAAGTCTTCGTTGAGGAAGGATCCCTTTAGAGAGATTGCTTTTGCGTGTCTTCGTGGCCGTAAGTAAGAGGGCGAAAGCAAACTGATACTCTGCATTAAAGCAACTCCCCCAGTTCAAAATGGTCGATGCCGTCCCTTCTCCACCTCTTTGTGCTCCTCATCAGGATGATCGAGCTGACACATCGATTCTCGCAAACCAGCGCCGGATACCTGTCACTTTGCCAATCTCGATCCCAGCTGCCTCTATTTTCCTCATGTTTGTAGAATTGTGGCGTTTGTCTCTTTTCGCCAGTTCCGCTGATCTGTGGAAGCCGCCAGCTCTGAGGTAGATGGATTTGATGCCTGGCAGCTTAGCGGAAAAGCGGGAGACCAGGGTAGTAATGCTGACGGCGTACAAAATAGCAAAGCAACATGAGTGTGGGTCATCTGTCCATGATCGATGCTCAACGTGGTCGTGATAGGCTCGGCATGTGGACTGTCGTGGAATGAAGAGCCCGCATCAATCGCGCAACTCTTCGGTCCACGGTCCCCCTCACAGCCGGACCCGACAAACATGCGGCAGTGTCGAGGAGATTGAGAAGCCAATCATCTTTGTCGTCTGGCGCTGGCTGCGTCTTCGCTTCGGGGTGGCTAGTCAGGGTGGAAGACTCGGACGGAGAGAATCCACCTCGATGAGCATCATCCTTTGCCATCTTAAGTTGGCCGCACGAACAGTGGATGCCATCTGCGACGACAGGGCCTCCGATCTCGACGAGCACTTCGGACCTATTGCAAAGTTGTTGCGCGATGGCGCTTAGATGCTCTCGTGGCGCTTGGACGGCCACGAGCTTGATGCGCACGCTGGTCGGAATTGGCGTACCTTAATTGAGCACTGCTATAGTGTCAGCTCGGGGTCTGCCTGAACAGCACAGGAACATAGCTTACCTTCGAAAATTGTTTGGCAGATACCGTTCTGTTCAGAACTGCAAACTTGATCTGTCTGTGTAGCAATGAGCAGCTGGTGTTGTCGATGATAGCTAGGGTTCATGTTGTATCGGCCCGCGGGAAATTCTTGCATGTCTTGGTGTTTGTATCGTGGCGATTGAAGGGCAGAAGTGCCGCCAGAGAGAGCGCCGGTCGTTGAAAGACTTGATTCGGAAGTTCTCCAGAGTGACAGACGCCCTGAAAATGAACGACTCGACTGCACGAGGGCGGTCTTGCCATTTGGTGAAAGATTCCGGTGAGACCGCAGTGTTTGCATGTTTTCAAAGTGCGTCATTTTGGAAGAGGGGAGAAAGAATATCAGTTTGCAGTCGTCAGTGAATGAAGTAGGGCGCTTCACATGCTCGCAGCTCTTTATGCCTCAGGCAAAAGGAGTGCTTTGAGTTGCTTGTCCAACCCAAGTGGGTACTCCTCTGTCCTCAAAGAATGATTCGTCGGAGCTTGGTAGGCACAGCATTTTGTGGTTGAATAGTGATACCAATCTCTGATCTGTCTTCATCTCCCAAAATCTCCCCAAAATTTTCCATCAACCGTTCGTAGACCCTAGAGAGCAGCCATGAAATACCACCACTGCACGATAGTCGACCTGGTCAGATTCGTAACCGACCGTGGTCTTCAAGTCATCCAGAAAGACATCCGATTTAACAGAGGGCCCTCTCGAAGAGATTACATCAGAGCCCTGCGTAAAGCCGACCAAAATCCAAAATTTCGGTTCCTCGATCTTCCGCCAGGTACGTTCTTTCTCCCAACTAGCCATGTAGAAACCTTGCTCACAGAACCCCAGAACTGCGCAACTATATCTACAGAGAGCTTCTCATAGACGATGATCCAGTTCGCTTGCATCCCCAAATTCTATGCGCTTCCAGGCAGCTCCAGAGCGAGGGAACCGGGATCCTATACGGCGAGAACACCATCGAAGTGTCGATTCGCCTAGGTGGTGCATTCGTGGATACAGAGAGAGTCGAAAGACTCAATCCAACGGACCCTTGGGATTTTCAGCGGGACCATTCTCTGCTGAACTGGCCATACTTCTTACGACGTGTTCAGTCTCTGCGCTTTGTGGTGAGCGATCATTTTTGGGCGTGTCGGCCGCCGCGTATGGCAATTCCAATGATCCCGCAGAACAAGATCGCAAGGCTATCCAGCGTTCTGTACTCGTTGTGTTGCTTCTTCCAGGGGCAGAACGAGCTCCGGCAAGTGGAAGTCAATCTTGGCGCGATAGAGGATGTTGAAGACATCATTATGGCACATCATCCGCTGAGGCTGCTTAGGCCAGTTGAAATTGTTGCCCGTTCTTCGAAGGCACCAGTGTTTTTCCAGGCGGCCTTGAATGCTGAAGTGTGTCCTCAGATGCTGGCTCTCAACAGTTTGCCCCCGCTGCAAGAAAACCAGGTCATGGATGCGCAGAGGTACCAGCTAATGGAGAACATCGTCTCCACGTGCTTCCGCGTTGCCAGAGACGTGCGAATCGAGAACCAAGATCTCAGGAAGTACATCACATTGATCTGGATCAACGGCATGAGGCAAGATTACACCAGTATGACCCCCGAACAATTCCGAGGCAAAGCGGGCTTCTTCGAAGCATTCTTCGTTGCAGCTTTCGCGAATGTTGCGAGAAAGCTCCGCGCGAACATGGACAAGTCTCGACTTGAAGGGGTACACAATGACTGGATTCAGTACCTGCGTAATTTGTTGCAGGTTGAAGTGGATCTGCGGATCTTCGAAAGCAATCGGCCAGCGCCAATCAGGAAATCGTTAGCGGAGGTAAACATCGTCTGAGGAACTTGGGGAGATGCCGTGGGAAGAGCCTGCGACACTGGTCGGATTGGTTTGAGCGTGCGCGCTCTCAAGTCGGTGAGAGGGGCTGAAAGGGAAAAGTATTCTATATCAGGTTTACAGGAACTAACCAAGAAGACTTAAAGCTCGTCCCGTCTCACTCGTTGTTTCTCCCCTTCCTGCTGCTTCGCATCCTGCTTATCAGCCGCGAACTGCTTCTTCTTCGGATTCACTGGTGTCTGCTCCGCGTTACGCTCCTGCAACACCGTCCCATCGCCCCTCCGTAGAGCCTGCTCCTCTTGCTGTTGCTGAGGCGGTGGCTGTTCGCCCTGCTTCGCAATCTCCTCGGCCATTTTGCCGTACTTCTCGGATAACCGCCCTTCCAGAACAGGATCAACTCCCACTTTAGCTCCGTCACCACCAGCTCCAGCGGGCATGCCCCTCTTCCCTGAGTTTCGAAGATGCTCTGGGATACGCGCCGGCCGGCCTGTTGCAGACGGCTGCACTATGAGCGGAGGCCTGGAGGATGTTGTAACGGCAGCTGATGCTGGTTCGGTCGTGATCACTCCAATGAGCGAGAGGACAAAGAACAGTGGTCGCAAGAATACCCAGTTAATCAGGAAGATACCCACGTTGACGAAAAAGAGAGGTAGCTTCACGAAGGGTCCGAACAGAAGTCGTCGGAAGACCAGCCAACAGACTGTGCCAATGAGGATGTAGAAGGCGGTTTCTAGGTACCAGGTGTCGCTTTTCTGGGATCTGAGGAGGGTACCCAGCAGGTTTCGGCTGTTGCTCAGCAGTGTATCGAGACTGCCGTATCCTTCGTCGACGGTTTTCAATGCTTCTGTGGACTCGTCAAAGACCTCCTGCGCGAATCTTGAACGTGAGAGCTCTGTCGAGAGAAGGTCATGGGTACGTCTTAGTGCGGCAGTGACGTCGCTCGACGCGTTCACGAGTATTTCGTCTTTCGAGAGCTGCTTCTGCTGGACGTGCTTATTCCGTCTTGCGAATAACTGGTCTCTAGCGCTGCCGTTGGCTGTTCCTTCCTCTGGTTCTACGATCTGTTCTGCTTCGCGCCGATATTCTTCGAGCAATGCCTCTCTTTCTTTCCGCTTCGCCTCTTCGCTGTGGTACTTTGCAGCAAGCTGTGCGTTTCTGAACTGTTGTCGCGAGTGGGACAGCTCTTCGCCAAGCTTCACCACTTTCGCACTGATTCGTATCTCTTCGGCTGCTACGCTGCTTCTCCTCCGCCGTTGAATGCTGGTCTCTCGATAGTCTTCGGCTTCTTGCTTCAAGAAGTCAAGCTCTTCTTCCAACTGCTTCAGGCTCTCGTGAATGTCCTGTGCAAGGTCGATACGGGTGGAGTCTTCTTCGATATCGGCTTGGGGTTTCCACTTCTTCAGTCGGTCTATGAGTGTGTTGGTGGATCGAAGTGTGTCGGACAGCTTGGAGAGGTCGAGGAGAAGGTCGGCCGTGTCCATTGCAGCTTCGTCTGGGATGACGTATCTCCACCAAGAGTTGTCCGTACAAATCAACTTATTCAAAGCGGGAGGACGGCCGTCCAAGCTGTATGGTTGGTTGGCAGATGTGAGGCTGAGTGAATGGGAGTCGAATAGTCGGCAGGTGGTGCAAGTTGTGCTGTTGGCAAAATGCTCCTTCACATGCAAACCACCGTTCGACGCGCCCCCGGCGAGTGAACGTGGCTGTTTCCTATTCGGGTAGTGTAAGCGAGCCGCTGGACCTTGGTTCGCGAATCGCGGAAGTCGCAGGACCTGGCAGGCTACTTCGACAACGTCCAGCTGTCAAGATCTCATTCGAACATTCACTCAGGCCCCGACACTCGCTCACTCTCTCCGGCTCTTCCTCTCACATTGGCCAGGCTGGTCCAGATCTTGATCGCACGCGCGGACTGTGATCCATCGAGAGGCACTGGAAACGAACCCCTGCCTCAGCCTTCGGGCTGCACACGACCTCGACTATCAACGCCCATTGAACATCGCACCCCGTTGCAGCCAACATGCCCGCCAAATCCCGCTTCACAAGGCTCGATGCCTTCACAAAAACAGTCGAAGATGCCCGTATCCGCACCAGCACAGGCGGTATTGTAACCATTGGATCCCTTCTTCTGATTCTGTGGCTTGTGTGGGGAGAATGGGCAGACTACAGAAGAATCATTGTACATCCCGAGTTGATAGTAGACAAGGGAAGAGGCGAGAAGATGGAGATTCATATGAACATTTCATTCCCACGCGTGCCATGCGAGCTTCTTACATTGGACGTGATGGACGTCAGTGGAGAAGTTCAGACAGGCGTGATGCACGGCGTCAACAAGGTGCGATTGAGCAGTGTAGAAGAAGGCAGCAAAGCGATCGAGAGCAAGGCGTTGGAATTGAACGCGGAAGAGGCAGCGCAACACTTGGCGCCTGACTACTGTGGAGAATGTTATGGTGCGCCCGCTCCCCCTGGAGCGTCGAAGCCTGGATGCTGCAACACTTGCACCGAAGTAAGAGATGCGTACGCCGGTGTGTCGTGGTCCTTCGGAAGAGGCGAGACTGTTGAGCAGTGTGAACGAGAACACTACAGCGAGCATCTGGACGCCCAGCGGAAGGAGGGTTGCAGAATCGAGGGAAGCATCCGTGTCAACAAGGTCGTGGGTAACTTCCACTTTGCGCCTGGCAAGTCTTTCAGCAATGGAAACATGCACGTCCACGATTTGGACAACTTCTTCAAGAGCGGCGGAGTAGAGCATACTTTTACCCACAAGGTCCATCTCCTCCGCTTTGGGCCTCCGCTGCCGGACGATGCGGTGAAGAGGGTGGGTAAGAAGGGCATGGCCTGGTCCAACCACCATCTGAACCCTCTTGATGACACCGAGCAGCAGACGAACGAGGTGGCATACAATTATATGTACTTTGTGAAGGTTGTCTCGACCGCCTATCTGCCCCTGGGCTGGGAGAATATACCGTACGTCTTGGACATTCCGCATGACCTGATCAGTCTGGGCGGATACGGAAGGAGCGAGAAGGGAAGCATAGAGACGCACCAGTACTCTGTGACCTCACACAAGCGGTCGCTTCAGGGAGGCGATGCAGAACAAGAAGGCCACAAAGAGCGCCTACATGCAAGAGGCGGAATTCCGGGAGTTTTCTTCTCATACGTGAGTCTACATATCCCCTTGACTGTTGCACGGCTTATGCTGACTTTGAATGTAGGATATTTCTCCCATGAAGGTGATCAACCGCGAGGCCAGAGCGAAGACCTTCTCCGGATTCCTGGTCGGCGTATGCGCAATTATCGGCGGTACACTGACCGTCGCTGCAGCGATAGATCGCATGCTGTACGAGGGTGGGCAGCAAGTCAAGAAATTTCATTCCAGCTAGATGTAGAAAGAGATATGAGACATTTGTGGTCATCATTCTGCATTGCGAGGCGTTCGGACCAAGGAGGCAGGAACTGAGTTTGTGAGTCAATCCGGAAGCCCATGTCGCTTCAGCCTCACTTCGTTGCCTGTGCGACAGGCCTCTCTTCAGGTGACCGTCACTGCCCATAATTTTACCTGGTGCTTGCATCAACGCTTGCGCAGGTGAAGGTTCACATGCACCCACTTTTCAACTTCACCCACATCTAGCGCTTCCTCTCTCCACAACATTTTGCAAAACACCCAACATCGGTCTTTGCGACAATCGCCTCGAAGCTCATACTCCACTCGTCTAACACCCGTACTACAATCAAGATTAACCCCAGTTAACCCAAGAACATCACCCATCACCGGAAGGAACATCTCCCAAAATGCCCAGCGGTTCCAATCAGATCACTCCACAGGACCTCTCCTATGCCATCGCCAAAAAGGTCTGCTCGGAGCAGGAGATTCAGCGCCTGGCATGTGCCTTTCTGAGCTCGACCGAGACGGTCAACGTACATCCTCCATGTCTATAAACTACAACACTACATGCTGACTATTCTGCCAGGTCAACTACGTCAAAGCTACCCGCGACTTCGGCGGTGGCGCCAAGCCGGACAGCTTCAAGCGATCAATCTGGGTCGTCTGCAAGAAGATCAAGGAGGCTAAGGAGGCTGCTGCCGTAGGCGGAGACGAAGATGCTGACGATGATGGCACCGCGACTCCTGCGAAGCCGAAAGCTAAGGGTGGGAAGAAGCGTAAGACGGCAGACGCCGATGGAGACGAAGCTGATGGGGCTGGAGCGAAGAAGAAGAAGAAGCAAGGTAGAGCTACGAAGGTGAAGTCGGAACCTGCTGTGGATGAGCATCATGGGCTTGGTGATTTGGGCGTCAACCGGGCTGCTGCTGCTGGTGCGGATGAGGATGAGGATGGGCTTGACGAGTTACTGGTTTGATGAATGATGGAACACCGAAATTGGATCCGTCTCGGTGCTCCAATTACCACGATACGAGAAGCGCCGGGATGTTGGCCTTGTCTTCCAGAAATCTATCGGCGCCTGGGACATACCGGCCTTCACCAAGAACGTAAGATACTACTGCGAGCTGACGAGATCATCCTTCAACTTGACCAGACTGCCTTCCCACTTCTCTCCATGCTCTTCATGGAAATCAAATCAGACGGCAGCATGACGCAGAGGGAACGGCAGGTCGTGCTCCTGCATCACATGCATCGCAATGTTCACCGGTCGCTTCCAGTTGCCGTGGAATCGGCACGTCGATCCTCGAATCTTCACTTGATCGCACATTAAGCGTGCCAGCCACCGACTTCCGCGACCTCACCTGGATAAGAACTTCACGTTCTCAGATCCTTCGTCAACTTCCACCGACATCCAAGCATCAACATCACCACAATCCGCATCCGCTTCCAACAACAACATACCACCCAATAGCACTCCACCACCCAACACACCAACGACCCATCGTCACCATGGCCATCTCTCTCGAAGGCACCTCTGAGTCGGACCTCAAGCGCTTCGCCGCTTGTTGGCTGAACTCTCCTCTCGACGTATGTAACATGACTCTCCATCCCCCCCACCACCCCTACCACGACCAAACCATCTACCTCTCACTCCACCTACTAAATCCTCACAGACCGAATGGGACGCTGCCACTGCCACGTACGACACGGAGGGCAAAGTCAAAGTCGCCTCCTTCAAGACAGTCACCCAGAAGGCTTCCTCGAAACTCGGCGCTAAGAAGAGCGGTGGTGGTAACGGCGGCGGAGCTGGTAAGCGCAAGAAGAGCGCTGCCGACGGAGATGATGGCGAAGAGGCCCCAAAGGCTAAGAAGGGTAAAGCCGCCCCGAAGAAGAAGGGCAAGAAGGCTGCTGCCGAGGAGCAGGACGCCAATGGTGAGTTATGATTTTACTTCGCTCTCGAGTAGAAATCACGCTGACTGATGTGCTGCAGGCGGGGATAGCGCCCCAGTCAAGGGTGAGGAGGGCGAGGATGAGGATGTCCTGGTTTGAGTGGGGAGAAGTCGACGAGAATACTTGACTGCAAAGCGAGAGTGCCTTGATGCCGAGCTCTAAGCTTGGGCAAGCAGCAGGATGCGAGGCTTGATTGATTGATTAATTACATCTCGAATAAGATCCCTTGAATTGGACACCCGACGGCGCATTTGCCGCATTGATATGGGTAGATGAAATACTAGGATGCATGCTTGAGACTCCTGACTTCGGATCGTGCCTTTTTCGTGCTGGTCTCTTTTGCTAAAGTTGGCAGACAAGTATCGTTGCCACTGCTCTACATTCTATGTAATCGCCTTCAACGAGCGGAAGTCAGTTGCAGAAGCAATGAGTGTGGTCTGGCCGTCGAGATCATATCTGGTACTCTCGCTACCCTGACGGCAGCTTACACTCACACGATCGCGGTCAGCACATCGAACTGAGCTGCGATGTTGTGAGAAGCGCTGGCTCATTTGCGAGACGCCAAGACCGAAGCCAAGCATGTGAAAGTCAACGTGGTCCGTGTGCGGCGCCGTTGCCGACCGTTTGCAAACCCACATCTTCTCCAGCGGATTCTTTGCGCTTTTCTCAAACCGATGTTCAGATACCTGTACGACTGACCTCCAACATGCCCCAATCTGACAAGCGTAAAAGACCGAGGATCATCACCGGCGACAATGATCTAGGCTTCCAATCCGTTCAGCTCGGCCGGGCGATCCAAAAGGCCAAACAAAAGGATGATACCGAATCAGTCGGCGTGTTCGAGGGGAAGCGCTATGACAAGGACGTCATTGTCAAGGTCTTCCTCATGCTCGGCGACAAAACATACAGCGGTCGAGCCTCAAACGAGATTAGAGCGCTAAAGGCGTTGACGGAACAGAAATGCCAATACGCGCCAGAGTACATCGCCGACTTCAAGAAAAGCTTCGAGGGTGCTATGGTGGGAACCGAGCATTATGTTGTCATGAGCAAGTTACCTGGAGTTGGGATCTGGGATCTGTGTCTGGATGGAACAACGTATAAGGAAATCGCTCGCGACTTCTATAGAGCTATCGAGTAAGGCTCTTGGATCTCCATATGTGCCATGAGCCGAACTGACTGAAGAGCAGTGCCGTCCATGCGTGTGGCGTAGACAACGGCAGCCACCACGATGGGAATATCTTGTGGGATGAGAAGCAGAGGAAGTGGTACGACCTCGGCGATTCTCTATAACACGATGTGCGCTAACAAGACGTAGCTACATTGTCGACTTCGAGCGAACATCTTTTCACGCCGTCGAAGCGATACCCTCGGTGTGGAAGGATCTGTCCGAGTGGGTTGACCCGCCCGCTGGGTGTCCTTTCAACTTTGAAGAGATGAAGAGGAGCTTTGAAGACGAGAAGCAGGTCGAAGAGGCTCTTCCCCCGCTTGAGTCGATACCACAGGCTTCCGAATCGGACTGTAGCTCTTCGCCATAGATGCGCGATCTCGATGGATTCATTGCATGGTGACGCTCGAGAGAGGGTGGCTGAAGGCAGTGCTTGGATAGCTTTAATCTAGGTAGGCAAACGCGTATCGCCGCATACTGAACCTGTTGACCTGCTCCCCTGTGCTCGTTTGCAAGTCGCCAAGACCCACGCCAAGCATGTGAAAGTGAACATGCATGCTCGAGTGCAGTCCGCAAGTCCAAACGCGGCAACGTACATCCACCATCTCCCCGTTCTCAGACTGTTCATCACACCTCACACCACGGCTCGCCGGTCATGCCGTCGCTCGAGGATCCCTCGCCCTTGACGTGGATCAAGCCCAAGACTGTCGTGAGCGAGAGCGGCTGGTTCAAGATCAAGCTCATCTCGCCTATCGTGGAGAAGAAGAGCAAGGATGATGGCCCCTTCGCAGCAATGTGGGAAGGTGAAATGTACGGGCGCGATGTCCTCGTCAAGATCTTCCTGGTTCTGTGAGAGATATCCTTCCCTTTCGACACTTGGCGAAGCAACACGCTGACCAACTGCTTAGTGGAGACCGGATGAGCAGCAGCCTTCGGCAAATCGGGAGATTCGCGCACTCAAACAACTGACGGAAAAAGTATGCGACTTCGCCCCGAAGTTCTTTGGAAATTTCCAAAAGTCTTTTGACAGAACCATCTATGGGACCGAGCATTATATCGTCATGGAGAAGCTCGATGCTTGGAGCTTCGCCGATAATCCTGACTGGAGAGATGACGACTACAACTACAACATTTTCGCGTCGGGGTTCCAGGAGGCTTTGGCGTAAGTGTCGAGTCCAGTGCAGAATGTGCTCCGCTTGAATGCTGACTTTTAAATAGAGGGCTCCATCGATGTGGCGTGGACAATAGGAGTCACGGTGCTGGCAACATCATGTGGATGAATAACAGTTCCAGGTGGTAAGTCTCGCGGTAAACCCAGTGTGCCGTGGCAACTCACCGGCAACTGATATCCACAGCTACATCATCGACTTCGAGCGCGCCAAGTTCGAGGAAGATACGGGGAGCTGGGGCTTGAAGTCGTCGAAACTTGAGGATTGGGTCTGAAACTTTAGCGACAATGCACGCAATCGCAGCGCAAGGAATCCTGTATCCGTGGACAGTCCTATCTGTTGGCCTCGTAGCTTCGTAAGAGCATACTAGTGTCCGGGAGGGGAACAGACGGTAATGCTTGAATACATGCTACGTGCGCGGCAACGGTACCCTCTATGAAATGAAGCACAGACAGTCTACGCCAATATAGAACACAAACAGAGGGTAGACTGCAAGCCCAACTCGGTTCTTGACAACTCCGCTTCCACCCAGAATGCTGATGCCTGCCGCTAATGACCAGAGACCAAGAACGCTGTAGACTGGTATTCGAACAATGGTCGGGATGTGGAATGCGCTAAGGATGGAGGCGATGACCATGGGGAAGAGCGTGTAGCCAATAATGCACACAGACTGAAAGAAGGAGCTGTTGAAAAAGTTAGTGAAGTACCGAAAATGGACGGGAATTGGAAGACGTACATGTTGCCCCCAAGCAGCTTGATCTGAAGCGTAACAACAGCTTCGCCTATCCAGATCGTCGCGAAAACGCCGCTGAAGACCATTGAGCGTTGATCTTCTCTCGCCGTCAGGCTGAGGAAGAAGGATAAAAGCAGGCAGAACAGCAAAGGTCCCCTAGCACAAAATGTCAGTATGCGTCCCAGCCACGAGCACTTCGCCTGAACATACCAAAGATCCCAATCTCTCAAACCTTCGCTCATTCCTCCCTGCAATACCGTATCCGCATCTGGCCACCTACCCACCAGTCCTCTAATTTGTCCCACAGCGCCTCCGACACCACCTTGTCCTCCTTCTGCGTTCATGCCTTCTCCTCGCGCCAACATGCCGCCTAGGAGGTATTTCGGGTATAGCACCTGCCTCATCTTCTCCCATACCGCGAGCAGATCTCGCTTCAATGTCTCCCATACAGACTCATCGATTGTATCCATTGGCGCCCTTCGGTCTTCGCCGCCCATGGCGGAGTTGAGGTAGCCTTGGGCATTGTTGGCTGTGCTGCGATTTGATTGTGCTTGTTGATTTGTGATATTGCCTGTTAGAGGCGCCCGGTCGCTCGTGTTTACTGGGTCGTCTAGGTCGTCCAGGGTGGCTGCAAGACTTGTCATTCACGTAAGTCCTTTGAAGGTAGCAGAAGAAGATATACCATCA
The DNA here is from genome assembly GCA_031771865.1 of Nothophaeocryptopus gaeumannii. NCBI lineage: Eukaryota > Fungi > Ascomycota > Dothideomycetes > Mycosphaerellales > Mycosphaerellaceae > Nothophaeocryptopus > Nothophaeocryptopus gaeumannii. The sequence goes on along the minus strand of JASISA010000040.1, from coordinate 367,204 downwards.
TCGGGATCGATCAAGTCGTCCTCCACTACAGGCTCGTCGTCGTGTGCGTATGGATTGCTCGATTGGTTGCGGCCACTGCCAGGGCCAGGCATCATAGCGGCCATGCCTATATCGAGCTTGTTCTAGAATCTCGATGGAGGTCGTGATGTGCTAGGCGATTGCGTCTGTTGATTGAAGTCTGGAATCTCTTGAAGCCAGCCGTCAACTTCGCGACTGCCCTTACGCGGCTCAAACACCCTTGCAGCTCTCACGGGAGTTCCCGCTGAGCCGCCGAGCTTGATCCTTAATCGCACCTCCTCAAATGTCTCGACTCCGCTTTGCCGCAGACATGTAACCCTTCAACCACCCCTTTCACATGAACATGGACATAGCTCAGCAACCACGACAAGAGCTGCCACGCTGCGCCAAGATTGTGTTTGGAATGCTCGAAATACAGACCGCCCCCGGCTTCCCGACCTCAGCGGCGGCTGTGGCTTTTCGTGGCTCATCCGAGGCATTGACCTGAAGCGGGGGACGCTAGCCTGTCGTCGACTACTTCAACGTAGATGGCTATGCAAGTCTCTAACTAGCTGCATGAAGCGGCTTGATTATTCGAAGAGAATGCTTAATAAGAAATACAGGGTTATGCCTTGTCTCTCGCGCAAGAAAGGTATGAATGCCAACGAATGCGTTCCTGATAAGGATGCTTGAACTTGAGACATCGACCACCCGCGACACCAATGCCATCGAAGACGTCCAGCGTCAGATACAAGATCGTTTGAGTAATCTTCCTATGTCACTGATCTATCCTCTATCCTGCACGCCACGTTCGAAACTTCATGCAGAGCCTCTCCTTGGCATTGCTTCTTACCGCGCTGATCAAGGAATTGGGAGCGATTTTCGGCTGAGAGGAGATTGTTCTGTCCTACAAGGTAGAAAGATCTACTGTTTACATACTTGTCTTGGGACCTATCACACATTCCCCGCAGATGATAGACTGCGGTATATGGGCAAGTACAACAGGAATGCCAATAAGCGTTGTGGACGCTACCATGCGCCCAAGGTATATATGGCAGTAGTCCACGAACGGGATATCGAGGAGCCAGTATAAGAAGAATGGAATGTTCTGGTCGTATCGACTCCGTACTCAGTTCCGACTCTGCTCACTATCAGTCATCATGGCCCATCCAGATGCTCCAAATCCAACCACGCCAATCCTCGGCGACTTTCTCCACGAGCTCATTATTGATGCTCAGCCTGCTTGTGTGACGGACCAGAGGAACCAGACAGTGGCCATGTACATGTCGCCAACTCCCTATGTCCCGTTCATGAGACTCACATTTCTGTCAACATAAACTCACATCTGCTATAGACTCTCCGTCGCTCCTCATCGATACACTTCCTCGTGTATCGCCAGCCACCGAACTTTGTCGTCCCAGCCAAGTACTATCCCCAATTTCTTCCTGGTGCGCGCAACAACTTCAATGTCATCCAGTTTGTCATTGATGCAAAGCTCATCGGCCCTCTTGTTGGCAACTTCTACAGGGAGGGATTGGCTCAGGCGGTTTGTGCTGTTACGCCGAACTGCACTCAGTAGGCGTCTGAGGGAATCCTGTACGAAATCGGGCATCGACACTGAACGATACGTCATGTGGTGATTGATGAATGTTAACACCTTCTACGCCCCAAAGAATATTCCAGCTTTCTTCACAACTCCCTTCCACGCCTTCAAGCCACCTTATGAGTACGATCATCATCCCAAACAACAGTAGGCTTCGCTCTCAGCGGCATCAGCTCCTTCGATCCCTCCTTTTCAATCTTCATCCCCGTCATGAGCGCCCAAGTCGTCTGCATATCGCTCTCTGGCGTCATGTAGTCGGCCGGCACTATCCAAGCACGCATGACTGCATCTCGATTGTATTCTAGTCGAATGTGAACCCCATTCTGGGAGGATGAAAGTGGAGAGAAGTTGCGTGAGTTCCAGTTCAATTTGCTGCCGTTGCTGCGTTGGCCTTTTTCAAATCCCAGGGCCGGGTTTTGTAGACTGCTTCGTACTATGACACGACTGAATTGATGATCGCGTTCTCCAAGTTGGCCATCGCAGGCCGCTCTCATGGGATGTGCTTGTTCTCGACTGAGAGTAGGGTTGGATGTCGTCTGGCTGGTGCTTGCGGCCTTGTGTGGCTACTCGACAGAGATAGAGTAGCATTCGTGTCATGCTGAGCCATTTCCTTGGTGAGCTGTCTGACCTGGCGAAGCACGGTGGACGGACCACTCGCGGCATTGCCGTCGACTGCGGCTGCATCCCAGAGAATCTCGTGCGCGTATCGGTATAGCATTGGATGATCTCGAAGCCTCTTGCGCACTCGATCGCTGGTCTGAAAGCCACTTCGACTTCTGGACTTGTTGGTCGCCTCGAGTGCAAATTTCCAACAATTCCGCGCAAAGCCGAGTGCATTCAGCTGATAGAGAGGCTGAATCTCGGTAAGAGCATGTTGAGCAACCTCAAGCATTCTGAATGGGAGTCAGTCTGCGCGTCTCATCCCAATGCTTGTTTAGATCGCCAAGTCGTGGTCTGGAGCTATCCAAACACTGGCGAGCACATCCGTAGAACGCCGTAAAAGGTGATATGTCCGTGCGGTGCGTGTCTGTCTCCCAGTCAGTAGCTGCGAGCTGGCCAGCGCGCCAAGCAGATACGGTGACCAACGTGAGAGCCTTGTCCTTGCAGGTAGTAGGGCTTGATAAGGCCGGACGTATTTGACCAGCGACCGACTCCAGAGACATGCCCAGAGAAATACAATGCGATTTCGCCACAAAAGACACAGTCTTCTCGCCGTCGAGGACGAATGACTGGATGTTGTTATGGTGATCAATCATGATCTCCATTTGGCGCCATGCGTCACTTTCAATACTTCCTACAACTCACGATGTTAGTTATTGCAACTGCCTTCAGGCTGTTACCCCCTAGCGCATACCTTGCACGATTGCAGCTCAGTAGAGATGTGCTGCGGCATGGGTCACATGGTCTACATTGCACAACGCAAGCCCTTCCTCAAAGAATTGGTGTAGTTGTACGTATGTAGCAAATCCAGCAAAGACTGGAAGAGCGGACACAACGTCGAGTGGGAGGAATGCATTTCTCTCCTCCACCGGACCGTGCTTCGGAAAGTGTAGCTTCATGCCCATTTCGCCCTTTAGATCAGTCGCGTACTGATGATAGACCGTCGGCACAAATGATGAGCGCCCGAGGCTTATTCCAGCAATGGGGAGACTGGGAGAAGCTCTCTTCGAACCAGATCCTTCAAGATCTCATGGAATTGTTCGTGGAAGACGATCCATGGTTCCACTTTGACTTCTGCAGGTTTTGTAAGAGTGGCAGAACTTCCTCGTCGAAGTTGCAGCGTTTCAGCGAGAGGTTCCAGGTCGGCAGGCAAGAGAGTATTTGTACGAGATCGCCAGCGATGTATTGTGGGATGCGGCCGGAGTGGAGACCCCAGGAAACGATGCTAGTAGGACAGCTCTATATCAAGCTGGCCAACTTATCGCTTCTGTCGCGACTCGAGAGCCAGAAGAGGCGCCGACGAAGCACTCGCACTGTCCAGTGGTCATCTAGCTGCCAACTCGAAGCCCTGTTCGCTGTATGGGCCGAACGCAGTCGCTGCTCCTAACCGCCTTGACGAAGCGCGCCGCGCCCTGCCAGTGTCTTTTGTGTACATGTTTCGCGCTTTCGATAAAAGCCAGGAGCCCATCGCCACGACGCACAGCAAGCAGTGCATGGAGTCTGTCTTGAAGCATGCGGAGACGGAAGCGTCTGGGTGGGATGCGCTGGGCTTGGACTTTCCTGCTGTTAGGCAGCGACGCCGAGCTACTATCGACCGTGATTGTGCGACGCTGAGACTTCCGCTGAAAGCACACCTCGAGATCGGAGCTGCCGGAGAAGAGGTATATACTTTGCGCCGTTTCATAAAGAGCGATCTCTGCGAGGCAGTCACGCAGTTGTCTTCGGAAAGAGCGTGGAGATCCTTAAGAAAGGCATGGCTACGACCACGTTCGAGCAGCCCTCGATCGGAGTCCTGACCGAAGCTCTTTGGAAACCAAAGAAGTATTCAGCACGCGAGCTCAAGGACCGGCGATGATTAGCGGTCATTCAGCTGCAAGAGAGAGGCCCTTGAGGCTTACGATTCAAGACTTTCTCAAAGGCGTATCCATTCGTGCAACATAGAGTCTAAACACTCATCTTCATAGCAATGGTCTTGTGCGGCTCATAGCCCACAACTCTGAAGTCTTCAGCCTTCCAGCCATCAATGCTGCATCCAACCTCTCTTGATATCTCCAATGACGGGAAGTCCTTTGGCTGCCGCTGAAGTTGAAGCTCCAGTGCTTCGCGATGATCCAAGTACACATGTGCATCGCCCATTGTATGCGTCAATGTTCCAGGTGTGAGGTCCGTCGCGCGCGCAATCATATGTGAGAGCAATGCGTAGCTGGCGATGTTGAATGGCACACCGAGTCCCATATCGTTTGATCTTTGGTACAAAAGCGTATGCAGTGTTCCCTTCTGCGAGCCGTCCGTTCTTGTAGGTGCACTCTGTGGGAAGCTGACGTAGAATTGGGCGAACATATGGCAGGGAGGTAGTGCCATCTTCTTCATGTCTGCTGGGTTCCACGCTGAAAGTATAATGCGTCTGTCGTATGGGTTGGTCTTCAACTTTTCAATCACCTCCGCCAACTGATCAACGCCTTGGCCGGAGTAGTCCGTGTGGCAGTCCTTGTACTCTGCACCGAAATGTCTCCATTGGAAGCCATAGACCGGTCCTAGATCACCCTCCTCGCGATGTGAGAGGCCAACTTTGTCCAGGTACTCCCGCGATCCATTTCCATCCCAAATGTGCACGTTCTGATCTTGCAATGTCTTTGCGTTTGTGTCTGCTGCCACGAACCACAGCAACTCGGCAAGGACGGCCCGGAGGAAGACACGCTTCGTGGTTAGGAGAGGAAGGATTAATGTCCCGTCTGGTCTTGAGAGTGTATATCGATGTTGAGGCGGGAACGGTATGGAGAGCGTGCCGGTGCCTGTCCGATCGGGACGATGCTCGCCATCTTTGAGGATATCGCGTATGAGGTTCAGGTATTGGTATTCTTCATGTGGCTTGGTGTGGCCGTTGGCGGTGCCGTTCTCAGTCTTGACGGCCAGTTGAGGCTCGATGGCCGTATCTGCTTCTACTGCTGCTGGTGCCATGATATATGCAGTATATGTGTGTGAAGGTGGATGCGAGGTTAATGTTGAAGTTACGATTTCCAGCTCAGCACGCGTCCCGAAACACGCGACTTCCCTGCAGCCACGTCCCGGTCGCGCACCGGCCGCAATGACGCCAGTGAGGCTAAACTCGGCAGGCGCCACATTTCAACTTCGGCAAGCACGATCACTTCACGCATGTGATCGCAACAACACCTTCGACCTTTCGATACCTTAGCTATACCACGCCAATATGGCCATCGGGGATCGGAAGCTGGGACAGTTCATTCAAGACTTGCTCCTAGTCATCGCTGCTGTACGAATACCCTGCAGCTGGCGATTTGCGACAAAGCTAACTGTTCTCTCAGCCTGCGTTCGCCTACTACTGCGCGAAACAGATCCTGAGCCGACTCGATCCCGATGCCGGTACCAAAGAGCAAGAGAAGCAGAAGGCGCTCGCTGCCACCTCACGGCTGGAGAGTATATTTGGAAGCCACGACCGCGGGCAAGACGATGACGATGCCTACGATTCGGAGTACGATGATGAAGACCACGAGCCCCGGCATCGCCGAAGACCGTCACGGAAGGAGCTTACCCTGAACCAGTATGAGCAAACGATAGCCATGGAAGTAGTCAGCCCGAACGAGATACCCGTGTCATTCGACGACATCGGAGGCTTGGATACCATCATCGAAGAGCTGCGCGAGAGCGTGATATATCCTCTGACAATGCCACATCTCTATGCAAACCACAGTAGCTTGCTCACTGCACCCAGCGGCGTGCTGTTGTATGGACCACCGGGCTGTGGAAAGACGATGCTGGCCAAGGCGCTAGCAAGGGAAAGCGGCGCATGCTTTATCAACCTACACATCTCTACCTTGACCGAGAAATGGTACGGCGACAGCAACAAGCTAGTGGCAGCCGTCTTCTCCCTCGCGAGGAAGCTACAACCCACAATCGTCTTCATCGACGAAATCGATGCGGTATTGGGGCAAAGAAGGAGTGGAGAGCATGAAGCCAGCGGAATGGTGAAAGCGGAGTTCATGACACATTGGGACGGCCTGGCTTCGGCGACAACAGACGGCGGCTCTCAACGGATATGCATACTGGGCGCAACGAACCGGATACAGGACATCGACGAAGCTATACTTCGCCGTATGCCGAAGAAGTTCCCGATCTCGCTCCCTAACGCGGCGCAAAGGCGACAGATCTTTAAATTGACGCTGAAAGATACTCAGATTGACAACAGAAGGTCTCAATGTGGGTCGCCAGCTTTCGACATGGAGGTGCTGGTGAGAGTGTCGGCAGGCATGTCTGGCTCTGACATCAAAGAGGCGTGCAGAGATGCGGCAATGGTGCCGGTGCGAGAATACATCAAGACGGCGAGAGCAGAAGGGAGAAGCATGAGCAGGAAGATCAGACCTGATGCTGTACGTGGACTGCAAACTGATGACTTCTTTGGTCGAAGAGGCGGAGTGCAGCAATTGGCGGTGAGGGAGCCCGAAGATGATGACGTTCGCAGTCATGGGAGCGGGAGCACAGAAGAGGTGGACAACTTTGACGATCCCCCCGAGGAAGCCATCGGTTCTGGACGACGGTAATTGCATCACCCACAACAGGCTGCTTGTCTTTACTCTGCTCAATTTGGATCTTATAGTACAGCTGCGCAAAGATGGTAGTGCACCTGCGCAATGCAAGCAATCTTCTGGCCCTACGACCGCTCCTGCTCTTCAGTCTTATTATCTTCTCTACTGATTCTCCACTCCAAGTGTTCCCACGTGTCTTCGCATCTTCCAGGCTGGCTTTTACTTCCTCGTGAAGCCCGCTCCTTGGATCCGGAGTGTTCATCCAGGTACTCCTCTGCTCCACCGGTAGAGCTGTTGGATACTGCTTGGGACCCGTTCCGAATACACGTCATTCGAACCCATACGAGCGGTGCTAGCAGTGACGGACGGGATGGAAAGCTCCCCCTCGCTAGATACTCCAGCTAGGAGCTGGTCGATGACTTGGCCCGTGGAAGCTAGTGGGTCGCGCCCATCATCCAAGTCACGAATCTCGGCGGTAGCGGCATCCCACGGAATCTCGTATATCATTTCGCATGGCTGGGGGTCCAACATGACTGATCTTGGTCAATGGTGCTGGCTTGAGGTTGTGCCAAGACCGAAGTGCAAACCTCAATTCGCGACGTCACCTCTCTTCTCGCTCCTACATGTATTCTCGAGCAAGAGTCATTCAGACTTCCATCAACCTTCATTCTGAACTCCATCAACCTTCAGTTTGAAAACAAAGGCACGAGGAGATCTCGATTATGTCTCTAATGTGTCCATATGTTTCATTGGCCGGCAAAAGACGGTCAATCGCGAGACTCGCACGCGCCCAAGACGCGACGCGTGAACATTTGCTCGCATGTCTTGCCCGTCATCTTCAGTCGAACTCGGATGGCTGAAGATGGCGGTGGCACTTAGAAGCACCACCCATCAATCCCGTTGATCACGAACATGCACACCGCTTGAAAGCCGCATGTTACCCCAGTCTGATGAGGTGGCTTGCTTTATGATACACGGCCTATTCTCAGGACTGCAGCGGATGAGCAGCTAGAAGCACTTCACCAGGTGTACTCATAACTCCGCGTAGCTAATCGGATCGTGGGAGTGGAGAAGACGGCCACCTACACCACCAAAAAATGACGAGGCACCACGAGGACTGATCTTTACCACTTGTGGGTACTTCACTGCGCGGAGGAAAAGGCTGGATTCCGCTGCGCCTACTCCTGCGGGTGGTCGCAGTGGGCATTGGTCTCAGTCCGAAATGGAGCCCCACGTGACTCATGCAAAGTAGCAGACTCTTCCTCTTTCCAGTCGTTGCTCGCTATTGAGACATACGAACTCGAGCCGTAACAGTCTGTTTAGCTACAGAGACAAGTCGACTTCCAGAGTGGACTACCACAGTTGGACTCAGAGCGTCGCCTCCAACCCTGCAAATTGAAGACTTCGAGAATCTCCTGGAACTTGCAGGTCCTATTCCACACACCCGAGATGTATGCATTCACGACTTGTTCCTTGACCAGGCGGCTAGCAATCCCACTGCCCAGGCTGTACAGGCTTGGGATGGTTGGCAATACGGAGAAGTTGAAATCTTGTCCCGAGCACTGGGCACTGCTCACTCCAAAGATGGCAATGTTGCTTGGACCCGATGAGGTACCTAGTCTTCGCACCCTTGTCCTTGGGGGTGAGGCGGTACTGAAAGAGAATGTATCTCGTTGGGCCAGCTGATGCCGTTTGAATTTGGCTTACGGACTTGCTGAAGCTTCCATCTACTGTTCAGGAGCTGAATGCCTTTCTCCTGATGCAGATCCGTGCGTTATTGGCCGGCCCATCGGATGTAGATTCTGGGTGTGCGATGAGGACTTGCGCCCGGTCCTTCCTGGTCGACAGGGAGAGCTCTGTATAGAGGGCCCAATTCTTGCCCAAGGGTATCTGGACGACAGGACCAAAACTGTCTCGACATTTGTCCCGATACCTTCTTGGCTCAAACCATACACCGACGAACGCTGTTTGCTGAAGACGGAAGACTTCGTCTGCTTTCGACCCGATGGTGAATTGCAGTTCCTTGGACGACGGGACGATCAGGTCAAAGTCCGAGGCGTCCGTATTGAGCTGGGTGAGATCGGCCATCACGCGAAGCTCGCACTTGCTGACTCTGTGGACGATGTTGTGGTTGAGACTACAAACCGCAGTGCAGACTCTACGGCGGACATACTGGTAGTATGCTTCGTCCCTTCTGGTTTGCACGAACCTGGGGTTTTACAGGAATCGCCTCGCATTCTGACAGTGGCCGAGGAATTGGCGCGAGAGATCAGAAAGACAATCGCATTCGTCCGTACTCGATTGCCAAGCGTCATGGTACCATCGGCATCCGTCCCGCTGAGCTACTTGCCTACCACAGCATCGGGGAAATGCGACCGAAAGCTCCTTCGTGACCTTCTACAGAGATACCGTATCGAGTTGAGCACCAATTTATTCGACGATGCAAAAGATGTCGTCGACGAACGACCAGGCCAGCAAGGGCACCCCACAGATTCCGCACTCGACTTTGCCCTTCGCATCAACTCCAAAGAGCATAAGCTTCTGGAGTCATGCATACACTCCGAGATACAACGCCGAGCGCAACAATGGCCACGGAAATTGGCTATACATAGTGCGTACTTCGACCTCATTTACGAACAGCTCGATCAGGCAGGAACGGCGATAGCTCTGAGCTTGATCGCCCTTGGCGCTCGTCCAGAGATTTACATTGCTTCCTGCATGGAGAAGTCTGCCTTTGGCATTGCAGTCGAATTGGGCATTCTCAAGGCCGGGGCTGCCTTCTTGGCCTTAAGCCCGGCCAACTCCGCGGAAAGACTGGAAGAGCTACTTGCCCACACCGGTGTGTCCATCGTGGTCACGGACGGCTCCCACGATGAGTTTCTCAAGTCAACGTGTTCCACCGTTCTTTGTGCAGACAAACCCTTCTGGGCCAAAAGCATCAGCGCGAACAGTCGTGCTGCCCTTGCACCGATCGAACTTCCACTTGTACGGCCACAAAACGCTTGCGCGCTGGTCTTCATCAGCGGATCCTCTGGGAAGCCAAAAGCGGTCGTGTTTGAGCATCGAGGACTTTACACAAGCGCTGAAGCTCTCGGGACCTCGCTCTTGATAGACGGGAGTACCAGAATCTTTCAGTTCTCTACATGAACATTTGGTGCGAGCATTGGGGAAACCTTCGCCACTCTACTCAAAGGTGGTACAGTATGCGTTCCCACAGATGGCGAGCGCATGCAGAACTTGATTGGTATCATGACTAAGTTTGGCGTGAACTGGGCGTGGATGATCTCGTCTGTGGCAAAGTTAATCAACCCATCTCAGCTGCCGGGACTGAGAACACTGTGTCTTGGTTGTGAAGCTGTCCAAGGTTCCTTGGACTAGTGCAGCTACTGTCATCACCACCTATGGCCAGACAGAGTGTACCGTCAGATGCGCGGCTCAAATTGGGCTTACAGGGTCTACACCAGCGAATTGTATTGGACAGGCTTATGTCGCAAACCTTTGGATCGTGGAAGCTGGACGACCTGACCGGCTTGCTGCGATTGGAAGTGTTGGCGAATTGCTTGTGGAAGGACCGACACTGTCACGGGAATACCTCAATGATAGATCACTAACCGATTCGGCTTTCTTTACAAACCTGTCTTGGCTGGACACTGTCCGCCGTCGCTCGGGATGCCGGGCTTTTCTGACGAGTGATCTTGCCAGATAGTGTCGACGGTACGATATGCCTCGTGGGTGACGAGACAACCAAAGGAAGATCTCAGGCATTCGAGTCGATCTGGGCGAGATTGAGTTGGTAATTTTGCAGGTACTACCAATCAGCACCGTTGTATGCGACGTGATCACCATTGCTGCTGGCAGCACATGGCGGTCATAGCTTTCGTTCCCAATGACGAGAGCACGCAAACCGACCGTACAGAAATCGTTCACTTGAGCGAGCAGTGGCGAAAAGGGAGACTTACCATTTAGATCTAGGACAGACTTAGCGAAAATCCACTCTCCAAACCAACAGTCTCTCTTCGAAAATATTCGCTTTGACGCACAGGGATTCGAAACAACGGCCTTGAAGATAGAGAAGTTGGCTGAGATATCCTGAAAAGATGAAGGAACTTGGCGAATATCCAGCCTAGACCTGACCATACCTCCCTAAGAAATTCCATCTTGACACCCCTGCATTGGATTCAATCACCTCAATACCCGGAAGATTAGCTGAGAACGACTGAAAATCGGGACAGACTTAGCGAGAATTGGCCCTGCAAACCAGGAGCCTCTCTTCAATCATCTTGGTTTTGAGTGCAGGGAATTCGAAGTAATGTGCCTACAGAATGTAAATTTACCTAAGATATATTTAAGATTGTGAGGGACTTAAAGACTTCAAGCACGAGAGATTTTAAGCAACGCCCGGAAAATTCGAGGTATCTTCAGTTCTGAAACGGACTTAGCCAAAATGAAGCTTCAGGTCTGACTACTTTCTCTCATAAAATCCATTTCTATGCCCCGGGTTCTGAGCTACGCAGCAAAGACTCAATTCAAACTATCGAAAACGCACCTAAAAAGACACCCTAAAGGAAGCCATTCTCACCCCTACTTAACCTCCTTCTCAATGATCTTTGCCGCAAGCGAAATCTGCGCCTTCACTAAACCCTCCTCACCCATCTCCGCCGCCTCCTGCAGCAAAGCCCGCACAATCTGCACATCTGCACCAATTTTGCTGGGCTTCACACCCGCCGGCAAGCGCGGCCAGAGAAGCGACCGGATCTTCTTCAGGAGATCCGCACAAAACGCCCAGAACTCGAGATAACGGAAATTGAGCTCCGGCTCGTCCTCCACAAATGCACCTGAGTACGCCTGCAGCATTTGCACGTCTCGGACTTCCGTCTCGTGGCCGTATTCTTCTGCGAGGACGCGGAGAACGGCTTCGTCTAGCTCCATGCCCTCAGGACCGCTCTCCTCCATTATCTCGTAGAGGCTGTCGATGTGAAGGCGGGACTCGATCTTGTTGGTGGCGACATCCAGGTGTTTGACGAGAGCGTACGGGTCAGAATTGTCCAGGGGCTTGGTGAAATACTGGATTTGCATGACGAATTCCATATCCTCCCACATTGTCGTAAGGAGGCCGTATTGTTGACATGCGCGATAGAGATATGCGAGTCCTTGGACGACGTTGTTTCGATTGGCGAGGTCTGCGCCTATCTGGGTCATGAGTCTCTTGAAGCGTCTGAGCCGTGCGGCAGCGTAGATTGGGAAGTGCGTGTAGACTCGGGCTTCGGCAAGCTCGGACTTCTTTGGTTTCGGCTTTGCGTGCTCTCCGAGGCGTAGAATGTTGGTGAAATTGAGTTCGTTCACCAAAGCTTTTCGGATGACCTGGGAAGTGTCAGTGGAGTGATGGAAGGCATGTGAAGAAGAGGGACAAGCAATACATCAAGCTTTCCATCGAAGGCGCCATTGTTGGCCTCCATGTAACGGCGAAGATCAGCCGTTGCTTGATTCAATGCGTTGTTCAGTGGTTCGGCCAAGACCACATTGGAGAAATGGTCATTGGGCACCGTATTCTCCAGGACAGGATAGATATTCAGGTAATAGCACCGGCACATAACAGACAAGGTGATCGTTTGAGGAACCTTCCCATCGTTCGGCCTCAGTTGGAAGGTGAACTCGTCTTCAGGGTTGTCACAGAGCTGCAGATCTGCAATGCTGTCGAAAAGAGATCGGGCGAACGACAAACCTGCGGAAAAGGTCTAGCGACAATTAGCACCAATGTCAATTGGCTGGTTTCCTTGCAGAAAAGCCAATATGCACTTACCTCCGCCTCTGGGCCTATTACATATGTTCGGCTGCCATGTTTCTTTTCTGCGGAATATTTTCGAGTACCCCGCAGTGCCAGGATAGCCAGGTTGGTTGCGTTGTACAAGATGGTGAACGAAGTATCCTTGATCAGGTCCGTCTCTCCGTCGGCTTCTCTGGCACGCTTAACCCTCCTCTGCAGAGAATTGAACAATTGCACGTGGTCCTCGTACCCAAGCTCTTTGAACTCTTCCTCCAGCAGCTCCTCCCGACGACGAATACATCCAAAGGCCATCTCGGTTGTAGCGCAGGCGCAGTCGATGCTGAGAGTTCCCTTTCCGAACGCCACCCAGAGCTTGCGAACAAATCGGTCGATTTCAAGCGTGTCCACCAGAAAGCAAAAGAGCGCCATTTTTCTCTCGCTTTTACCTTCCGAAGCCAACGTGAACGACCCAAATCCTTCTTCACTGCCCTTATTTGCCGGTGATGCAGGCACCACACTTGGCGCCTCAAGCCCGCTCTCGCCGCCGCCACGCCTATTGCAAGGGATGGATGACTTACCTTCATTCTTTTTCAAGCCGTTCAATAGACCAAGAATGTACGTCATGTGGGCCATGAAGATGCAGTGCAATAGTCTTCTCCTGGAACGTACGCCGCTGCGCACCATGAAAATGTCTGCTTGTCCCTGACCAAAGTCAACAATCCATGTTGAAGTGCGGTTCAGGCATGACCTTACCTGATGAGTACGTAGAATGTTCGCGACCACGTCGATGATGGTGTCTGGGACCTTGACTGGAGGCTCTGCTTCTGCGATGAAGTGGGCGCAATTGTAAATCTGCTGCAATCAGCACAGAGCACGTAACGAATTTGCTTTGACAGGCGCCTACCTCCTTGTATGTGACAGTGCCGCTCGTCTTGGAAGCGACGTAGCCGCGTGAAATGGCCGTCTGCATCAACCAAGTCACCATCTCTGTAGTGTCGGCGTTGTGCATGGCGTAGAAGTTCCAACGAGGATCCTCGAGCGCCATAATTGCGATGGCGATTTGGAAGTACTTGGAGTGGGTAGCTCGGTTGTGATGTTGCGCGGTGTTGGGTGGAAGGCGCGGGAGAAGATCGAAGGAAAACAAAGCCTAGAGCACGGGCGTCCGAGTATCCCTGCATCTTCACATGCGCGCCCGTTGAGAGGCAGCGTACTTACCGGCGTATAGCCACTCATGGCCCGAGTGCCCTCCAGCATACGGCATGTGTTGCTTTGCGATCAAATGGAGACTGCTCTGTTCCCACGAAGCTCGCTGAGAAGGCGCCATTCTAATCCGAAAAAGATACCCCCGGAGTGTTGGGAGCTAGCGAGGAAGTCTGGAAGAGGTTGTCACATCAATCGCCCTTGACCGGTCCGTCCCGTTTGTCTGGCCTTCTTCCGCAGCGACATCCAGCGTTTGCGGAGGAAGTGAAGCAGAGCTGGCCACCTTCTGGTGAAAGCGGAGAATGTGAAGCTTTGCGAAGCAGGGTCATCAGACTGCTCCAGTTTGACAGCCGCACATCTGGACTTCGAGGCTGAGCCTCTAGCATCCGCAAATGCAGCTATCATCACACGGGCACGCCGGCATTGACCGTGCATTCATAGTCCTCCAGTATCGAGGAACATCATTCGTCCGGAGGCCTTGCAATACCCGTCATACTATAGCACACTGATCAAGAGCCCTACGATGCATAGCGATCGCGTTGGTCGTGGAGGTGGTGAAGGCGGGATGTTGATGCTGTTGTGAAGGAGGACGAGGTGAAGTCGCGTGAAGTTCAAGCTCGGAGGTCAGGCCGTTGCCAAGCATACCGTTGACCTCGAGCCCGTGCGAGCCCAGATTGAGCACTGGATCTTCTTTGACCGACGCGAATACACTGCGATATGCGATAATCTACGAACCTACTACGATATTGATATATCTGTCAAGACTCTGAAGAGGAGGCTGAAGCAGTGGGGTGCTCGTATTCGACAGGCTCCTCTACAGGTAGACAATGCCCTCAGAGCCCGTATTATTGAGCGTTTCTGGCTGTACTCGTACAAAGATGAGAGGAAGTTCAGTATCTACAGGCAGATGGCTACAATATCTCCCTCATACAATATCAGCGGTTGAGGCGTGATATAGGCCTATATAAGAGGTATCCAGCAGAATCTTCTGAAGAGGTGGATGCCGCTATTAGCGAGGCATTGGACCATGTGCTTGGGCATGGTGCTGCACAGGACTTTGGATATCGCAAGTTGGCCCAAACTATTCGTGAGAAATGGCACTTCATTGGCAGGTACGCCTTTGTATTCATTCACTCAGGCACTCGCACTCGTAGGCTGCACTCGCTGATCACTCGTAGAGACCGCATCTTCCGTATTGCCCGTGCCAAGGTGCCAGCAGCTTTTGAGAGCCGTCGACCTGGTAAACGCAGTAAACCTCGTAGCGTAAGGCCTCAAGCTCGAGGAGCTGATGATGTATACTCTATTGATGCTTTTTGTAAGCTGGCTGATTATGGATGCTCGATCTACGCCTGTATCGACGTCTTTTCAAGGAAGATTATCTGGTACTTTGTTGGGCCGCTAGCTAAGACCAAGTTCTCGGTTTTTGCACAGTACATCATCACGATCTACAAGGCCGGCCGTATGCCTAATATCATACGATCTGATCAGGGCGTTGAAACTCCAATGCTTGCGGACGCACATCTTCTCCTACGTGAGCACCTTGCTAGCGAACATATCACTTTCAGCGATGCCTTCTGGTATACAACAAGCAAAGGAAATCAGACTATTGAGCACTGGTGGGGCGAGGCAGCAAAGTCAGTATTCAACCGCTGGAGAGACTATTTCAATCAACTCCGAGAGGAAGGGCATTATAACGCAGCTCTTAAAGCAGATCGTATTGCCTGGCTCGCAATCTACATCCCTGTAATGAGGTATACAACTGGAGAGTTTGTACACTGCTGGAATACTCATACAATCCGTAAGCACAACGAACAGACAGTTGCTAAGCATGTAGCTGGAGAGCCCAACAATCTCTACGACTATCCGGAGCTTCACGGCGGTGACTTCTACGGGCATTTACTGGATACTGAAGATCCGGTTTTACAGCAATGGGTTGACAAGATTGCAGAGTTTGGTAAGTAGCGGTGTGCACACTCGTAACTGCCGGAGCCACTCGTAGCTAGGCACTCGTAGCTGCCCATGTTACTCGCAGCGGCACTCGTAGCTGCCCATGTCACTCGCAGCGGCACTCGCAGGCTCGCAGGGGATGCTGTAAGCTGGAACTTAGTAGTTCACTCCAGCTGATTCTATTCGCAGATTTGCTCGCATATCTACCTCCAATATCTCTCGAGTGGTGTAATGATATGCTTCATACTAGCGGCTATCCAATCATGTTTCATGGTGGTGAGGAATCAGCATTGCCTGGGCCGCAAAAGCTGCATGTTCATGCATACCATCACCTCCGCACTGCAGCGCATGAGTATGTCAACAATGGCGGAGATCTGCCGGAGTTTGAAACGCCTGCTGCTAGTACACAGAGGCAGCCGAGTGACCGAACCAGAGCAGTATTTGAGGCTGCTGGTCAGCCACTTTAAGGGTATTCAGCGTTACCTCCTTCTTCAACAATGGATCTTGAGTGGACTAAGTTCTGTGCGCAGTCCAAGAAGCAAGTGATATATCACTGTGATCTTGGCAACGTTTTCCGATGCCCCTATTGCCTTGTGCACAATCCTCATTACCGAGAAGATGACGGGCCTCTCATATCCTCTCCACTACTAGCAGCACGGCCAGCAGCTACGAGTGCTGCGAGTGCGCCTACTGGAGCAGCTTCTGGAGCCTCTACGAGTGCTGCGAGTGCGCTTATTGGAGCTGGAGCCTCTAGTACATATACTGGCTTTCAAGGTTTCGGCACTACCTCTTCGAACCGTGGTAACACCGTTCTTCAGCAGAATAAGAAGTCACACAGCCGCAATATTGGCAACGCTGGTATCGATCCCCTCAGTCCTAAGGCTTCTACCAACCGCAAGATCTCTCGTCCAGCTGCATCGCCAGCTCCTACGAGTGCGAGTGCGAGTGCACCACTATCTACCTCTTCATCCAAGGGCAAGGGCAAGGGTAAAGCCCAACGCCGAGAGATTCACTTTCGGTGCGAGGCTTTTACAGTGCTTGTCAATATTCGTACGCCGAAGAACAAGAAGCAAAAGGCTTCAGCGTTGTCAACTCCGGATGTTTGGCACTACGATGAACCGGAGCTTATACAAAGATGGCGACTGGACGGCTTCTTTGATACTTATCAACATATGGTTGATATGCTGCCGAGCCGCAACGAAGACATGCGTAGGAACTGGCTCTATTCTACTGTTATTGTTCCGGCTGCTGGACCAACTTTACAGCAATGGTTGATACACCCGCATCAAGACTCCTTCCTTTGTGTATCTTTTGATGAGGATACCAACGAACCAATCCGCCCAGCAGACACAATCTACTATCGGATGACCTCGAAGAGATGCTATTGCCATTTCATCGCAGTCCATGGTCAGCATTGAATGCGACAGTCCATATCAAGGTGGTAATTCTCGTCAATCGGGTCAGACGCTGGAATACGAAACCAGTCGGCCAACGCGGAATAGCGGATCAGGACGACAGTACTACGAGTCCAGCCAAATCTACTACGAGTGCTGCCAATGCGGATACGAGTGACCCGCCGCCGGCCGCAGTCTTTCGCCGTGCGCAGTTGACTTCTTCAACGTTGGCATACGCGGCTCGCGAGGCTGCTGCGAGTGCTGCTACTGCTGCGAGTGCTGCTACTGCTGCGAGTGCTGCTACGAGTACTGCTGCGAGTGGACACAAACGCCAGGCCAGCAGTGAATTGTCGCCTCCATCACCTACTAAAGGCAACGCTGGTCTATCGGTACGTCCTTATCGCATTCCGGCTGGTGCAGAGATCATTGATCTAACCAGCGAGGCTAGCGATCAATCAAGCAGTAGTTTTAGCTTTGACTCGCCGAGTGAATGGTTCGTCAAGAAGGAACCCAAGGCTCCTATTGTTGAAGAAGATTATGAGGTCGTAGAACCAACTCGCGATACTTTTTCGGAGAGGCTGGATACTATTATTGAGCAGACGGAGGTGTCGTTGTTTGTTGAGGAGGCTATACAGCAGCAAGTCGCTGCTCCGCTGGAGCAGGTAGAATCAGTGCCTGTTGCTGAACCAACACCTCCAACAACTGTAGCTGAACCAGCACCTCCAACAACTGTAGCTGATCCAGCACCTCCAACACTTGCTGAACCAGCCCAGACGCATATCAAGAAGCCAAGGAAGAAGCTGGTTGTGGAGCCGTCAACGCGGAAGACAAGGTCGATGAAGGGTAATTAATTTCTTTAGTTGGTAGATATATCTCGTATGTAGGAATGGAGTTCAGGTTCAGGCACTCGCAGAGTTCAGGTTCAGGTACTCAGCACTATTTTGACACTGCTATCTAGTACCAAGGTTTGCCGGTAGTCTTGTCTACCAAGCTACTCTCAAAGGCGCCGAGACGAAAGCCCACAAAGCCAGCACGACGAGCAGCCTCCATCTCAGTGTCAAGACTAGACACTTTAGCCTCAATGGCAACCAAACGAGCCTCCAAATCAGTAACCTTAGTCTTTAGGCTCTCGTTCTCAGCACGCAGACCAGCAGTCTCTCCACTCGCAGCACTCACAGCACTCGCAGGCTCGACAAGCACACCACCTTCGTCGACATCCTCCATCTCCTCATCTTCATCTTCATCTTCGTCTTCATCTTCAGCCTTGGCTTCATTGGCAAGGCAGCCAGACTTTCCATGCCGCTTGCAATAGGCACACGCAAGATCTCCACGGTCTTTGAACACCATACAGGGCTGCGGATTCTTCTTGCACTCGCACCACGGGCAAGGGGATAGAGCGGCTTTGCCTACGAGTGTGTCTGCGAGTAGATTCAAATAGCTACGAGTCAATTAACTCACCTTCATTAGTCTCCATGATACGGCCAGCCGTATCAAACTTCCGCAAATTGTTCAAAGCTGACTTGCGCTCCTTGCTATTGGTAGACTCGCTGCTGGCTACCCACTCGTTCCATTGATAGTCTTCGACATGCCAGAAGTCGGTGGTGGTAGTAGTGGTTGGTTGGCGGAATTGAGACATCGCGGCAGTAGTATTCTTGTAGTTTTGACGGGGAGAATGTTGATGTAGCTAAGATAGTAAGCAAAGGAAAAGAAAGAGTAGATATACGAGTGCTGCGAGTGAAAAGGACAATAGTAGTACTTACAATAGCATCAGTTCAAAATAGCAATACGGCCTACGCAGCCTGCTATTGTCCAGCTATGACTGCTTCATAACAACAGCAAGCCGCGCAGGCCGTCTGCGAGTGTGCTGCGAGTGTTTTAGGCGATAGCGACGCCTGTATAGATGAGAAAGGGCCATATTAGTGTAACTGAGGTTGGTAGATTTGAGGTCAAAGTAACGTGACACTATGAAGTTGATATGACCCTTAGTCATGAACAGGGCTCTGCCCCAAGCCCGCGCTCATCCCTGCACCGGCTGACCTTCCTTGCATGTTCATATGCGCGACGTCCAACCTCGCGACCTGCTCAAGTTCCGTTGGCATTGGAAGAATCTCAATATATCAACCGTCAACGTCTTCAGTATGGCGGACGGACAGCCTGAAGACCCGCTCAGCCTTCTGCGCAAGTCTATCGCCAATAAGTCGACGCCGATACCCACCACCGACCCAGACCCATCGACTCAGGCGCAATCCGATGTTTCGCTAGCACAAGCAACACACCTGATTTTCAACTTCGACTCGCCGCAAGATGGCCCCCAGCACATCGCCATACCACTTGACCAGGCTACGCGCTTCATCTCTCCTGCAGCTGGCAACAAGCCGCTCGACCTGCGATCCGTCTTCTTCTGTTGGCAATGCCGGGACAACAACCAGACCGAGTACATCCAGGAGGCGGAGAAGTTCAACGGTGAGCTGAAGGCGAATGGAAAGGAAAAGGCAACACGTCTGGTGTTCGCGGAGAAGCTCGATCTCAACACATGGCTGACAGGCGACGTCGAGGAGAATGGGAGCGACTACATCAAGAGCCTAGGCGACAACGAAGTCGCGCGTGCTGAGCTCGACAGTACACTCAAGGCGGTAGACGAGGATGTGGAGATGCACGATGCAGGCGAGGATGGTGCGAAGAGAAGAGAGGAAGAGGAGCGGCTAAGGAACATCTACGCTGCGGAGCGTAAGATGGGCGACCACAACACCGTCCTGAGAGGCGTCAAGATTCAGGACTTCAGTGGAATGCGCAAGTACAGCGCGCTGTTCTTCAACAAGGGCAAACAGCCGGCAAATGCTCAGCAAAGTGTACCCGCGCTCACCAACAACCCTGCTCTACGGCCACCCGTCAAGCCAAACCAGACTGGCCGTCGGCCTGAACCCATCATCCTACTTTCTTCCTCCTTCTCATCGCTGCTCAAGATGCAAAACATCAAAAGCTTCTTGGGAGAAGGTGTCTACACTCCCATTGAAGGCGACGCGTCCAACGTCCTTCACATCACGCGCCAACTCCGCACCATCCACCCTGGCCACAATACGCGTTTCATCCTTGTAGACGACCCGAGTAGCTTCCGACCAGATTATTGGAACCGAGTCGTGGCCGTCTTCACAACGGGTCAGACATGGCAGTTCAAAAGCTACAAGTGGACCAACCCGGCTGAGCTGTTCAGCCATGCTCTGGGTGTCTACGTTGGCTGGCAAGGAGAGGTGATTCCGGATACTGTCAGAGGTTGGGGACGACAGGTGCTGAGTGTGCAGATTGACAAGGGTAGCAACCGTTGGAGAGATCGCGAGGTGGTGGAGACCATCTGGAGTAATATTGAGCAGAGGATGAGGGCAACAGGATGGGGCAAGGATGGAAGATGAGGAAGCCAGGTGACAGATACGGACTTCCGGTGTTTTTACTGCGTTCGAGCGGGTTGGCGTTGAAATCGGAGCTGCTGTGCAGAGCGGCTGAAAAGTAGATCAGTCGCGGCGTGAATTGCACTTCATTCACCTCAGCCCTGGATGGTGGACACTGGACCTTGCTACCATGAGTGCCTACAACATGCGTCTTTTCGCTCAAACTGTGCTCTTCGTCAGCGAACTTGCTCCGCGACGTGTTCATCAAAAAGTTTCCGCTGCATATTTGATCAACTCTCCACCATGGACCTTCTTGGTATACGCAACATGAAAGACAGCCGAAATCTAGAACTGAATGAGGCGCGCAGCTGCTTCAAGCTGACAGCCACATTGCTGGATTGACTCTTCGGACTGCAAACATAGAGGGCTGCGTTACGTGAGCGAGTCAGCCAATTCAGATCTTGTGTGGTTGATGGCGCATAGCTTGCAAGCCTCTCGCGAAGACAGGTCCAACTTGGCGAGCACCTCGGAAACTAGTTTCAGCCATTGGACCACACGTGGCGATCCTGCGACCATTCCTCGTGGCTTATATCTCCATAACTGGGTTAGCGCCGCAGCCACACCCTGAAGTTCCAGACCAGGCTCAACAAGCCAAGAGACACATTTTCTCTTGCTCTCGACGATACCTGTCGAATGAACGACCTTTGCATCTCGGAAGTCAGTTGCCCACTTTGAAGTCTCATGGCTTAGAGGCTTTTCTATGGCACAAGGAAGAGGACCTCACATGCCGTTGGTCGGAAACGTAGGACAGCTCGGAACTTCTCGATCTTGCTTGCCGCTCTCATGAAGCAGCGGCGAATAGTTTTCAAAGCTCAGCAGGGACTTCAGCATCGTGCCTCGATGATATCCTTAGGCTTACCCTTGAACGTCCAAAGAATTCCAGGAAATTGCTCCAATCGCCTCCCTCCAAGTCAATGCAATGAACGCAAATCGGCCGCAACGTGGCCCTTGGCTACGATATCTTGCGATCAGCGCGGTACTCGTCGTCGCTTTGATAGTGTTGCTGGATACAAAGAGTCCATACGCCATTGCAGTCGGCGAAGCCCCTACGGATTATGTAGCAAATGCAGCTGCAATGAGCCGAATGCTCACATCAACTGACCACGGCCAGGCGATGGTTCGAGGCTCGGAAGGGTTCAATAGAAGAGACGATCTCGAGAACATCGTGCTCGTCATCAAGACAGGTGCAACGGAATCTCTGCAAAAGGTTCCCGTGCATTTCAAAACAATTTTACAGAGCTGGCCAACTGTACTGCTACTCTCCGACTTCGACGAGGAAATCGAAGAATACCCACTCTACGACGCCCTTGACATAATAACCGAGAGCATTCGAAACGAAGAGCCATCATTCGAACTCTGGCGTCGACTACAGCAGAACGGCCGAGCGATCCTATCCGATTCCGACCCAGAAACCGGCGAGCAACTCCAATGGGCTCCGACAGGCACGTATAGCCAGAGACAAGACGGATGGAGACTAGCGAGATTCATGAATATACCCATGGCGGTAAAAGCGCAGGAATACAAACCCCATGCACAATGGTACGTCTTCATCGACGCAGACACCTACATCTCGCCGTCGAACTTGTTGCGGATGGTCCGACGATTGAACTCCTCAAAGCCAATATACACTGGATCGCAAGTCTCCATGGGCCCCAACGAGTTCTTTACACACGGCGGATCCGGATATGTCCTGTCCCAGGCGGCTCTGGCTATGCTTGTGGAGCATTACCGATCGAACCAGTTGTACTATGACCACTATGCCCAGACCGTCGAGTTTGGCGAGTAGCCGCTTGCTCGTGCGCTGCTAGATCTAGAGATTCCGCTCATGTGGAGCTATCCTCATTTTCAAGGTGGTGATCCGACGGCAATGGATTGGGCCATCATGGAGAGTGGCAGAAAGCTGTGGTGCTATCCCGCTGTCACGTATCATCACGTCAATGCTGCCACCATAGAAGGGCTGTCAGAGTTTGAAGAGGCATGGACTCGCAGCTCGCGCCTCAATCAGCGGCCGTATCGACATGGAGACCTTTTCAAGGGGTTGATTCTGCCGCTGCTTGATGAAAATGTGCGGTCCGATTGGGATAATTACTCCGAGGACATGGTAGATGATGTTGCCAGCCTGGAAGAATGTCGCGCAATATGCCTGGGAGATGAGGCGTGTCTTCAATACTCGTACTATGAAAACCAGTGCAAGACGGGTAATACGCTCAAGCTTGGGCACACTAAGGCAGGATCCAGCTCAGCATGGATATCGGATCGATTTCAGCAATTTGTCGACGGTCTAGATAATCAATGCGAGGAGAGCATCCTCGTATGAGCGCCGCTTGGCTTTGTCTTCTTTGCGATCCTTGGACTAGAATCCCAGATCCTGCAACTCGAAAATGCCTCGCGCCCTCTCACTCTGCCCATCCGGAGCGATCAGCGTCGCCCTCAGGTCCCTCCTCGACCACTCCGAATCCCTGTCCCCAAGCCCCTGCTTCCACTCAGCAAACTTGCTCTTGGTGATCATAGATCTCACCTTGTCGTATTTGTCACGCGATTCAGCTTTGCTTAGCCTCTCCCACTCAAACCATGGACCGAGGTAGCAGGTGCAGAAGCTTGCAAATGCTTCGACGTCTTCCGGTTCGAGGGTGACTCCGTCTTTGCGTGCGAGAAGCACCTTCTCGACACCTCCAGTGGTGATCGGGGTTGGAAGAATGCTTCCGAAGATGTTGGAGCCGATGTTGTTGATGGAGCGAAGCATTTCGGGAACTTCTGGATACTTTTCCCGGAGCGCGAAACTGCCGGATTTATAGACGTGCAATGACATGCCGATTTTCTGTTAGAATGTCAGTCGTTCTGCCGTTCCAACATGCTCAGAGTACTTCGCTGTCAAGCTTACCTCCGAGATCTCCGAGAGTGTTCCAGCGTTCGAATGCGTCCCAGGCTCCCACAGTATCGGATGCAACTTCGGTATGTCAATCGGCGCTATCCACTCCGAGCCTGCAATCCGCAGACCAGAGTGCACAATCCGGACACCTTTCACTTTGCCAGTCGGCAGCTAATCTTCATGGTCCTCCCTCCCTGTCATATTGATGAGATGAGCCATCAGTGCGCTGTACTCACTTATCCCAAAATCCTTCGTCTCTTTGATATCGTCCTCTTTGGTAGGATGCGGTTCTGCGAAATACGCCGCCATTGCTCCTCGTACGACGGGCTCTCCAAGCCCAACCATAGCATCCTTGAGGGCTTTGTTGATAGGTTCGGAGTCATTGTGGCGATACCAGACTTTGAACCTCCCCTTGAGCGGATCTCCAGTCAAGTCATTGCGATCCGTGTACGTCTCCTGGTCTAGAAGTCCCGAATTCATGTCTTTGACAATGAAGTCCTTGACTCCGTAGTGGTGCGGATGCTCTTGTCGAACAGATCCGAAGTGTACAGGTCGTCCATCGTTTGGGAAGACGATGATTAGACGATCATTGGGCTTACGTTCCGTGGGGTAGCGTGCGCAGAGCTGGTTGTGGAAGGGAGCGTCCGTGTCGAGGCACTCTGGGCTACAGTAGCGAACTTGATGTGCTTTCATGTTCTTCTCGGCGTCTTCATCTCGAAGGCAGGTAGGGCAAGTGTACGTGCCGGGTTGGTCGCAGACTGGGCAGTGAATAGGATCGGACATTTTAATCCGTAACGATATCCAGAAGATGAAGTTTCGATCGAAGGCAAGGTCTTTCGTAAATCTCTTGCTTGTGTCTGATTTGAATGGCTCAAAGCTGTCGGTGTTGGGCCACGGAGAGAGTATGTTTGCCGATGCAGGCCGCGCACATGATGCGCACAGACCAGCAGCTTCTGGAATGGTTGATGCTGTGATTGCTGCACGTTTGCTCTACGAAATATGAAGAAAACACATCAGAAATAAGTTCTTATAATCAGGTGGACGATAGCTTCATAACACAGAAGAGTTAGGAAGTGCCGCTGTCCAAGCATTTGCCGTCGGTGATCATGGTACGAGACACTGTCGCAATGGTGATTCCTAACTGACGATAGAGCACGAGATCTCATCTGTGCAATTTGCAAATTCAATTTGATACGAATGCAATGTTTGAACCTATCCGGTCTTTCTCGAAAGATCCAGACTCCTCTCCCATGTGCGGCTCTTTCCCCACTCGCCACGTTGCCTTCCTCCAAACTTCCCTTCTTTGGCTCCATTCCAGCTCAGATCGCATCAGCTGGTAGGTAAGTACAGTTCATTCGCCAGCTGGCGAGACCAACGCTTGAAGTATTCGTTTCCCTCCAACTTCGTAAGGTCTTCCTAGTGTCTATCGTTCACAGCCCAAGCATCTGTCTGTCTTACTCCGGCGTGCTCATGAGAGACGGCACTCTTCGCCATCGCGTCGGACATGTTCGTTCGAGAAGCAGCGGGACCCAAGCCAAGAAGAGGAAATCGCGACTGGTCTCGCTTGCATCGGCGAGACGCGGCAAGCTGCCACTAGCGCCGCTCCGTTCGCTGCATGTGACCGGCTTGGCGCTTCGACGTTCGTTGCGCGCGGGCTCCAGCTTCTTAACAAAACTAGATAAAAATTGCAAACTGTGATATACTCAATAATGCCACAAATAGCTCCGCACCACTCATTGTCATCCATCGACCTTCTGATCCAATCTCTCGTCAAGCCAGGTCTAACACTACCTGCCAAGCCAGTTCGCAACATGCCAGGAGCCGTGGCGTAGATGTACTCGCAGCCGTTTCCATGCTCAAGTGCAATTCTTCATGATCACAACACAACACAACACCCACCCTCCTTCCTCTCTTCCCCCGACCCCTGCCCCGAACTCCCCACCCTCGGCTGCTCGGCCTGCGAAGCAGGTCTCGGATCACTCCGATACACCACCACAGTAATCACACTCTTCTTCCCATTCCCAACCACACTCTCCTCCTGCACCATCCTCTCCAGATCATCCAACGTAACAGCAGGCATATCAGGGTGAATCTCATCCTCTAAAATAAGTGTCCGGTTCGGAGATGTAGAGAGGACGTCCAGCTGCGACTCCATGATGGCGCGAGCTCTTCGTGCATCGGAGATGATAGTGGTACGGAAAGCTCTCTCGTCATCTCTACGGCACTGGAAGCTGAGTCCGGCGGTTTTTGGTATGTCGCTCACGCCTGCGAAGGAGCGTGGTCGTTCTCTGTAGCTGCCCTTTTTGGCTGTGGCTGTGGTAGGAGTTGAGCGCTCTCCAAGTTCGATTGCTTCGCTGCGGGATTGGGTGGACATGTTTCTGACTTTGCTGCGCCAGATTCTGACGTTGTGGGCAGGAATTGATATCTGGATTATGCTGGCACGGTTCAGAGTGACCTATGTACGTGCGGTGGCATGTTTGCTCAACGCAGAAGGTGGACTTTGTGAAGCTTGTTGCGAGCCTCGTGACAAAGCCGTGAAGTTTGCAGGACTTTTTTGACGATTGCCCAAGGCTGAATTTCTGCGCGGAGAGATTCGAGAAATGCTCATGCGTTCTGACCGTCGATGGAGGCTGCTAGCGGATTTGGATCATGGAGAGCTATATGTATCGTGTCTTTAAATGGCACATCCGGTAGGCGAAAAAGTGAGGCAGCAGTGGCAACAAAAGCATGAAGCCAGTGGTAAACTACGACAGGAAGGGCTTTAAGTGATCTGATTGCGCATGTGGACATGAAGTACATTGTCTTTGTCAGCGCCACGGTCTGGCTTGCTGCTCATGTACTTGGCTCCTGCTTGGAGGAGCATCCAGTAGTAGTTGGAATGCGCAGCGAATCTGCTCATATAGATCGCAGACTCGTCCTTCGTGGGTAGTCGCAAAGCGAGTTGGTATGATCGGATCAGGCGCAAACAGGGCACGTCCCTGCTCTTTGCCAAGCATCCCAACAGCCCTGATACCAACACCAACCGCTTGGCAACATCGCGTGTGTTAATGTTGATAATAGTTCAAGGGCCGAGATCTTTGCCATTTGCGACCTTACTCAGACGATGTTGCACCTCAGCCAGTCTGAAGCTGGCAGCAGTCGGGGTCTTGGCGTTGGGAGATTCTGCCACTATCCGTGCTGGTCAGCCTTGGAGAGCAGGAGACAACATTATACTGCTCCGCGTACCAAAATTATCGTCTGCCGCGCTGTAGACTGCGTGCCTTTCGAGAATCGCATCAGCCGGTATTTGGTGCACGACCAAGTACTCGTCTTTGTGCGCCATGAGGAGCTCCGATCTTAGATGAAAGTGCTGGGCAAGCGCGCTCATGCTGAAGAGTCTCACGATTTTAGAGGGATCGAGAGACATTATCTCGCAAGGCTCGCCGCCGTAGCTTCGACTCCAGTGAAGTGCCCATTGTTCGGCTCGTTCCTTGTCGGTAAAGATGGAGATGAAGGGGCTGCCAGCATGTGATGTGCCATTCAAGTGGTCCATGACGAGGTTTCTGAACTTCAAATCGGATAGACCTCGACTGACATTGGCCAATACCGAAGTTGCTTGCACGCATCCAAGTTGTTCATTGTACCAGCTCCAAGCCCCCGGATAGTGTACTCGATAGCCTTTCTCGGGTTTGACAGCATGCCGAAGTCGCATCCAGAGTGTTGGGGCTTCTTCACTTGCACTTCCAGTACTTCTGTGAAGCGCGATCTTCTTGCTGAGGTCTGCCGCCCGACTCGCATCGTTTAGATTCGCAATGGCATTCTCGATGGCGTCGTCAGATATGTTGTCCTGTTCGAGTGCTGATTGCAAGTCCTCAACCACCTCCTCCACCACTCGGCGTCGTATGCACTTTGTGCTAGCCTCCAAAGCATCGAAGTGCCCGCTCATGGCTGCGTGTGAGTGTTGAAGGGGAATTCAAGAGAACAACAGTCCTGATGACCGGTGTAGGTCGCAGTGGCGGTATGATCGACGCAAGGGGAGGTGCTGATGGTAAAGTGACAAACCTCGAAAGGGATGTGACGGGGATTGAAGATTGAAGGCCCCTCTCTTGTTGCAAGGATCAGGCGGGTCGTGATAAAAGCCGCTGATTTCGATGTCTGATGGCGGAGCAATGTGGAGTTCGTGGTAGTGACAGTTTCGTCATCATCGTCGTCGTCAATGCAGCAGCTAAGGACTGGTCGGCGGCTATTTTGACGGGAGCTGTTGCATCCGATCACCGGGTAGAGGTGTCGTTTACATCGGGCATTCCAGCAATACGAGCACCGCGACCTTCCTGCGACGAGATAACGCTTGCTATGAGAAGTGAACAACGATAGGTGTGTTCTCAGCACTCTCCTGGATGAGCGACCACTACCGATGAAAAGGGAATCAAAGCCTTATGAGCGACTGATGAGTACCCAGAGAGTTCCGGGATGGTTGACGCCAGATGTTAGCATGTCTTGAAAGCAGACCAACGAGAGCTTTCGTGCACTCTTCAAGGTGCCGCTATCGTCCACGAGTTTCCTTTCAGAGCCTGGGTAGGAGGAAATTGTCGTTGTGATTGTAGATGCTTGAAACATTGAGGCTGAGTTTGAGATGTTTAGTATTGTATCGGCCCAGCCCGTGTTCCGCGCTAGGCGAAGCTTACATAACACCTCGTGGAGCAAGCTCCTATCAATGCCTGAACAGCTCATCTTTAGTCAGAGGTCCAGTGCACCGCAGCGCCGTTGTGAATGATTGTATCAATCACATTCTCAGAAGTCTCGGTGTCGCCCAGACGATCCCATTGCATTGACGTCAAGCCCGATTGTTATGTTTGGGTAGACATGATTTGTATCGACAAGCGGTCGAGCTCCGAGCTGAATGAGGCCATCAACTCCATGTGCGACTGGTACTGGAAATCCTTACTTTGTGTTGCTTGTCTCGATGATGTCTCCTCGCAGTCTGAAGGCAACGCGATGCCTGGCTGCGAAAAAAAATACATCCGAAGCTCTGAATGGTTCTCCAGGGGATGGTTTCTGCAAGAGCCCCTGGCCCCTCAAGTGGTCGTTCTTGTCAATCGGTCCTGTGCAATCTTAGGAAAGAGGATCGGCTGGCTGCATTCATATGATCTTCCGGTACGTATCGTGCCTATTTCTCGATCACTGACTTCCCCATCTGGAGATATCAACGGCTCTGCTGAGCAGTCGTTGACCTTCTATGGTTGCCTCTAGCTAACAACTTACTCGCAGGAGCGACTAACGCACATATTATCAATTGAAAGAATTCTACAGGAGATCACTGGCATTGGACAAGACTATGTGAGCGGGAAGAAGCACTTTTCGGATGCATCAATTGCCTGTCGCCTGTCGCCTGTCATGGGCCGCGAAGCGTAAAAAGACTCGGCCAGAAGATCGTGCGTGTTATCTCCTCGGGTTACTGGATGTTAACATGCCCCTACTTGATGGGAAAGGCGAGAAAGCGTTCAACAGACTGCAAGAAGCAGTGGGCCATCAGTCGACGGACCACTCCATTCTTGGATGGGACGTCTACTGGGGAGACTGTACAGGCATTTTCGCACGTTCGATCGACAATTTCGAAGGATGTGGACTGGTCGTTTGCCAGTCCAAATGGGAAGATAGTCATCCTTATCAGATTACCAACGCTGGTCTTCGAATCCGCCTCAAGTCGCGGCTGCTTTGCGGAAGAGTCGCCTTCTCCCACACAGCGGGTCCGAACGTAGTGCACATACCATCGCCAAGCAAAAATTTCCCTCGATGTTGAAAAGGACGAGCCCAATACAATGGTTCAGCGATTGCAGACCCGCTGTTCTCGCGTAGGATTGTGTAAATGCAGGCAAATGGTAGCGTAGTATCGTCACGCCAAGAGACCGTGAGACGTTCGGTGTAGCCTGTCCGCGTTCGTGATCCGTGCGCGGCCGCCTTGCTCGACCTTGGAAATCAAAGACATCTTCTCGCGTCAAGACAGGAACGGACGACCTTTAATCTTCGCTATTGCGTGTTTCCGGCCAAGTGGAAAGACGCAGGGTTTTGTCCGTAGCTCGATGCCCACAATGCGTTGAGGAAGCTGTCGATGTCGAGGAAAGCGAGTGATGGACAGGTGGGATAGATGTCTTTAATCATCGCGTAATATAGAGCTCGCGCCAGAACTACACCTGGAGAGCTCACAGCAATGGCCGAATATGCTGGCTAGCCGGCCTGTAAAGGGCAAATCAGGAGGGTGTACGACTGGGAAGTCGACTTGTGGACAACATTGATTGACAATCTCCTTATCCTGATAGTATACAAGCAGGTGCCTCTCTCTCGTAGTGACTGAACTCGCGCCATGCGACCAACTTAACTCCAGGCGCTCCGTATGTCGCCTGCAGTCTTGTCAAGTGGTAGGTAATGCCACTCTCAAGTCTCATCTCTCGGCGCAATGCTCACTCTGGAGCACCCAGCGTTCTTGGATATGGATAATGTTCGATCTTCGCATCTCGAGAAGCCTGTCTCGCTCATGCCGCTTGAGTGGCCTGCATGCTCACGTCACCGTCCTTGTCGTCACCTGCTTTCGCCTCTTCGACCTTCTCCTCAATCTTCGCCTCGATCTTCTCGGTGGCCTCGTCCGCCTTCTTCTCGATCTCAGTCTCTGCATCCTTTATTTCGATTTCTTGCGCTTCGGTAGGCTTAGCAGCGCCTTCCTCGGCATCTTGCTTGGCCTCAGCCTGGTCGTTCTTTGCGATGTCCTTGTCAGGCTCCTTAGCACCGTTAGTCTCAAGAGCCTTCTCCTCGACAGCAGCGGACTTGTCCTTTTCTTCCGGCGGGTCAATGACAGACTTTGGCGCATCGCCTTCAGCCTCCATTCGCTTGTTCCAGATCTCAAGTAGAGCGCTGCTGCGCTTCTTGAAACTGAACTGGTCGTCTTTTGGCACACTGGCTAGCTTGACAATTGCCTTGAGGACTTTGTGAATCTTGGTTGTCCGGATGATAGACGGCTCCAAGTTGTCATAGCTCTCCAGCTGCGTGAAGAAATCGGCCATTTGCTCCATCTCCTCCTCTTTTGGCGCTTGATCGCGGGACAGGAAGCCCTTCTGAAGACGATGTCGGAGATACAGAATGGCCTTCTCGCGCTGCGCGATCCTCTCAGCCTCAGTTATCTGTGGCTTCTCTTCTTCGCTCTCTTGCTTTGGCGCAGTAACGACCTTCTTCTTCGGCTTAGTCGTTGATTTCTTAGATGCAGACGCTTCGCCGTTCGGGGTCTTGGGCGCGTTCAACTTGACCTTTGGTGTTTTCTTGGCCTGTGTAGATGTTAGCGACAAAGAAGTGAAACAAACCTGATGTTCGAAGTGAGCTAACCTTGGGCGCGTCATCGTCCCCGCTCTCAGTCTCTTTCTTTCGCTTCTTAGTCGACTTGGGAGCTTCAGCGTCTTCCATGTCGATGTCCTCGTCGCCGCCCTTGCTTTTGCGAGCGGCTTTCTTCTTGGGCTTCTCCTTGGTCTCCTCCTCCAAAGCTTCTTTCTCGGCTTTAGCGGCCTGCTCAGCTGCGAGGCGCTCCTGCTCAGCCGCGAACTCTTCTTGCTCCTTGCGAATGGCCTCTTCCTCGTCTTGCCACACGCGCAGAAGCTTCTTGAAGTAATCCATGTCGTGATCCTCAGAGGCGACTTTGTATGCCTCTTGCAGAGCTTTGGTCATCTTGGTCTTGGGCAGCGTCTTGCACTCCTCTGGGTCGAGCGGTGTCAGCGCAGTATTGACCATCCATTGGCTGTTGAAAAGATTGTTAGCATTGTCTGCATGCGATTAGCGATCGCCTGGTGTACTCACAATTCGTTGGTGTGCAAGAACATGATGGGGAAGGTGCGCTCCTTGGCGTTCTTGCCGCCTTCCTCAAAATCGGCACGCAAGCTGCCATCGGGGCGAGCAGTAGACACTGGGCGCGAGGCGAGAAGCGACTCTGGCAGCATCGACTCGTCGCAGATGATAGCGGGCCATGGAGGGTATCCCTTCAGACGTGCCCAGTAGAACTCGCCCGGCTTGCACTCGAGGCGCAGAGTCGGCATCGACTTCTTCTTATTGAGCTTCTTCGTCTTGTGTTCGGGCACGCCGCCGATAGACTTCCTCTTCTTGTCTTTGCTCCCTGCCGGTGTGCCGTCGGTAGGTGGTTCTGACGACGCGGGCTCGGCATCCTGCGCCTTCTCTTCGTCGGCATCAGGCTCTTCAATCTTTGCATGCTCGACGTCGGCCTGGGTCTCCTCTTTCTTCTTTTCGGGAGCCATGGCCTCTCCGTTCGTCTGGGCCGGCTCGGCGGACTCGGTTGGGGCGTCGACGATAGGCTGTTTGGGTCTCGGCAACGGGGCGTCGATCACATCTGACGTGACGACGGCACTTACAGCCGGTGCCTCTGCGGGCGTGCTACTGGCGACCTCGTCTGCCATCGCGTGGTCTAGAAGCGCGAGTCCTCGTAGGTGGTGAAAGGCTTTGCGACGCGATGGGCGCCGTTATCAACACGCGTATGGGCACTCTATCGCACTCGCAATGGGCGCCAATGAAGAAGGGTGATGGGGTGTGCAGCTGTTCGACGTGCGGGTGATGCAGCGTCGACGCGTTGTTGGTGGTTGATGACGATGTTGTGTGGAGGAAGTAGAAGCGGGAAGGCGAGCGAGGACTTCGTGAGAAATGGGTTTGGGCGCTTGGGCCAAGGAGCGTTGGCGGATTCACTAGATTTCCAAAGTAGCTGCTGGAACAAGTGAACGCTGTGAAACACCCACAACAGAAAGTGAATTCCAGAGAAAGTGAATGAGCAGCATGAGACGGCTCTTGAGATACTCCTCGTATGTATTTGATCGAGTCTTGTGAATGTCCGTCGTGAAAACAGGTGCTTGGCAGCTCCGTCGTGCTTGCGATCCAGGTTGAACCGGAGCTCCCAATCAGAAGTGGCGCCCATCAACACCGCGGTGGACCCAACGACCAGCAATTTCGCCGTGACTCTTGCTCGGACTGTGCACTCGTACATCGCCTCCGTCTCTTCTTTAGCATCGCACTCTTGGTGAACACTTCGACCAGATCGCAGGGAAGGCCGCGATGTCTTGGCGTGGTCTGGAGCTTGGTGGCGTCACTGGATTCTGCGACCGAGCTGACGCAAGCTAAATTGCGCCCGAGAGTT
The DNA here is from genome assembly GCA_031771865.1 of Nothophaeocryptopus gaeumannii. Taxonomy (NCBI): domain Eukaryota; kingdom Fungi; phylum Ascomycota; class Dothideomycetes; order Mycosphaerellales; family Mycosphaerellaceae; genus Nothophaeocryptopus; species Nothophaeocryptopus gaeumannii. The sequence goes on along the minus strand of JASISA010000040.1, from coordinate 334,632 downwards.
GTATCTTCGACACCCCGCTCGAACGCTTGGAAGCCGGCTGCGACAGATGTATCGTCGCTTGTCCCCTCATTCTGAAGATGCTCGATCTCTTTTTCTGTGCTTGCTGTGCAGTCTTGAGCCCATCGGTCATGGCTTGGGGCACAGCGGTTGACCAGCATTCCAGTCGAGCTCTCCTCAGCTCAACACTCCAATGTGGAATATGCTCGATTGCAAGTTTTCAGAAGCTACTTGCAGGCGACGGACAGATCCTGGATGTGCCTCTTTCGAGAATGTCCGTCTGAACACCCTGTCTGAGTATGCGTATGTAGAATTCCAGAGAACGTGAGATTGGCCAAGCGGCATCTTTCTGCGTAGACTTGAATGAAATGCGAAAAGACGAGCAACAACCTACACTTCATCAGTAGCATCTCACGGTGTTCGTTGCTCACTTTGGCTGAGCAAGGGTCTGGTCGTGTCGTTCCTCAAAATAGTCGAAACCAGGCCAGCAGTAGACATAAGAGCTTTTGACGACGCAGCGGTGGTCTGCAAGTACGCTGGTTCGTTGACCGTCGGTCGCCCCCAGATCAAACCCTGTCACGAGGCAGCCAGCAGGTACGCAGTGGACTTCGCGGCCTTGATTGAGGGTCTCGGAGTAGTCCCAACCGCTCCATTACGCACGATCAAACAGCGAATACGTGCTCTTCCGATGGATTTTGCCAGAGTCTCAGGCGGGAGTTATGCTGATTCGACCGCAACTGGCAGAGGGTGTAAGACCAGACCTGCCCAAATCTACCAAGCAGAATCTTTCCTCATGGCTACGCGCGGATGTATCATCCCGTCAACGATGGTGATGGAGTCGTCGGACGGCGCATCGTCGTCGGTGGTAATGGAAGGGTGTAATTGCGACCGGGTCTTGTCTTTGGCGTCTATCGGCCGGCGATCTTCTTCTTGACAGTTTCGATCGGAGTTGGAAGTTGCTCACAGCAATTTAAAAGTCATGTGGGTAATGCCTGTCGGTCACTCGATGTCTCGTCGACGTTGTTGATGAGTCGAGAGTGCAGAGGTGCTCTTGCAAGCAGAGGTTCACAGGGCAGGGCAGTGGAGGTCTGGGCATCGAGCCGCCGCCAAGCCTCTCTCTCACACTTCAGCCTCCACTTGAACACCGCGCTACACTACTCATGCAATGCCATTTCATTTCTCGCGCTGATGAGACTCTCATTCATTGCTCACTCAACTTGCACAGGCCTGTTCTATGATATCGGTAACTCGTTCCTGCCTTAGGCACACTCCACTCTTATCAAGCGTCGGTCGGGCCGAGATAGCTGCTGACTCCGCCTATCGAAGTGGCATAGACAACGTGGACCTGCATCACTGACGCGCGATGTATGGGTGCTATGGCATGTAGCTCCATCACAGCATTCTGTGAGATACCAGCTTTGGTGAGGCATCTCTCGTCACTTCCTTTGCATTGCGTCCCTCTTTGCTTTGACTTCCGTTAACAACCAGCACCACCACTACAACCCTCTCCACCAACATACCAACAATGGGCGGTGGACCAGCAAAAGACCACCTCCTCGCCGTCCTCCCCTTTCCCGAACCCAAGGAAGTCATCTCCTCCCTCGAAAAACAATTCCCCGGCCTCGAAATAACCTACATTCACCTAACCTCTCCCCGTCTAACCTGGTCCGATGCCTCCCAAGTCCCCTCCCACCTTTGGAACTCCGCAACCGTCCTCGTGACCATCGTCACCTTCCCCGATCCCTCCGAAGCTCCCAACCTCGAGCTCATCCATCTCGCTTCCGCCGGAAGCAATCAAATACAAGACAAGAAGATATACAAAGAGACGGACATCACGGTTACGACTTCCTCGGGAATTCATGGCCCGCAGATTGCGGAATGGGTTATCATGACTGGCTTGGTGAGCAGTCATAAATACAATCAACTCTACGAATTGCAGAAGAAACGTCAATGGGGAGACAACCACTCCGGAACTTACAACAATGTCCGCGACTGGGTCGGTCAACGCCTCGGCGTCTTAGGCTACGGATCTATCGGTCGCCAAGTCGGTCGTGTAGCTCATGCGATGGGTATGGAAGTCGTAGCATACACTGCCACGCCTAAAGATACGGATGAAAAGAAAAAAGACGGTGGGTTTGTTGTTCCTGGGACGGGTGATATAGATGGACATATTCCCGTTGAATGGTATTCTGGCTTGGAGAAGGAGAAATTACATGATTTCCTGAAACAGAATTTGGATTGGTTGGTTGTTAGTGTACCTTTGACCGACCAGACGAGACATTTCCTGGGAAAGGAGGAATTCGAGATCCTCTCCAACAAAGGGAAACGACCAGCGTTTGTGACGAATATTGCGAGAGGACCGATTATCAACCAGCCGGACTTTATTGTTGCGCTGACGGATGGGACGCTGGCGGGAGCGGCTGTGGATGTTACGGATCCAGAGCCGCTGCCGGAGGATAGTGAGCTTTGGGGTTTGGAGAACGCGATTGTTACGCCGCATGTGAGTGGGAATGGAGTGGCGTATACGGAAAGGACGTTCAAGTTGCTGGAGATTAATCTGGAGCATAGACAAAAAGGAGAGAGATTGATCAACGTGGTGAGGAGGTCGAGAGGTTATTAGAATGATACGATCTGTATATGATCCGATATTGACTCGTCCTGTACATTTTGCACTCCAGCACACCCCGCTTTTTTCTTCCACTGCTACTCAGGCTCTTGATCTTTGAACTTCTCCTTCAGCCCGGCCACATCAATCCCACAAACCTCCGCCTTCGCTACAATCGCCTTCGCCTTCCCCACAACAGGCACGTCAATCATCTTCCCATCCAAGGTCCACGCTCCCCTGCCTTGCTGATCAGCCTTCGCATCCGCAATAACCACCCTCACAGCCCATTCCGCCTCCTGCTGACTCGAACTATACACCTCCTGCACCACCGAAACCTGATCAGGATGAATACACTGTTTCCCATTAAATCCAAACCTCTTCCCATTCTCACTTTCCTCACGGAGCTGTTTCTTCCCTTCCTCCCCACGGAAAGTGGTAGAGACAAGATCGATGGCCGAGGGCAGGTTATGTGCTCGTGCGGCTGTTACGATGGCCGAGCGGGCGTACATGAATTCGTGCAGGGATGGGGTGCGGGTTAGGGATAAGTCCATTGCGAAGTCCTCGGCGGCGAAGGTCAGGCCGGAGAGGTACGGGGATGCTTTGCAGATTGCGTTCAGGTCCATGACGGAGCGGGCGGATTCTACTAGGGCGACGATCTTGACTGGGTTGGTAGAGTTGGCTCCATGTCGCTCGGGCAGCATTTGTCGGAGGACGTCCGTGACGAAGTGGAGGTCTTTGGGAGCGTCAACTTTGGGGATGACGATGCAGTCGAGATTCTTTCCTTTCAGAATGGAAGTGAGATCGTCCAGAGCGTAGCCGGAGTCTACGGCATTGATACGGACGGCTTGTTCCCGAATTCCTGAGGCGCGGTCCCGGTTCAGGATTTCGAGGACGTTTTGGCGACCTTCAGGTTTCTTGGAAGGAGTCACGGAGTCTTCGACATCGTAGCAGATTGAATCTACGGCTGGGATGGAGCGGGATTTTTCGAGGAATCGCATTGAGGAGCCGGGGACTGGAAGACGGATCAGGACGAGGATAACTTGAAAGGATCACAAAATGTGCTGCACTGATCTTCGTGCGGCATCTTGAGGAATGAAATACATGGAAACATACCATATAGCTGTGCCCGGCGGATGGCCTGCTTGGCTGTATTTGCCGCCGCCATATTGATTAAGATGTGTGATTTTTGCGATCAATCTGATGACTTTGAGCTGCGTCTGAGTCCCCGGCTCTGCTCTTGAAGATTGGCGAAGCGGGTTGCTCAGACAATGTTGATATCTTGAGAGTCTGGAGCTTCGAATAAGAGTGACGTCCGCTACCGGAAATAAGAACCTCGGGATGTCAACTTGCGGTTAAACTCAATGGCTGTGGGGCAAGTCAAATTAGAATGAATACTTGATCGGCTCCAGTCAATGTCGAAAGCAACCTCAACCTCACGCGTCTCACGCGTTCCGGTCTTCTACCTCAACAAACCCACTTTATCAGCGACATCAATGGCGTTCTTCAATCACGACTCTTCGCAGCCTCATGGCGAGGCGAGGGGGTATCTGAAGCTTCTTAACAAAAAGCGTATGGCGGTGACTCCCAGCCGCTAGCCATGGCACTGGACGCCTGATTACGAGCATCTATATGTCTGCCCAGAGAAGCACTTATCCAGTAACACTGGAATTTGACATCCGGCGAAGAACAGTGAACCAGAAACCGGGAACGGGATGCTGGACTGATCAGTACCTAGACCGAGACCTTACCCTTCTGGTATCCGAGTTCTACTTCCGAGTACCGACCAGTGCCTGGCTTGGCTTTCCCACGGCCGTTCAATATTTTCTCGCCACCGTGACAGAGAGCCATTCGCGGCTATGCCGTGTCTTCGTCAGGTGGATTTAGAGACCTTGGAGCATTGGTACACGACGCAGCCTCCGCTGCCATGGCCCGGACATACTTTCCTTCGTTGCGTTGATCTGCGAAGTCTACAAGACCGCCCGCGGTATTGTCCCGGGAAAGGCCCAAGAAACCTTTTCTTCACATCCAGAGAGAAGTACGATTCCTGGCTTAGGGAGACAAAGGTAGGTAACTTTCCTAGCGGCTGCGAATGCGAAGACCACAGTACTAAGCTATCCTAGGATGAAGACATTGCGGATGACGCCTGGATTGTTGGACTACTAAATTACAGTCGAGACGAATACTTTCGAATGTTTCCATACTGGTGAGGTGGTTGCCAAGATCAGTGCGTTATGCAACCTGCTCTCTTCTATTTCACTTCCACTTTGAAGTGGTCTCTGGTATCTGGAAACTTCATGGCACCTTGAGCCTGCCGTATGCGCTTGCCAAAGACCTGCAAGAAAGAGGAATCAGCATCGCTGCTGCAGTGATGCCGGACTGGACTCCAAGCGCCGTGGCAGGCCCAGCTGACGACACCCATGGAATCATAATATATGTTGCCATGAAGCCGCCAAATGTTCGCCCAACGTTTATCCAAGCTCCGACTTCACCGCTACCTTCGGGATAACTGTCGAGCAAATATGCGTTGATCGCCGTTGTTGCAATCAAGATCCCCGAAACCTGCATGGCCCCGGACACTGCAAGATATGCCCAATGCCACCGGTACTGCAAGGCAAAGCCTATCACAATCAAAGCCACAAACATCAGTATACCTGCAAAGTAGCAGATTGTCAATCGAGCCTCAGGATCTATTCGTCCTCCGTGCCGACGCGCATACATGCTTCCGAATAGATCATGGATCCAGTGACCAAAAATATCACCCAGCATAGATCCTGTCAAGAAAGAGAAGTAGAAGAAACCGAGACTCTTCGGAGAGAAACCGTAGAAGTTGGTCAGCCAGGTCAAAATCGTTACATTAACGCCGATAACCCAGGCGAAGTTCAGAAAGTAGTAAACGGTGATTAGTGCAACGGGCACTTTGAGGACTGCGATTGCGGGTCGAGAGATGGAAGGTAGAAAGGCACCTTTCGGAAGCCGCTCGATATCTATCAGCCGGAGTATCCATGATCTCCGAGATGGCTGTTGTTCGCTCGGAATACTTTGGTCATAGTACGTCTCGTCGATCAGTAGCATGAGCAACAGGCCGACAGCGTTCAAGATCGAGTAGATCCAGTACGCCCATCGCCAACTCAGCTTCCAAATGACGAAGGCCGCTACGAACGGACCGAGGTAAGGCGATAGGATGATGCCTCCAGTCCACAAGTTGATCTTCCTTGGATTTTCATGAAAGAAGAACATGTCTTTGATCCACATCAGTCCGCCCGCTTGAGCCGCAATAGCAAAGAAGCCGTTCAGGATCCTCGCTGCCAGGAACGAATCGAAAGACTGCGCTGCGCCGCACCAAATTCCGGTCCCAAGAGCGAGCAGCTGAAACCAGAATAACACCGGTAATCTCCCGAAGTACTCGGAAAGAGCAACCGCGAAGAGACCTCCAGCACCGAGGCAGAAGAGATTGCCAACGAGGTTATGCTGGACGGTATTCTCCGGCAAATTCCATTCTTTTGCTTGTGGTATGAGCGTGACGGCAGCAGTGCTACTTCCATAATCAGGCAATGAGGCCAGAAAAGTGATAACGAAAAGGACGGTGTGCTTCTTTCGACTACTCCAGTTTAATGGATCGTTCGGACCGTCGGTGGGCTGTGGAATCAAGACTGTGTGCCCATCCGCTGCCGTCTTCAAAGGGCAATCGTCTTTATCCACTGCATCTTTCGCCTCGATGTAATATCCGGAAGCTGCAGTTCCCTGCTCTAATTGTGGCATCGAATTGTCCAGTGCCAAGTCCATTCGCTCCTCATCCTCCTCTCTCTTCATGTCTGTGGTCATTCTCAGAGGGGCAATCTCGTATCTGCGCTTGAGGGTATGCAGACATGCCGAAAGACATGTTCTTGTTTGATGAAATACTGTCGGGGAAGTGCATACAAATTGGAATTACGCTAGCCTTCGGCTGCAGAGTGACGCCCTAATGCTGCACATCCTACGGGAGGAGCCTGTATCAACCAAGGGTCCGCAACTTCATCCTTCAGTCGGCCGTCAATGTCAATCGTTGCCGACAATGGAAATCAGTAAGCAACCTGATCAAGGATGATGCAGGGCCTTGCGGCGCCGAAAGAGTGCTGTACGTATGCGTACAAGATTGCTGCGGCGCTATGACGGGCGGCGCGAGAATGATGAGTGCGACCGCTGGACTGGTTCAGAGGAACGCACTCGCTTCGGACTGTTGGCGCGAGTCCATTGTGTGCTTTCAGGGCTTTATAATGCTCTGCGACTTCAAACAGAACCGTGAAGGAGACATGGGGTTTCCGCTGTGGTTAGGAGAGGCCGAGGACATCTGCACGTGCAAAGAAGCCATGATCCGAGCCCTTTCAGACGAAATCCTTTCCCGTCGAGCCACCCAAAAATCCGACGATCATGACAAGCAATTGGCTCAAGACGGCAGCGCTCCTGGAAAGATTGGAAGGAGTTCGAGATGCAGCTGAAGGCGACCCTGTGGCTCACACACGGCTTTTGGACGAGATTCATCGACTTCAATGCCTGGCCGAAACACCTGTAGAGAGGCTCTATGCGTACGAGATTCTATATGCTCGAGAACCTCTGTATTCAAATTGCGATCGCGCTCGGCATACTGCAGGCCGTTATTGCGAAGCATGGCAGTGTCGTGACAGCCGAGCGACTGTCCCAGGACACTGGTTTCGATGAGCTCCTCATTATCAGAACGATGAGACTGATTACATATGCTGGCGTATGCTCAGAGACGGCACACGCAACATACGCCAGCAATGATACCACATCACTGATCGTTACCAAAGGCTATATGGGCGGAGAGAAACATCACACTGACCTGACCTTCGCTGTCGGTCCAAAACTTATTGAGATGATTCGCAAAGATGCTTTGCACCAATTTTCGGAAGGCCCAGATCAGAAATGCCCCTTGGAGTATACCTACGGCCTGCCAATATTCGAGCTCTTCCAAAATGATCTCGAGCAGAAAGAAGCCTTTGACGACTATATGGCGATTCGGAAATATGCGGAGGCTCCTCAGTTGTTTGAGATATATTCCGCTGATATCGAGCTCACCGAGGACTCATTCGGGGTGGATGATGTGCTTGTCGTTGATGTGGGAGGCGGCTTCGGACATGAGTTGCAAAAGTTTCGGGAGCATTTTCTGGATGCGAAGGGAAGGCTCATACTCCAGGATCTCCCGAAGACGTTTGATGGGATGGTGGCAAAGCCGAAGGGCATCGAGTTTCAAACGCATGACTCCTTCACGCCACAACCGATTAAGGGTAAGATTGTCCTGCTCTCGGCCCTAACCTACTCGATCCTCTTGCTAATCAATTGCACAGGTGCTAAAGTCTACTATCTACGCAACATCACGCATGACTGGTCGGACAAGAAGTGCGCCTTGATTCTGTCGAACATCGTTGAAGCAATGGCCGCAAGAGATCCCGAATCCTGATCGATGACTACGTTTTGCCTGACACTGGAGCCGATCGACGCGCAGCTGGCATGGACATCTTAAAGAAGATGTTCGTTGGCGGTATGGAGAGGACCAAGATACAATGGGAATCTCTGCTAGTTTCTGTCGGACTTGAGATTGTGGAGCTCTGGTCGCCTGAGACGGGGCTGGAATGCGTTATAGAGGCTAAGGTGAAGAGCTGATTGGTCTCGTCACAGGGGTGCAGGAAACAAGAAACAAGAAATAGGCACACTTTAAGAAGCACACTTTGCTCCAAACAACCCAACAATCGAGAACACCTATAGACATGGCAGCGCTAGAACTATCTGCCTGCCGAACATCATCTTACGATCTCAACAACATCTACACGTTCGTGGCCGAAGATGCCCCTGCAATATGGACGTACAAACACCACTGGCTCTTCCCTTCCTTCCCGGCCTTTACTTCTGGGCAGTTGAAGATACTGAATCGGTTGAACGCTCGAACGCCAATGCTGTCTTTATGCTGCCTGTGAAGGTGGTCAACGAAATAGTCTTCAAGATTCAAGAGCGTGTGATCCCTGATGCCTTACCCGAGCAACCACGCTATACCATCTGCATTTTGACGACTCAAGGCCACCAGTCCCTGCTTCGAGGTAATTGGATAGGTCAATCCTGGTCACTAGTGATAGAGGAATGTCAGCATATGTGGCACGTTGGATGGAGCTCATGAAGCTACTCACGTTCCCGACTTCTTCTAGTTTTCGTTTCCCTGTCACCATCCATAAGACCTCCAAGGTCGGCTGATGTCTAATGTGGTACTGGAAGACATGCTCCAGCTCCTTGTTGATGTTACTGCCCTTTGGCAAATCCTTGTTAGTGGCAACAAGTCTTTTGCAGTCCCAGCCAGAACACATCAGACCTTTTCTTAAGAGGCACAATATCATCTTCATGGACGCCAAGATTTCGATCCCGATTCTGGAAGTCTGGACCAGAATTCGCTGCTTCGAGAAGTGTCTTGTCTTTGACGTTGATCCAATTGTTGTAAGAGCCTTGCGTTGGTTTCGATGTCGGTCCCCTCTTCACTGTGCGTTTGAAGGATTGGAAGCCAGTCTGCATTCGCTGTGCTGATCTCTAGATCTTCGAACGCGGTTGCGAAGTTGAAGTCGCTGAAGTCGCTGAAGTCGATCTTTCTGTCATCGCTCCAGCTCGTCCATCCATATGTCTTCAGGGGATTTTTTGGATCTTTGAAATTCGAGTCGGCAGGGTACCGCTCCGTTGCTGCTTACATGGTGCAAAGATGTGAATAGCCCTTCTTTGCAGCGAACAACTTGTCTTTGTCTTCGGTTGAGAATTTCGTCGAATCCAAGGTGGCGATCTTCTCGTCAGGGAGGAGCATGTACATGTCGATATCAAAGGGCCACCAGGAAGATACGGAGTCATCGCGGCCGTTGCCGCGGCGGGTAAGATTCTTTGTGCCACTCGCAACGATCTCTCCGATCTCATCTTGTGTCAAGCACAGACAATAGCTTGATAGCACAAGAGAAGAAAAGAGCAAAGTGACCATAAATGTCTTTAGAGTCGCCATGTTGCTGATATCTCGACAGCTTTTTGACGTTCCCGTGGAAGCAGTGAATTCTTGAGGAAACAATGGTTTATGAACACTCGCGAACTCCTTATGACCATTGCGCTGTTGGCGATTGCGCTAATGATACTGGATCGGATCCTTGACTGCATCACACTCAGTAGTCAGTCGATCTGGATATCACGAGTCAGGGGAAGGTAGTCCTGATCATGTTGTATACATTCTATCCTGTCTTGCCCGCACATATTGTACATGTGGTCGACATCAAAAGCTCAGTATCATCAGCTCCTTCAACGACGAGGCCCAGAATCTCTCTCAGACACTAGCATAGTAGCCATCCTTTGCCTTCAAAGCCTCAAGCAAAGCCGCCGAGAACTCCTTAGGACAAGTCGCATGCCCAACGTGCTCCCCGGGCAGGATGACCAACCCCAAACCCAACTCCTTTGCCATCTTCACATTCGCGCGATACTGATATGCGTCCTTTGGCGAGAGCTCACCATTGACAAACATCAACTTCTCCTTCAAAGGCCGCAAGTTCTTCTCAACATCAAACGGAGCCTTCGGATAAAACATGAACTCCCGCTCAAACCAATACTGGATATTAGAGTGAATGTAGATATTCTTTCTTGGATCCATGACGGAAGCCATCTGCGAAGCCATCTGGCGCATGTCAGCTTTCGTCAATTGAGCGAATCGACTAAATGCTGGAATGGCGCCGGCTTTGCGGTAGATGGCGTAAGTTGCCTAGAAGGATGTTGTCAGTGATTAGATTTGAGCGAGGATTGCATAGAGAGGCGTATGTACCTCATGCTCCCCCCAAAGCTCCCCAAAATCCTCCAGGGTACTCGCCAAAGGCGGCTCGTAGGGCACCACAGTCCTCACGATCTCTGGATGTCTGACCAACAATTTCAATGAGACAATCGCTCCCGAACTGTTTCCAATGACAGTCGCTGGCTCATTAGGTGATAGATGCTTTATCAGAGTCGCTGCGTCATCTGCATCGGTCTCCAGCCTTTGGTCATAGTCCTGAGGTCCTGTAAGGTGGCTGCGCGAGAAGCCACGGCGGTCCCATAGGACGACTGTGAAGTGGGTCTTGAGACATTCGGCGAAGCCTCTCCAGATATCGCAGGAGCCGTCTGCGCCGGATATGCAGAGGAGGAGGGGAAGGTCTGAGCCGAAGGTTTCGTAGTAGATGCTTGCGTTGGGGACTTCGAGGTAAGTCATTGTGTAATGCTCTCTCGTGAGTTCCAGGTAAGCTGTGTTGTGTGATGTACTTCTTATAGATGGATGTTTTGGTTTTGGTTCTCCCGATAACTGTCGAAGTATTCTCTTTGTTATATGTTCGAACGATGCTTGTTCGATGCCTCCAGATTTAGCACAGCCTGTCGTTCATCTGGTCCGAACAGTCCTGCAATGCGAGTGGCTCGCCAGGGCTCACAGAGCGGCAGCCTTCGGCTTTCGAGCTGCCCTGACCGGCCGAAGGAACCGACTCCATCTCTTTCTTTTCACCTTACAGGGCAATGATCGGCAGGCCTGAGGTCGGCAAACTGCATTGCGAAGAACTCGGGAGCGGATGTAGACAAAAAGGTCAAAATCCAACAGGGCTTGCCATCAGCAGAGAACAGATGTGTTGAATTGCTCCTCGGAACAATTATCGCTGCTCGTCGGCGCACCGCCCACTGCTGGCTCGTACTGTTTTCCAAATGAAGCAATGCTCAGCCTTCTTCCCAGAGCTTGTCCTCCACGTGAAAAGTCGTACGCCTCAGGCTGTGCCTTGTGCTGCATAAGGTGCGGGTGAGCATCATCGAGCCCGGGTAGGGTATCACATTCCTCACGCCTCCTCTCACCTCTCAAGCACTACTTCCACTTCCACTCCCGAACCTCTACTCAACCGTCCTCGTAACACTCAACCTCCTACCCTCCTTCTACCGATGAACTGGTTCCTAGCACTATGGAGCTTTTCCATCGGCATTCAAAATCTTCTCGGTACGTCTCTGGTAAACTTTCAAATTGCCTCAAAACCCAGTTCATCGTGTGCGTAGTTCCACTGACTCGTTTTCGAAGGGCTTGCAATAGAGCAAAGCGCCCGTCCCGGCCCGCCATAGGAGAGGAGCAGCCCTTGATCCAGCCTGAGAAGCGAAAGCCAACGGCGGGATGTCCAGTGAGCGGCAGGAAAGTACTAGCGAGAACATTGAAGTCGTTGTAAGGTTCACAGAACCAGCATTGTCTCATTTCCAGAAGCAGGCTCCTATCATCGATTCCAAGGTCCTCCATGGTCTGCACATAGGCCAATCTTCAATTAACGAACTCGTATATGGTGTAGAAATCTTGGCCGACCAGCTCTGGACAGCCCGGCACGATGCCAAAGCACATCTTATTCACAGCCTGAGAGGGAACCAAGCCAGGGTCCGATTCGATGCCAGCTCCATCACCTTCAAATAGAAAGACCGGCCCTATGCCTCGTGTCTCAATCGAGCTGAGACTGCGACCCTTTCCATCCGCCTGGAAATGACGATGCACTCGATCAACCTCGCGCCATTGCAGGCCAAGGCGGATTCCTAGAACCAGTACATCTCGTAAAGTGGAGGTCGCAAGAGGACGGATGATCTCCAGAGGCATAAAGTCCCAGTCCCATTGCCGGAAAGCTACAGCAAATTCTGCGCTGCCCGTCGCTTCAATTGGGGCTTGGCCCTGAAGGCTCATCGAGTAGCCACGAAACGGTTCGCCCTGCTTGTGAGTTTTGAAGCGTCCTATGCTGAGCAAAGGAAGACCTCGGTCGCTTTTCGATATCTTTCCTGGTGCCGCACGGGGCAGTCAATGCACATTCTTGTCTAACGCTGTTCCAAAGTACGAGGTTCATTCGGTCTCGAGAACCCATACCAAGACTTTTCGCAGTCGCCTTCAGGGATGCAAGCGCAAATGTTGGGGCAAGCGCAAATGTTGGGCCAAGCTGCTCTTCAGAATCCCGCATTTCTTTCGAGTCCGTGATGACAAGTATGTGTGGCGTGTAGTATTGGGTCTCCATGTGCATTTCGCTCCATTTGGAACTACGATGCCTGAGACCAGATCAGGGCCCGATGACTGAATTGGCGCATCGTCGATAGCCATCTGCGGCGCAGAAGACCTGCTGGAGTAACTGTACGGCAGTGACTGCCAAAGCGCTTAGAGAGACTATGAGAGCAATGATCGCGATGAGATGTTCAGTGTCCATGGCCGCAACGAAACCTTTGAAGGATTCTGCCACCTGAACTGGACGTGGAGAGAGTCGTAATTTGCAAGCGGCTCAAGTCCAGCAGTAGCTCAAGTGGGAAACTTGGTCTTACCATTCGCCCCGAAGTCGAGTTGTACACGTATGTCGTGAAATAGGGAAGTCGCCTGCGTCAAGAAGTGTTACCGGCAAAGGCTTTGGGTCAATGATCCATTCATCGCTGCATGCGTTACGCCCATACTCCGACCAAAGCCATGAGCATGCTACCTGCCACGACGGCCGCGCATGCCTGCAGTCGTCGCTTGCCGCGTAGCTCTATATAACTCGCTTCGCTGAGGAAGTCTTCTGCAAGCAGCTGCACGAGGCCGGCGTAAAGTAAAAGCCCAGAGCTGATGGCGTTCATGGTGCCTACCATAAGCAGTCCAAACTCACTTGCAGGATCATAAAGCCCTTGTACAGCCAGCCCAATCGCTTGACCGACCGGTGTCGTGATGCCATACATGAGACACATCAGCCAAGGCTTGTAAGAGTTTGTTGAGAAGGATCCAATGGAAGCTATCCGCGATCCAAGAGCCAAGCCTTCGAAAGTCTGATGGAAGGAGATGGCGATCAAAAGCACGACAAATGCTGATCCAGTGCTGACCGATACCGCAAGACCGATGAAGACACTATGAAAGAGAATGCCGGCTTCGAGCATAAGACATTGAAGCACTAGTCGTTGCTCATGGGCAGTTGGAGTATGTGAGCCACCACCGGAATGATCCACTTGCACATCATCTACCCAAGAGACCTTTCGCGTGTGCTTGCCAGGCCTGGAGTAGCCGTTGACATGGCCATTTAAAGGAAGTTCATCATCGTCGTCAGAGTCGGCCGTCCTATTCAATGGCTGCGTATCGTCTGCCGCAGGGTCCAGCTCGTCCAGATCCAAGTCATCGTCCTCATCGTCTTCCTCCTGCTGTCTCGGGCTTGGCGTTTGGGGCAGCGGCTTGTTAAGCGAACTGCTCGCGCTCGTTGGTGTGGGAGGAGCGTCCAAAAATGGACTCCTCTGATCTGCCAGAGCTATGTCCTTCGCACCTGCTTCTGCATCCTCATCCCCATAAGGCCTATGTCGGAACTTATTGTTGCTCATGCTTTTCCTCGGGAGCTTCGGCCTCGCGTCCATACCATCCCCATCATTTCCTCTCAGCTGTTGGAAGTCCACGTGGTGACTGTGCCCGGCTCCTCTTGTCGCAAAGAACATCTCGATGCCCACTGTGACTATTACGCTCACCATGGCTATGAAGCCAGGCATGGCAGGGTATACATCGGTCCAGAAAGGAGGCAGACATGGATCGGTCAAGCTGGTATATGCCGTCGGGAGGAGATGGACGAAGGCAGTCGCGATCAGCACGCCTGTCCCAAAATGCCGGCTGATGAAGAGAGCTTGGTTTGGAACTGGCAGCTTTGGGAAGCAGTGAACGATCAGAGGGAAGGAGCATGCCAGAGTGGAGAGGATGAGGATGAGGAATAGCGCGAAGACATGGAGAGGGAGATTGTAGTCATGGCTCTTGCGGTCGGATCCGCATGCTGGTCGCTCTCCAGCAGCTTGTCGTCGCTGGACTTCGGCGCGGAGGAGGTTGATGGGTAGGTCGGCGAGCCTGGCTGTCACTATTTTGTTCCTGTCAGTCTTGATGGCGCATTGAGTCTACGTGAGTCGCGTACAGACGCTCAACCCATCTTGTGTCATCTTCAGACTGCTTTCGGCACTACAAGAATGTCACCTTGCGCCATGTAGCACCTCGTCACCTTGTCGAACGAGGGTGAGTGAGCATGCTGGTGTGCATGCCGATCATCATCCCGGACGACATCGGAAGGCGTGACCCGACACGGCGCGAGTGCCAAGCCTCGTGGCTTCTGCAGGGATCAGCCGACAACGCCAGTTTCTGACCTCAGGCTCACAAGGACGACACCTAAGAACTCTCACCATCACCTGCAAGGCGATGATGGTGGACCTCATTTTGATCCCGAAATCCCTTGGACTTCTTATCATCACTGACCGGAGCCGCACATACGTTCGAATCTCGCTCATGGACCCGTGACGTGTCTGCACAGTGGCCAGCGGAAGAGATGGCAACACCAGCTCCAGACGGGAGCTCGTGGAAAGTATGGCGAGATGCAAAGATCGAGAACCTCTGCTCTGACGTCAACAAGACCAGGCTTCCCCGTGTATCCTCAAGATATCCATTGACTTCCTCACTGAAGATAGCAATTGCCAGCACGACACCCATCTCGAAAAGCAACAGACATGTCAATCAAAGCAATCCACTTCAGCAAGCCAGGCGGTCTAGAGACCCTAGCTCTCAAAACCATCGACAAGCCAAAGCCTGAGCCTACGGACCTGCTGGTCAAGCTCAAGGCATGCGCTGTGAACCCGGTCGACACCAAGATCAGACAAGGGAAGTTCCCAGCCTCCGACATTACCGGGTATGATGCTTCCGGTGTTATCGAAGCAGTCGGCAGCTCAGTGTCCGGATTCAAATCCGGCGACGAAGTCTACTACTCCGGCGTGCTCGGACGTCCGGGATCTACCGCTCAGTACGGTCTCATCGACTACCGCCTCGCAGCGTTGAAACCGAAGAAGCTCGATTGGGTAGCATCAGCTTGCGTCCCATTGGTCACATTGACAGCTTGGGAGCTTCTCGAGGAACAGTTCAACCTCTTCCAAGACGACCCTTCCGGAACGCAAAAGAACAAATCGATCATCAT
Organism: Nothophaeocryptopus gaeumannii; assembly: GCA_031771865.1. Lineage (NCBI taxonomy): Eukaryota > Fungi > Ascomycota > Dothideomycetes > Mycosphaerellales > Mycosphaerellaceae > Nothophaeocryptopus > Nothophaeocryptopus gaeumannii. Next base: position 319,059 of record JASISA010000040.1, on the reverse strand, counting down.
CATCAACGGCGCAGGCGGTGTCGGCTCTGTCGCCACTCAACTCGCTCGCAGAGTCTTCAAGCTCGGCAAAGTCATCGTCACTGCTTCGAGACCGGAAACAATCAAACACGCAGAGAAGAACGGTGCGACGCACGTCATCTCCCATCGGGAGGATCTCGCACCACAACTAAAGGCCAAAGTCGGTGTTGAAGGCGTCGATTACATTTTCATCTGTTACGACACCAACTCTTATATGCCAATCGCGGTAGACATTGCGAACCCGAAAGCCAAGATCGGATCCATTGTCGAGATTGCGGATAAATTGGAAGGAATGCATAATCCAGAAGCATTCATGAAGCAGCTTTCTTTTCATTGGGAATTGATGCTGAGCAAAGGTGTCAAGCAGTATGAGCTTGAATCGCAAGGCGAGATACTTAGGAGGGCCGCTGTGCTCTACGATAATGGTACCTTGACTAGCGTTGAGACCGAGAGGACTGTGCTGAGTGTACAAAATCTCATCAAGGCACACGAGAAGCTGGAGAGTGGGAAAGCGATCGGCAAGATTGGATTGGAGATTGGTGACGATATTCAATGAGCAGTTTTGAGAATAGCTTAGGCCACTAGAGGTAGAATCGCAAAGGGAGAACGACCTCCTCTTAAATGCGGTCACAATAATCCAATGCTTTTGAGAATTTCTGCTGCCGGATTCTTGGGCTGGTCTGTGAAGGTGTTGCGGCTCGATTGATGACAATTGGTTTGGAGAAGGCTCTCAACGACATAGAATGTAGGATACACAATCTCTCTCTCTATCTCTCTCTGTCTAGGATTTAGCACTCATATCCATATGCACCCTCCAAGGAACGACGTTCCCATCTTTATCCACCTTCCCATCGCCTTCCCTCTCATACAACTCATCAATCTTCTCTTTGTACACGTCCAGACTCGGCGCCCTCTGTACAGTCCCCTTTCCAGCCCTCCTCAACGGAGTATCAGGATCTGTCACTAAAATATGACTCCTCGCAATTTGGCAGTCTGACGGTACCATCTGATTCGCTTCTTCGATTGTAGGCCATATTTCCTCCACAAAAGCGTCCCGGTGTAGGTTTGAGTCTGTCGGCTCGACGATCAGAGACATCTGATACCTCCCCGTCCCGACCATCAACACCGCAGCCACTTCTGGGAGACGGGAGATTTGCTGTTCTAGGCGAATGGGATTACACATCACCGCAGCCGCCGTATTGATATAATCGTCTGCTCTGCCTCGATAGAGCCACATACCCTCCTTCCTCGGATGAGGCGAAAACAGATCTTTCGTCCGATACTCCTTAAGCTCTTTGAAGATGGTGAAAATCGGCTGTATGATACGTTCATCCTCATTCTTCACAATCACCGCCTCAAACATCTCGTCAATCCCCGTCTCCTGGAATTGTATGTTTGCCACGGGGTGCGGCTGGAGATACTTCAAATCCCCCGGTTCCAGACCCTCCAGCGGACGAATGGTGGGAAACGTAGACGTCTCGGTCGATCCGATGAAACCCGCCACTTGTACGCCCCGTTCAAGGAAGGCTTGGACGCAGGCTTCACTGACGTCTCCGCCTCCGAAGGACATTAGCGTAGCAGATTCTGTGACGGCGTCGATCATCTTGGGGACTTTGGAGAGTTGTTCAGCGAAAGGGGCGGGAAGGGAGAGACTGTCGACTTGGACGTGTTTGAGGGCTTCGACGATACCGTGAGCTGACGGTGGGACTCCTGCGAGAGGAGTGACATTCGCCCAGCCGTTGACGAGAGAGTCCATGAGAGTTATGAACATTGCTCCAGAGTGAAAGAAAGGGAAGGGCGTAAAGATGCGACGGTTGTGCGCAAGGTTGATGGTGTTGTCATATCCCGGCGGTGGTGGCTCAGCTGACCAAGCGGTATAGGCAGCCGCAAAGGCGTGGGTATAGGTGATTAGCTTGGGGGTTCCTGTCGTGCCAGATGTGTGCACGATCACCAGTGGCTCGTCCTTTGCGGCTGCAAATGTCTTTGGGTATGGGAAATGCCTATACTGCTTTTCCAAAAGCTCGAAGACAGACGGAACTTCAATGATCTGGGGCTTCTTTCCTTCCCCTATTCCTTCGAGAATGGTATGAACGGTCGTTGGGTATGGTGGTGGCGTGGTCAAGAGGTGGTCGCAGGATGTCAAGCCCAGTAGAGCAGCATGATCGTCCTTGGTGTTGCGGGGAGACAGCGAGATGATAGTATGGCCAGCTTTGACTGCTCCTAGAATGAAAATCGGATAGCCAATATCGTTTGCTCCAACGTATGCGAGCACCTGAGACTTTGCTCCTTTGCCGAGCCGTTCGGTGATGAACCATGCTGCTCCATTAATGGCGTTTGCCAACTCCCGATATGTCACCCTGCGATAGCCGGCATCATAAGACGTGTATGACTTGGCAATTAGTGCAAAGTCGCGATGCGGCTTTGTCTGGGCTAGTCCGTCTACGATGTTCGGCAGAAGTTGCTTCGGGATGCTCGACTGTACTGGTGGTTGTTCAGCGCCTTCCGTGAAGATAGCAGAAGCCATGGTCGGAGCCTGTGAGATGGAGGGAACAGTCTGACGGGCTCGGGTGGCCATAGTGAAGTAGGTATATCGCTCGGACTCGCATCGTAAACCCGACTCGGTCAGTCAGCTAGACTTTCCTACCTTTCCGACTGAATCCTTCAGAAGGGCTATTAGTCAATTGAGAAGGATTGATGCTCATGCCACCCAGGGCGCGGCTTGTGCGTGCTTTGTGCGCAGCATAGTATAACCAAAGCACCTCGGCGTGATTCATCTCGTTCAATTGGCTCATTCGACGACGTTGTTGATGGAAAGGACGGTGAAGTCAGCACGCAAGGACGTGATGTGCGCCAAGTCCAGCTTTCCCAATCCGATCTAGCTCTTTAGATGGTCTGTGCTCTCCCAAACATCACGTCGCCTTCTCGCCTTCTCTCTGCTCATCCCTCACATCGCATCATCACCCCATTGAGCATACCTAATACTTGATAATAGTTCTAATCCTTTTGCATACCTCCTCGGCTGCGGACGCGATGCTCATGCGATGTTCGATTCATATATATCGCGAAGATGACGATCTCGAAAGGACCTTAAATGGCACCCCAGGGCGATGATATTGCAACTGCTTGTGATCAGCCATTAAACCTTCGACGGACATAGGACGCACACTCACGATCTCATACACCACCTCATACGTGCGGCATGGCACGATGCTGTTTTCGACAATCTACTGCTCCTGGCTTGGCTGCCAAGGCTACCGATCTTGCGGCGGTTTCGAACATTGAGATGTCGGTTGCGGCTCCAGCGCCTATGCCATGGTGTCAGCTCTTACAACGCACCGCTCATCGATCTTTCGACCTTGCTATCCGACCTGCACCGGGATACGTACCTCGAAAAAATCCCAGTCGACGACCGAAACTTCATGGTCAAGTTCTGTTACTGGTTCAGTGGTCGCAGTCGCCCTGGGCATCCATTGACGCTCTCGCTAGCTAATTAGGCGGTGATCGACCAGGTGCGAGAATGGGATGAGAAGTGGCAGATTCGCAACCTCGATGCTGTCTGCTTCAGTCAACCACATGGCCACGAGCGGACAGCCATGTTCACAGCCACAGCCATGAGCCTGTATGCCCTACGAACCAGGGACGCAATCTTCACGACAGATTGAGATACCCTGGTGCAGGATTGCGATTGGACGAGATGCTGACACTCCCACGCTCTTCACTAGAGACCGGCGGTGTCACAGCCGACGTCAAAATCTGGAGTCGCGCAGAAGGACTACTCACTCGATTGTGCGCAGCGCGATATTGGTTTGCCTTCAACATCGAGCGGGCATGTCAATCAATGTGGCGCTGCGTTGGATTCCTCCCTGGTCCCATGAGCATGCATCGCTCCTCGGATCTGGACACCATTCTTGGCCCGTGGAATAATGCAGACCTTCGGCGGCAAGTCGACGACATTTGGAGATGATCGTCACATGACGAACCAGCTGTTGGCTCATGGCCTCAAGACTCGGTACACTCATCGTACTTGGTGCAACAGCGAGTCTCCTACCACATTTGTGCGATGGGTCGCTCAGCAGACCAGATGGAGCAAGTCCTTCTTCAGAGAGGCGTCTTGGTTTCCGGCCAGTTTTGCATACCAGTCTCCCTGGATGTTGATGAAGATGACTACCCAGATACTGTACCCATTCATCCTAGTCGCCACTGCCTTCCACCTCATATTCGACGCTTCGGACGCCAACAATTGAAGACCTTTGATCAAGCTCGTCACCATGTTCGGAATCGCGCTGTTCAAGTCTCTTGTGGCATTATTCATTTGTTGGGATCCATGGCTGCTCCTCTTTGCATGTTACGGCTTCATCTACTTCTTCGGCTTGCTTACATTCAAAATCTGGGCGCTCTTCACCATGAATGCAACAGGATTCGGAATCTCGGCGCGATCTTCTGCTGAGCGGAGGCGATGGCATGCACTCTTGCAGCGCTCATTTCATGTCGGCCATCTGGTCATCTGGTACCTGGCCATCTTCGTCGGGATTGGCTTCTTCATCTATAAGATGTTCGACAATGCACCTTCCCTTTTCATTCGAGTGGTCGCACTTCTTGTGTCGGTATGTCACTACTGGGATCGCTCGATGCTAGGCGGACTCAAGGAGTGGATTCGGAAAATAACGCAGAGAAAGCACAGCGGTGCACAAGACTCCGTTGTCTGCTTGGTTGACGACTCAGCGCTCCCCGAGAAGCCTTCCCCTACGCTTAAGGCCTCAGGCAAAGAGAAGCTTGTCAGTGTTCAGAGTATCAGTGCCGAGATGACGCCCGCTACTTCCGTTCAAGATGTATCGCATGGCGTGAAGATTCCATCCAAGGCCGCTAGTCTGCTTTAACGGATTGGGGTTGGTCGACAAGATATAATGGCCCAGCTCTCCGATCTCATGTTTCTTCTGCCGACTTTGATAGAATCGAAATGCTTGCTCCAAGAAACCCATGTAACAACCTCGAGCAATTCGCTGTTCTGTGAAGAGCACAGGATTCGAATATGAGAAGTGATCGATCAACTCCAGCTTCTGGCGTTGCGGCCTGATGAAGCCGGGCTGGTACGAGCTTCAAATATAGATTGGCATCCCCCAGCTCAAGATGGAATGCAATTCGATGTGCACAGAGGAAATATAAGCCTAGTGCCGCTCCTTCGTATGCATATGCAGCCAACTTCCATGCTTCAGAGTATTGCACACTCTCAGCCTGCCAACATAAACAGGGTCCATATCATCAGCAACCAGCCAGGTATTGTCGGCCTACGGTGTCGGCCACATTAAAGTGGCTTATCGGCGATGCCGTGGTGCCCATGTCAATGCCTGTAGTGGTGGCGGTTGGAGCGGCAACGACGTTGTCCACGATAACTCCATCGTCAATGATACACGACGCTGCTGCGCTTTTGCACGCGAGCGCAGTGGCATTTGTGCTGTTGTACACAGCTTGAAAGAACGATACCGTGAAAGTAGCGTTTTGCTCCGGCGGCCCAAGCGAGTACTTCGTATCCCCATTCGACCTGTGATTCAAGGCAATCCGACCAGGCTGCTGCGGAACGTTGGTGGTTATGTTTCTCGAGTAGTTTCCATCGAGGCCAAACCGGACGATGTCCGGCAGCCAAATGAAGGACCATTCGTGGAAATCTTGGTTGAAAGGGACTGCTTGATCCTACCACACTTGCTGCTGATAGATGCTGTGATCTGGGTTTCTATTGGCCGAGTAAGTCTGCGGCTTAACAGTGTACAGCAACGTTAAATCTTGCCACGCGCTGAGGTACTCAATGTCGACTTCTGAGTCGTCGTTCATGTAGCTGTACAAAGCTGCCACCGTTTCAGGAACATCTGAGACTTGCAATCGTGCACGATACGAGCCGTAGAAGAATGAAACATCGCAAGTCAAGATCTGGGCGCATAGTATGTGTTTTGAGCTCGATGGAGGCGAGACTGTAAGAGAAAGGCCCGTCTCGGTATCTTGATCTTGATCCGCAGAATAATCTCGAATGTATGAGCATCAGCTTGGTCGACCTTATAAGTTGCGGTCACGAAGTGATTCTCGAGCTGTTTGCTTGCGGCGGAGGTGAAGTTGACGACGAGCAGGCTGGTGAATGTGCTCTTGGTTGGGTCTTCGGCGTCGATGAAGCCATAGTCGCAGTCTTGAAGGTCCGACGCCATTCGTAAGAAAAGTTGTCTGCATTTGCTACTTGTCAATCTGCAATTGACCAAAATCAAATGGTCAAGGTGTACAAAACCATTTGTCGTAAGTCTGCTCCATCCTGGAACGCCACGTCGTGGTACACCAAGCGCCGATGCTCGGTCTCACCATGTGGCGTTCATAATGTGTCATCTATGCGCACTGTTACTTCGAGACGGTCCTGAAAAGAATGCCCACCTCATGCTCACGATGTTGATGCATTTCCACTCTTGGCATTGCTAGCAAAAGTTGCTGTGTTGTACTCTATTTAGATTCTTAGACACCTGCGGTCCAGATTTAGCATGTGCTATTATAGACGCGGTGGCGCAGAAGACCCAGACGCGGGTTGCAGGACCAGATGCGATTACTCGAAGCATGCAGACTCCGTCGCCAATGAAGAATGCCACGATATAAGGCATCTGGTAGCTAGAATCCCGCTTTCGGCAGACGAATAAAGACGCGGACAGGTAGAAGGTGCATTCTTGATTTTCTTGTCACGGTCCCGGCGGAGGGCTTTCCGTGAAGAGTCACCTCGACTACCATAGACATTGTAGTAGACGGTCATAGGTGGAACCATATTAGCCCATGTAGAGACCTGCTGGGGCATGGGCTGGTTTTGCGATGCGAATGCTGTGCCCGCGTTGACGTTGCGGTGTATTCCTAGTCTCTCATCTGAATATCCAGTAATCGTTCTCTCCTCGCCATTGAACAAGGTCCCGAAGCCTACAGCTGAGCGTAGCGCCGACTCTCCTGCTCGAGACAGGGCAGTATGCCCGTCACGGTTGCAGCTCGCGCGAGTTCCGAATGTCGACATGGTCGTGATGAGTACTGCCAGGAAACATCCCGGTTGGAGACCAAGAAGTCTCATCACTGTCCAGGCCCGGTGACATTTTGCATCGTGGCGCAACCGTCCACATCGGTTCCTACTCCTCACGAAGTCTGTCGTGTCGTGCAAGAGTTGGAATTGCTGGGACGAATAATTGGTTTCCTGCTGCTCAATACCATCGTGTGATCGCACGGCCTGTGACGAAGGAAATTGTGGCACTTGGAACCGGTTCTGCGGTGGGGGCGAGGTGCAGGGGAACAGAACGCGGTCTTTTCAGGTTGTCGTTTCGTTTCGAACACGGCAGTCGTCGTCCGGAAGCGTGTCAAGGTTCCGTTCACTTCATTTCGATAGGAAAATCTTTAATCCGCGGCCGACCACACACCTTTCCACCGCTCTCTGATCTTCGAGTACTTACTCCACATTCATTCATTCTTTTGAACCCTAAGGAAGGGAGCATGACCTTATGGCGTCAATATCCCCCGTATGCTAAAGGAACTGCTGATTTCAATTACAATGCATCGATAGGACACCGCGAGATACAGCACTCCACTCAATGATTTGGGTTGCCGGCATGCTCAGCTTTCTGCAACCTGATCACGCTCTCCAATCAGCATCTAGCATCTTTGCCTCCATGCTCCAAGGGCTTCTAAATATAGCACGGACAACATCCACCATTCTGCTATGACTACAGTCATCCTCGATCCCGCTGAACAGCGGCATGTGCTCGGCGTTGTCTCTCCTTTTCAAAGCTGGCTGAGGCTTGTGACAACCGTACTGCGACTGCGAGCTTCTCAGCTGACAGATCTCGGTCGTCTTGCATACGCCGTCGCATCTCGTAATGTCCCAACCTCTTTGCTTTCGAGCGTACCACGCCTGAGATACCTCATCATCCTGCTCAAAAAGCACCGTCACATCATGCCAGAAGGCAGGCGTAAGTTCTGAGTTCAAATCAGTGACAGGAGGATTCAACAAACTCCCATACGCTGACTTGACAGAATAATACCTCTCAAGAACTGGTCCACTAGTATGATACCCAACCGCCGAAAGGTTCGCAACATAAACGGTATAATCCAGGACCGCAAACGACACCGGGTCAACATTGTAAACCCTCAGACTCGGATTTCCGCTCGTAGGCGTCAGGCTAGGCGCAATATACCCAACAGCATTCGCACTCCCCCTCGTCCGATTTCCATAATCCTCATAACTAATCTCAAACTGATCACGATGTGTATGTCCCCAGAAAATTCCCACAATCGTTGCCTCATACCTCTGAACAATTTGATCGAAATACGAAGAGTAGTCGTAAAGAGCGTCTCGACGACCAGGTGGGATGTGGCCGATGATCCAGGCTGGTTCGCCTGCATCCTCTGCGGCCTGGAGTTTGGAAACAAGGAAGGCGAAGACATCGCTCGGATCGCGCGGCATGGTACGTTGATAAAGCCACCAGTTTACAGATTCCAAGAGCATGGTGTTTAGGGAGATGATGCGCAGACGACCAAGTGACGTTGAATATGTCGTACTGTACGCGGCTTGGCGGGTCCGGACAGATTCTGCGGCTTCGGCGCCCACCCAGTCTTGCCAGAGGTCGGAATGGAGAATGTAGTCGTAAGTGTCGTCGTAGGGTGTTGACATGTCGGTAGGTGGGAATGAGTTGACTGGACTGGCGTCGTGATTGCCTATCGCTGGAAATACGAGGCCCAAACGCTTCTTCATACGACCATAAACATCAGTAAGATCGTCGACCACCGAATGCCGACTCGTCGTCCATTCACATCCCGCAACCATATCGCCAGTGCTAATCACGAAAGCCAGGTTAGGTACGAGCTCTTCTATAGCATCGTACAGCGCTTCCTCCAGCTCGACGGGAGAATCGCAACTATACTCGCCAAACGGTCGGGCAGGATACATCTTCGCCAACTCACTCCCAGCCGCGAAAGTCGCATTGTAAGGACGGCAGCAAATGCTCTTGCTGCACTTACTAGACGACCCAACGGTGTATTTGCGTTCGACATGCAGGTCCGAGATGTGAACCACTTGGATCGGATCCAGTCCACTGATATTCATCCTTTCTGTTTGAGCTGGCTTAGCCTTGGGAAGAGGGACAGAGTACTCCGGTATGGCAGGCTGCTCACACAAGCCATACAGCGCCCAGCAGAAGATTTGTGCTGTCCGGCTTGGTACATTCATTTGTCGAAGAGCGAAGCTTAAACTCGGTGCTTCAAGCGTTTCCAGACCAGCGCAGAAGTCTGCATCCTCGTGGAGAACAGCGTTACAGTAAGCGATGCTCAGCTCAGCGAAAGGCGCTTCGCCCATCTCGGCAACAGGCTTGAGTATGGAGAGTAGATCAAAGCAACTGCTGCAGTCGGATGCATGAATGGTAGCATTGATAGCTGCCGCCAGCGTGACATTGAACGCTGAAGTAGTGTTGAAGTTCGCATTGTCTTGGTTCGTGAGCTCTGAGATCACTTTCTGGGCGACAGTAATGCTGCATAGGCAGAGAAGGATCGGTATTTTCTTCATGATGATTGTTACGATGCGCAGGACTTACAATCATTATGCGCTCGTTCAGACAATGTCTGATCGGTTTGCGGCACAGTCACGACGTCGAAGTTTCCAGGTTCAGCGATATAGTACTGAGTCCAGGTTCGGAACTCTGGCGCAAAGCACCAATGGGTTTCACCAGCTTGAGCACGATGCACCGGCAGATGGGACCTACTAGATCTTCGGGGTAGCGATGCCCGGACATTGAACTCTACATGTGCAAAGACATCGGACTTCGATAATGTTCCAGATAATCAAGCTATTCCATCACGATTCGATCTATCTCTTGGTGTCTGGTCTAGTAACCAAGAGTGATGCTCTCTCCTGCTTCAGAAGTGCAGTATGTCGAGGCAAGTCGGTATGAGTCCACAGGAGTCCAGTGTAGTTTAGTCATTGCGCTTAGACCGTTTCTTCGTGAGAACTAGAGGCGGCCGGACCGGTGGGCGTGTGTGTGCCAGTGTGGGATTGAAGCATAGGCCGGCCAGCGAGCCTGACATCGGCACACTTGCCCACTCTCGTTCTCTGGGTCTCCATCCCCGCCTATCGACAGCCTCGGGCTTGCTCAGCCGAACAGAGAGAGGGAGCTCTTGCATTGTGTATACACCCCATTTTCGGTTGTTGTCCATGTATGTATGCGGCGGAGCGTCCCATCTACATAGGAGCTACATCTCCTTGCCAGCTTAGTGCGCGTCTCTTTAGGTACAAGACGGCGACAGACTTCTCACCTGATCGTCTCCTCTCACAATGGCTGCTCGACGAGCCGTATCAAGGCGAACACTGCAGACGCTCGCATTCAGACCCTCCGTAGCCTCTACGCTTCCACGAGCTTGCAGAATGCCCCAAAGCTCCAACGCAGGCCAAGCGGCAGTCCGAAGACTTCACGCCACCACCCGACACCTCGCAGCGACTACGACTGCAGCATCGAGCCCTGCCCAATACCCGACATCACACGAGAAGGTTGACCAGCCATTGGACACCCAGAACTTCATCGACAACACGTTCGTTGCATCTCAGGCCTCGCAATGGATCGATCTTTACGACCCAGCCACCAACAACCTCGTGACAAGAGTCCCACAATCTACAGACGAGGAATTGAAGGCCGCAGTGGACAGTGCAGAGAAGGCATTCCCAGCATGGAAGGCAACGAGCGTGCTGCACAGACAACAGATCTTGTTCAAGTATGTGGCCTTGATCCGTGAGCACTGGGACCGTCTCGCCGCCAGCATCACGCTGGAGCAGGGAAAGACTTTCGCAGACGCCAAGGGAGATGTGCTCCGTGGTCTGCAAGTCGCAGAGACGGCATGCGGCATCACAACTCAGATCACTGGTGAGGTGCTCGAAGTCGCCAAGGACATGGAGACCCGCTCATACCGCGAGCCTCTCGGTATTGTCGCTGCCATCTGCCCCTTCAACTTCCCGGCTATGATTCCTCTTTGGACCATCCCAGTCGCTGCCGTCACCGGAAACACTGTCATCATCAAGCCTTCCGAGCGTGACCCAGGCGCGACGATGATTCTCGCTGAACTCGCCGAGAAGGCTGGCTTCCCACCGGGCGTGATCAACATCATCCACGGTGCCGCCAAGACCGTAGACTTCATCATCGACGAGCCTCGCATCAAGGCCATCTCCTTCGTTGGATCCAACAAGGCTGGAGAGTACATCTACAACCGTGGCTCTGCACAGGGCAAACGCGTCCAGGCCAACTTGGGCGCCAAGAACCACGCCGCTGTGCTGCCCGACTGCAACAAGAACGCATCTCTTAATGCCATTGCTGGTGCCGCTTTTGGAGCCGCTGGTCAAAGATGTATGGCTCTCTCAACTCTGGTTCTCGTGGGCGAGACCAAGGACTGGGCACCTGAGATCGCAGAGCGTGCCAAAGGCCTAAACATGAACGGAGGCTTCGAGGAGGGCGCAGATCTCGGTCCAGTCATCTCTCCACGGGCCAAGCAGAGAATTGAGGACATCATCAGCACAGCCGAGAAGGAAGGTGCTACCATCGTTCTCGACGGACGTGGGAAGACTCCTTCCAACGGAAAGTATCCCAACGGCAACTGGGTATGTCTACATTTTCAACCCAACTTTTATTTACCAGCTAACGATATATTGGTAGGTCGGCCCAACCATAATCGCCAACGTAACCCCCGAAATGACCTGCTACAAAGAAGAAATCTTCGGCCCCGTCCTCGTCTGCCTCAACGTCCCCACCCTCGACGACGCCATCGACCTCATCAACGCAAACGAATACGGAAACGGCACCGCCATCTTCACATCCTCTGGCGCTACAGCTGGTAAATTCCAGCAAGAAATCGAGGCCGGTCAAGTGGGAATCAATGTGCCGATCCCTGTCCCGTTGCCGATGTTTTCTTTCACGGGCAATAAGAAGAGCGTGGCCGGTGGAGGAGCGAATACTTTCTATGGAAAGCCGGGTTTGCAATTCTATACGCAACAGAAGACTGTTACGAGTTTGTGGAGGAGTGAGGATGCGATTTCGCAGAAGGCTACCGTTAATATGCCGACGCAGTCGTAAAGCATTGAAGAATGAGGAGAAGGTTTGGATGAAGGAGAGAGTGTATCACGAAGTGCTTCTGAACCATCTGTGCATATAAGCGTTGAGTCGATTTGGTCATGTGGAAAAAAGCAGACGATTTGACGGCTGATAATTACCTTCTTTTTTCATTCTATTCTCTTTTCATGGCTCTTCGATGGTGATTGATTCCTTTGACTGCCAGCCTCCCGCAGATAATTATCCCTTTCTGTTGGGGTAGGTGCCCAATCCCCCATCCTCATTTGTCTTTGTCCTCAATAACTTCTTCTTTCCCAGAAGTGTCACAAATCGGCCCTTTGCCCTTTAGTCGTAAGCTCGTCGTTCTCATATCTTCATTCTTCAAGACTCCCTCCCTAGCAATCTTCACTCTCTTTCTTTTGCTCTTCTCAAGCCCACCAATCAATCCTGTTCATCTCCCTCCCCCTCTCCAAATCCTTAACCTCATCTCCAAACTTCCCGAGCAATCCCCTCAAATGCTACTCTCCAATCGCCATGCCTTCCGCAGCTTCCCTCAATTCCTCCACCACGACCCCGAATCTCTGACTAAGCCTCTCTTTCGCTTTGTCCTCAAGTATCGCCTCCTTTTCTTCGAACGTCACATCCAACACCGTATCCACTTTGAAGCTTAAGTCGCGCAGGTTGACAACCAACCGTATCGGAACCAAATCCTGTCTCGGTCCAAGACTGCGATAGAGAATCCTCCTCGTGATCGGATTCGGCGTCGCGACGAACCTGCTCCTCACACTAGTGAAATCCCTCCCAAACCCGATCAGGACGGTATTCTGGAGGTGGGTGATGTATTTATCGTCTAAGTGCGCGATCCAGCGTTGTGCGCTTCGGAGGGCGGAGAGGCTGGTGAGGTAGAAGATGAATATGTTGCAGGAGTAGAAGACCGGGAGGCTGAGGTAGCGGAGGTGGCGACATGTTCTCGATACCGGTAGTTGAAGGGACATTTGTGTTCCGACTATTATTCCTGGGTCACGGTTCAGGGGTCGGAGGGGTGGGTTGTAATCAGGGAGGACGGCGTATACGAGGATGTCGGTCAAGATTTCTTCGGGTAGGGAGAGTAGCTTGCTCCACGGCTAGGGCGCGGCCGGAATAGGTGTTTGTGGTTGCTATTCTGGTCGGGCCTTCAGTCGCTTTTTGCAGAACGTGGTTAGGGTCTGAGGGACCTAGGCGGCCTAGTGTTGGCCGTTGGCTTTGCTTCCTTCGACGAACTTGTCGGCTTCGTGGAACGCTTCTGCAGAGAGGTCAGTGGATGTCTCGCAATGGATGGTGTAGCGCCTGTCAGCTTTGAGATCGGTGCGTCTTGAGCTGAGAAGTCTGGTACTGACCTTTGAGTGTCGATTGATATTGCTCCGTGTGAGAGAAGGCCATCGATTTCAAACCTGCACAGTACCGGGGTCAGTTCACATCTCGCCGCTCATCTTCTAAATTGCACTATACCTTGACCGTTGATCCATGAAAACTCCGTCGATCCCAGACTTTGGACTTACCTACCTGTCGGTAGCAGCTGGTGCTGCCATCTTCCCATTACATAATCCACGACCGCTTGCCTGGACTCCTTGTCCGGTCTCTCATGTGCTACGCAATCGTTGCCGATGTCTTTTTCGCTTTTGAATCTGTCATGGGCAGTTAGCGCGTGTGCTTCTTCACCTCGCTTTGACCGAGACTCACTTCTCGTAGTAGGCGTAGTTGAGAGGGTTCGCTTGTAAGGGCGGAGGCCACTGGAAGAGTCTAGGCGGTGTGTTCACAGCGATTTGCTACATTTGGTGGAAGAAGCCATTATTGATGGGATGATTGGCCATAATGGACAATGCTGTCTTGAGCTTAGTGTTGATGTGGTGGCGTTGTTCTTTCCGATGCGTCTATCCGTGATATGTGAATGTGTGCATATCGAGTCGAAAGTACAAGCGCTTTCTAGCTGAGCTTTTAGCCACGATTAGAGTAAGGACAGTGAGTATCGTGACCTCCGAGGGCTCCGTCATTGGGCTAGTGTTTCTTTGTATGTTGAAGGAGAGTACGTGATGTTGGAAGTAGCTTACGGAAGCTGCACCTAAGGCCGCATTGCTCAGCCCCACTAGGCACCGAAGTAGGCAGGAACGTGCCTGAGGTTCATGAGACAACCTTCATCGATTACCCTTGATTCTCAAGTGTATCTACCCGCTGCAAACATACCACATTTGACGCTGCTTCTTGTGGGTTAGTCTCTGCTTTGCTCGTCGCTGCTCCTTTGAACACAATATAATGCTTTTGAATGACACTCATTCCTCCGTCTTAGCAACCATGAAATCCCTGATCCAATAAGGATATCAGCTTCTGGGAATTTGATTTATTGCTCGTCTTCTTCTAGCGAACGAGCCGTTTCACCTCCTTCGCTTGCTTTATTTGCCTTCCTTAAACTTCATGCTTCGCCGACAGTGTTCAATAGCCATCTTCGTGCTCGTCGTCGGGTACACTGATGTCGATCTCCTCGTCCGGGTCCTGAAGCGCTTCTGGGTCTTCGAGGCTGTGCAAGCACACATGGGCAACGGCTGTGTCGCTATTGGCCTGCTGATTGGGAACGGTGCAGTAGCCGCCTCGAGACTCATCCTCGGCAGCACTGCGGCGGTTGTGCTGTCCGGAACAGGAGTCGGAATGGTGGACGAAGTTCACGTTGAACAGCCAGTTGGCGAGCGACTCCCGAGACCGCAGTTCTGGGACGGTGTTGTGGAGTCGAAGAGGCTTAAGATCGAATTCGGAGAAGACTAGGGCGCCTAGAAGGATTTGGACGGTCTTGTTCATGTACTTCATGAACTCATCTTAATAGAAATGAATACCGGTATAAGCAGTGTGCTCCTTGCTCCAGCTTTCTTTGCCGCAAACGTCGAAGATGCTGCCGGTAATGCCGTCTGTAGCAGCAAACCAACGCCAAGAACCGAGCAGACCGCTGACGCACGTCCATATTGTCCTTCGGCACGAGCTTCATGTCGCGCAGATCCTTGCGGTTGTCTAGACTGATGGCATCCATCTAGTCCATGAGGTAGCCGAAGTCGCAGCGATGGATGTGAAATTCGAATGAGTTGTGCTTGTAGAAGACCGGTAGAATCTCTCGCCGGATCTCTTTACAGACGCGGGAGATTTTTGGCTGTTTGGCGGAGGCACGTGTTGGATGCTGGTAAGCAGACTGAACCATGAGGGGTTTTGCCGCAATCATGTGCTCTTTATAGATCATCTCGCGGATGTCTGGAGGAAGACGAAAGAGCGGAGAGTCATCGCGAGGCATCTCAGGCTCAAGTTTGTCATGACGCAGTAAGCATGCGAGTCGATAGACTCGCCTGAACCTGTGGCGGAGGCTGTAACTGGTGCCGACCGTGCTGATAGTTGCGCGCCTGTTGAGCGTAGGCGGATTTGGAGTGCGGTGCGCTCATGTTTGCAAGCGATCGAAGAAGCTGAGGTTGAGGATCGTGGCTATTGTCGATGTTCAAGGTAGCAAAAGTGGATGTTATGTCTGTGGCTTGTCGTGCTGGAGGGGATGGTCTATTCGAGTCGGTTGTTCGGCTTGTTGATGTTGGTGTGGAGACTGAGCAGGAGTCAAGGACTTTGAAGATAAACAGAGTGACCAACGCGCAAGGGTCTGTCCAAATTCTAGCATGTGAAAGCGCGGAAGCTTCTGGCGATGAGCATATGCGAGTGGCTTCCCATTCCACGTGCACGCCGCTGCTGGAAGTCAACCGAACAATCACATGCAATGAGCACGGTCAAAAAGCTGAAGTCGGTGTCGTCGAGTAGGGCTCCGATTCGTGTGGCGTGTTTTGCAGTCTATGTCAGTATGGGTGCCTTTTTGGAAATGGAAGATTGCCTGTGGTCATCTCAGCTGGCTCTAAACCTCTGCAGTTGTATTGAATGCACATCCTGCCCGATGCGAATTTTGACGTCTGGAAAGCTGAGACAAAATTCTTGCAGCTGTTCCGACAGACCATCAGGCAGAGCAGTTGGACGAGGTGCAGGTGCTTCCTTGCTATTACTGCCATGCGACTTGAATGACCATGCTATGCTGACGTGAAAGCTATCGTGCTGTGCGTTCATTTCCTCGAGCTTCTGCTTGTCAATACTCACATCACGCTGCTCGTGGTAGAGAAATGGCTGGTCGAATCGTCCGGCCAGATCATTGCAAGACTTCAAAAGCCTTCGCAGGTCATCTCTAGGAGGTCTTCTCAGTCGCAAGACCAGAAACCATCTTGTTCGATCCTCATTAGGATGCCAGATGAGATCCAAAGGCTCCACCTTGAAAGCACGAAATTCTGACGAGCTGATGGCAGCCTTCAAATGCTCCCAGAACTCATCTTTCTCCTCCGTTTTCAGAGCTAGTGGCCGGGAAAGCGATACGTGCAATGGGAGCTTCACTCCAAGATCGTTCTCCAGCAGGCTTTGCACGTCGCAACTAGGATCTTGTTTTCGAATTCCGGATAGCACATCGGACAACAGCTTGTACTCATTCGGCTGCGGCACCCCTCGCGGATATCAGTTGCATGAAATCAAGGAAATGAAGCAGAATCGTGAAATGTCCTTACAGTCCAGATAGACATGCGTTGGCCAATTGCCCGCGATGTGCGGTGTCAATCGCTTTCGTCCGCCGTGGAGAGACGGGTCATCTTGCGTGCTGGTGCGCACTGTCGATGAGTACATGTCCCGGAAAGCTGCAGGCAGAGGAGGAAGCGAGTTGTCGTCCCGTTCGGGTTCGACTTTCTGCTTCTTCGTCTTCGGCTTCTCATCGTCGTCGTCGGAGCTGGAGTAGTCGACGAGCGCCATTTTCGGAACGTATTTCCGTATCGTCATTAATGGACGTCGCAATCCAGCCTTTCTCTGCCCAGTCCGCAGGTGTCCGAAGACTTGTTTTCACATGTAGGCGATGAAAACGAGCAGGCGACGCGTACCTGTCGATGACGGCAGCCGCAGAGAGTTTGGCGGATCTTGCCCGAGATATTGTGGGCGCTGCGTGAGGGCCACGCTGAGGCAGGTGCGCGCACGCGAAAGGGTCCTGATCCATGTTCGGAACCCTGTCGCTCCTGCCATGAGCTGGGTGACGTAAAATCAGTGGACCAGGATGAGGAAGCCACGGATGTCAGTGAGAGCCGCGTCAGTAAGGTTACCCAAGAGGACCTCTATTGCTGTTTCCTGCCTTCTATTTCTATCTACGCTCCTGCCTTGCCCTTCTCCTCAGTCCTATTTATTCTCCTGCATCAGCGTGTGACACTTCCGACCACATTGGACGTCTTCTCGTTATTTAGAACTTTGTGTGCGAAGCTACAGTCACGCAGCTACAGTAATGGCTCAAGCAGTATCGTCCAAGGTAAGCCGCCGATGCAAGGGCCCGCCTGAAACAATGGCATTGAAGCGATCTGACAACCACATCAGGAGGCTGCGGCCTACCTCATCGACCCCATGAACGCTCCCGAACCAGCTTCGGAGACTGGTCCTGGAGCACACTTTCGAAGCACCTTCGATCCAGCTCACAAGACCAACGCGCCTCAAAGTGCATCACGGCACAAGGCCTCCTCATCGACAGCCTCGAGCTCCAACAACCCATACCGCAAGGCTTCAGGCTCCAGCTCTCCATCAGGCAAGGGAGACGTTAGATCCACCAGCCGCTCAGTGAGAAGAGATAGTCCGCCTCAGGCCTTCCCGACCTACCGCGCGGAAGCATTCGGTGACTACCCTCCTCCGCCTCGACGCCGATCTGGTAGCGGCAAACATGCTCCGCCTCCATCTTACGAGCATGCTACTTCCAACCCGCCCTCTCCGCGACACCGCCGCCGCACAAGCTCATTGAAGGAGCGATTCCCAGGAGACAGGAGCAACGAGCCACTGGAGATCATCTGCAAGGACAGCAAGAGGGCCCATCGCTCGCCTCACTTGAGGAAGAAGCACCAGCCAGGCGCAGACACTATCGATTGTCTTGATCCAGCCATTGGAGGCCGAGCATACCACCACGAAGGCCCATACGACGCAGCGCTGCTGGCTAGGAACAGTAGCTATAAGTCTTCTCCAGTCGCTGCGCTCAAGACTAGCAACGCCGAGGCTCTGAAGGCCACTCCGAAAGAGAACATTAAGGATGCTGTCGAGCGGCATAAGCCTTTGGACGGCGTTGCTGTCGTTCCTCCAGGGGTGCCGGATCGCTTCGGTAGGACATACAATTACGAGGAAGGCGCAGACTCAATGCACGAGGACAATAACGATGGCCCGGGCTACAAGCGCTGGGCGGACAAGGTGAGCTACACCAAGCGTGCGATGAAGTTGTAGACTCTGACTAGGTTGTAGGACTACTCTCCTGATGACCTCAAGGGCAAGTCCGAGCCCACTTTCTCCCTCGACAAGGCTTTGAGACGGCACAACATCAACGATGATGGTATCGAGATGACCAACGGCTGTGACCTTTACAAGAACGGCCGCGACACACGAGATCCCGTTCAGCTTGCTGGAGGCGAAAGCCGGTATGTCGATGCTGAGATTGCCAACACGAAGGACTCCGAAACTGGCCTCGGACGCAGCGGCAGTCTGAAAGCTGGTCTCAAGAAGCGCTTTGGCAGTCTTCGCCACAAGAGGGCCGATTCTTGATCGCATGTTGCCATTTAATGGAGGGCGCATTCGATGTTTGCATGGACATGATCTTGGTCAAATTGTATTATGAGCTGAACAACATGTTTGTAGGAGTATAGGGAGCGATGGCAAGATATGGATGATCAGGCAAGCTATGACTGACATACACGAACTACGAATATACGTCACGACTATTCAAGATCGTTTGTTCCAAGTTCGCTGCAAACGCATAGCAATTGACTTTAGTCCTCATAGCACATCTCACCCCTATGGCTCTTCACGACAAACGCAAAGTGGCGCGCTGTCTGCTCACAGTATTCCCTATTGACTCCATGCGTTATAATTGGCCATCCAAATGCCCATATACTAACAACCTAAGCAACTCGACACACAAGCCCGCACCACGGAAATGTCACCGCGGGACCTCCCATGCTCAGAAATCCACGACCTCTTCGACTTGCCAACTGAACGCATTCCGGTCCTGTACAACGACACAATGGTTGATATGATACCTATTCATGCCCGAAGACAGGAAAGGGGCGTAAGAAAAACTCCCGTCCCTGAGCCTGAGCCAGAGCCGCCTGCACGACCTGATCTTGGTTGGAGGCCAAACCCTGGACCACCTTCGCCCGGCCCATGGAGACGAAAGAAGAGTGTGGACGGTGGTGAGGGATCGGCGATCTCGTTGGCGTCGAAGGGGACGAGATACTATCAAGGGTTGAAGGAGAACGAGGGGGAGGGATATAGGAGGGAGATGGAGAAGTCATTCGGCGAAGACGAGTGCGGTGGAGATTGGGTTCATGTGAAGTGGCAACGCAGGAAGGGCAAGAAGGTGCTTGGTGATGATAATGACGATGGCGAGGAAAATGTTAGCGAACTTATTTGTGTGGATCCTAGGGAGCATTACGATACCCTGGAATCTTGTCCTGCTTGCATGGAAAGGTGTTGCTAGTTTCGCTTTGATCAGAGCGATGCGTGTTTGGCGTTGGCGTTAACGAAATGTCTGTTCTATCAACAATAATACACATCATTCAGGTTCTTCACCAAGCGGTGTCCTCCGCACCCATTTCTGCACAGCACCAATGACCCCCGACGACACCCCAAAAATCTCCATCAACTCCTCATCCTCTCTATCGCGCTGCGTCAAGTTCTCTTCCCCCTGATTTGCAGCCCTCCCAGCAAGCTTCCGATCTTGATCCAGTCTCTGCCTATGCTCACCAGTACTCACAATCAACTCCTACGTAGCATCCCGCGAGGCGGCCCAGATGGCATCGCTGAGCAAAGGGCCGGGCGGGAATCCCGGGCGAGGCGATACGTAGGACTTATCGCCGTTGAATACTTCATCGAGGATGCGCTGCAGGACTGCCGCTGTCGGAGATTTCTTCATTCGTTCGATTGAGATAGCGACGATTGTCTTGAGGAACTCGGGAAAGATGAGTTGGGATTGGTTCATGTTATTCGCTGTTGTGAAATCGAGGATCGGGAATTCTGGATTTGGGTGCGTGGATTCCAGGGAAGGAGTTCTGGGAGGAGGAGCTTGACTGTTTGTGTGATGAGCCCTATTGTGGTTAGTGATTAGTTATGATGACATCCGATGTGTTGCTATGCATACCAAACGATGTTAAAAACCTTCCACCACGCCTGAATTGTCTCTTGGATCTCGGAGCGATAGGCGTGAGATCTGTCGATGAGGTCGAGATCTTTCAACTTCTGATTTCCTTTGCGCAGATGCTCTCGCGCCTTTGCAGAAAAGCTCGGTTGCTTTGCGCCATTTTGAAAGTGGTATCTTATCTCGTTGCGCAGTCTCCAGGTGTAGAGAATGTGGCGATGCTGTTCGCGATTGGATCCAGACAGATCGGTTGTGACATTGGGAGACCATAGCTCGGAGGCATGTAATTAATGACAATGTAGAAGCCGTTGCTGATTCATGTGTTGTGTGGTGACGAGACAAATGGCTAGCACTTTGATGATCTTTCAGTGCACCGCAGCTGCTATAATTTCCGTTGTTGCAGCGGATTAGCGAAGGAGATCACGACCTGCGCGGCAATCTACTTCGTTCGAAGCGCCTATGGGACCTCCTCGTCATCTCCGCCAAAGCCAAATGAGAAGCCTGCGCCTTCCTCTGCGTCCTCATCGTCCCGCTTGGTGAGACTTTCCCAGTTCTTACCAATTTTGCTCAAGCGTTCGAGCTCCGTCCATCCTTCCTCGAGTAGCCGAGGATCGTGTTCTCGCAATCGCTCTACAAACAGGCTGTACGGGTCCTTCACGTCATCGGCGAACCCGCTGATGCTCTGCTTCTGGTCGCGAAGAAAGTGAAGAACTGCGCCAAGTCGACTGCGCGGGACAAGGTTCTGCGTAATTGCGATGCTCGGTTCCAAGTTCAGCACCAGATGATACCAGCCAGAAGGGACGTAAAGCACTTCGCCTTCGCCGCAGATGCCTTCCTTGCAGCCAGCAGTTTTGCGCGCCTCGGCATGGAACCCTAGAAGCCATTCAGCGATACTCAGGGGGCTGGTGACTTCGCTTTGGTCTTCTGAGACGTAGACGCCGGGCGGCGGTGGAATCGAGGGTGAAGAAGGGAACATGATCCAGTATTTCGAGCCTTTCAGAACTGCATTCCAGGCACTAGTTGCGTTTGGGTCCTTGTGAAAAGTGCTACCACTTCGATCAGGTCCAACAATGAGCCATCGATGGTCTGGTCGTTGCTGTACCAGCAGGTGGAAGAGGTCAGGTCCGAAACATGTCGGCTCCCAGTAATCTGCGCTCTCATCAGGCCCGTCCGATACCTTCAGATCCATCTTCTCCACGAAGGAGCGATCGAACAGATACAATGGACTCTCATCTCGGCAGTCGTTCATGTACTCCACATACTTCTTCAACGGCCAGTCCACTGTTTCTGCTCGGAATGGCACCTCTGCGTGCTTCTGTACAAGCTGCTCCGTAGACCATGTCTGGTACACAGGCCACTGCTTCACCGGCCACGTCAGAATGAAGGGCTTTAGGCACCACTCGGAAGCAAAGTCTTCATAGGATAGATCGCTCAGCCGGGTAATCTCATTCAGTCGTGGGATGTCCTGTGCGTAGGGGTGAAGAGGAGCGTTTGCACAAAAGAAAGGACGATGCAGGACGTCCGAGAATAAATTGGAGCAGTCCACACTCGGCTCCTTGCTTGATGGCTGTGACAGATAGGTAGAACGCCATGTGCCTTGCCATGTGAAGTCCTTTGGATGTGACCTACCAAAATACTCAGCATCACGCCGAGCATATAATCTAAGCGCTAGACATGTCAACTCACTCGACAAACAGCGTGCGCCACAACTCTTCATTGCGTGTAAATGCATGCAGCGCTCGGCACGTGCCTCCCAGTCTGAGCAGGTCGCGTGGCTCTAGGATCTCAAGGAGTGAAGCAAGCAGCTCGTCAGGCAGAGCAGCAAACCTTCCAGCCGAGTGCTTCTGGTTGCTACTGCACATCAACGCATTACCAGACGGCCGCACGCCAAGCGGATGGCGGCGCACAAAGCTGCTTTGAAATTCATCATGATCCTCCTGGTGTGAGTCGGTGTGAAGTGCTGGGGAAGATGCCGCTGGCGCTGCCGTCTTTGCGCGCTTGACCGGCCTTTCCGACGATGAGTCGACGAGTGGGCTGGCATAGCCACTGTCCGAATGCAGCGGAAGAGTCATCGCTCGTGAACGGAGGCAGGTGAAGGAAGGTGATGGTGGGGAAGATGGTGGTGATTGGGCCAGCGAATGAAGTCGTTGCTATCATTTGCCACGACCAAAAATCATGACTGCTGGTTAGCCAGAAGTCCCTTCACACTGCGCCAAGAGTCTATGCACGGACCGCGAATCGCCCCAGGAGCAGAAAAGTCTACTCGCCCACCTTCTGAAATAGTTCTATCTCGTCGCTCTCCAGCTTCAGACCATCCACCACCACACCAACTTCCAAACACAACCACACACACTAGAACCGTACGACTGTCATTACCGACAGTCAGGTATCTAGTCTTTTTCAGTACACCAGCAACCTCACCGCGGCGGCCTACCAGGACCCCCGCCTATTCTCCACGCAAAACCAGCTCACTGCGCAGCGCCAGTGAGCTTTGTGCCTGAATCGCAATCATGGCTGACAAGGGACTTGAGGACATCGATGCTGGTAAGTTGGAGCAGCGCTTGTTATGGCAATACTTTTTGGGCGGCAGCGACAGCGACAGCGGACAAAAGCAGCGGCGGGCATGGAAAATCATGAAAGAGGACACCACCTCGAGGCAACTCTGTCTAACAGCTGACGGCGTATAGGTCAGATCGAGTCCAATTACGACGAGACCACCGACTCCTTCGATGCGATGAACCTCAAGAGCGAGCTCCTGCGCGGAGTTTACGCCTACGGTTTCGAGCGCCCATCTGCTATCCAGCAGCGCGCTATCATGCCGGTCATCAAGGGTGCGTATAGATTCACCTCCTCGACCTTGCGCCGACCTCGAGCTCACGTACCACAGGTAACGATGTTATCGCCCAGGCCCAGTCCGGTACCGGAAAGACCGCCACCTTCTCCATCTCCGTCCTCCAGAAGATCGACCCCAACATCAAGGCATGCCAGGCCTTGATCCTCGCCCCGACTCGTGAGCTTGCTCAGCAGATCCAGAAGGTCGTTGTCGCTATCGGCGACTTCATGCAGATCGAGTGCCACGCCTGTATCGGTGGTACCTCAGTAAGAGATGACATGAAGGCCCTCCAGGACGGCCCACAGGTCGTTGTTGGCACCCCAGGCCGTGTCCACGACATGATCCAGCGTCGCGTCCTGCGCACCGACAGCATGAAGATGTTCGTGCTCGACGAGGCCGACGAGATGTTGTCTCGCGGGTTCACCGAGCAGATCTACGACATCTTCCAGCTGCTCCCGCAGTCTACCCAGGTCGTGCTCCTCTCTGCCACCATGCCACAGGACGTGCTCGAGGTCACCACCAAGTTCATGCGCGACCCAGTCCGCATCCTGGTCAAGAAGGACGAGCTTACCCTTGAGGGTATCAAGCAGTTCTACATCGCCGTCGAGAAGGAGGACTGGAAGCTCGACACCCTGAGCGACTTGTACGAGACCGTCACCATTACCCAGGCCGTCATCTTCTGCAACACCCGTAGAAAGGTTGACTGGCTCACGGACAAGCTCACTGCCCGTGACTTCACCGTCTCGGCCATGCACGGTGACATGGACCAGGCTCAGCGTGATGTCATCATGAAGGAGTTCCGCTCTGGCTCTTCCCGTGTCCTCATCGCCACCGACCTGCTTGCCCGTGGCATCGACGTTCAGCAGGTCTCCCTTGTCATCAACTACGACTTGCCCGCCAACCGCGAGAACTACATCCACCGTATCGGTCGTGGTGGCCGCTTCGGTCGTAAGGGTGTCGCTATCAACTTCGTCACCGCCGATGACGTCCGCATGATGCGTGAGATCGAGCAGTTCTACAGCACCCAGATTGAGGAGATGCCAATGAACGTTGCTGGTACGTCGATACTACAGCTCGAGTTATTGTCAGATATGCTAACAAGTTACATAGACCTCATCTAAGCGCGTACTGTTACGAACCACACACTCCACCTTCTAGTTCGACTAATTCCGAGGCCCGCGCTGCTTTCGAGGATCCTTGATTCGGACAGGGAGGCAATCACTACTACACCGCACTTCATACGATCTCTGAGTTTTGCCCACCGCTAGAGCGACACACAGCGCGCGTTTGACGACGTGCCGGCACAGCGCTCACGGCGATGGAAATGCATGATGATCATGGGAAGGAGTTTTGCAATGCTTTGTGCCAAAAAATGCTTTCAGTGTTTCTTAGATGGGACGAGGGGGTACTGCTTACGTTGAAACGATTCTTACTGTTTTACGCTTCGTACGTAGACTGCGTATTGGACGTAACAGACTGCTTGGTCGTGCCTTCTCTTTCTACAGACAGTAAGCTGGTCCGAGCGCTCACTCCTGCCGTTTCGAAGCTGCATGTGATGATGCAACTGCTGCTTGGCACCAAATTGACACCTTCTTTTCCTCCTTTCATCTGCCCCAGCCATTCTCAAACTCACACTCACTCAAGGACTTATTCCTCTGGCGTCTGACTCTGCACCCATAGCAATGCCACACAAGGCGCCACCGCCTTCGTCGCCCACACAACTGCTGTGGGCTCACCAGCTCAAGCGCGAACATGGCTTCCTTCTGGACCGAATGCAGAAGCTGGAGACCTCCATCGGCAAGATCGAGGCTGCTGCTAAAGCTGCACCAAAAGAAGACGACATCATCGACATAGCCAAGAAGGTGCAGGCGCTGAGCGGCACAAGCCAAGTCACCGACGAACTTCGCAGGGAAATCACGGAGAAGATAGATAAGCTTCACGAGGACACTGAGGCGGTTATGGCCAAGGTCGATGCTATTGATAAAAATGAGGGAACTATTGCTGCAGAGAGGAAGAAGGCATTTCAGCAGGAGGTGGCGAATTTGAAGCGAGTCAAGACGGTTGAAGAGAGCTTGGAAGAACAACGTCAGAGCTTGAAGGCTTTGGGCAAGCAAGTTGATAATGGCCGCGTGGAAGCGATTCAGGAACAGCTTGACAAGATCGCGCAACAAGTGCAGAACCGGGACGCCGATCAAGAGAAGACTGCCACTGCGGTGGAAGTCCTTGAGGCTGTCGCTGCAGAAGTCAAGAAGTCGAACACGAAGCTGGCAGAGGAGGTAGCAGAATTGAGGGCGAGGCGGGCTTCCACGCCTGAGATTCCACTCGCAGACGACGACGGCGATACTATCGAGGTCTCACCCTCCAAAACCGCACGCGCGAAGGCTGTCAAGAAAGCCCTGTCCAAAGCGCGGACCAAGAAGGCAGCGACCAAGACTACACGAGCCTCGAACGCGCGGGAGCCGCAGCCCAGCATTACAGACGCAGAGATCAAGAAAGAGAGGACACCCAAGCGGCCTACGCTTCCGCCGCTAGACATCAAGTCGCAGCTGGCAAAGCCCGCGCTCCGTTCTGGACGAGGTTGGGTGGAGGTAGCTCGAGCACCAAGTGACGACGAAGCGAGTCCTGCTGATTCTCTCTTGTCCATCACAACGCTACCGAAGCAGGGACGTGGTAAGGGTCAGAAGATTTCCAGCGAAGCAGCCGCCGTCGACACTGGCTCACGGCGCCTTCGCGACCGTCCTGAGAAGGCTACCGCGGAGCGTGCTGGTGAGACGAAGCCGGCAATGCCTCCTCCCACCAAGCACGCACGGATAGCGCGTGTCCAGCCATCTATCGAGGAACCAGCGCCGGCCTCCAAGAGACGTGTAATCAAGCAAGACCATGACACTCAGGCTCTCGAAGCTTTCAGCCGTCTTTCCAGGAAGCGCAAAATGGGCATGACTATCAACGAAGACGTCAACATGGATGCTCCTCGCATGACCCGCGGTCAACAAGCGGCAAGCCAGGCTGCTCTTGGCGCTGATGTGAAGCCAGAGCTGCAAAGCGACGACGGTGCTCCGAAGAGACAGAAGAAGAACGCTGCTGTTTCCAAAAAGGCTAAAGCAAAGGATACGCAAATTGAAGGTGGCTTGTTCAAAGACATCCAACGTCAGCCAGAGGCCGTGGACAACGTCGCAGCTGCCAAACGGGCTGTGGCAAAGGCCACGCAGAGCCAAGGCAACTTGTTAAATGCCTCTCGCCAGCGGGTAGAGACTCTGAATGGTCGCGGTCCTCAGTTCCACGCCTCCCCACCGCTTATTCTGGGTCGAGCAATCGCCTACCTCAACGAGAATGCTCGTGCAGAGCCAGCACAGCCTGAAACGGGTCTAGACAGCCTTCCAGCGCCTCCACCACCGATGCTTTCTCCGCCCAACAGGCGCCGAACAATTCGGCAGGATGACGATTTTGATGCGCTGCGCCGATACAGCGAGCGTGCCTAGTTGGCATCGAGTGTTGTGCAACAGGTGGATGTTCAGGACGGTCCACATGGACCGGCTATTCGCCTTCGATGGGAATGATGGTGGAAACGGTTTCAATGCGGCGTGTGAGATCCTATTGCTCATGGCGTCGCTCGAGTATTCGTATATCCTTCAGATATCGCTCAAAGAGAGAGAACTCACTGTCGCTCAAATTATGCACACTTCTTCAGAAGATACGAAAAGTCTTCTTACTCGCTTCTACATCTGCTGCTGGTAACGATGCGATCGCCTCCCCATCCATGATCCCGTACACATATGCCTCGCCAACCAAGGTATAGTACTCCCCAATCTCCATATCCGTATGTCTCCGGAGCACTGCAGGAACACTACATCCAAACAGAATACAAAGTATATCCTTCTCTTTCGCCCCCGGTGGACCAAACCCATGGAGTCGCTTGCGTTTAGCATCGTTCGCCATGACTTCAATGAAACATCGATCCCAAATCACAGCTTCTACTCTTTCGAGGAAAGCCCGTACGATGTCTGGTTGGGTCTTTTCTAGTAGAGCTGTGACGTTGATGTGATGCTTGGGTAATTGGGACGCGGTTATGTATTGACAAGCCCGGGCGTATGTGACGGGTGGCATACGACCGTCGCTGCCTCGTTCTGCTACGAGCGTTCGCCAGACTTTGTCCGGTACAAGGTCGTGTTGCACGTTTCGTTCTTGTCTGGGCCAGAGTTTTTCGAGTGCTTTTTCGGTTACGACCCCGTCTGCGAAGGGGTCCATGACGGAACCCAATTGGCCGATGGTGAGGCCTTCGATGCGGATGGATGCGTCCCGTTTGTGGTTCTTGAACGCCGTTAGCGCGGGTGGCTCTTCTTCTGGAGAGCGTACGAGTGAAGGTGATCCGGGGACATCTGAGATCGACCTCCGTCTTGCCATGATGAATGGGACTGGTGCTTGCAGCATGTCCGTTGCTTGCGGTCGCTTCTCCTCTGGCGAATTGACACTGATTGTCGGAGTGATGGCGGATCTCAGAGATGTGCTGCTGAGACTTCGTTTATGTCCCATGACTTCAGACGGTCCAGGAAGTGGATCGGGCGAGGGAAGAGTAAGAGTGGGCAGGGTCTTCTTCGCCTGTATCGTAGATTCCAGCATTTCAAGATCCTCCCAATGGTCTACGGCACCTGGTGTAGCATCCCCTTCACTGGACTCTGGCTTAGGTGTACTCTGGCTTGACCTGGGTGACCTTACTGGCAGCGTTTCAGCAAAGCTCACGACCGGAGGACGTCCGAACGATGCGTTATAAGGTTGGTAGCCTGGGATTCCCACAAAGCTGTCTCCATATAGCCTCGACTTTGGAGCCTCACTGTTCCAGTTCACCCTGGGCACTGTCTGTATCCATGTTGGCAGTTTGGCAAGCTCCAGAGACCTTTTCCGTTTTCTTGACGCTGACGAAGGCGACGGTGTATCCGGCAACGCCCACCTTCGACAAAGTATGTCTACTGACTTTGAAGTCTCGATGACCCACTTGATGAAGTCAATGTACACCGAAAGCAAGTCACAGGTATAGCTGATCTCAGGAGGTTGCTTGAGCTCCAGATTACCGTAAAGATGAGGTCTGTCCAGGGTAAAGGTCTCCTTTGCGATATTGCGAAGAGCGTTGATGGTATCACGAGGGTCGGCCGCATCGAAGCGCCAGAGCGCCGAGACCAGGAACTCCAAGCCCTGAATAGGTTCGCGCTGGAACTTGGTGCTTGATCGTTGAGTCTTGAAGATGTTGTTGATAGTATCGATCAGAATGGTCGCTGGCAGCACATGCACTTCTCCAAGAGCACTAGAGTCGTTATTGAAAGCCTCGGACTGTCCAAACAAAAGTCGGATACGACGAAAGTTGTCAGAGAATAGACTGATAGCATCTCGGACATCTGCCCAATGCAGCTTCGCGTTCCCATAGAGGACGACAGCATTTTGTGCCAAAGCAAGCTCTTGAATGACCCAGCGTCGCGAGAACCAGCTCACACGCATCAAGTTCATTAGGTCACTCCAGTGTCCTGCCTCGTTCTTGTCCTTCGTCAGGCTTTCCAGGCCAGTGAGGTCACCGACGACTTTTGCTTTAATGAACTCCATGGCCCGACAGATGCTATCATCACCGGCTCCTAGCCAAACTAGCACATTCTCAGCTTTTGAGTAAACCTGATACATTCGAGCAACCTGCACCTCCTTCTCCGTGTCTTTGCTTTGATTGATGCACATTGCATCTACCCAGACCGAGACGTCGCCCTGTTTGGGTTCCGGTCGTAAATGGTAGAGCGCATCGTAAAGATTTTCGCCGATCCAGAACTTCTTCGAGGTAATCAGGTATTCCGTTTGGGCGTCAACGACATCCTCAAAGTAGTGGTGTGCCTTCTTCATATCCATGGGCGCATTGGCGATATGTACCGCGTTGCTGGCCTCCCTGCTACCCCAATGATACGACAGCGCTTCGAACTCGATTTTCTCGCCGAGATCAGCAAATGGGACCTCGACAATGTCCGCGAATACCTCGTGACATTGCACGTCGGTCTGATGAGCAGGGCGTGGCTTCAGTTTCAGCAATCGAGCCTTGTCTTCCCCTGAATCGGTGTATGTGTATCGCATCTCTGCCCATTTCGAAGCAATCTGGAGGATGGTCTCCTTCTTCTCGTTGGTGGGTAGTCTCTGGAGGGTCGTGGACACCGCATTCTTAGAGTGTAAGGTTGGTCGGGGATAGTTGCTGCCCTTTCGAGGTAGCTTGCGATCCATGGTAAAAATCTGTATCAATCAAGAACGTGAAAAATTGGAGCGAAACGCAGGCTACTGATAGCTGAAATGAAGGGGACCGCGCACAAGGGTTCACATATTATGCGAAGAGGGCACACGATCACCGTTCAGCAGCCTCGCGGGGAGTCATTTCCGGGCTGTTGGAGGGCGCCATGCGCGTGAAGGCGATGCGTTGCCTGGGGGCGAAGTACATATCGTAGTTGTCGGTATCGAGCCGCGTGGGACACCAGTAGGGCACCCAGCCGAATAAATCACACGAGAGGCAGGCATGGAGACTTGCCTCTGTTTCTCCTTTCGAAGCGCCAGCCTTGCTCCTGGTCTCCATCGCGTTCAGACGCAGATGGCGCTCCGGGACGCGGGATGCTCGTCCCTTTCGGTCGGCTTGGAGCTGACAAGCTTCGCGAAGTCGCCTTATTACTCGTGCTTCAGGGCTTCTGGCCGAACTTCACAGCCTCCATATGAGGCTACTGGCTGTGATGTGGACGCAGCAATATTGAGGTCGTCTGTATTTGGGGTTTGTGGCAGCACCCATATCACGCTGGTCTGCACAAAACCATCCCGCATCTCTCCTTCTCTTGACTCCTTCGTTACGATCTGGCCGTGACAGCTCTTAGCGGGCAAATCTCGTCCCGTTTCGTGTTGTCTCGGCCATTCGTCTCGATGTTGAGTTTGTCACGCAGTCCAAAGTCGTCAGAAGGAAGTCACGACGCGTCTTTCAGTCCTCCGTGTTGTTGATGAGGTACCGCAAGCTTGCTGACACCGGCGGCTGGTCGATCAAGGTATCGAGTGCAACCTTCAAAACAGTTCGACCCCAAATTGAGCACCATGCTCGAAGATTCGGTCGACAACAGCCAAGGAATAATGAGAAGGACAGCTGACACCTCATAAGAAGTAGTTGAGGTAGGGAAGTGAGTTTCCGGTCCGCTCTCGGCACGAATCCGAAAAGTCAAGGTTCGTGGCGGCCTTGTGGCCTTGGTCTTCGAGCTCATTGGGTATCTAAACGGAGGCATGTGCGACAGAAGACAACAGTCTGAAGAGTTCTATGATCAGAAGGAAATGATTGCTGGTGTCTCGCAAGGCTCAATGCATGTAAAACCTTCCTAGAGCTATACCAATCTCAACCGACAAGGCATCCCCTCAGCAGGCTTCGCAGTCCCCAATTGAATCTGATACGCCCTCTCCCCAAACTGTTCCACTACGCCATCTTTCTCCGTTAGGCACGGATACCCACTTCCGTCTTCTTTCAATTTCTCCAGCTCGTCGTAATGGGCTTCGAATACGAATCTCCTCACAATCATAGCCAGGATCACTTTCGTCTCGATGATCGCTAGTTCTTGGCCTATGCAGTTACGAGATCCTTTGGAGAAAGGGATCCAGGCTTCTTTATTATTCTCAGCGTAGATATCAGAGCCGGGGATGAAGCGGTCCGGGTTAAAAGTGTTGGTGTCAGGCCAGTATTTCGCGTTGCGGTGAATACCGACGTTGACGGGCCAGAGCATGAAGTGGTTTGTGGGCATATTCTCCCCAGTCTCTGGATTATGGATCGTCAGAGTTGCTGAGCCGGAGCGAACGGTGCTGGCGGGTGGTTGCAGGCGGAGGACTTCCTTGGTGACGGCGAGGGTATAGTCGAGTTTGTTGAGGAGGTGAGGATCTTTGATCAGTTGGTCGGCGACTGTGTTTGCGTCTGAACCGAAGACTTGCTCGTGTTCGGCGCGTATGCGGGCTAGCATGGAAGGATTTTGGGAGAGATAGTAGAAGGCGTAGCAAATTGTGGAAGAGGTCGTGTCGTGGCCCGCGAAGACGAAGGTTTTCATGTTGCTGATTGCTGCGGCTTTGAATTCGGGGTCTAATTCCTTGAGGTCGTCAACATCGCCGGCCGTGCCTTTGACTTCTTTCATATAGGCTTCCAACGCTAGGTCAATCACATGCTTCGTTCGTCCGCGGGTCTTTCGACCTGCGAAGCGCTCTTCGATTCGGGCGCCGAGCCAGTTGTTCATCTTGTAATTGTTGTACTTTTGTACGATAGGCCGCCGGAAATCCCAAAGCTCGCTGGGTCGGAATTGAGCACCAATCTTCTGCCACCTGTAGCAAGTCAGTGATTAAGTTCAGATTTGTTGACTTCACCTGTGCAATCACTTGGTGTTGCCTACCTAACCTGAGAGTTGAACGAATCAACCAAGACATTGCGACCTTTCTGCGCATTGAGGTCGAGATCCAGTACAATCTTGCCAATAACGTTCACTGTCAACTTTGTGGTCGCCTGCTCCATCCGGAAGAGGTCGTTCTTCTTCGCATGCTCGGCCATGATGTCGCAGAAGGTCTGGCATTCCTCAACCACAGTCGAAACCTGTGTCATGAGGTGCGACGAGCTGAAGCCCGGATTGAAGGCCGACCTCCACTTCTTCCACACAGGGCCCTCTTCTGTGACCAGATTGTACGGGCCACCAAAGTTGACCATGAATTCCTTGACCACTGGATGCTTCGGAGGAGCGTTCTTGATCGTGACTTCGTTCAACATGTCAGTGTTGAAGATGGCCATCAGTGGAGGTCCAAGTGGCCAAGGATCGAAGTAGAACACATCGCCTAACCCGTAGTATTCTTTCAAGCAATGCATGTAGGTTTGGGGAGCGGCATTTCGCGGTTGGTTGACGAGCACCTTGCCCATTGAAATTAATGAGCCAAAGACATAGTTGTGTGGTGGCCCAGGCAAGCCTTTGACTAGGCTCCGCTGGAAGTGTAGCTTCTGGATAAAGCGTGCGATCTGTACGGTGATGATGAGGCCGACTGCCCAGATAATGTTGGCCGTGTTTAGCAGCTCCAGCATCTCGAAACTTTCGCGTCTCAACGAGACGAACAAGAAGCAAGCTGTGGCAATTGAGATAGAGGTCGAGAAGAAGAGGATGAAGGTCAACTACGTGCAGGAGAGGCAACGAGAGAGGTCGGATAGTAAGCAGTCCGAGACTACCCTTACCACGAGCTGAATGGGTCCCCTGTCGGCGAGGAAGGATTTAGTCCAGGCTGGCTACCAATGCCAAGGGCAGAGTTGTGGTCCGGCTAGAGAGCCCTACTCGCTGGTAGGGCAAGATCGCGTAGGTAGCCGCGGGCCTGACTGGGCTCAAACAGTCTGAGCAGGCGCATATGGTTGAGTCTGCAGATGATGAACATCCATACTGATGAATCAGCACACTCGGAGGGTTTCGTATACGTGTGTTGGAGGAGCATCTGATGAAGAGCGAGTCCGAGCCCAACAGTGATGACGTATCCTTGGTTGTTTGCGCGCTGTTTGCTCGGACAAGGCAGCGTGTAAGTGAAGGAAATTGCGGCGCATGTGATCAAACTCTAGAAATCAGCCTATTCCCTCACGATGGCTCATCGCTCCGTATAGCACTCTTCATACCATACTTATATTTGGAGTTGATGTTTGGCAGAAATGGATCACCAGCCACGTTCTATAGAGGGGCACAGGGCAGCAGTAGCCGAGCAGGGATCTTTTCCCTCTAGCTCCCAAGTTCGAAGCGAGGACCTGCATCTTTCCACAAACATACTGCCCATACACATCCCCACCACCTCGAGTACGCCGCCGACATCACCCACGCTCTCCGCCCACAGCTCGGTCATTGACCTCTCACCGTCCCAAAGCAACGAGTACCACGACGACTCCGACTCCGACTTCGAGCTTATAGAAGGCAGCCACGTCCCAGAGCATTCAGAGAGCGCGGAATACCGGCCAGGAGGCACGGGCTTGTCTTTAAGTGATCGTTTGCGCAGACGATACGATCACATAAGACGGTTCGATCAAAAGAGTGCTGCGCATCGGCCTGCATTGTCAGGCGTCAACAACATGGAGGCGCGTAGTAGCAACGACTACGACAGCCCCGACTGGCCGCAAGCTGGCGAAAATGCCGATCCTCAAGATCTCGCTGGCCCAGGTGAGCATGGTAGGCTGGAATGCATCGTGAGCAGTCCGCAGAAGGAGGGCGAGGGGACGCAGAATGCGTATGTGTCCTACCTCGTCACGTCCGACACCGACTTCAAGTCCTTCATGTCATCCCACATCACAGTAAGGAGGCGCTTCACAGACTTCGTATTCCTCTACCGAACACTCAGCAAGGAATACCCTCAATGCGCTGTTCCGCCCCTCCCGGACAAACATAACATGTCGTACGTGCGAGGCGACCGCTTTGGGCCAGACTTCACCTCAAGAAGAGCGCATTCTCTCAGCCGCTTCTTGAAGCGTCTAACACTACATCCGGTGTTGCGTCGAGCTACCATCTTGGCCTTGTTTTTGGAATCGAGCGATTGGAATGCAACAATGAAGAGCAGGCCAAACCGGGGAATGAGCGGAAGCGAGGCTGGAAATACGTCTGTATTGGAAAACTGGACAGATAGCTTCCTGAATGCGTTCACGAAGCCACATAAGACAGACAAGCGCTTTCAAGATGTGAACGATCGCGCCGGCAAGCTCGACAATGATCTGGGGACAGTGAGCAAGACCGTCGCACGAGTTGCCAAGCGCGAAGGAGATCTGGAATCAGATTACGCAGACCTCGCGACGCAATACCAGAAGCTGGCAGCTCTGGAGCCTGGCGTACAAGACGAGCTCACAAAGTTCGCGACAAGCGTGTCAAGCACGAGCGAAGGCTGGAAAGGATTAAAAGATCATACCGACCAGGAATATTTGGAGTCGTTGAAGGATATGGAGGCATACATACTGTCCGTCAAGGCTTTGCTGAAGACACGAGAACAGAAGCAACTTGATTTCGAGGGTCTGACGGACTACTTGAATAAAGCTGCGCAAGAACGAGACACGCTGGCCAGCCACGGGTCCATTGGAGCCTCCGGCTTTCTGCGCCAGAAGATCGAGGACGTACGAGGAGTGAACCACGAGCAATCCCGGCGAGAGCGACAACGAAAGCTCGAAGTATCAATTTCGCGCCTGACGACCGAAGTTGAGAACGCCAAGAAGACGACAGAGGCTTTCGATGAAGAGGTCGTCAAAGAAGTATCCGACTTTGAGCGCATCAAGGCCGTTGAGTTTCGAGACGAGCTTGGAGGCCTTGCAGATGCGAACATCAAGTTCTTCCAAAACAACATCGAGATTTGGGAGCGATTCGTCCAGGACATGGAGAAGCAGCAAGCGGAAGCCGCTGCGGCACAAGCATAGATTGGGGTACTACGTCGCTTGTGTAGTCAGTAATGTCTATATGCCCGTAACGTTGAAAAAGAAGTTGGACTTACCTTCGATCTGCTGTGCTCAAGGTGGCTGTATGCTTACGTGCCGGCCCGAGCAATCCGCAAGCTGCAACCTGACGATTTGACCATCCAACACGTACTTTTGAGGAATTGGGAGCGATCACGCACGTCCAACGATGCGCAGTGCAATGGCTCAGATCATTAGCATCATCGATGCCCGCATCTGCACTCAGCCCTGCGGCCGGTCTAGGCACGTGGCTTAACGCTAGCGCATCTGGATCGCTGCAGGAGTCCAGTCCGCACCGCTTGGTACTGATGCTGCATCCTATTGCGGAATATTGTCCAGATCCACTATGTGAAACGAAGATCAATTCAGTACTGGGAGCTTTCGAGGCTTGACGCCCACAGACCGTTCCCTGGCACGCCTTATGGGTCCTTAAGAGGCACAATGTCCCAATGCTCGTGGACAAAGCAAAACGCGTCCGAAGAGCCCGATACTGTCGCTCCTGAAACCCCTTCTCCGGGGCGAGAGCGACTATGAAGAGATCACAGCTTGCCACCGTAGCCCTTTCATTGTCAACAGTCACAGCGTCTCCCAAGCCATTGGCGCAACCCGGGGCTCTGCAGAGTGCTTTGTGCGCTCTCGATAATGCCGTAGTATCGAAGCTCACGGCCGCGCCCTCATTACGATTCTCTGCTCTGGCCTTCTGCAGCAGCTATATCAGCATTCCTCCTGTGACGACCACGGTAGTCGTTGCGACTGTCACTCCACTGACGTGAGTACAAAACGCAAGGAGAGCGCGGCATAGAGGCTGACTAGTGTTCTTTTAGCACTGTCACGGAGACGACGTCTACTAGCTACATCACCGCTCGAGACGTAGCAGCACGGACGCCTCTGCCGACACCTTCGCCATTGAAAGCTCTGGCAGCGAGGTATGCGTTGCCATTCATCTACATGCTTCACAGCAAACCTGACGTCACAAACAGTGCCGTCTCAAGAGTCTGCTCCTGCATCTCCTCCCAAATCCCTCTCGCAACAACAACAATCTCATCAACTTCCACGGCGCCTCCCTCGACTTCAACCATCATCCCCGTGGCCACCTGCTCGGCAACCGCTATCTACAACGCAAGCATCTCAGACGCGTGCTACGATCGCGGTGGACCCCCGAGCATCGTGATCACGGACCCAACATGTCCCGGCGCAAGCTACGATCTCACATACCACTACAAAGCTTCCGACAGTTATAGCTCGTATCCGTCGTGGGTGGCTGTCTGTCCTGATAGCGATGAATATCAAGTTCCGCAGGCGTGTCCGGGTTTCGATGGGAATTCTTGGGAGGGTGTGAGCTTGCCTGGGAATGGGGAGGGGGATATTACGCAGAGATGTGCGTTTGTGGGGGATGGGTTGAAGAAGAGGGTGATTGTGGCGCATATTTGTGCTGGGTATGATAGTGTGGGGTGGGTTGATGTTACGGGTGTTAGTGTTAGTATAGGGAGTGGGAATGGCAGTAGATGATATAGATGAGCGCCGCCAAGAAATTGGTGCTGCCAAATCGAAGGTTGTGAAAGTTGAACATGCATATGCCTGCAAGAGTTTGATTCTTTTGCATTGCCCGATAGCTTTCCTTCGATGGATAATTGATAAGTTCCATGCTGTTACTGCCTCTGAACCACTCCGTGAAAGCTGAAAGCTGCCACAGAAGTGATGTCAAGCAGATCGAAGCCAACAACCCCAGCTCCTCCATGTGCCTCCGATCTTCGGCGTTTCAAGCTCAGCATTGACATGTAGCTACTAGTACGTATTAGATTCTGCGCTTCCCATCAGTCAGCGATGACTGAGTCCTCCGTGGGTAAGCTCAAACACTCACATGCAACTTTCACACGATAGGATTCTGATGATTCTCAGCGCAATTGGCTAGCGCGTTCGGCTGTTACTCTCTCTAGAGGAATGGTACCGGGAGGCTGGTGGTTCGAGCCCACCCGGAGGAGTATTTTTGGTAGGTAGAAGGGTCCCAGCACGAGCTTAATAGCTGCCATATTGATGGAAATATCGATTGATGAAGATTTGGACGATTTCTGAAAGTGGATGCCACTAGACATTGCCTTTTGCCCTGTTGACGTACGCGCTACATTGGAGCGAAGATGAGCTTTCTTTTGAGCTACTAATCGTCTTCGCAGACGTCGTGGTGGTTCAGATATTGCATCGTCAACTTGTTGGTCGTATGTGCCCTTGTGGTGTGAAAGTGGGAGTTCGGAAAGTCTTGGCGCTGGCTTTGTCAATTCGGCTTCCCGATCTTCGGCTTGCTTGCTTGACTTTCTTCCTCCCGAATCAACGCTCCATCCCTTGACAACGCGTTCTCATTTCGCGTGTCTCCCATGCTAAGCCCAACAATGCTCAAGAGTGATAGCACCAGCTGACAGGTATCACGAATCTGTGGAACCTCGTTCTCAATCGTCGACGATGACTGCGAAAATAAGAGCGACAGCAGAACCATGGCGCTTCTTCGACCCATAGAGACAGCCTCGCCCTCACATCAGTTCTTGCAGTCCTACACAACTTGGACATGCAAGCCTACGACTACTCGCGCCATTCGCGACTGGAGCCAGGAACGACTCGAATCTTCAAGCTCCTGCCAGGAAGGCCGACCTCAGAGCTGAAGGGGAACCTTCTCGTTGTGCGACTCACCTCGCGCGATCTTGAGCAGTACCGTGCCACTGTATCATATCAGGAGTACGATGCTTTATCGTATACGTGGGGAGCCTCGGAGAAAGCGACGGATTCTGTGCAGGTCCTTGTCGACAGCGAAGAGTACTTCATCGCAATTCATCACAATCTCAGCGTTGCGTTGCGACAACTCCGCAATGCCACAAAGCCCACATACTGGTGGATCGATGCATTGTGCATTAATCAGCACGATATCGCAGAGAAGAATACCCAGCTGCCAATCATGCCCGAAATTTATGGCAAGGCTGCTACGGTCAGGATCTGGCTTGGCGAGGAGTACGAGAACAGTGCAGCTGCATTTTCCTTCTTACAGGAATCCTTGTTGGCATCGAACTTTGACGCATTTGTCAGAGAGAGCGGTCGCAAAGATGCTTTCATTGGCGTCGTACACCTCATGAAACGAGCCTGGTTCACGCGACGCTGGGTGATTCAGGAAATCGCCTCTGCTCGTAGAGCACATCTCCATTGCGGGTCATCCGACATGGAATGGCATTCTTTTGTGGACTCGGTGTATCAGCTGGCAGCCCTCAAGGAAAATCTCCGCAAAGTCTTCAGCTCTCTACTAGCGAATGATCCTGACGACGTCGAAAGTTTTGGCAGTCTCAGCACGATCAAGTTCTTACAGTTGGTTGACAACATGCTTCGGAAAACCGTAGACGGACAGATATCCGAGCATCTGATGACTTTGGAGGCGCTGCTTGCATCTACGCCGCAATTTGAGACGTCAAATCCGAAAGACACCGTATACTCACTCCTGTTCTTGGCACAAGATGCCGAAGCTACAACTTACGAGGATTGGCTTTACAGGTTTCGACAGCGGCATAAGAAGGACCAAGGTAATACAAGTGTGGTTCCAAGTAAACGAAAAGTCGACTCTCCGGAAGACTCACAGGAGACTGTCACCACGAACGGAGATGCAGCACCTCAGAAGGTCAATGGCATCTCGAGCGCGGACTCAGACCTACGCTCCGTTCCGAAACTTGGCTACGCGCTGGTCAGGTATCTCAGCCTCGGCGGCTATGGTAACCCTAGAGCGATCATGGTAGACTACAAAAAGAGCGTCCTGGAGATCTGCCGAGACATCATGAAATTCGTCATCACGCACTCAAACTCCATTGATATGCTCTGTCGGCCCTGGGCACCTTCCGATATGGACTTACCATCTTGGGTACGCACAAAAGCCGAAAGCGCCTACTTACCAGGCCTCAACGGCGTCTATCGAAGAGTCAACGCCGACCCCCTCGTCGGAGACCCCATGTTGTCCGTCAAACCGTACCGGGCGTCTTCGTCAACAGAAGCATCCTGGTCGCAACAAGCTCGAGACCTCCAGAGCCTGATGTTACAGGGCTTCGTTCTTGATCGAATCGACGCTAAGGAGAGTATCGCAACGGCAGGTATCATACCCATTAGCTGGACCAAGATGGCGGGCTGGTTCCCACCCGAAGGCGTTCCTCCCGATACGTTCTGGAGAACTTTGGTCGCCAATCGGAATTCCGATGCGGGAAGAGCGCCGTTCCACTGGGGACAGCTGTGCGTGAGGGCTTTCGCAAGACGACTACCAGGTCAGGACTTGGACACCAATGAAGCGATCCGCCATGGATGTCCGCCTGCATTGAGGGAGTTCCTGGAACGGGTGCAGAGTGTAGTGTGGTCTCGCAGGCTTGTTCACTTCCAACGCACGAAGACTTTCGGTCTCACATCTAAGCTCGCGAAGAAAGGCGATCTCCTGTGTGTTCTCAAAGGATGCAGCGTGCCCGTCGTTTTGAGGGAGTTCATCGATGGTAAGCCTAATTCTAAGTCCAGCTGTCCAGATCCACTGGGACACTTCTCAGAGGACGCCCAAAATGCGATTCCGAACGAGTCTCAGGTGCACTATGAGTTCATCGGCGAGGCATACGCCCATGGCTTGATGGATGGTGAGGCATATATGTTGAAGCAGGAGCACGATATACCGCCTCATAGTTTCCGCTTACGATAGAACAGGGCGCCCAGAAACTGTACAATAACATCTGAGGCTTGTCGGCAACGTTGTTCGCCCGCCAGCTCTCTCCAGGATCAATCTTGTCTCAATCCTCTGAACGCGAAAGTAGAAACACAGATGACAATCAGGCCAACATTAGTGCTAAAGGGTCAACGGCGCCCCTCATGGTAAGTAGTAGTGATGAAGTGAAGTAGTTCAAGCCCTTCAACGCCCGGCTCGGCGGAGCTTAAAGTTCAAAGATCAGCAAGATGGACATTCGGTCATAAGCGCCGCAGACGCAAAGATCCTCCGACATAGCGTCGGACTTCGATTCGTTGCTCTCTGCACATGCGGGAAACGGAACATAATTGTTGGGGTAAGGCATGCGGAGGGAATCTGGAGAGGAGATTCGGGGTCCATTATCCGAGGACGTCACTTCTGTTCCATTCTCTGATGATCAATCAAGTAGACCCCATCTTTTCCCTATTACGATACCTTTCTGAATACTCAGACGCCAATTTAATGTGAGGGACGAGGTAAATGGCGAAACAACCCTACTTCGGTCTCAGAGGCCGCTCCCTCAACGCCGCCATCTGGCTCGAATCCATGTGGGCAATCATCATATTCGGTAAATGAGAGAAATACAAAAGACCAGATCCACTCTTGCATTCAATCGCATACTGATCTCTCCCATCTCAGGCTACAACCAAGGCTCTGCAGGCGGCGTTCTAACAACTCGCTCTTTCAATGAACAGTTTCCCCAAATGGATACAATCTTCACATCCGGCGCCGTACAACACTCTAACTCCACCATCCAAGGCACCGTCGTCGCCCTCTACACCCTCTTTGGAGCCTTTGGCGCCCTGGCTTGCACCTTTGTAGGAGACAGAATCGGTCGACGATGGACGATCTTCCTCGCCTCCGCGATCCAAGCGATCGGGTGTATCTTGATGGGAACGAGCTTCCAGTTTGCGCAATTTATCGTCGCGAGGATCGTGCTCGGATTGGGGACAGGAGGAATCATAGCCACGGTATCAGTTTGGCAATCTGAGTTGAGTAAAGCAGACTCTCGCGGCGGCCACGTCTCTGGATTTGGGATCTTCTGCGGAATAGGACTAGTAATCGCTCTATGGCTGGAGTTTGGCACGAGTTATATCACCAATTCCGCGACCTGGAGGATACCATTATTGCTTCCGGTCGTATTCTCTGCGATTGTCATGGCGTTTATATTCAGCTTGCCGGAGAGTCCGAGGTGGTTGATCAAGAAGGGACGGGTCGATGAAGCTCGCGACATCCTCTCTCGACTCTACGATACGGACGGTCCGCAGGCTGAGGTCGTAGACAAGGAAGTACGAGAAGTTCAAGCCAGTCTGGAGCTCGCCGGGACGTTCAGGCTATCGGCAATGTTCAAGATGGGACCACAGAGGACGTTTCATCGGGTTTGTCTGGCTTGCCTCGTGCAGATATTTCTGCAAATGTGCGGGACGAACGTGATTTCGTACTATGCGACGTCGATTTTCGAACAACAACTGCGTTTTAGCCCGACGTTGGCAAAGATCTTGTCGGCGAGCTTGCAGTTTACATTGATTTTGGGGTCGATGGTCTGTTCTTTTACGGGTGAGAGAGGGAGAGCTAGTTCATCGATGAAAATGTACTTCTGCTGACAAGCTCTCTAGTTGATCGCTTTGGCCGCCGCAAGCTAATGATGTTCACCGCTGCTTCAGTCACAGTCAACGCAGCTTTCCTCGCAGGAACGACAAGCAATCCCACCAACACCACTGCTCTCAAGGCCGCGGTTTTCTTCATCTTCTTCTTCCAGTTTTGCTTCTGCATTGGCTTTCTTGGAATACCCTTCGTGTACGCTTCCGAGATAGCGCCGGTACATATGCGGGCTGGAGTGGCTGGCGTCGCGACAGC
The DNA here is from genome assembly GCA_031771865.1 of Nothophaeocryptopus gaeumannii. Classification (NCBI taxonomy): domain Eukaryota; kingdom Fungi; phylum Ascomycota; class Dothideomycetes; order Mycosphaerellales; family Mycosphaerellaceae; genus Nothophaeocryptopus; species Nothophaeocryptopus gaeumannii. The sequence goes on along the minus strand of JASISA010000040.1, from coordinate 277,842 downwards.
TGTTTCCTGGGTGAGTTAGAGCAGCGAAACCTCTTCCTTGCACAATGCTGATGTGTCAATAGCTATGGAACTTCCTCGTGGTGGAGATAAGTTAGTAGCACAAGGCTGAATGCTTTGAGAAACATACTGACCTTCCATCCTTTGCTGTGCAGCGCCGGTTGCATTTAACTCAATCGGCTGGCGATACTTCCTGGTCTATGCATGCTTCAACGCAGCTGTGGTACCGATCATTTACTTCTTTGTAAGTCTCTGGCTCCATGTCAGCTTGCAAGGCGTATTCGTACTGACAGCAGCTCAGTTCCCAGAAACAGCTGGCAGGTCACTGGAAGAGCTCGACGAGATCTTTGCGTCCTCCAAATCCATCTTTGACGTCGTGCCTGTAGCGCGCCGGCTACCGAAGAGGCGACTCACCACTTTCTTGGAAGAAGAGAAAGACTGGCACCACGAGTCCGTGACGCAAGTCGAAAATGTCGGAAATGGCGGCGAGAAAGAAGCCTCTCTCAAGCTGGATGATTAGATGCTGTTACAAATCTAGTATGTCTCAGTGAACACATATGGACCTTCTCGGTCCTTGACGTCCACCTTTATCTTTGCTTCTGGCACATCCTTGCCGTCAATCTTCAGGCCAGCCTCCATGACGTCTCCTGTCACTACTGGGCCGACACCTTTGGGTGTGCCAGTGAGCACAATGTCGCCCTTCTCCAGTGTCATAACCTTTGAAATGTCTGCTAATTGCCTTCCAATTCGAAAAAGCATGAGCTCAGTGTTGTCGTTTTGCTTCGTCTCGCCGTTCACGGAAAGCCACAGCTCAATGTTGTGTGGATCCTTGATCTTGCTCTTCTCAATCGGCCCTGCTACGGGAAGGAAGGTATCAAACCCCTTGGCGATACTCCATGGCAGACCTCGCTTCTTCGCCTCTTCTTGTACGTTACGGCCTGTCATGTCGATCGCAAGGATGTAACTTCCTACTGCGTCCATCCAGCCTGCCTCATCGTCCTCGTCGAGGTCCTTGATGGTCTTGCCTATTACAATTCCGAGCTCGACTTCGAAGTGGAGGTTTACGCCGTTGGGTCGGAGGACTGGCCCCTCGTCTGGGAGGAGAATGGAACTCGGCGGCTTGAGGAAGAAGAAGGGCTGCTTTGGTCTTTGGTTGTTGAGCTCCTTGACGTGGTCTGCGTAGTTGCGGCCTATGCACATAACCTATGTCCTCCATCAACATACAATACAGCTGATTAAGATTTGTCTGCTATACCTTTTTGCAGTTGCTCTTGATCTCCTTCAGCGAGGCCATGTTGGGTGATGTGCTGGCAAATATTCTCCGAGAGGACAGGTTATAGGACTGAAGGTTCTGTCGTGTGCCATTGGGTCTAGTAGAGGTAGTAATACGTCTTCCGGCGGAGGAGCTCGTCGGAGTAGCGCGGCGGCCTGCAGCATTCGCAAGAGGAAAGCAAGCAGCTGGCCTTCCGACAACCGGTGCAGCAAGGCCCGAACTTCTGCTGACCACTCGTACGAATGAGACGGACATGGCCAACTACAGCTGTGCAGATGCCGGGAGAAACGGCGTGGAGGGTGTGGAATTGACACGAGCGGATGCGGAGTCTCGGCAAGTGACTGTGGGCGTATCAATGCCTCGTTCAGAAGTCTGGACAGCGGTTGTGTTTTATCCTGGTTGTAGAAGTCAACGCCCCACCATCGACCTCGACATCGCCGGCGCCGGTGAGCTCGGCGGAGATTGGGCTGGTCGGTCGGATACGAGTGCGCGACTTCACCTCACCAATCTTTCTGCCAGAACATTGGCCCCTTCGTTGACTTCATCCTATTACTCTCAACCTCTCACTCACTCCTCTTCCTGCCAATGCGTACGTATATGGGCTCATCAGCGACTAGACAGTTGAAAGGTGCAGTCGATGTCTCGGCATCAGAGCCGATGAGATGCCTGAGGGCCTGAGGCTTTGCAACGAGAAGACAATACCAGGATATGTGCCAGGGACACTGGATCTACGTTAACGCCCACCACAAACTCGTTCCCTCCTCGACACCGGTGTTCAAGTGCTGGAGTTGACGAAAGAAGCTTGCGAATGCGAAATGGCTCGTGGCTCGTGGCTTCCTTGCCTTCACGTGTTATTTTGAATTCGGCCGACGACAATCCTTCGCCTACCTCCTGGCGATCACTCGTCGCTTGGACAGCGCCATGCAACGTCTGCTGAACGACACCTCTTGCTCGTATTGGAATCATCAAGGACATGTCCAGGAGGGGAGCAGCACCACCCATGATGCTCAAAAGGCTCCTTGAGATCTGAAAGGCTTATTCTTCTCTAGAAAAGCTTCTTCTTCTCAGCGAGCGCCAAACTTCCACAACGAAGAAGTAGACGGCACCCTCTTCCGATCTGAACGATCTGAACGAGGAAGCAATGCGCGCATCCTCCTTCGAGAAGGAGCGCCTGCCGCAAACAAGCAACCGAGGGCGCGTCTTGGCTTCGAAGGATCCCGCCGCCTCGTAGCCATTTTCGACGTGCAGCATCAAGGAGAATGGACGTCACTGCGGGTCGAGCTCAATTCTATTCTGTTGTGAATCTTCAAGACTCGGGCGTCAACTAAGACCACCGTCCAGTGAGACGTAGAATTCTCAGCAATGGCGAAAGCATCCGACAACAAAGTCTTCTGCGAGGCTCGGAGCATGGGACTTCCATCAGCATCTTGTTGCCTTGCTCAGCTATAACGTGCGCTGATCTCATGTCTTCCTTCAGCTATACGCCGACTTTGTTGCGAGACGTTGACCCGTTAACAATTTAAGCAGAGACACCGAAACTCTATTGGCAGCATGTAAGGATCCCAATGGCCTCCTTCTTGATGATATACTCGAAGTCCGCGTACAGACGGACTTCTGCAGTACGTTCTCTCTTGGCAGTCCTATTGCTCTTTCGCCTTCCCATTTTCAAGGTCATTCTTTACTAGCCAAAATGGCGCCCACACTCATTACTAAACTTGCGTTTACTGCTTTCTTCTCTTCTCATGTATATGCTTATGCCAGTGGGCAATGCGAGTCTTATGGCATTGATTTCCAAGAGGGTGGACACTATTTTCAGAACAATGCCAGCTCAGATCCTTTCACAGCTCTTCAACAATTCCAGGGCTGCACGAATGACACATCAAACAATGTCCTCGTCGACCCAGAAGGCAACCAGAGCCAATGCAGTCTTACCGAAATGGAACCAAGTGACAAGCCGCAACTGGTCACCTGTAGCGACAGCCCGAAAGACTCACTGTACTCGGGAAACTGGTCTCTTTTAGTTATCAGCAACAACGGAGACGGCGCTCCGCTTGCCGCGCAACGAGACTTCTACCTCGATGTCGGCCCCCAGACGACGGTAACAGTGACACCCAGCGGAACAGCTTCAGGCCATTCGACCGTCATTTCGACTGGCGCGCCAACGACTTCCACGATCATTGTCACGTCTACAGTCCCAGCGACCACCAAGACAGCCGGCTCCCAACCAAACTGGCCACAAGGCCCACATGGCTGGACCCATGGCCCACATCCGAGCATCGTCAAGACAACCCAGTGCGCGAAAACGCACACTCTGACAAAGACAACCTTCACTGTCAGCGCCACAGTCAAGACCGTCAACGCCGCCTGCACGGGCCCTACAGCCTCTCCATATCATGACAAGCCCTGCGAAATCAAGCCAACCATCCTTGGCCCACTCAACGAAATCGCCGCACAAGTCATTGAAGGCGTCCAGAAAACCGTCGAAGGCGCCACCCTGGGTCTCCACCTCCACCACAGAGAACTCCACGCCGCCGCAGCCTTCAAGCGCGCCGTGCTCGAGGGGCGCGAGCCAACCGCCGATGAGAAACGTGCTTTCATCGCAGTCCGCAATGCGCGTCTCGCACACATGAACATCGATAAGCGTGCTCCTGATAACCGTACCGTTACCGTGACTGCTACTACCGTTGGTCTTCCAATCACTCTTCCGCTCGGGTCTGCTCCGACGACGATTACTACTCATCAGACTTCTTACACGACGGTGACGAAGACTGTTTCCTCAGGGACAGCGTATGCTTCGGGAGGTGGGAAAGTTGGAACGACCACTGCTCCTGTTCCGACTTGGACTTGGACTGCGTATCAGCCGTGGACCGTCACCTACACCACGACAACGAAGACTATTCCGTAAGTTGAACCTCTGCCTGCTTTGTACATAGCGTTACTGACCTCTTCAAAGCGTTACAAACACCGTCACCACAACTGCTCGTGGCGCCGCGGCGACTTGCGCGAGACAGGGAATGTACTTGCACTAAAAGTGTGCATGCGTTGTTTGAAAGAGTCATATGGGGCCGCACGGTTGGAGGTACTGAGCGTCAATGCTCATTATTTCCCGTTGTACACTATTGTGAGTTCGTTGCGACTTAATGTGTACATAGTGATTAAATCTTCTAACAATGACAAGATCATTTTCAGAAGCGATAGGGGTATTCGGCGTACTGGTACTCCTCTGTTCGGTTTCTTGATTTCTCCTTCTAAGTACTTATTGAAGACCTTCAGATCACTATCGAGCAGTCACCACCGCCCTCGCCACTCTCGCGAACCCATCACTAGTAGCCGCCCACGCGGGATTCGCCGCAATAGCATTGCCCTTTGAACCACCATTCGGATACAATTGAGCGACACGCGCAATATCTCCATCCGAGATCGTGACTTTTTCTGCCTCCCAAATTGGACTTCCGCCTTGCCAAAATTCTGTCTCCAGCATGGGATTCGATCGTGTCTGTCCCTGAGTTTTGAGCAGCATCACAGCCTTGTTCTTGTCTGCTCCATTGACCTTGGCTTGTTCGTAGGAGCCGTAGGTCATGATGGAGTTCGGATCGAAGGTCTTGGACCAAGCGAATTGACCCATAGCTGGGGCTCGAGAGGCGATTTTGATGAAGGCGAAGGCTGAGAAACCGTACTTTTGAGCTGTTGGGATGTCGGTGCAGCTTGTGACGAAGTCAGTGCCGTCTGATCAGGCTTTCAGAAGGAGAGAGGACTTACGCCTGCTCCATGAGCTTTGCAATATCCTGGCCGGGGTTCTGCTGAGCTATTCTCTGCTTGACCTGTTTCATATCAGTTAGCGATGCAAGCTATAAAGATCGCAAAAGACGCGGAATATACCACGTCATAGTCTCTCAAATTCTTGCAATAGAAGCTGATGTACTTGTCTCGATCCGGTCGATCGTGCTCATGCTCCAATCCGATTGCGTGGCCTAGCTCATGTGCAAAGGTCGCCACATCATAAGGGTGAGGATTGCTCGGCGTGTTCCGATTCATGAATCGCTCGAAGTGTAGGATATGTCTTCCGTGTGTCTGTTTGTTCTTAGGCTGCGTCCAGTAACCCACCGTAGTTGTGCCATGCACATTGCTATCGTTTGGATCGATATCCTTGATCTGCAGCGCATCTGCGCTTGCATCTTTGCAGAGAATGTCAGGGTTCGCACGACCTCCATCTGGAATGATACGCAGCGAAGACACCTCGCCATTATCGCCTATGGCTGGCTGCCAGATCTTGACTGCGGCATCGAGTGTCTGACCAAGGTTGATGTAGTCTTGCTTCGAGATCCAGCAGTATCTCACTGGCCGATCCCATGGAGCGGCCTCATGTGTTGGCCACGCGTTGTTCGTAAGAGGCTCTCCTGCTGCGGGATTGCCAACGGAGAACCAGCGTTTGACTGTACGACTAGTAGAAGCGCAAGCGTACGCTGACTTGGCGAGAGTTAACACCAGCAGTGCCAGGACACTATTGCGGAGAGCCATGTCTTGAATCAATAAAATGTCAGCTATGAGAAGATCTCAAATGTGTGCTTGTCATGCGGAGTATCGCCTTGAACTGAGGCTAGGAATGAAAAAGAAAACATTTGCTCGATCACTTACCGCTTGTGGCCGTCCGCTTTCATGTGATACTGATTAGCTCGCGGAGCACATGCTGCGAGCGTCACTTCTCTGTGTCAGTCCTTGCAGATAGTCGGCTCGCTTGAGATACATCAGTCTCCGTCCCGCCTGCACAAGAGTCGAAATGTGTACCGTCGGCATTATTCACGAAGGACTGTCTAGCTATGTTGACTAGCGATATGCCGATCAAGATGCCCTTTCCTCCCGAACCCCTTTGTGCTGTACTTGCAACCAGTATCTGGACAGTAATACTTTTCTCGATGCTGATCATGTCGAGGGAGGTGCCGTATTAGATCTTTACGGTATTGCAAGCGTTTGTTGCAGTGCTCGCATACGTGGTTCCGACTCAAATACGGTTCATGACTCCGTAAATGGTGCGTGAGGTCGCCCTGAGTGGTGAATGATTCGCTGCAATGACTGCAAGGGAAGTTCGCGTTGTGTATTGTCGGGGCGTCCAAATGATCAGAGTCGAGCATTGAAGATGGAATAGGTGGTGGTGGATTGGTGGTCAGGAGATGAGGTAATATGTGCCTAGTAGTAGTCGGTGAGCGTTGGGGCCAAGGTGACACCATTTGGCTGGGAATAGTTGTTGCCTCCGAGAGCCAAGCCGACATATTGTTTGTTGCTGGGTCGAAAGGGTCCAGCATCCTAGCGTCAGTATCGCCACTATAATCAAATCTAGCACCTGGCCAGAGGTTCTCGAATGGGTCCTGACGCAGTTCGGAGATTGAGTGCTGAGGGATGTAGGGTACGTCTTGTCCAGTAGAGTCGTGCAAAGGGTGGGCTTCGTGTAGCAAGGTGGGATCGGTGCTCAAAGGCAAATCGCCATCATTTCTTGAATGTGCATCGTCTCTGAAGACGTCTGTATCGGCCGTGTTGCGTCCGCCCGTAAAAGATGGAGATTCAGATGATACAGATCGGGTCCTCGCCCGCCTTTTGCCGAGTACGTCTTGATTGCGAGCGAGCGGCTCATTCGCCTCGTCTGACCAGCTCTCCTCGTCCGCAACAGTGCCATAGACTTTTGAAGGCAAGGCATAACAAGCAAGCTCTTCAAGGTGATGGCCCACGTGCTTGAACCAGATCTTCAGCGAGTCCAACGACTTTCCGCATAGTGGACATTCGAGATGAAAGCTTTGCTCGCTCACTCGTGCGCAGCTCTGCATTATACCTTGTAACTCGCCTGGGTCCGAGCCGGAATCGTGTACAGAGATGATATGGTCCAGTAAAGTGTCTGCTTCGCCAGCCTCATATGCGCACGAGATCGGACACGACCAGATCTGGTAGTGGGTTTTCACCGTATGCCTCTGCCACTCCCGACGTCGGGAGAACAATGTATTGGCAGTAGTGCAAGTCTTGTGCAAGCACATATATGGTGGCACATCTTCAAACACATGAGATCTAAAACGAAGTTAATAAGGGTCTAGGATTACCGCACAGAGTGCAACTTACCTCCAAGACCCTTCATTATCAAAGGAAACAACACTGCAACATATCTCGCATTGAAAGGGATTTCCACCCACCCCGGCTTCAGGCAAAGGGGGTGGCCGAAGACTTCTGATTCCAGAGGTCGAAGGGGCGTAAGAAGTTTGGCTGTACACCGATGTGATCTCAGCTTGAGGCCCAACAGGATCTATCAGCGCCAGAGGTCTTGCTATAGTCTCTTGCGGTAAGGATGTGGCAACTGTCGTGGCGCCGTCTTTGGTGTCTATCGGCGCCGCTTTCTTCTGATAGTGGTCCTCGCGATATCGAATAAACTGGCGCCAACCGCAGATCGCTCGTCCGAGACGCTCTACGAGAAATTGGTCTGCCGCAGGGTATTTGCTTTGGATGTGGCGAATACCATAAGGTTCAAAAGCTATTGCTGAGCTCGTGATAGCATCGCGAATTCGGGAATGGCCGGCCGGATTGCGTAGAGTCAAAGCGAAACGATAAAGGAGATCTATGATCTCACGTATGTCTCGCACGGGATCCTCTTTTGGATCTCCAATATCAAGCACTCCATCCAGTTCCAGGTCGTCGTCTTCGTCTTCGAGGCTTTCATTGTCGTCAGAAGCATTTTTGTCTTGGCCGACTGGATATTTTAGCACATGCTCGCAAGATCTTCGGGCCAACTCACAGCGTTGCAGCTCCGTGAAGAGGTCATTCAAAACGCTCAATACCCTTAACCGGAGATTTTTGGAGTCCCTCAAGCGATATTCCAGTGAGCGAGTCCCGGTTGCTCGGTGTGCGGAAAGGTTACTCGTTCATATCTTGAACCGACCGTCCTCTTTCAAGATCGACGCGTGTAAGGCATGGTCTTCGAGCTCTGCAAGCTGCGTGAAGGCGGTCAAGCACTGCTCCACGCTGCTTGCGATGTCCATCTCTGACCTGGATTCCTGGGCTCATTTGGAGCAGAAGCGGTAGAGTTGACCAGAATACTATGGATAGCCTGAGAATTCCAGCCTGTGGCCTGAGCAGAAGGCTGAGGTCCTTCTCTAGCAAAGGTTTGAGCTGTAGCCAGCCTTGTGCAATCCCTCGTAGCGCCTAAACATGGCTCTGATTGGCTCGATTGAGGTGGGGCAGCTGAACACGGCGTTGCTGCGCCCCGCTGTACTGCATGAGCTGGAAAATGTCTTCAAATCGTACTTCAGTCCATACATCTTCCAGAGAGTGAAGAGCATTTACTGCGCGAATTCATGAAGTACGGTCGCTACGCCAATTGCTTAGTGCTTATCTCGCGCGGTCGGGATTGCGAGAGACGGTCCGAATGTCTGGACTCGAGATAGCTGGCGTAGTTCTTGGGGCAATACCTTTGATTGTCTCCGGTCTAGAGCACTATGGCGAGGGTGTTCGACTGATGCGCAAATTTCGGCATTCTTCGCGCGAGTTTCTCCGACTCAAGAGAATCCTGGAAACAGAGAACGACATCTTCTTGAACTCGGTTGAGATACTGCGCAAGGACGATGTATCGGATCAAGTGCTGGTAATGATGCTGCAGGATGTTGGAAACGCCAGTGGTTGGAAGGATCCTCACCTCGACAGTTGTCTCCAAGCCCGTCTTGGCAGGTCATACACGACGTACTTCAGCGCCGTGAAGGCTCTTGCACAAGCCGTGATGGACTTTCAGAACTCGTTGCAGCTCAGCGCTAATGGCAAGGTCAGTAGCTCCCCGAGTCCTAATCGCCAGCATCTGCGTTGCCATATGATCGCCTCCAGCAGAGGAGCCCGTGGGAGGGAAGTCTGTTTTCGCATTTGAACTGGACTCCTACAATGTTCCTTCGTGAGAACGCAGTCTGTGTTTCCAGAACGGCGGGTCGCGTATCGAAGTAATTTCATCGTGGAAGAAAACGGCCGGCAAGGAACTTTGTGTCGATCGTTTTGCCCTGACTAACGAGGCCGGTGAGCGCAGGGCCCTTTCTCTCTCGACCAGTGGTCTGTTAAAGACGCATTCAAGCGAGCGAAATTCACGCTGAATATCAAGACTTACATGGAATTTACGGAAGAGATCACAGCTCAGAACAAGCGCATCCATCGACTGACCCAGCAGTCAGAAGTGCTGGAGCCGCTGCGAGAATCCAGGGATCGAATTCCGAATCTTGAAGAAGAGCGTCTCCAGGCACACCGAATATTCGATGCTCTGCAGAATGGCCTCAGGAGCTCGTGCTTGGCGGGACATAAGGCGAGCCTTTATATGAAGCCTGGCCGCAAGTCTTCTGTGAGGATAATGTTGCATCACGACGTGCCCGTTCCAGCGCCAGCGCAGCTGCCTTGGCTTTTGGAAGAGGCCGAGTTACGGCCACTCGATGCGCAAATCGTGCCATGTAGTCCTGCTCATAAGAGAGTCCGATTCACTTATCAAAGCCCAGCTGTAGCACCAGTTCTTGCGCCTGCTGCATTAGATCCGCAGATCCAGGAAATAAGCGACCTTTGCCGAAGCTTGAAGACTTGGCGTGGTAGCCAACTGCGACATGATGTCTGTTTGGGATACATCTCTGATCACTCCAGGATCTGCCGACACGGTCTCTTCTGGCCCCGCCAGCCACTCCTTGGTCGACCCACGGCTTCGGCCCTCACCCTGGAGAGTGTCATCAACCAGCAAGGTACGAATCGATTGGACTTGCTGAAGAGGAGGAGCTTAGCTTTGGGGCTAGCCGTCGGTATGTTGGGACTTTACGACACTCCGTGGCTAGGAAAGCAATGGGGCAAGAGCGAGATCGTTCTTTTGCAGCATGCTGGCGGCCTTGACGTTGAGAACCTGTTCATTTCCGCCAATGTCGCAGCATTTCAGCTCTTCCCGCAACCGCTGCCAGCGAAGTCATATTTCAGATCATGCCAGCCAATCCGAGAAGAAACAATCTTTGCCCTTGGAGTCCTACTCATAGAGCTTGCACTCGAATCAGCGTTCGACAAGCTCAAAGTCCCTGATGATGGCAAGTATGGAGTCGAGAATGCAGACTTTACCACGGCAGATCGGTTGGTGGAAGAAGTGTACCATGTTGCAGGTCCCCGTTATGGGGATGTCGTGCGAAGATGCGTCCGATGTGACTTCGACCATCGTGTTAGTAGCCTCAGCGACGCTGAGTTGCGAGGTAAAGTGTATGCCGGAGTGGTAGCCAAACTCGAATTAGAAGTCGATAGCCTGAAATCATGATGTTAAGTCTCGAGGCGAGACGTGCTGGCGGTAATGTCTTCTCCCATGCGAGGTATAGGACCAAAAGCGAGACTCTACGAAGCCTTATGAGACCAAACGCAGTTCTGGGAGGACTCCTTTCAACGTCGTATTATGCCAGTGCTCATACTGCCGCTCTGCTGCGCGAGTATCGCCGCCTTTCCACGACAAAACGCGCACCTGGTGGGAAAGGAGTACTCGTCGTACGCTCATATTGCAAGGTGGGTGATATATGCCGTCCCGTATTGTTGCGAAATTGGACATCACAGGCTTGTGTTCGTCTAGTGGGATCTGGTTGTGAAAGTGCTGATGGAAGTCTGGGAAAGTGCCAAGACTTCGATGCCTTAATGCCTGGCTTTTGTTATCGATAAGTCTAATTCGATATCTTCAATCGAGGATTTTCTTACGGTCTTGAGAAGCATCTTGCCACCGCACCGCCCTGTCTGCTACTCTTCCACGACAGCGACAGCGGACACAGCATAGGACTGAGGCAGTCAGGACTACCACCGCGCATACGTCGCGCTCTCGGACCGGGCTCGCCGCCCCCTTCCTCCACCTCCACCTCCACCGCCGACGACAACAGCATCGTACAACGGCAACATGAAGCTCAGCTGGAAGGACATCCAGCCCGTTCCTACGAGCAATGAGTTCTTGGACATCGTGTTGTCGCGCACTCAGCGCCGACTCCCCACACAGATTCGCGCTGGATTCAAGATCAGCCGTATCAGAGCCTTCTACATGAGAAAGGTCAAGTACACCGCCGAGACCTTTTCCGAAAAGCTGAACGCCATCCTCGACGGGTTTCCACGACTAGCCGATATCCACCCATTCCACAAGGATCTGCTCAATACTCTCTACGACGCAGACCACTTCCGTATCGCTCTCGGCCAGCTCAATACAGCAAAGGGCTTGATCGAGACAGTGTCTCGAGACTACATCCGACTGCTCAAATATGGGCAGAGCTTGTTCCAGTGCAAACAGCTCAAGCGCGCTGCGCTGGGTCGCATGGCCACCATCTGCAAGAGACTGAAAGATCCGTTGGTGTATTTGGAGCAGGTGCGACAGCATTTGGGCCGTCTGCCAAGCATCGACCCGAACACGCGAACGTTGCTGATTTGCGGATACCCAAATGTCGGAAAGTCCAGCTTCCTGAAGAATATCTCCAGAGCCGATGTCGATGTGCAGCCATATGCTTTCACAACGAAGAGCTTGTTTGTGGGGCATTTTGACTACAAGATGCTGCGATTCCAGGCGATCGACACTCCCGGTATCCTGGACCACCCGCTGGAAGAGATGAACACGATTGAGATGCAGAGCATAACGGCTATAGCACACTTGCGAAGCGCCATCATGTACTTTATGGATTTGAGTGAGCAGTGCGGGTACAGTGTGCACGCACAAATGGCTCTGTTCGAGAGCATCAAGCCGCTCTTCGCGAATAAGCTGGTGTTCATCGTCATAAACAAGATTGATGTTATGAGACCGGAGGATCTCGACGCGGAGACACAAGAAAAGCTGCAGAACCTGCTTAAGAGCACGAATGTGGAGTTGCTTCAATTGTCTTGCACCACCACCGAAGGTCTGATGAACGTGCGAAACGCCGCATGCGACAGGCTCCTCGCGGAACGCAATGCACAAAAGCTGAAGGCAGGCACGAATGCATCTGGTGAAATGACAGGTCGTCTGGGCGAAGTTTTGAAGAGAATCCACGTCGCGCAACCCATGGGCGGCGTTGGATATGGGCCTGACATTCCCAAAGCTGTACTCAACAAGATCAAATACGACAAGGATGACCCGAATCGACCCAAACTCATGCGCGATATTGAAGAAGAGAATGGCGGTGCTGGTGTGTTCAATGTCAACTTGAAGGACAAGTACTTATTGGAGGATGACGAGTGGAAGAACGACAAAATTCCGGAAGTTCTTAACGGCAAGAACGTGTACGATTTCATTGACCCTGAAATCGACGCTAAGCTCGCGGCTCTCGAAGAAGAGGAGGCTCGCTTGGACGAAGAAGGCTACTACGATGATGACGAGGAGCTCGAAGACGCTGAAGAGGCAGACATTGGTTACAAGGCCGAGCTGATCCGGGAGAAGCGGCAACTGATTCGAAATGAGAACAAGATGCGGAAATCGCTCAAGAACCGCGCAGTCATTCCACGATCGAAGAAAGCAGTGGAGCTCGAGAAGATGCAAGCAGGGTTGGAGAAGTCCGGGTACGATACTTCTGCTATCGCCGAACGGGCTCGCTCCGTGTCCCGACCGCGTGGGAGAGGCCGAGCTGGTACAGAAGATCCATCGCATGGCGACGATGCTATGGAGGTGGACCAGACCCCAAGGGAGCGCCTACGAAGTATGTCTATGCCGCGATCAAGAAGTCAGGCAGCGACGAACCGGAGAGAGGATGGTGTCACGGATGTCACCGCTAGAGGTAAGGCGGACCGTCTCGCGAAGCTCGGCCAGAAGAAGTCGAACAGAATGGCTAGGCAAGGTGAGGCCGATCGACACCAGACTGCAAGCAAAGCGAAATGGTTGCTCGCAGGCAAGAGAGGAGCTGGCAGCACGAGAAGCCGTTAAGCTTTCTCTTTCGGCATGGCGTTCTGGATGGAAGCTGGAGAAAATGCACGGCGATGGGAGTTCTGCTGGTGTTCTGGACCATGCATGGAAAGGAGACTTTTGCCGTCAATGGCAGCTAGGTTAGTTGTTAGAGTTTGAGCTTATTATGTGAATCGAAGCCTTCAAAAGCAGGGCGCCTGCCCCTCGAGTCAAGACCACCACTCTGACGTACAATCTCTTCGATCCTCACGCGCATCTTCCACTGGACTGTGCAGCAGCATACGCGAAATACCAATGATCTGGCCTCGCTTAGCCCAAGGCGGCACGACAGGCAGTGAACATTTTGGGCAGGAGTCAGACGCAATGCAGAAGCGAGACGGCCACTCCTATCTGCTTGAGTGGGAGAGACATACAGACTCCCATACGATGAGGACGGATCTGCGACCGATTGCGGGTGTCGTGTCGCGTGAGAGCATGGACGTCATTCCCCTGGGCGCAGTGGGCAGGTCATTAGAGGTGAAGTACGCGGCCACCACTCCGCACCGTTCAGAACTGTTCGTAACGACATGGCGCGAACTGAGGGATTACTCACCGGATCTGGGGCATCAATACGACGTGATCAGAAGAGACCCGTGATCAAGGCGCGATGCCAGACCTCGTCCAGAATCACGCCTGCGCAACGTCGACCGCAACCACGAAGATTCAATTCAGATGACAGCAGTCTCAAGGCCGCCATTCGCGATGATGTTCCAGCTATTGACAAAAGCGGCGTCGATGAGACCATACCGCTGTCGTTGACCGTTGCGGCGTGCCCCTTGACGCTGTTCCATCGTCCTGCACCGGTCTTCGGTGCATTGGCCATTTCGTCATTCGATGTTGGAGGTCCGGACTCAGTAATCGCTGCTGAAAATGCCGTCTACTGTCTCAATCTCGTCATGCAAAGCATGGATCCCCGAGATGCACCCACCTGGTTTGAGGCCTTCGTCAAGCATCGCGTCATCTATCACGTCCTCAGCTATGCCGTGGGAATGCACCAGGAGGCGACGGCCAAGAGCATGAAGCGCCAGCAACAGACTCTCGTGCACAGATCTAAGACAGTCAAGCTCGTTAATGAGCTCTTATCGAACGTCGACGCCTTCGAGGCAGAGCCGGATCCAGTCATACTAGCCATCAGCATTCTCTGGAGCTTGAATCGCAAGCAAATCAACGAGAGTAAAGACGTCGAGAAAGCCCTCCTGTTCAGTCCCCACGTACCAGGCGCTGTCTCTACTGGTGTGTTTGGCAGTGTTGAAGCTGTCGATGACAACGCCAAAGCACTCTACCGTTTGATAGATCGCGCCGGCGGCCTCGGAAAGCTCAGACTTCTGCCTCACCTTGGAGCAAGCCTCTCCATTGCCGACTTGATGGCTGCCAGCTCTGAAGTCTCCAAGCCTGGCCTGCCGAATCTCTGGAACTTTCGCAACCTAGATTACATGGGGAGAACAATGCAAGAATACTGCGGGTTCCTTGGACGCGGCTTCTTCGTCAACGTCCCCAGTGGACTCCCAGGAGAAGCTCTTGTTACATACAAGCGCCTTTGCGTTATCGACAGACTGCTCGATGAGATCCGTCATGGCGGACGCCAAGTTGACGCTTCAGAGTATTTCGCTCTAATCCTCACTCGGAATGCTGTACATCATTCGCTTCTATCGCTTCAGCCTTGGGAGACTCTGGACGATCACGATAGACAAGAATCTATCTGTGTTCCGTATGAAGCATGTCGACTCGCAGCCACCATCTATTCCAATGCTGTCATTTTCCCTGTGCGCCCGAGCTCTGGATGGCATTTGAAGCTACTGGATCAGCTACGAGATCTCGTACAATTTTCCAACTTCGATATGTGGAGGCATGTAAAGTCGAGAGCGTTCGCGTTGTGGGTGCTGTTTGTCGGAGGTATTGCAGCGTGGCACACGCCGCACCGAAAGTTCTTCGTCAACGCTATACGACTCATTGTCACATCGCATCCTTGCACCTGGAAGTCAGTAAATTCAGATCTCCATCTGTTTCTCTGGTCAGAGAGTGCTTGCGGGTCAGGCGCACTCATGCTATGGGAAACTGTGCAAGGCATGATTGCATTGGATAAGCTGGACCTTCGACGAAAGGCCACATCAATGGGTGCGTCTAGCAGAGAGTAGAATCAAGATGAGAGACGTTTTATTTCGTCTTCTTTACCACTGCCTCTACGATTCCATCTGCATCCCTCTCCGTCTGGACCATGCCAAAACTCTACAACTTCCAACCCTGCTGCCTCCAGCAACGTCTTCCACTGGCTTCTACTCCTCTCAGTACCGCCATTGAAAGTCATCATCACCATATCAAATCGAGCCTGATACGGCGTAACCTCTCCATCAGGAAGGATCAAATCATGGATTAAGAGCCTCGAATACCCCGGTCTCATAGCCTTAGCCAGGTGCGACAGGATCTTGAGCGCATATAGATCGCTCCAGTCGTGGATGATGTGGTGCATGAAATACACCCTAGCTCCCACCTCTTTATTCGGCGTAAAGAAATCCTGCTCTTGTCTCACGATCTCCGCATTCAAGTTTCCCGCCGACTCCAGAGCCTGTGCCAGATCTTGCAAGACCAGCCGTCCGTTCGCATCAGGTCACTTGCTCCGGAAAGCCGCAAGATCATGACCCTTCCCTCCCGCTACATCGACCACCAACGCCCCTTCCCTATCCTCTTCAAAGCCGGATAAGATCCTCTCCCGGACTGGGAACCAATCAACCCAATATCCCCTCGCACCCATCGTGCTCCCCATAAACGCGTGGAAATCTCTGAGTCGATCTGGTCGATGAGTGGCCATGTACCCGAATCCATCCAGATCCGTTCTATGCGCAAATTGGAATAGACCGGCTTTTGGTTCTTCGATGTCCCTCATCCCATTTTCGGCTAGGTAGCGATGACCGCCGACGGTGGCTTCGACGAGCATATCCCATACGAAACGCCAGCCGGCTGTGATGGGCGGAGAGGCGACGGCGTGCGTTATTGGGGTAGCAGTCCAGATGCCTGGTGCGGGCGTGGAGATGAAAGACACGCTGGCTAAGAGGCGAAGGATACGGGAAAGGAGTAGAGGTGATGCACCTGTAAGTTCCGCGAGCTCGCTGGTTGAGAGTGGGTTTGGGGTTGAAGTGAGGTGTATGAAGAGTTTCATTTCGACGGCTATGCGGACGGCGGCGGGGATGAAGGGGGAGAAGACTGTGTCGACTGCTACGTTTATGGGGTCTTCTAGGGAAGTTTTGAGTTTGTTGGTAAGTGCGAGGGCTTCTTGTCTGGTTTTCGGATCTGCCTGCAGGGCTTTGGCATCGTATTTCGAAAGCTGTTGGATCAAGGCCGCGGGATCGAGAGTGTTGGACATGGTGTCTATGAGATATATGTCAACTGCCATTTCACATGTTCATTGTGCAGAGATGGTCTTGTGATGGGCGCCACCGATGTGTTTCCTTTTCTACGACGCCCGGTTATACTCCATGTTTCTTTCATGTGTCCTGAAGGTCTATGTTGGATCCGTAGCAGGACCGACAAACTTGTCATTTTGCAAATGCACGTTGAAGTTCTGCTCACTTACCTGTGATCCCAGAAGGCACTGAATATCAACTTTCTGCTCCCTACTATATGTGACACTCTAGAACGCCAGGTCTGCAATTCGTTCGCCAAATCAGTGTGAATCGTAGGAGAGGTTCTCGGGATTTAAAAGACACCAGTGAGCAAGCCCAGCATTGCAAGTTCGACTGTCAGACAGTCGTTTGTAGATAAGGTCTGATATAGAACCGCGCCCTCGCTCATCCAGCGGCCGCGAGGATGACTGACAGAAGCGACCTTCCCATCTTGCCCTTGAAGGATCAGAAGGCTCGGGATTCTGGACATGTCGAGCAAGATCCATCCTTGCTCAAGAGCAGTGACCGTCGGTGCTGCATTGGATTCGCATTATTCGAAGCTCTGGGTACGAATGATACGCTAAGTAAGGTATTGACCTTTACCTAGTCGTACAAAAGAATGTACTTCGAAAGATCGGTTTTCCCAGCGAGCGAGGTAGATGTTGCATGTACGTGAAGGCAACGAGGTACGCGACTCTTGGCCTACGTAGTTCTAAGGCCAGGTCTTGGAGCTTCTCCAATTTTCTCCAACTCCTCCAACTTCTACAAACTGCTGAAGCGACCTGCTTCACCATGAGCTCTGGAACGTTTGTGGTTGACAAATTGATGGCTTACCATAGCAATACCTCTCCAGCTACACCTTGCAAACGCTGCGAAGATGGAGTTCATCTCCTCCAGCTTTAGCGGTCATGCTCAAGTATAAGTAGCAGAGAAGTCTGCCTGGCTAAATATCTGGAACCAGAATCAGCACATCACTCCCAACCCATCTAACATCTCAAAGAACTTACCACCATGTCTCAACTTGAGTACTTCGCACCAGCCTTCAACTTCCCCTACTCGCAAGCCGTCCGCAAAGGCAACGACATCCTCTTCTCCGGTCAACCAGGACTCATTCGCGAGACACAAAAGATCCCCGAGGACTTAGCTGAAGAGGTTGACCAGGCTTTCAAGAATGTTGATCAGTACATTAAGGAAGCTGGCGGAAAAGGTATGGCTCTCTCGATGTTCAGGTTCACACGCGCTGACTGAGGTGTCCCAGGCATCCATCAAGTCTACAAACTCATCGTCTATACGGCACCCTGGAGCAAGGAGACTTCAGGCGAGCTGGAGAAGGCCATGAGGAAGTACTTTCCAGATCATCGGCCGATTCTTACTGGTATCGGTGTAGCAAAGCTTGCTCTTCCAGGAATGCGGGATTGAGGTCGAAGCGTGGGCGGATGCAAGTCAGTGAAGACTCAAAAGAACTCAGCCGACAACAGCTCGCTTCTTTGTATTCAACTCATCACTTCCCAGCAAGCACGGCTCTGTAGTGCAATGATAGCACGCTTGACATTGTGAGGGCTTTTGTCATGAAGTTTTAACAATGTCTCGAGCAAGATGGGAGATTTCACCAACGCACTAGATTATTCAGCATATATACGATGAATTGGGTCCGGCTGACCTCTCACGCTTTGCTGCAGTACACCACTCGAAAGAGTATACCGCACGCATACACCGACCTCACAGATGGCGACGACCTCGCGCTTGAGCAACCCCGCTTCACAGCTTGAAAGCTTGAACCGGTCAGCCGACATCGGTTCATGCATTCAATTGATACGAATCCCTTTCTGCTCTAACCCGAATAACTCTTGTCAGAAGCTCAAAAAACAACTCTACCATGGCCGAAACAAATGCCATATGCGAAGCGATCAAGAAAGACTATTCGCCGTGCGATGTGCGTTCTCTCGGACTGAGTCCAGTCTTTCCTCAACTAACCTACACAGGTCTCTGATGCACTCTTAGTCCTACACGTTCCAGGAGCTGGACACTTGACCGATATACATCCGATTCCTAGCAGATATCAGGGCAAGCAGAGGGTAGTCGCTCCGATCAGTACGGTGGTCTTCGTCTCAAAGGACCATCAGCCTCGAGCAGCCTGCGAGCTCAGCATCCCAAAGGACTCGAATTTGCCCAAGGACAAGCACTGGACTGATGTCCCTCCTGCAGGCAGCATCGTACTGATGCAACAACCATCAGACCAGAATGTTGCAGTGCTGGGCGATATAGTGGCCACTCGATACAAGACTCGGGGTGTTCGCGGTGCAGTAATCGATGGTCGGTCCCGCGATGTCTCGAGTTGCGGTCAATTGTGTGAGGACGGTAGTTTCCAAGTCTGGAGTAAACACTTGAGCTCCATTGGGACGAGTCTCCAGGCCAAGCCGTGGGCTGTGGACGTGCCGCTCATTGTGGGTGGCATAGAAGTCAGACCCGGGGACATTCTTGTGGCAGATGAGGCCGAACAGGTCTGCTACGTCATCCCACAAGACAAGCTGACAGAGGTGGCTGCCTGGTTACCTAGATTGAAGCAAGCAGACGACGATGTACTGAGGGACGTGCAAAATGGCGTGGACATGAAGACCAGCATTGCGGCGCATCCTGAACACTACACTAATCAGCACTAGATACTATCAACAGTTGCCATTTGTGCCCACAGACAAACGAGGGGCAGCTGAGCCCTAAGAAGTATGAGCCATCATGACATAGAAATATTGACTCACTCCTGCAGACATTCGGATTGGATAACGTAAAACCTAGTTTCACGAAATGTTGTAGCCTTCCGCCAGAAGCGGTGACCGACACCAATTTGACTTTGCGCCTTAGAACTAACTCTACGAAGGGCTGCACCGCCACAGCTGAATCTGTAGTTCTACCACTCTGCATTCTCCATGTACTACAATGGACTGCACTACATAATAGCTCGTCTGCCATAGTGGTCAGCTACCTCTACCACAAAGATATCTCCCCAGATCGCAACTCCCAAACGCCACTTACGATGGACTGGTTCAACTCCACGGAATTCGACAGCCATGTCGACGACCTGATTAAGGAATGGCACGTACCCGGGCTAGCCATTGCAGTCCTTCAGAATGATAGCGTCGCTTCCAAAGGATTTGGACATGCCACGCTCAATCCAGACACGCCATGCACGGCAGATACCATCTTCGACATCGCTTCAAGCTCGAAATCTTTAACCGCTGGATCCGTAGCGTTACTGATCGATGACGAAGCATACCCAGACATACAATGGGACGCCAAAATGAGCAAGCTACTTCCTGACGACTTCATGATGGCAGAGGACAGTTACACGCGAGACGTAACTGTGGAAGATACACTGAGCCATCGGACTGGACTTCCTGGGCACGACAGTTCTTACCTGGGCGAGCTGTCTGGCCGCATGGATACTCCCCGATCAGTAACGCGCAATCTTCGAAACCTGCCTCTCAATGCTCCGATTCGAACGAAGTACCAGTACTGCAACATGTTCTTCACTGTCGCTACACGTCTAGTAGAGACGTTCACCGGCCAATCCTTCGAGACCTTTCTCAAAGAACGTATCTGGGAGCAGCTTGGCATGGATTCAACCTTCCTTCAGCCGACTGCTGTGGAAGCTGCTGGACAGGCGCACAGACTTGCAAACCCGTACAGATGGGATGAAGACAAAAGCGAATTCGTCGATGTCATTCGGCAATGTGCTCCGGACTCACAGGGCGCCGGATCCATTCAGACCACCGTCAAGGACTATCTCAAGTGGGTCAAAGCGCTCATGTATCAAGAAGCTCCCATCTCGCAGGAAGCACAGGAGGGGTTGACAAGAGTTCGTATCTTTCAGGATGCAGACGCAGCTGAAGACCGTGAACCATTCAGGTCATGGACCGGTTACGCAGCTGGACTGGAAGTGTTCTACTACCGAGGCCACCAAGTCATTGGACACGACGGAGCCATTGAAGGCTTCAAAAGCAGACACTTCTGGATGCCGGAGCAGAGGTTCGGCTGCGTAATTCTCGGCACGGCCGAAGGCTCGGGAGAACTGGTTGATATCCTTCCCATGGAGTTAATCGACGAGGTCCTGGGGGGACCGAAAGCTGATCGCGTAGACTGGAATGCGAGGCAACGAAAGAAAGATGAAGATTGGAAGAACAAGAAGAAAGAAGAAGCCGTAGCCAAGAAGCTATGTCCGGACCTTGATGCACCTCAGAAGCTGAACAGGTCTTTGAACGACTACTCTGGGACGTACTTCAATGCCGGATATCACGGCATGATCGTGGAGATCAAAGATGGCAATCTCTACGTCGACGCAACTGATCGGTCGATGGGCTTCTACCTTCGCTTTGAGCATTTGTGTGACGAGACGAAGTTTGTTGGACATCTGAAGGATTACTTCGATGGCGTGGAGGATGAGGTGGCTGCTGAATTCAAGATCGAGAATGGTATTGTGGTGAGCATGGGCGTGGATCTTGAACCGGACCTTGGAGACTACATCTGGTTTGAGAAGGTACAACGCCCAGTAGTCAAGGAAGAGCAGAAGGTCGTCGTCAGATAAGACGTGCATGTCGATAAACGAAGGAAGTAATTGACAAAACCGGCACGCTTATTGACAGTAGGTACAAGTCTGATCTTCACACAATCTCAAGATGGTGATCAACAAAAGTGCCAGCGCACAACACTTCCCAGCGCACGAGACAAACGCGGAACCGACACCCAAGAGCACGAGACAAATGCGGAACCGACAATCAGTAGAAAAGGTAGGGCAGAATGCACGCATACAGATTGAACATTGCTCAGCAATACGAGAACTGAACCGGAAAAGTGGTTGATTCAAGGACAATAACGTCGCAGACTTGAGTTCCCAATGATGATCTTCGACCCGTTTTGACATATTGCTCGGGATACTTCCGGGCAGCCACAAGACGCACACGCGTCAATTGGCCTTCGAATCTTGACGAGTCTTGCCTAGAGTGTCCCATTGGCCCCAGGCTTCTTCTGATCTGACCGTACGATGTCCGTCTTCACAGGATGCAGCTAGACCTACCTGCTGGAAAACATGCTCTGCTCCGTAGCAAACGAATTCGTGCATTGCCGACAGCTGCAAGGAACGTCTCAAGTCCAAATCCGTCAAGTCCGAGACACAGGTGCCTGAGCGAGAGCATCCTGACCTTGCAATGCGTGGCTGAGTTGTCAAAGAAGGGGCCACATCCTGGTCTGGAGAACACGTGGCAATCCGTGGAAATTTGAGGGTAAAGTATCTTGGCTGTTGGGATGATCTGGTGTCTACGACTACAGCATGGCGCAAAGATGCTGGACGAACTTCATCAGCTAGCAAGAACAAGCTCCAGTGTGAAGCAGCTACCAAGCGCTTGGGCAGTCAGTGTTTGAAGGGCGCAAGAATTGATCGTTAAGACATGGTGAGTGTGTATTGCCACGCTCGGAACGCGGCATCTATTACGCACTTCGCTTGGTCTCGGATCAGCCACTGGCTACGAACATCCAGATTGGAATAGACGGTACGAGGCAACAGCCAAGTAGAAATCCGGTGGGCGTGGTAGTGCTGGCCGACGCAAGAGTTCACACGTAGCAATGAAGCAGCAAGTGTATAAGTAGCACCGCTGTTCTCCGTCCATGGCAGGACAAATAGAAGACAATTATTCGCATCGAAACCAGTTACCCAGCTCCTCACATCGGCCGAGACAAAGATGAGCTTACCAGCGCTTCGCTGCTCAATTGCCAAACAACAAGGCTGTCGTTCTCTCGGACGACCATGCCGTCTGTTTACTTCGTCAGTGACAGGAGGAAGCAAAGCTGAACTGGCATTCTCGTCTCAGCCCCTCAATGAACCTCCCTTCGAATTAGCAAAGACATTGCCTCCTAACCACACGGCACACATCCGCAAGCTGGAGACATTCACCTTGCCAGATACAGTGACAGGAACCGCTGACGACCGTGAGTATCACTACTCTTATCGCTATCCATCAATCTCGCTGACATCACCCACAGGCGCCATGGGTAGAGCTCTCGTCTCAGCCTGGCGAAAGGATGGCATCCTCCAAATCCAGTTCCCACCAGGCCTCCAAGTCCTCTCCGAAGCCATCAACCAAAGCAAAGCCTTCTTTACCCAAAAACACCAGGACAAAGCCGCTTCCGTCGATCCCAACTCCTTCGCAGGCTACATCGCCTCCGGTGAAGAAATCACGGACGGAATCGCAGATTACTCCGAAATCTTCACCGTAACGAAAGACCTCTCACTCTCCGACCCTCGCGTCCAAAGTCGTTGGCCTTGCCACGGCTCTAACCCCTGGCCTTCCAATCTGCCGAACTTTGCCACAGCGATCAACAGGCTGATGGACTACAAAGGCCAAATCGGCGAGAAGCTCCTTCAACTCACGGCCCTTGGCCTCGATCTTCAAGACCCTCATGCCCTGAACCGTCTCACTCAAGACGGATGGCACCATATGCGTGTCTTGCGCTTCCCTTCCACGACGAACACAAACGAGAAAGGGAAACCTGGACGCGGAATAGGTTCTCATACCGATTATGGTCTCCTAGTAATCGCAGCACAAGACGAGGTCGGAGGACTATTCATTCGTCCTCCCTACCAAAATGAATCCTACGCGAATTGGAAGAAGTCTGCAGCCGGAGCCCACGAGAACGATCACAATTGGGTCTACGTCCCTCCCATCTCCAACGTCTTCACCGTCTTTCCAGGAGATATGATGCAATTCATGACAAACTCCTACCTCCCTAGCACACCTCACAAAGTCGGTTTGAATACGAGAGAGAGATTTGCGATGGCTTATTTCCATGAGCCGAACTTCAATGCGGTTTGTAAGAGGCTGCCGGAGTTCAGGGATGGAACGGAGGAAGACAATGAGGCGGTGCATTATGGGACGCATTTTACGAATATGTTTATGAGGAATTATCCGGAGAGGGTTACGGCGAAGACTATGAGGGAGGAGGGGAGGATGGGGCTGTTAGAAGGGATGAAGGAACAGTATGGGTTCTCTTCTGTCGGATGATGGGCGATGGGCTCGGTAGTCGGGCGTTGAGGCTGATTACATGCGTTTGTATGAGGAGGCGTTGGGAGCGTTGGCGTTGAAAGCCTAATATGCCAGAGATCTTCTTTAGATCCTGAAATGGCTCGTCCTCTCGAACAAGAGCTGACCAGCACCAGCTCGAAAGTCGTCCGTTGTCAAGCTATTCGAATGCATGCCCATGTTAACCATGTCCAAACTCTCGTTCGTCCATCTCGGCCACTCAATCAACGGATCCTGAATACCCAGCCCATTAGGATCCAAGGTGTTGATGAAGGCAATGTAATAGTTCTGGAAGGTCTTCGCCGGGGTGCTCGTCCAGGCTGGGTTCCAAGCTTGAATCATATCACTGAAGTGAAAACTTCCCACGAATGGAGTACCGTAGCCCAGTGTGGAGAGGTATGAGTATGCCTTGACGCCTTGAGCCTCGATGAGAGTCAAGTAGCAGCGGCGAGTGAGGGTGAATGTGAGATCACCCAGGACGGCGGCCAGTCGCTTGAATTGAGGATAGATACTGTTAAAGGTTGCCGTACCGAATGGCGAGCCATCTGGCTGGCCGAGAATTGCCCAGTCTGGATAGAACTCGAGCAAATCCGCGACATCTTGCTCAGCTTTCGGGTTGGCTTCAGAGAAGTATTCCGCGAAGTAGTCGATCAATTGCTGATTGTCACGAACATCGCTTTGGACAAGCGCAAACAGCGTGCCCTCGTCTTCCTGATCGCCAATGATCACTGGCACCTTTGCGAACCGACCACTCTTGACCATGTCCTCTGGTGATTTTGGAAAGAACTCGTCGCCAGGGTCAGGGCGCGGAAGGTATGACAGGTCGAGCGACTTGTGACTGAAGATTCCAGGTATCGATGTGACTGCTTTGTGGAATGCGTCCTGCGAAAGAGCTCGGAGGCAGGATAACTTATCGGAATCTTTATCGCATCCGGCAGCCACAGTGACTTGATCAAAAATGGCTTGTGCTTTGCGCGAAGTCACAGGCTGGCTCGGGATCAAAGAACCGGAATTCATGATGGCTCCTCGGAAGAGCTTGCCGCCGTTGTAGGAGAGATCTCCGTCATTGATGATTGTTTGGTCGCAGACGGAGATGGCACCGGCGCTCTCTCCCCAAATTGTGACTTTAGACTTGTCGCCTCCAAAGGCTCCGATATTGTCTTGTACCCATTCGAGACCCAAACGCTGGTCGCGCAGACCAAGATTGGTAGAATGCTCGGCCGCGAGTTCTTTGCCGCCGAGGAAACCGTAGCCATGGACTCTTGTCGGATATCAGCACAGTCAAGAGTGAGAAGGTTCGGGAGAGAGCATACCGGTAGTTGACAGCTACGAAGACGATCGGCTTGCCGAGAGCAACACTTTGCCTCACGAAGTTGGCACCTTGAAAGGACGAAGGGTTCAGCGCATTAAGTCCAGATGGTAGTCTCAAATTGCTTACCGTCGTATTGCGAAGTGGAGCCAAGCTCAAATCCACCACCAAAGATCCAGTAGAGCACTGGAAGTTTCGAGTCCTTGGTCGTTCCTGCTGGCCTTTGTATAGTAACTGTAAGGCAAGATTCTGTCTGGTTCTCTACTGTCTGACCAAGGGGGCCCTGAAAGACTTCACCGATCACCGCGTTCATGACATCGTTGGGGACGCCCGCAACACTGTCGGCGAGCTTGTCCACCTGAAAAGCGAACTGAGGACATGCGCCAGCTAGCTGCGTTGCATCAAAGGAGCCACCTGGAAAGCCCTCTTTGAGAGCCTGAGGAGGGCGCAATCTCAAGTTGCCGACTGGTTGTTGCGCATATGGAACGCCGCCTAGAAATGAGCGTAGAAAGTTAATGATTGTTCCAGAAGTAGGATAGTCTCTTGAGCATTGCTTTGGGCTTACTGAAGCTCTCAATACCGCCGGAGCTTGTGCCGAAGACCTTGCCGCTCTTGATGGTGACGGCGGGCGAGTTCTGACGCTCGCTGAGAGGAGTGGCAGCAACAAGGCCTGCCAGGGCCAACCAGAGGAAGGCTTTCGACATGATGCAAGAGGCCAGGAAGCCCTGGTGCTGAACGAATGACTTTGCAAGCGAACGAGGGAGAATGCGGCGCCTCCGGCACGTACTCGACTGGGAGGTTCCTACATGTTATACGGTATCCGTCAGGTGCTACTGGCGCCATGGTCTCGTCGATGCTGACTTTTACGTCTCCGCACTCATTGCTGCGTAGCGGTGCTGGGAAACGGCCAGCAGACCAGGCAAGATAGCATATTTCGCCGGTATCTTTTCAACTTGGAAGACTGCGAAGAGGGGAAAGGCATTGGCAGTATCTGGGGCGATTGACAAAGAGAACGACTGTATATGGTCACTCGGGTGGAGCCAAGTCGTAGCTAGGAACGGACCCATCTGTTGTGGAAGGTAAGCGAATTCAGGAGCGCGTAGAAGTGCTCGCACCGAGTGTGCAGTCGGTCTCGGTGGGTCCATACAACATCAAACCAGGAAATCCGAGCAACATGGAGTGTTCCGCGGCATGCCGAGCCGATTCCAGTCCCTACTAAGGGATCGTCGATGCGAGCGATTAGCCAAAGCACGGCGGATGGAGAGCGTACTCGATCCGAAGAGCATCGGGAGCATCTGTTATTTTAACATTGGAGATGGTGTGGCGGTGTTGATGGGACATTCTCGGTGCCCAGACATTGCGGTGGGGGCTGAGCCAATTCAGTTACGTGGGTCTGAGAACGAGCTAACGAAGCTCAGCCTTGGCAGATGTATACCAATCTGCACCAGCATCCATCTCAACTCTTCTCGACCTGCGAGATCGTACCTTCGCCCTTCTCAGACGACACGGACCGACCACGCTCTCCAGCCTCTTCGTCCACGCTCTTGCCTTGCGGGACGGCGCCGAAGAGCTCATCCATCTTCTCCAGAGAGATCCCTTTGGTCTCGGGTATCAAGAACCACGTGAAGATGAACATGCAGAAGCAGAACGATCCGTAGATGAAGTATGCGCCATAGCCGCCTCGGCCGACTGTCGCGATCATATTGGGAGTTGCACGGGCGACGACGAAGTTGAAGAGCTGCGTTTCTTGTTAGCATATACCGGCGTGAGGAGCATGTACGCACGACATACCCATTGAGTCGCAGCTCCAATGGCCACGTTCAACGCTCGCAGTCGGGCAGTCGGGATCTCCGAAACATAGATCCAGCACACTGGACCCCAGCCGAATTGAAAGAAGAACGCGAAGAGGTAGATGGCCACGATGGCAACATATCCCGCAGGCGGCACTGGTACTCCTGTCTTCGGCGGTGCTATGCGGACATATATGCCGATGTAGTACATACAAAGGCCCTGTGCGATCGAGGTCCAGAGGAGGGACTTCCTTCGACCAAGGGAGTCGGCGGCCAAGGTAAGGAACAGCGCACATCCGACCATCTTGAGCACGCCATAAATACCCGTTGCAAATAACGACGGCGCAGTCCCCGTCAGGCCAAGGTTCGTAAAGATCTGCGGCGCGTAGTAATTGATGGCTATTGCTAGCGGTCAGTATAAAGCATCTTTGAGGTCTTGCGAGGACAACTGACCGTTAGTGCCTGTCATCTGCTGACAGATCTGTGAAATATGGAGATCAGTGCGTGTCCAAGCAAGCGGGTGGCTTGCAGCCTTGTGCATCTTACCATGAGTCCGATGGTAATTAAAACTCTCTTCCTGTTGCCCGGAATGGTGAACATCTCCTTCAGCAGATCCAACAGGCCAGAGCCAGCGATGAGCCGCCGCTCGTACTCCAACTGATCGGACATCTCCTGGAGCTCGTTTTGCACATACGGGTGAGTCTGCGGCAAGTGGCGAACTTTGCTGAGAACAGCGGCGGCTTCGTCCCATCGATCTTGACGCGCGAGCCATCGAGGTGTCTCACTCGAGATGAACATGCCAACGAACAGGATGATGGCCGGAAGTGCTTGCAATGACAGAGGTACAACATACTGAGCCGTCCCACTGGAGTGCAACAGCGATCCGTAGTTGATCCAGAAGGCTATGCAAATACCGGTCACGATGAAGAACTGATACATTCCAGTCAGGGCTCCGCGAATGGCTCTGGGTGCATTCTCCGAGGTGTAAAGCGGCGTGATCATACTCGCTGCACCGACGCCTATGCCAGCAATGAACCTGTCGAGGGAGACAAGAGATCAGCGAGCCCCTCCAACCCCTAGCTTGGAAGACACATACCTTCCGATGCATCACCGGGAAGTGTCCCTCAGCGGCACCTTGCATCACACTCCCCGCCAAAGCGAACATCGAAGCTATCATCAGAGCCTTTCTTCTCCCAAGCCTATCTGCAAGGAAGCTTGCGCACAACGCCCCGACAAAGCATCCAGCTTGGAGCGTGGATACGATGTTCGCTTCAAGATTCGCTGAGAGTGTTTTGTTCTCGTTGGCCTTGGGCAGTCCGTACTTCGCGCGAAAGGGATCGAGTTTGAGCACGCCGCCGATGATTCCTGTATCCATACCGAAGAGCATGCCTCCGAAGCAGGCGCTGGAACATAGTACGAAGACCCGCCAGTTGTAGATTTCTTTTGGGTCGTCACGCGCCGCTTCGTTGCGGACGATCTTGTCGATGAGACCCATCTTGTTGGGGTCAACTTACTGCTGACAAGATAGGCAGAAGAATAGTGTCAGGCGACAACACACACTCACTCTTGTGCTCGACAAAGAGGCAGTGAAGTTGAGAGGTAAGAGCTCAACAAAGGGCACAACGAAGCTTGCCAGCTTCCAGTACTACCTTAGCTGGCACACAGGTTGTCTTATCCCATGCGACGGCGGAAGAAATCCATGTACTTGGCGTGTCTTGGCCCGTATAGAGAACTCCGAGAGCAATCAAATAAGGTGAGACCTCTTTGGTCAAGGACATTCAGACTGTTCTGCAGGTCACGCTCCATAGCTTCGCTGCCCCTCCAACAATCCTACAAAAGCCTCAAAGACTACACTCACCCGTGAGATGGTCGTCTTTCAGCCTCGACACGTCTTGGTCGATGCTTGTCTCTCTTATACACCTCGCAGTCTGGGTGGCCAATTTAGGCGGAATGGTCTTATCCGCGCCTGAACAAGGTTGATGTGAGACCACTTCGCAAGATTTCACTCACGATGACAGGTCTGAAGTGAGATGGCGAGATCTGGGGGGTACAGAAGGCGCTGAAATGCGAGCTATACAGGCCCATCCCCGCAAGATGCGACCCCAACGTGGCGACTTGGAGGCCGGGGTAGCGAAGCTGGAGTGCATGATGAGATGCTGCAGCGGTAAGCGATAGCCGGGTGCCAAGAGAGATTCTCCGTGAATCAGCGTGGAGGGTAGGTGAATGATCTCTAGATATATGCAACTGCCAACACTTCTTCCTGCTGGTCGCGCTCGAAGATGTGCTGCAACGGTTTTGATGCAGCCTCTGTCCGACGGATGGCTTTCTTCACTTCATTTGAATCCCAACACAGATCTCATAACTTCCCTCAACTTCTTCGTGCATTCCTCTTGAGTAGTGAGACATCTCTCCGCCCTCCAAGCAACAAACAAATCCGGCCTCACCAACACCGCGCCACTCTCTTCCACCCCCGACCTTAAACTCCAATCCCAATACGTATCTCGCCAATCCTGCTCAGGCCCAATACTGGCCATCTTACTTGGCAGCTCCATCTCCTTGCTCACTTCCTTCGCGGCAACCTTCCATTTTTCTCCACCAAATCCAGTCAATAGACAGAACTCGCCTCCACCAGCTAGGTCGAGTGTTGAGATCATCCGTGTCGGCGGATCTTGACCCAGCCACGCATGAGAGAGTCTCCTCCCAGGAAACGCACAAGGATCATAGTGCAATATCGGGTCTTGAGCTTCGCGGCCAGTTGGTTTCCAGGCCTCAGGCTCGTCGCGTTCGTACACAGCGGAAGAAGTGTATTTCTGTCCCATCTCCAATCCCAAGGCGTGAGTCTCATGTTCGAAGAACCGACATTGATCGCGGAATTGTTTGCGTGCTTCGCTCCCTTTCTGAGAGTCTTCTTTGAGTAACGTGAGACCAGCAAGTCTCTCTTTCATCGTCAGGTCAGGACGAGGCGGTTGTACGCCCAAGAGCTGCCAGACTTTGACGTGCTCTCTCAAATGCTTGTTCGCGACGCGAACGACTTCTGCTCCGACGGGTTGGCGTTCTGTCGTATACGTTTCAAGCAAACTCGGTGAAGCGAGCCCTTTCAGCACAAGGTTTACTTTCCAAGCGAGGTTGAAAGCATCTCCGATACAGGTATTCGATCCAAGACCATTGACAGGCGGATGGCGATGGACAGCATCTCCCAGACAGAACACCTTTCCTTTAGAAAACGTCTCGGCGCATACTTCATTGATGTTCCATTTACTTATGCTCAACACTTCGACTTCGATCTGCGGGTCTCCAGTAAGGTCTTTCCAGACTTCCATCCATTGCTCAGCGGTATATGCTTCTGGATTGATGGCAGGATCCTTGGACAGCACACTGATCAGCCATTCAGTCCACGGTTTTACCATTCTCGTAACAATAAGCCAAGGGTCGTTTCGCTTGACTCGCATATTCCAATGGAGGTTTCCTTGACGATTTTGCATGAGATGGCCGATTTCAGATTTGACGAGGATGTTGTAGCCTATGCCGTTCATGGGCAAGGCATTGAATGGAAGGTCGAGTTGCTTCGCTACAACGCTGCGGCCTCCGTCTGCGCCGAAGAGGTATTTGCATCTGATGTGATAGTCGATGTTCCGAAGACGGTCTTTGACGAGGGCGATGACCGTTCCAGATGTGGCGTCTTCGACGAATGATACCAGGTGGGTGTTGAATTGTACTTTGAAGCCGTATGAGGTCGCAGTCCTGACAAGCAGCGGTTCCAGTAGTTGCTGGGGCAAATCAAGTACACCAGGATTCGGACTCGCCGCTTTATAGTCGCCTCTTCGCTTCGGATCGTTGCCCCATGCATACATACGGCCATACTCTTCCTCGGCCAGCGTCTCACACCATCGATAATGGCGTGCGTGCTCGCCCATGTTGCCGAGACGATAGCACTCATCCGCTATGCCAAGGTCGCGCAGAGCATCTAGTGCAGACAAATTGTAATGTGTGCTCGAGGCGTGTCCGCGGTTCCAGGAGCCGAGCTGATGAGATGTCCAGTACAGCCGTAGCGAGCCAGAAACGCAGCCAGTGATGCTCCAGCTGGTCCTGCTCCGACAATCAAGACATGGGTTTCAATATCGCCTGAGGGTGCTGTTGACCCCATCGTGAGTTGATCTGGTCTTCAAGTTCAAGTCGAGGCACTCGAGCCCAGAGGTCAGCCGGGAAAACGAGGCAATTATTGGAGTTGTTGGTATACCACTCATTACCTCGAGTCAGCTACCGATAATTCCCCGAATGGGATTTAAGGCTATCCGACTGGTGGCAGCGGAGGGCGTGGCAGGATTCGAAGCTGAGTAAGACGCAGCTTGGAACACGACATGTTGATCCTTCTCGGCTACGCTACCTCGTATAGCATTTCCTGAAACGGTCCAATGCACTCATCGCCAAGGTCGTTTCTGGCAGTATCGCTTTCCTCAGCGGCCCTTGGGGTTAATCGAGATATCATGAGGGCTTAGCCCTCGATCACAGGCTGGAACAAGAATCGTCGTACCAGCTTGTCTCGTGAATGTCTTTGTCATGGATGGTCTGATCTTCGTTCTCTTTGCCGTCAAACACCTTATCTCCAAAGAGAGCCGGCATTTCTTCCAAGTGGTGATGCATCGTCTCTGGGAAGCACATCCAAGCGACAACTAGGCATACGAACGTCAATGCAACGAAGATGTAGTAGTCTGGCCAAGGTTAGTCAACACACATAGCTAATCAATAGTTGCAGCCTCATACTTACAGCTGTGTTTGATGGTCTCGAATGCCCTTGGGGCGGCTTCACTAAAGCCAGCGACAAGTGCAAATGATGCGAAATTGTTGATGCCCATGAGCTTGCTTCGAAGGGATATGGGAAGGACTTCTGCTTGATATATTCCAGCCGCGCTTCCAAAAGCTGCATCTAGTGGAGTATCAGACACTTCGTAGCATTGGGCTGTGAAGGCAGCCTTAAACTTTACTTACAATGCACAGCAGTCAGAAGATAGATTGCGCTCACTGCAAAACCTTTACCAACCTGGTTCGTACTGTTCTGATACTGATATTGCATGACCGCGGCATATATCTGAGCCACGATGCAGCCTATGAGACCGCAGAGCATGAGGTTTCGTCGGCCCCATTGGTCGAGGACCATTTTGTCAGTTATCACCACAGCCAAAAAGCAGACGGTGCCGTAAACGCCAGCCAGTAGAATCCTCAGCCGTTGATCAATCCCCAACGTGCGGTATAGTTGAACTTCGTAGTATCCAACAACCTGCGCACCGCTGACGGATGTCATGACAGCAGCAGTGAAGGCACATAAAGCGCGTGTCCTATGAACCCGAATGAACTCCCGATAGGACAGCTTCCGGTGCTCCTCAAAGTCCAGTTGAGCCTGGATGCGGTCAAAGTGCTTGTGTACTTGGAAGTAGTTCAGGTAACGACGGATACTGACAAACACTCTTCGGCCCTGCTCGATATTGACCTTCCAGACGAGGTAGCGAGGCGATTCTGGCACGAAGGTCGTCAAACCGACGAGAAGAATTAGTCCGCAGGGCGCTTGCAGTGCGATTGGTAGGCGCCATTGTAAGGTATGATGACCCAAATGACTGCAGGCGAAACCTATCCAGCTACATCTCGGAGCGTCAGTCTTCGAATGCTTTCTGACCTCGTCACTTCTGCTTACCTGGCCATCATAATGCCAAAGCCAACGCCCAACCCACCAGCTCCAGCTATGAGCCCTCTTTTGCGCGGTGGTGATATCTCCACAAGCCATATGATTATAGTCAGATATACGGCGCCAGTTGGAAAACCTGCCACTGCTCTGCCAGTCACGAACATACCCATGCTTGTGGCCCCCGCTTGTAATGCCACGCCGATGACCTCGACCACCACCATGATCTGCAGAAACCGAATGCGTCCAAGCTGGTCGCCCACCAACGCCTGAAGTAGGCAGCCAAATGCTTGCGCCGCGGAGTAGACAGAAGCAACTGCTCCAACGTAGCTAGGTGAAGGCCTACCCATAGACTCATTCCAGCTCTCTTTAGAGATGATGATCGTGAGAAGTCCGCTGTCATAGCCGTACCTGTCGTGTATCAGAATGTGTGTTTCAGCATTTCTGAGGTGAAGTACATGAAAGTCCCCAGTGCAACAAAGGCTGCTAATGCCACAACGTACGCAACACTGCCGCTCATGGCCTTGTACTAGGGCGCTGCGCGGTGATCTGGAAGTCGATGGACGTTGATGAAAGAGGGGCATCCATGTACTTCATCCAGAGGGAACGAAACCGGATCTGTTTGCATTGTTGAGCAGATAGGATGACAGGCCGGGATATCGAGATATCTTTAGTATGTGCAGCGCAAGTTGCTGTGATTCAGTGCATATGCTCTTATCGTGACAAGACTATCATAGCTCTACAAACAGGTGGCGATGCTGTCAGTAAGTCTTGGTTGTCAGTATCATCCAGAGGTACCCGAGTATACTGCGAACAGGCATCCAAACTGCGGTTCGCATCGTCTTGGCGGAGGAAGTAGGTGCTCCTGTGGCCCGGGTGGGTAGACCCCCTTCTTACCGTCTCAGCTCATGGGCGTGGCGGTGCTTGACCACGCGGATGCCACGAACCGTATACTTTGCCTCTGCTGTGCTGATTCCATACTAGCTTGTTCGTTTGGATGAGAGCTGTCGTGTTGCGGTCTCAGTCAAAGAAAGCAGTCCGGACTGCCTTGGCTTCATCCTTGCTGCCCTGCATGGAAACTTCTGTTACGCATAGACCTATCTCTCTCAATGGCTGAGTTTCAATTGTGTGGAGATGTAGCTGTCGCGGTCGCAGCAAGAATTGAGGTCTCCTCCAAGCATCCGGAGCTCGGAGGCAGCGGGATCAGACCAGCATCTCCTCCCTTGGCAAAGATAGCGGAAAGACGAGGAAGTGAGATGGATACGCACTCGCCAAGCGCACGTGTAAGAGCATCACTATATGTTCCGATGTATAGCCTTCAGCGGTGAGTGGCTACCAAGGTAGACACCAAGGCATACTATCTATAGTCT
The DNA here is from genome assembly GCA_031771865.1 of Nothophaeocryptopus gaeumannii. Taxonomy (NCBI): domain Eukaryota; kingdom Fungi; phylum Ascomycota; class Dothideomycetes; order Mycosphaerellales; family Mycosphaerellaceae; genus Nothophaeocryptopus; species Nothophaeocryptopus gaeumannii. Next base: position 244,089 of record JASISA010000040.1, on the reverse strand, counting down.
TTCAGATGGGTGCCGGATGAGCTCTCTACTGCATCTGGCAGTCTTGGATGGTGTTTCATCGCATAGGGTTCCGTGTGTCCCAGACAGCGAGGACATTTCGATGGCCGGGAAGTCGTCCGCGTCCGAATGGCGTTTGTCATGACTGATGGAGATGGGATGAAGAGAAGAGTGAAGAGGTGACGCGAAGCGGGAGACGCGACGTGGACGTGAAGGAAGCTTGGACTCAAGTCTTGACAGAGGATCTCCTCTGACATCTTTCCTCGAGCCACCTTTTCACAGCGTCATTCGAATGTGGCATGGGAAGCTACGAAGCAAAGGCAGCGCTGCGGTGATGGCGACACCGCCTGCTATGTGCAAATCATTGATCCCACTCTTGTCGAGGACCGTCCATGATCGCGCAGTACTATATCGACCAGTCAAGGCTATTCGCAGCCCTGAAGCGTAGCCCCGCGGACATGAGGACTCAGCAAACACAATGCATATATGGTTCTTCGCCTCGACGCTGCTTGAACACCTCAGACAATTGCATCTTGGATGAACAGGTCGAAAGGGAGCGCATTGCCCTTACTCACAAGTTCCTCTTGCTCAGCACAACAGTGTTTCCGGACAGCGAAGAGCGTATTGAATGAGTGGTATTGCGCGACGAATGAAGAACGATGCACCCAGCATTTGGAACAACCAGTTGGGACAGTTTGTCCGCCACCTTTTCTCGCTGTTACTCGAGATGCTCATACGATTCAGAGATCATGCCACGAAGGTACATTATGTCGGACGTGGAAAGTCTACCCTGAGTTGGGAGCACTTCCTATCCTGCGCCATATCCATACCCAAGTGAGTTGCTCTTGATGACGGTATTTGGCTCAGGTAGCGTCAGATTGATGAGGTAGTCATCAACGAATCTGTGAGCTTCCTTTGATGTAGAATAAGAGCAGTGCCCGTCGCCGTCCCTATCTCACGTCAGTACAATGAATCATTACATGTGGCTTTGAACCTCTACTCACCTGGTAAGCAGAACCGAATTCGGAATCTGTCTATGCAGATTGACGGCGCCCTCGTACGTACAAGCGGGATCGAACGTGCTCTGCACCAGCAACACCTTCGGCACATCTCCACTGATCTCAAGCTTCTTCTCGCGGGCCTTCGGATTCTTGAACGGCCACCCGCTACATCCCGTGAGGACATCCGACATCACCGTGCAGCACCCTCTGGTCAACGGCGAAAGGGTTTTGCCAAGCGTCTTCAGATCCGTGAACTCCGAGAATGTGTCAACAGTGGCCCAGTCAAGGCAAGCGATAGCCACGGACGGGTCTCGCGCCGGTGGCCGCTGCTGATCGTTGGCGCCCGCATATTCCATGAGACTTGACAAGTCAGTACTGTTGGCAGTTTTATTTAGTAATTCGCCGAGTAGTGGAAAACCGTCATCTGGGTTATACATGAGGCTGTGGGCTGTTGCGATGATGGGATCCGCTGTTATTTTCTGCGGAGCACATCCTACAGGCTCGCAGTCGACCGTGTAATTGAATTCTCCTTTGTCGGCCTTTCCGAGGATAGAAGACCAGATCTCGCGGGGTTTCTTGTTTTGGCCGTGAAGGGCGCATGCTTTGTCCTTCTCGCACCAGTCCATGAAGCGGTTCAATGAGCCTTCGTAAGCGATAGTCTCCGCGCTGAACGCCGTTGTCTTGTCTGTGGTGTGATCGAGATTGCCATCCATCACGACGGCGCGGATGTTATGTGGGTACAGAGATAAATACGTTGCTGCGATTTGCGTGCCGTATGACAGCCCGATGAAATTGAGCTTTTGCCCTCCAAGTGCAATACGAAGAGCCTCTAGGTCCTTGGCCACACTGACGGTATCGAGATACTTGACTACATCACCTGTGAGAGACAGGCAGCTTTGGGCATAATCCTTGTTCTCCTGAACAAGTTCGTCGAACTCAGATTGCGTATCCGGCCAATCTGGGCCGATTGTGTTGTCGTGTTCGTCCTTGCACTTGAGCGGCGTACTGTACCCAGTGCCTCGAGGGTCTAGACCGACTACAATTCGTGTCAGATAGAGTGAGGCTCCTTAATGGCTAGATGACGGCCTACCTGTGTCGAATCGCGTATGCAGTTTCGATGCTTCGCTGATAGCGAAGCCTCTCACGCTCTCAGTACCACTTCCTCCAGGCCCTCCAGGGTTGAACACAAGACTCCCGATTATCTCACTTGCGTTTGCATTCTTTGCCTTGAGCCTGTTCACGTACATACTGATTGTCGGCCCATCGGGTCTGTCCCAGTCAAGCGGCACCGTAAGGTTGCCACATTGCAACGTCTCTCCGCAATCCTTCCAGCCGAGATCAGGAGGTGTAAAGTTCAGGTGGTCTTCGTCGTTGGATGTACTCGGAAGTGCAAGTGCCAGAACACACAGATAGCTGACTCTGAGGACGCGCATCGCCATGGGACCTTCGGGAAGACGATGGGCCCGTTTAATCTAGATGAGAGGTAACATCTCTGTCTTTTCATTGCAATCAAAACACCGCCATAAGCTTTCGATTTCGAGCGGAGTACCCTTGTACATCTGTTGGGTTCGCAAGGTCAGTAGTATGGTCATTTCAGCCTCTCCAGCCAGATGGACCGTTGCAGCGTCAGCTTCGAAGCATACCGTAGGGACGGTTGGATGTCATCAACAATGATGGCAGAAACTGCACACCAGCATGTGTAGACGACTGAAGACGCAGACAAGAGTGTAAAGCTCGCTGATCCGTCTCGTTGACAGCGATGCGGTAGAAACCTTACACTGGAAAGCTTCCTATCTATTAAGCCAGGTCTAGGTTCGTTCGCGCGATCTGTGCGGCCGTGTGAAGTACGAGCCGGTGGCTGGCTGCTTGCAGAGGTGTGCCTGACAGAAGCAAAGACGCGTGGTCGGCATGCGCATGTGTGCACGACGTCGAAGAAGGTAAGACAATGGCCTTGATGTGAGGAAGGTGGGGTTCATCAGGTCGAGGATGGGTTGGGATCTGAAGCACGTTGGTGTGGATGCATGTGCATGTGGCTTTCCTGCGCTGATGTAGAGTATTCTAATGCGATGCCAAGAGTTCTCCACTCGAGCGGATCATCAGACCTTCCAGGGGCTTGCAATGAACTTCTCATCAATGCTACATCTTTGTTCTGCACACACCGCAGTCGCTATGCCCTTGACCCTCATATGCTACGTCCGAACCTCCCGACATCCAATGATTCGCGCTGTTCGCGTCCCCAATGCCTCCCATGAGCTCTCCTCCCAAGTCCAACATGCGATGGGACTGTTGCTCCTATCCCAACATACTGCAAGACTTGAGTACGGTTCTGGGACGCCAATGGAGAGTAGCAGGCTTTCGTCAAGGACACTAAAATCCACGCTGGAGGACTTTGGCAGTCCTGGCCCATGATCATGATGGCGTGCGACTTTCTGACATGGCTGTTTCAGCCTGAAGAGCAGCCAGGTAGGGCTGTCACCGAAGCTCTTTCCCTGCCGTTCATGCGTACGCGCCAATACCCAAAGGAAGATCCGTGCCGAAGCCCAGATCTTGCACGTAATCGATCGAGTACGGTTGCACCATCCAGTCTCCAAGCCCTGGTGCGTTGATCATTGACCGTTCGACCCGCTTCAGCTCTGCCTCGTTCAGCTGCGCGGTATACTTTGGCAAAAAAGTATCGTCCTCAGGCAGCGACACTGGCATCGAGGGCGTTCCAAACTGGCCAATCGTAACGTTCAGTGGCCAAGAAATCGCTTCAGCCCATTCCGTACCTTCGAGCTGCTTTGAGATTGAAGTCAGCAGCCTCTCCGGCCAGTCACGGACGTTCCATCGCGGCGGGGCCCAATACGCAGGTACAGACCAGTGAGCCAGAGCGCACAGGGCGGCTGGGTGCTTGCGCTCTAGCAACGAGACGAAGTCAGGTCCGAGACTCATCGGCCATTTCAAAATAAATCGCCATGTGTTTGGAACAGGTTCCGTGAGGCTGTAGAATTGCCGCAGCTTCGAGATTGCATCGTCCGTTGTGGTCTTCTCCGAATTGTCCAGGCCCATTTCACTCCTGTGGACGAGATTTGCTAATCGATCCATAGACATTGCGGTCTCCGGCGCAACGGGATGCTCTTGTTCGTTGAGTGTAGGGTCGAGCAGACCTCCTACAGTTGTGGATCTCAAAGGCCCTGCGATTGATCTGAGGATGCCCTCACAGCTGTTGAGATATCGCAAAAGGCCAACGAAGTCGTTGACTGGATCTGGTTCTACGCCCGGTCTCTCAAACTCGAGAAACAGAGTCAAGAAGCATATGAGGATAAGGTAGCAAAAAAGCACCTCAGCGCGCTCTTCCATCACCTTGTCCACGTCTTGGCGGAACAGAGTCAGCGCTTTGCTGTAGTGCCGACTCGCTACATCCAGATGCCGCCATTTGTTGTTGGTCTCTATTGTACTGAGATGAGCTGCAGCGAACCCGAGCGTCGCATGCATTAGGAACGCATGTGATCGCGCTAAGCGTGGAACCTCGTACTGCCAAATGCGTTGGTAGTGTTCGCCATCGATTGCCGGTAATGTCTGAGACGTGTACAGGGTGAAATGATGCAACAGGCCGAGATCTTGCAGACCAAACGCTCCCGTCGGATTAGATCCGGCTTCAACTTGCTGTCGCGGTGGACTGTTTCCTGGCACACTGGACGCTTTACGACTCTTGGCGAAGCTCTCTGGTGTGAATATCTGAATCTTGGCTGCTGCTGGATGCCAGTCTTGATATTCGCACTCTAGACCCCTTTTGGCGCAATTGAGACATCCTGCACTTGTCTGATCGCACTTTATGCGCCTGGTCTTTGACAATGAATGGTCAGTCACAGTCCCAAGACCTTCCTACTTAGGTATCGTATGCGCAATGCTCACCTTGCATTGCTTGCAGCCCAGGCGGGACTTGGTGTGAGCTCTCTTTGAAGACATGGGGCGGGTGGGATTGGAAAGTGCTTCCGGGAGTGGAAAACCCTTCAACGACTGACTATTGCATTCCTCCATCTCCGTTATGTACGACCTACGGAGGGATAGAGAAATGCTTTACAACCGGCTGTGCCTCACCTGCGGCTGAAGGATTCTGATGCTGGTTTCTGCGTCTCCGCCGATCTCTCGCACACTATACCTATTTTACACCTCCAAACTTCGTTCCAAACGGCAAAAACCGGCCACCGCCGACCGACACTGAATGCGAATGCGTGAGTAGGGGCCAGTATCACACAGTACTTGATTCAGGATTAACGTACTTCGCCTCTAATAGAAGCAAGTTAACCGCCCTTGATGCACATGGACTTCATCGCCCCGTTCTTCGACTCTATTATTAAGAGGATTTTGTTGCTTAGAGATGAACCACTACAGCGGTAACGACTTAAATGCAATTGCTCCCCGGAGAATCTCACTTCTCTTCGGGTCCGAACATTGCGAGATATCGAGCCATGTCGCTACACAGCCCACCTGTTTGAAGTCGCGCTTCCAGGGCTCACATTGCCAGCCTGTTGGCTGGTGGTAACACGAGGGCAATCTTCTAGCCAGATGTGCATTCATTAACTGATTCTCCAGGAGCTATCGATCTGGTCCCCGGGTTCAAGAGGGAAATACCGAGAAGCGCCACGCCGTTTGGCATCAACGACAGCGCCGTCCTCCGCCCGTCATGCAGCTACTTGCAGCAGTTGCGACATTTTGGTCGCGTTGGCATGTTTCTAGACGCGATGCCTGCGGCCCAATCCAAACATACCAACGGTGACTCTCCGTAGGACTGTGGGTCAGGCGGGGAGATGCCGAAACATGAGGCGCAACAAAATCAATGCTTCAACATTGTGGACTAGTAGCTTCGTTAGGCTACCCTACTTGCAGCGTCATCGATCAGGATTTTGAAGGAACAAATTAGGATCAAAAAGCGTGGTTGTGGAACCGAACCCACAATCCCAAGATCCACAGGATCAGGAGGAGGATCAATAAGGTTCGGCTTAGCGAGGAGGGCAGGATTCGTCCGAGCTACGGTGTACGGATTATCCATATACCGGACTCACCGATATCAAACACTTGAACAACCATGCAGTGCTTTTCCTGGCCTGCAGCTAAGCATGTTCCTGCCTGCGTAGGGCTTGCTGAGTAATTGACGGATTGGTCCCCCTACAGAACAGAAACGGATGAAGCGAAGGCTCTAGCCTAGGATTCGATTAGTGCAACGAGGGCAATACTCCCCGAACATTGGAGACAAGGCTGCATGCCTCCAGTCAAACACGCGGGACTCGTTGGACGACAATGCAGTGCCCTTTTAAATTTAACGAGAAACCTTCGTTGAGTGGATAGGGCTCGTTGGTAATTATACAAAACGAGCCATGTGCGAACGAACCACGACTTGATCGGTAGGGGCCTACTCTACTGGACAACGAACGGCATCCGGGGTAATATCCTGCCCGAATTGTGCCGACTGAACACTGTAGGGCGCGTGAAGAAACCACCTCTCTATCAATCTACAAGCCAACCATAGTCAAAGTAGCGAGACCGAACACGATTTCTGAGCTGGACTTCTGAAGTGAGGCTGCGCCTGGGTTGACGGCTGCCTAGATGAGGACGTCTTCGCTCACTGAGCCGATGGGCAACACAATATCCTCATGCTCTTCGTCAGGGGCTGGCGCTCGCTCCATCGCAACGCTCTCGATGCAGTCTCGTCCCTCTCGATAATCTCTCTGGACGTGCTGTTGACGAACTGCACCTTGTTGGACTTGGCTTGGCCAGGCTGCTGCTTCCTCGTCGGACTGGGGACCTCAGGGTGAGGATCGGTTTTGCCACTGTGTTCCTCGCCCTCGATGGAAGTTCGGCGCGTGCACATCAGCTTTGTGGTCCAGAAGTCCGTCGGTCGGTACGGATTCGCTTCTGGAACGGCCGGCTTCTTTCATTAGCGAGCGTGGAATCATTGACAAGGACCGTGCCGGATCCGTGCCCCTCGCAACCAAACCCACTCCGAGAACCATGATGCGCAGCAGTATGTGCAGACAGCGCAAAGAGCTAGATGGATCACTGGACTGAAGCAGAAGACATAAGGGAATGCACAGACAATACGTCCTCAAGATCATTGCAATTCGAAAACATCATTTAAGGAAGAGATCGCGCGACTTTCACAAGGTTCCAACAGAACAAATGACCCAAATCAATCTGTCTCCAACTTTGCCGTGCACAATATACACAAGCGCTTAGATCCCCACCATCGCTACCTTCAAGTCATCCTGCTTTTCGTTGCAGATATCTGGACGTTGAGTGTCGACCAGCGGAGCCAGTAGCCTCTGGTGGACCACAGCTTTCATTCTCTTCTTCGAAGAATCGTCATGCTCGGAGTCGGACCTCTTCCTCTCTGGTGTCGACTTCTTCGGTGGCGTGACGGTAGATTTGTCGCTGCCCTGGCTGCTCAAACGATGATTTGAAGCGGCTTGAGGTACAAAGTGGACATCAGCCGTACGTTTGTTTCGGATCTTGACCCAAGCGTTGTAGGCAGATCCTTTGTTGGTCATGCCAGCGAGGTTGGCAAGCTTCTGATAATCGACTTTGGGCTCGGGACCCTCGAAGCAACGCCATGCGTAGGCCATGAGCTGCGTCTCGCGAGGACTGAAGTCTGCATTGGATTGAGACATGGTGATGCTCGATGAATGTTATGGTATGTGAAGTGTTACAGGACGTGGTGGATGAGAGATGAAGATTCAACTGAGAGGGTGAGTCGAGGGGAGAGGGGAAAATATAGACATCACTTTTCCTGCATACGTAGTAGACGCAGCTGAAGACGTGGAAAGCTACATGGAACGATAGCAAGCCCGCAATGTGAGTAGTATGTTCTGGAACGCTTCGAGCTTGTGAAATTCCATTTAGAGTTTCGCAGGCTCGCCATTGCTTGACGTGAAGAGGTTAAATTTTGGAGCCCATGCAGTATTCTGTGACGTTTCTGCATGTGCAATACCTCGAGGAAGTACCAATCACTAGCAGATGATCGTTCGATTGGGCGGTCGAGGTCTCGACGACCAGGTAGCTTCGATCTCACGGCTGTGCGAGCAGTTAGTAGTCATTTACCATTGTCACCAAAGCAGAGACGCATGGGAGCACGGCTTCTGAACAGTCAGAAAGAAAGAGCAGCCATTAATACATTCTTTGACTATCTCAAAATCCGTTCAGCGCGTATAGAGATAGAGAAACGTGTAATCAATCTCGATGACCTCCTTACACATTCGTTAAAAGCAAGTTTAAAGGAAGGTGAAGTCGAGTGAGTAGCAAGACTGACAAAATGATGACCTGCTAAAGGCACGCAAAGACCCTAGCGTAACAGGCTTGCAAAGCAGTATGTGCTCCAGTCTCCAAGGTGAAAGCGTTTCATGAGCGGAAGAGGGCCTCTTGAGGGTGCGCTGGTTGACAGGAGCACTGGCAGCAGGAGCAGGCAGTATGGCTTGCTCGATGTATTCCTCTTGAGTACTGCTGCTTATGCATACCTCTCAAGTGACAAGCAACTCGCCTCATGTTTTCAGGTCTGGACCGCGGGACATTGTACCCTCGTCATAAAGAACTTCGTCTCTGCAGCAAAAGTCTACAGCAACACCCGCAATTCTGCGAATCACGCTGCCTCCAAAGCTGTGAGATGTTATCCCAACTTGATTGCGACATGGTCCACGGGAATCAGTACTTGCATGTGCTAGTCTCAAGCCGATCCAGAACATCTGAGCGCCGGGGAAGGTCCATCAAATAGACTAGAGCATCAATTAGGTCTGTACATGAAGAGACATATCGTCGGGTACAGAAAGCTGTACTCCGGCGATGTAGCTGCTATCTGAGCTCGTACTAGCAACTTTGTCAAAACGAGAGTCCGCATCCGCGCCTAGATGTGGTGAGAGGGGCAGATCGTGGCAAATGTATCCACGATTCCGCACTGCAGCATGTCGCTGTTGAACTCGTTTCCGGTCTAAGATTGTGCTAGAGGCAATCTCTGCTCTAGAGTCCGACCTGGAGCAAGACTTCAGGTGTACTTGGTGTGGCACTTTGTTTCCACCAGAAGGAATGACCGAGCAACGGTTATAGGTTGTAGGACGCACAAAATTGCTTGAAAAGCCAAAGAGAACCGCTATACAGTATGCTGGTGCAAAGTGATAGTTCAGGAGTGCAAAGTGTACAGGAACGATGCATCGGAAGTAGAGTAGAACTATACGAAACACGCCAAGAACCGCGTCCTAGGCATCAATTCACGCGTCCCAAACCTTAAGTGTACGTAGACAAGAAGTACATGGGACCGCACTTTATAACACCTCCCACATCTACTTCATCCCACGTTGCTACGCTTAGAGGGCTCTAGAAGACGAACAAAGGTTTCTTGGCAGCAGCGATTCAGGTGCTACTATGACCCATTCACAGATTCTCAAAGGTCTCCGCAGCATCACATGGATCTTTACGCAGCAGCAGCAGCGACACTCTGTCCGCCATGGGGAGCATACTTAAAGCTAGTGATGCAGGGCTGGATATCACATTGAAAGTTCTCTTTCTTCACGTCTTACGCCAGTTAGACCAGACCATGTCCAAGCCGTACACGATGAAGAAGAAGAAGAGCGAAGACAAGTGGGGCGATCTGGTAGCCGCCGTTCTTGCTGCGTTGATTGTCAACGACAACAGGGTATCGTACACTGGTGAATGTTCTCGTGTCTGGAGACTGACGAGTGATGCAGTTCAGGACGGATCAGACGAAAGATGTGGCCACGTTTCTCAACGTAACACCCGATGCTGCCGATTATCGCCTTCGTCCGGTATACAAGCGCGCAGAATCCATGATCGCTGAGGTTGAGAAAGGATTGCTACCGCCTCCAATCAAACGTAGGTTTATCTGTACGTCCTTTGACGATCACTTCATTTACTTCGTATGCTAAACTGAGCAAGCTCGCGCTTCCAAAAAGAGCAAGCCAAATTCCATGGGCAGAGACAGCGGAATAGGTAATCCTGTTGGCTTGGTGAATGGCATTTATCTCAGCCAAACGATCGATCCTGCGTTGCTCTTCAATGAGATCACCGCTGAACAGTTTGGAATTTTTGATTGGACATCTGTTTGAACAGCTCGTCACAGGAGCCTGAAGAGCTGCAATGCGATGAATGGATGGAAGAGTCTGCTCGTTCAAAGTCCACATCTTGCAATCATGTACTTCCACTGTTGTCTGTCGTAGCTGCTCTACCGTTTCAACAGCTGACATTGTGTCAATCCGGAACTGTTCAGTCAATCCAAGCAGGTACTTGTCTCTCAGCTGATAATGCACCGTGAAGCTGTTCGTTCCTGTGAAACCCCGCTACAGAAGCTTGGATGCGACAGAAGCAAAGGACACACAGTTTCCGATGTAGCCTGGGCCTGGTTCACATTCAACTTCTCACGGAGTGAAATGGCTGGACTGTAGTCACCTAGCAGAGCCGTACCGATGAGGGTCCGAGCGAATAGATCAAAAGTGTCTGAAAGCAACCGTCTCGAGAGTGTTCTGCGCCGTGTTACTCGCGGTATCCTTCTTCGAAACGTTGCACATCGTATACAAAGCTCTGCTCCGCCGATTAAACGAACGGTGTGTCCCGTAAGTGACCACGGCTGCAAGATAACCCTCCTAGATCGAGGATCCAGTACAGAGAAATGCCTGTGTCTTGGAACGCGGAAAATCACCAGAGGCTGCTCATTGCAGTGCTGGCCTCTGTCAAATTCGATCCTGCTGTCGTTGCTGCTGACTGGCAACACATCTTTGGTGTGTCACCATTGTTGATAGTATGCATCTCATCGACTGACCCCTCGTGACAGGACATCTTCCTGGCGACTCGCCTACCAAGCGTGCGATTGTAGAACAAACCGGCAAGCTGAAGAAAACGATGGGCATCACTTGCTCAGCCGGTGTAGGCCATGCAGAGAAGGCGAACAGCTGCGTAGCCTCCGGAAGTTCTTTCGCTGCAGTACGTTCTGTAAAGAAGCAAGCAAAGACGTTTTCGAAAGGCCGGCTGAAGGGCGAGGATGACGAAGAGCCAATGATAAAACAAGAGAGCATATTGGAGGACCCAGCAATAATGGAAGTTCGACCAATGCCAGCTACGTCCTTGCTCAAATCATCTAGAGACATGCCACGCAGTATACAGAGCCCTCGCGAGGGTAGTATGACGCTGGAGGACGAATCTGACCAGTCCGTCATTTTCATTGAGCACCGTAAAAGTATCAAGGAAGAGGACGAGGCAATTATTTCCAGTGAGCAAGCGAAAGGAGGCGATTTCAACACTCCAGGACAGCCGCGAACGTCGCTCTCGCGCAGATCAAAGTCAGTAGGTTGGGAGCTAATCGATTTTCTGGGCAACATCGATGGCGACGCTGTGGCTCCTGCTCTTGATTCAGACGAGGACGACGCCGTTTGTGGGAGGGTCAGAGTGTGGTCTGACGCCGATGCAATCTACAACAAGCCAAGGGCGAACAGAGACGCAATACCAACCGCTGCTGAAAGCGCCGCAGCCTCCACTGGATTCAGCAAGGCTGTCACGAGCACCGTATACCCAGCAGGGTCATCCACGTCTATACCAATTGGAAGTCCCAGCGGCTTGGGCTCGCGTGGAGCAAGGTCGTCTGGTGTTCAAGACCATATCTGTGCGTCGGCGTTGCTTGTCCCGCAAGGTCGTCATCCAGGCACCGCGAGTTCAGGCATGATGAATCCGCCAGTCCTTCAACGAACTGACGTGCCGCCGAAAATGAACAGAAGGAAGCGAACTTGCGAGCAAGAAGATGCAGGAATCCCCGAGAATGACTCTGACCATTCTGGTCATTCGCTCTTTGCAAATCGTACTGCTCGACTCGCTCATACCAAGAAGCGAAAGACGGCTGAGGGACGAGTTGGGCGGCTCTCGAAGTGATCAGCAAAGGTACACAGGTCCAGCCTCAAATTTGTATGGCGTCGTTCAAATTGAAAACGGTGACTTCTGTGAGCCATACTGAATCAAAATGAGCTCCAGAGGATAGTTATTGAGTCCAGACCTAATGAGAGCCGAGCTTGCATCGGAGACTTAGCGTTTGTCGCATACTAGAGCTTCAGTGACGCTCCCATGTCGTTCAACGTGCCGAAGAGCAGTCCAAAGGCGGTTACCATGGAATTTTGCCGCGGTCTACTCAGGCCTGTGTCGGATCCAGAAGAATGGTCTTTCCAAGCGAGTATCAAAGTTGTTAAGGTTGAGGCAGGAATAGCAGGGAGCTTCCCAAGCTCTTTCACAAGGTAAACTGTAGAAAGGTGCCAGCAGGTTCCATTGGAGCTGTGTAGGTCGCATCCCATAACCTTCAACCTGTGAGAATCATCCCGGAAGGTTGGCGAAGCTTGGTATTTAGGAGACGTGCCCAGCAACAACTCGACTCTCTTCCCTTCAATCCGCGCTTGGAGACGTGGCTGACTATCGTGTCTTGCCTCTTCGTTTCTTAATTATTCTACCTCGAAGAACATCTGACACACTTGCGATAATCTTGAAAGGTACTACTAGCATGCCTGTCAAGAATACACTGCAAGAGGATTTGACCAAGCTGCTGTTGGCTGCTTCGACAACCGAGAAGATGAGTCTCAACGTCGACAACGCCTACCCAATCGCCTGCAGCTGGATCCAGCTGTTTGGTACGCAAGATATTCCAGCCCTGCGAACAGATGCTAACATGCTACTTGAACATGCAGAGAGTCGGAATTCCGGCCCTCTCCGCAGTTCGTGTGCGGACTTGTCGACTGGCTGTTGACGCTGGCAGTCGGTGCAGCATTTGGAGAGGATGTCAAGCTTATCTTGTCCAACGGGTTCAGCGTCAACATTACTGCTGTTGAGGCGGATAATACACCTTTCCGTCCACAATGGATTGGAGGCGGCTCCAGCGGCGGCCAGATTCGACCATACGCTGCAGAAACGCAGCTCGAGCTAGTTGACCTGTCACGAGAGTTGAGCCTGGATGATGGTATGTGAAGCCGCAAGATCTCAGAAACGCAAGAGATTGCTGACTTTTCCCAGTAAATGAAGATATGGCCCTGGTACGATATGTTGGGCCGAACCAAGCGCCCAGGATGTGACTCAGGAGGCGTTTGTCGCGGTGGAAAGAGTCTGAAAGAACGAATTGTACGCCCTGCTGAGTCTCTGCTGAGGATGAACCAGACTGTGTGCCGGATTATCTTGACGTTTTTGATGGATGAAACGGCCGCGCCTCGCACTAATTTAATACCACTTTCAACAGCCGTGATGATCCTCGGCCATGATTTCGTGTCTTCCAAGGTTCAGTGCAATCGCAGTCCGTGAGGGTGCTTGTCATTTCATATGCTCTTCTCTGCACCTCTGGAGATTGTATCACGTCCTCCGTGGCGAAGCGCGACTACTTCCATTTTGGGAAAGTGTCTGTCTCCTACACGCCCTGAGGAAGTGGCCATTTAATCAGCAGCTCTGCAGTGGCCCTCTCCCAGGTCATGACTTTCCCTTTGCAGCAGACATCTGCGCCCAACAGCGTCATTCCATCCTGATGGGAACGCGATTGTCCTAACGCAAGCAGAAATGTTCCAAGAAAAGCGTCAACGGACAGCCTCGTGGTCATGAGGCGGAGGGCTAGTTTTCCGACGATGGGTAGAAGGACCATCCGATGACGATGATATCGACGGGCAGAACGGCTTGGTATATATGAGATGGAATAGGTCGCAGTATGTCGTTTGCATTCACAACATTGAGCGACCGCCATAATCATGTTTGCATCATCCAAGTCTTTCTCGCTCTTGTGCATGGCACAACTGTCTCTACTCGCACTCGGCCAGGCAAACGATTCCCAGATCGACTTCAGTAACATTGGGTACAACTGCCATCCGACATGCATTCCGTCAAGTCTGAAGCCGAATGAATCCGCCGCCCTCAGCTTTGGCAAATACTACGCCGTCCTCAACCTCGATGTCGAGAACGGAGCCATCTACGGATATGAGAATACGACTGCCGGAAAAGCCTTCGTTTCGAACCTCGTCACCTGGGTCGACACCGTTCGCGCACAAGACCCTCCGCCACTGTCGATCTACACAGCCGTAGCATATGTCAACTCACATAAACCAGAGCTCGGCGTCCAGAGCGGAAAGCCGGTGCCTTTCGAGACCAGTGGAGCCCCGGAGTTCTTTGGGCTTCAGAATACCACGACGACGAGAATCTGGCCACAGCTCCGTGTAAATGAGTCGGCTGGCGAAGTCGTCCTGCCAAAGGCGCGTTTCTATGCGGGTGCCGGCAACCAGTTGGAGGAGATCTTGAGGGCACAGAAGATCGATTCTGTCATTCTGAGTGGGATAGCGACCAGCGGTGTCGTGATTGCAACAGCTTATCGATTGTTTGATCTTGACTACAATGTGTGAGTGTCTTGAGATATCAGTCCACATGGAGCTGGCGCAGATTGCTGACAATCGTAGGTATGTTATTTTGAACACGACCTTCCAGGCTGGGCCAAAGACCAACAACACGGTGGTCAACGAATCGATATTGACTGGTATCTTGCCCTTCTTGCCTGTGCATGTCATCACTTTGGAGGAAGCCACAGCTGCGTTGAAGCGCAGCGGCCCGGCAGCATATTGATCGAGCAAGTGTATTTGTAGATTTTGCAAGACACTGCTTGCTGGCATGGCGAACGAGAGCTGAGATTGGCGCGTCGGCAGATGCAAAACGGATCGACCGAATGTAGAGCAGTCTAAACCTTCGAGCTGTGTTCTCGACAGCACTAAGTTTTAACCCAACTGAAATGGTTTGCTTGGCCCAAGCGTGATACGCTCTGCGTTCGGGCTCATCAGCTGTTCACGGCCCCTGTCACAATGCAGAACTACTTCATGCGGCACATTTCTCTTCAGCCGCACGCCGTCAAATGGTTCTCAAGTCGCGTCTTGTTGGTCTCAGTCCGCGTCACCGCATGCAGGCGATTTCAAGGAAGATTTCGAGCGTGATGCTGATAAGTGATAGATCTGCATCATATCGTTGGTGGCGACAAGGATCTGAAATTATCCTTGATCATCGGCTCCCATCAGTCCTCGTCCGGTTTGGCGACATTCTCCTCAAGAGGCAAACCTGAAGCCATCTCAAAGCGCTTGTAAACGGAAGGGAGGTAGGGTTGTTGGCGCAGTGCTGGTATCGAAACGTTCTGTGCTTCTTGCTCGAAGAATTGACAGTCGGAGAATATTGACGGCATTCACTAGCCGAGCTTTAAATTTAGTAGCGACATTGATGGATCCGGCAGTAGCTTTGCACGCTTTGGCATTTCGGGGCAGGCTCCCGCATCCGAGCATCCTTCACAGCTCCTTCAGCTCCTTCGGCAGCACAAGACAAGCCGCATGCAGTTAACGCTCTTCGCATACGCGAAAACGTCAAGAGATCGGCTGAGTTCAGGACCGCAGCTGAAATGGCGACAACTACTCGGAGTCCCGCGGGTCACGATGGCCGCCGCTTGAGTGGTTTGCGCTGGATACCTCCTTGAGCCAGTCCACCTCCATCTTTCTTCCCTTCTTCCATGGAGCGAGTACAGGCCAGCAGCGATGAGCTCCGTTCTGGGACCTTCAGGATATGGTCCAGTGCGAGAGAGCTACGACGGGCGAGAGTATGAGCGGTATGACGAGGTGGAGCTAAGTGAGCTGCCAAAGGCGAGGTATGTCTCTCGTATTCAGCCCTGCACTGCTCGCTTCCTTCGATCACCTGTTGCACTCAAGATGGTGGCATCGTCCTACGATACCTTACTCCGAAAGCCCGTCCGAGCCACGAACGACAGCTTGGACAACCTACAGTTCAGCGTTAATCGGTCTTGCGAATCACAGAGCACCTAGCTATGCCTCGACGAAAACCAGCCTTTGGCCCGGCGACGATGACGACTCGAAAGGCCTCATTGGACATGCTCGCTCATTCTCCGGAGAACCGGGGTCTTATGAGCTTCAGAAGAATGAAGAGCTTGCAATTGGCATTGGCACAACTCAAACAGGATTCTCGCGCGAATCGTCCTTGCTGCGGGTGAAAAGAAGAAAGCGATCAGGATGGCACTTCGGCGTGCTAGTATGTGCAATTACGGCGGCCAGCGTGCTCCTTATGAACGTCATCCTCACGATTACTGCTGCCGCCAAGTTCGGATCGAAGGCTGGGATCGGGACAGCGTATGAAGGTATGTATACTTATAATAATAAAACACAAAACAGAGCTTAAGTTAATGGCGGAATAGGCTCCTGTGACGTGGTCAACAAATGGACCACATGGCTACATATTGTGATCAACGTGCTGAGCTCGCTATTGCTCAGTGCTTCGAACTACACGATGCAAGCTCTCTCTGCACCTACGCGCCAAGAGGTAGATCGAGCGCACGCCAAGGGCGACTGGATGGATATTGGTGTGGCATCAACACGCAATCTGTCAAGAATAAAGTGGCATCGCGTTGCCTTGTGGTGGGTGTTGGGTCTGGCTTCCGTTCCGATCCATCTTCTATATAACTCCGCTGTCTTCAAGACAATCGACTCGAACGAATATACAGCCGTTGTTGTTAGTCCGCAATGGCTAAAAGGCGGGAATTTCAGCATCGACATTCCATGGGCAGGCGCTCCGACTGACTACAACGTCAGCATGCCACTCGATGACACGCGACTGCCTACTCTGCAGTCCATGTGGAAAGACACTGTGAACAATCAATCCTCGTATAAAAACCTGAGCAACAGTATGATTTAAGATAACCGCAGCTGGTTACCTCAGCTGACAGTGCGTCCAGGCGATTGCATCTCGGCTTACAGCACCTCGTTCGTGAGCGATTTCAACAACGTACTGGCCGTAACAAATGAGCCTGGCAATTTTGCCAACGAGACGATGTTCATGGTGGTAGACAATTTTGAGACTTCGTATACTCTCTCAGTGAGTGGTCCAGCAAGGTTCGCCTTAAGCATGCGCTAACATTCTCACCTTCGCTGTAGTATTGGTGGATCTGTGCAGAGAACTATAGCTCTGGGATCGTGTCATACAGTCGCTGCAGTCCATCGAGTATCAGGAAGAACGCCGATGAGTGGACTATCAACGGCAAGAAGATTGCGTACTGCCTTGCGCAGGTCTCACCTCCTCATTGCGAACTTCAATTCTCTTTGGCCATCTTGGTGTCGGTTATTCTGGTTAATTGTCTCAAGAGCGGGGCCATGATTCTCACGCTCTACTGCCAAAGAGATCCCACACTGGTCACGATTGGAGACGCGATCTCCTCGTACCTCGAACGACCGGACCCTCTCACCAAAGGCAGATGTCTTATGAGTCGCAAGAATATCAAGGACTGGCGCGAGGCAGGAACCAACGCAAAAGACGGGAAGCCCAACACAAATCCGCTGCCGGTCACGTTCTTCGAAGCCAAGCAATCACGGTGGTTCACCGCTGCCTCGTGGAAGCGATGGATAGTCGCATTTATCCTCATCATCATTGGAATCTGCACCACCGGTGGTCTTTTGGCGTTGGGACAGGAAGCCCTTCGAGGCAATGGCGCAGACCCTTACTCAATCGGCTTTGGCTCCATTGATTCTCGCGCCCTCATTGATGCCAATTTACCCTCAGAAGGTGCTTCGGGGCTTGTCGCTTCTGTGCTGCTAGCCAATTGCCCGCAGGCAATCTGCTCGTTCTTATATCTTCTCTACAACTCGCTTCTCACCTCCTTACTCTTGGCGAAGGAATGGTCCATGTACGCCATGCGAAAGAAACCCTTGCGAGTTACGACACCGCACGGCCAGCAACGATCAACCTATTATTTACAGCTCCCTCTGCGATATAGTGGTCCTTTGTTGATCATCTCGGCAACTCTGCACTGGCTCATTTCGCAGAGCATCTTCCTAGCTCGGATAAACACGTACTACGACGGCGAACCGAGCACGAGCAGCGACGTTTCTTCCGTCGGATATAGCTGCCCCCCGATCTTAACGGCTATGCTACTCGGCATTGCTCTACTTGTGGGAGCAGTCGTTTTGGGCATGAGGAAATTCTCTTCGCAGATGCCGGTCGCCTCCAGCTGCAGCGTCGCAATTGCGGCGGCGTGTCATCCACCCAAAGATGATATAGATGCCGCTTTCGTTGCCGTGCAATGGGGTGAAGTGAGAAGCGAGGAGCAGATCGATGAGGCGGGTCACTGTAGCTTTACCAGCCGCGACGTGGAACCTCTTACGCCCGGGAGGATGTACGCCGGAGCAAATGAGGAGTCGAACCAATCTTCGGGACCACAAGACAGACATGAATTGCGACAGAGGCGGCATACCAGTGTATATGTATGATAGACGTGTAATGCCAATGAGATATCGTCGGAACTGTAGCCGCTTCTTTTGGAGCCAGGCCAACCTTCGATTTCACATATGTAGTCCCAGACAGAGGCTTGTGCGGTATTGCTTGTCATCGACAAGATGACAATGAACAGAGCTTGAAGAGGCTTGGGACACTACTGAGCGAATAGCGACGCATCGATCTGCAACGGGCGCTTTGGCCATCTACCCAAGCAACTCGGCACCACAATACCCGTCTGACAGCATACGAACGAGAATTCGACCCTCTGCTATCCCGTATCGTCTCCGCATTCTGCGTTGCCCATGGGGTTGCAAACAAATCGAATACCACATTACATCACCTCCGCCTCAGCATCCTCCATCTTGCTCATGCAATTCAACCTCACTCGGTCTCATCGGACATGATGCGAGCAAGCCTTTGACTTTGAGGCGCTGTTCCTGCATAGGCACAAGCCATGGAGCCAACGAGAAGGCCTGCTAACAATGCATGCACCTGCAATGAGAATCCAGTATCTGCCAGGATGATGTCGATATTGAGATCCACTATGCAAAAGCTGCGAATGCGGCGGAATAGCTGGCTCCTCGTTTTTTAACGCCATGAAAACAAATAAGACGGCATCTGCATTCCACGCCTGTCGCAAGGTACCTGAAGCATTGAAGAGCCATGCTGTTTCTCAAAGCTGCTGCTCAGGCGGTCAATATAACTGTCAAGTCCATCGGCATCATCGGCGCATCATATGCTCCCATGTTCCAAGATTGGAATCGATGGTAATGGATCCCAGATCTGATTTTTCATGATGCTGATCCGACACATACGACACTTAGCACGAGCTATCATATGATCAAATTGTTTTCTGGAACGAGAACCACGGAGTCTAAACATGATCGGCGCGGAATTTGATCCAGCGATAGTATGGTAGGGTAGCTTGTGTTTGCTATAAGCTAGGAAGGAAGTTGTCACTTTGTATGATTATCATGCCAAAAATATCACCGTGGTGATCAACTCCGACCCACTCTATGATCTCGACCTTAAGCAATCTCTTAGACTTAACTAGGTCAGATGATCCGCTATGTTCTCGTCACTTCAATTAAATGTCGAGGTTACAAGCAAAAGCTAAGGCAAAAGAGTAAAATAGTAATTGCGATTGCCCTCTACTGCATGGAAGTTAGACTTTGATGTTGTGAGGCGCACACAGGGTGAAAATACCTGGATTCGAACCAATGACCTCGTCATAGTCAGGTACAAGCCTGGGAGGTACTAGTGACGCGCTCTACCCCTGCGGAATTTGTAAGATCGGTGGATAGGCTGAGCTGCGACGAAGGCTGGCGAACCTGAGCTAAGAGGGCGAACTTGTGATTGGGTAGACGGGCAATCTTGCCATATATACAGCTAGTTTCTCGAGAGGGAAGATGGAAATGAGCCACGCCGGAAGAATTTGGAAGCCAGTAAGAAGAAGCTTGCTGCTCTTGTGTGCCATGTAGCGTCCGGCATGGCAATTGAAGCAGTATACAACTCCTTGTTGGCCAGGGGCTCTGCGCCGAGGACCGAATTTTGTGAGGTGCGGTCTCTCGGATTAACTCACTCAAAGCGCGCTAGTGGCTTGGCAATGCGGTTCCTTCCTCCTGTAGACCAACTCAAGAGCTTGAACGGCGTAGACATTGACATCGTAGAGTGTACAAGTCGTCATTGATGGCATAGGCTTCCATTGTCCTACGAAGTGACAAGGCTATGAACAGGAACCCGCACAACCCACCCAAGCATTGTAGTTCGCAACGCCACTCGCCGGCGCTGCCGTGATCTCGACCCCAGTACCCGATATGCTTCCAAGAGCAACCGATACATTGCCAGTATTGCTGTCAAAAGCCTTCGATATGAAGTTCTGTCCAGCAACGACAAAGTACGTCGAAGTGCTGTCACCAATCGAGATGGTAGCAGTACCGGCCTCAGAAGCCAGGACAATTGCAAATACCTCATCCTCAAGTATTTCATCAATGGCATAGCAAGTCTGATACCCGCCAACATTGATACAAGATTTGCAGTTATTTCCAGTGGCGTCGGTAGTACCAGTACTGGCCGGACTGGTTCGATACCAGTAAACGATCTTGCTGGCGTCCACAGTTGGGGCTGCATTGGCGGCGTTGTACGCATGTTTGTACGCAGCAATCTGGTATGGGAGAGTCTGTAGCCAGGCCTCGTGCGGGTAGCCATCGACGTATGTCTCGGCTCCGGTTGGAATACCCGCGTCAACGATGGGTCCGATGTAGTGCGACTCGCCGTAGTCGTTCCAGGTTACGATCTCGACAAACTCGGGCAGAATTTCGAGTGTTTGGTTCCATCGCAGAGACCATGCGTTGTCGCCTCGCCAGACCCAGGCTTTGTTGTAGTAGGGCAGATCAGTGTAGAACCAAGGAGATACGCCCATCATGTAGCTCTTGCCGGCAAGTTTGAGGAAGTCGGCGTCCCAGGCGTTATCAGCAGTGGTTGAGACATCGACTGGTCCATCGGGCCACATGTTCCAGGAGACTGATATCTGTTAGCGAGAAGGCAAGCATGATGAAGTGCCGTGAGACTCACAAGCTCCATCGACAAGGTCAGCACTGAATCCGCCCGCGCCCTTGCTGGTCCAGTCTGGAACGAAGTATATACCGCCATCAACCGTGGCATTGATTGAAGCCCAGTCAGTGATGTTATCTGTACCCTCAAAGGTCGATACCAGAGACTTGCCGTCGACCTGGAAGTAAGCACCATTAGGCCCGTACGTCTGAAGGATAGATGTGACGTTGTCGGATGGCCAGACACCAGCGGACCCGCCAAGGTAGTCGAAAGAGAGGAAGAGCTTGAAATCGGTTGACAGCTTGCCAGTGAGATCGTTCGCAGCAGTGAAGGCGTAGCTCTGTGGTATACGTCAGCAAAAGATACCAATATCGATACGTGGAGGATGAGGCGCACCAACTGAGTTGCCTTTGTTCCTTCGAAAGGTGTCCCGATATTCAGCACGAAAGCATCGATTCCATAGCTCTGAGCGAGCTTAATGTCCGATGTCCATTGTTCTGTGGTGTAGTAAGCCGTGTTGCCGACCTATCACTGTCAGTAGGGAGCCGAAAGGATTGCACAGAACGGCCTTACAATCACATGAGCGAAGACATTCTGTGCAACCGCAAGAGCTGGCAAGCAAGCTGCAAGCTGCACAAGTCTGAAGTTCCAATTCGCAAACATGGCTGTTTCTTCCAACCGAAGTTTTGTCGATGAGGTGATTTCTGCCACCCAGTGACCAGTTCCCTGTTTTCGTCAATTCCCAACTCTCCGTTCAAGCCTGCACAGCCCTCTCATGCGAGGACATGGCAAGACCAGAAGATATTTCTGGCATTCCTGACTTGACCTTGAAATCCTTCTTTCGGCCTCGTCCCCACAGACCCGCGTGTCTTTCCCTCTTTGGCCGGTATTGGAGAGCACGCGTGGTTGGGAATCTTGGAGTCCTCGTGCCGGAGGAGTGGGCATGGTTTCTCGGTTCGTTGCCCAAAACCTTGCCGTGAAGCTCGTGAACCCTGCCGGACAAGGGTATTGAAAATCGCTTGGCCGACGTGGAGGAGGGCTGAGCGTGTCTGTCTCGGTCGATCGAGTCTTGCTCCCACCACAGACAGTCACACATCAACGACAGAGGTCCTATGACATGATTCATTTTCATCTTAAGAGATCGCCGTCGCCTAGCTCCTGTGCTACCGGACGCCCGCCAGACTCCACGGCCTCTCTGCCGCCCGGTGCTTCGATGAGACTATTTGTTTGGTACTGCATGGGCTGATACTTGTACTTT
This sequence comes from Nothophaeocryptopus gaeumannii, assembly GCA_031771865.1. NCBI lineage: Eukaryota > Fungi > Ascomycota > Dothideomycetes > Mycosphaerellales > Mycosphaerellaceae > Nothophaeocryptopus > Nothophaeocryptopus gaeumannii. The sequence goes on along the minus strand of JASISA010000040.1, from coordinate 221,991 downwards.
TGAGATGGGGAGGCGTAGGCTGGCAATACACCATTTTGGGTACGAGAGACAACGTGCCACGGTCTTCCCAAGCGGCTTCTCGAGACTTGCTGCATCGTATGACGAGACGATGTGTCCGCGGGTACCGTCAGTATCGAGATCAGATGCGGTTTGAAAGCGGTGGCAGGAGATGGAATAGGCGCGAGGTGGTTAATTAAGGTGGTGGTCGAAGAGGGTTGGAAGCGTGTCTCCTCTCTCGGAACACCAGACCTCGGCAGGGTCTGGCTCGTGAGACAAAGTCAAGTGAAAGCGCGACACGAACGCGAGGCAGCCGCATTCGAGTCCTCCATTTCCATCTTCGTTCTCCATCCCATCTCCTCATATAGAATACAATGCCTCAATAATACCATGCTGCGGGACAGCAATACCTCCAAACACAATGCAATGCTGGGCAAGAAGATTCCGCACCCACCCTCGACCAAATTCGATGACGATGGCGCCGACGACTTCGAGACTCCGCCAGCAAAGCGCGTAAAGCGACACATTACCGACTTCGTCCAGAAGACCAGCCCCAAGAGCGCGTCCAAGGGCAGAAGGGATGCCATACCAGATTCCGATGAAGACAGCGATTCTGAAGATTTGCTGGCAGCGGAGCCACAATCGAGAAGGACAGATTTGGAGACTGCGCTGCCTGCAATCGAGACAGACAAGGAGGCCATCGAAGCGTATGAGGCATCTCGAGCTGCCGAACAGGCCGACAAGAGTTTGCAAGAGCGTCTCGAAGGCCGATCATGGACGCGCGGCAAAACATCCATCTATGTTGATGCGTTCAGTTTGGCACTCGAAACAGTGCTTGAAGAAGAGAGCCATCTGTTTGATGAGGCAGAGCACGCCGTGTTCAAGCAGTGGCGGGAGCTCAGCTATGAAGGCCAGTATCTGTACGTCAGGCTCTTCCTACGCAAGACGTCGAGCTGGCATAGAATCAATCGCCTTGGATACCATAGCGACATTGCAGATCTTCAAGCTGCCATCGATGAGCTGCAAACGTTTCGGACGTTGCCGACCCCGTCATCGCAAGAGCAGACCAATCCGGGAGAGCTGGAGCCGCCTGAGGGTACGGCACTTGGAGAAAATTTCGCTCTCGCTGATCGGTCACAAGACCTCATCAAGGACCTAGAGGAAGCCTCTTCACTTCTGCTTCTGGACGAGCTGAAAGCTTTTGCCAAGGACTTCAAAGTTCAAGGCAAGAACAAGAAAGAACTTCTGAAAAATTTCAGGAAGTCGAGCGCACAGCAGGCCGCATTGTCGCGATTGGGCAGCTTGAAGCGATCTGATACCGACGAGACCACAGCATCGCACGGTTCAGATGACGCCGAAGACTCAAGCCGGGAGGCAACTCCGGGTAAGATCGAGAACCGTGACTCTTATTTTGTTGACAAGATCATGGCTGAGACTGGTCCTTGCATCCGACTTTCTTTACCAGCCCTCAAGCTCTTCGAGCGCGTGCATCTCGTCTTCTATCGCTCAACCGAGTGGACGGAGAAGTCGCTCACGACTATCATCCTAGCCCGCATAGCGAGAAGGAACTTTCCTGAATACATTGCCTCCCGCTCTGCCAGCATTTTCCCCTCTCGGTCCCTGCTACTGGAGTTCGAAGCAGCAGTTCGGACTCAATTCAGAATTGACAGCCTCTTAGAGCTCAATGGGACACCAACAAAGACAGATCTGCAGCTCGTAATTGACATTTTTGACGAAGTTTTGCCTCGCTGGCGAATACTGCTTGCCGAGGAGCAGAAGAAGGAAGACAGCATCTACAGCACTGGCGAGGGAGCATACCTGCGGCGCCTCTCCCCCGCTTGGGTCTATACGCGCATCGTTCACAAGGGAGCATACGTGCTGGGGAAGTTCAAAGAGCACAAGCGCGAACATGAGGTCTTATGTGAACTTCTGCATCAGAGACTGTTCCACACATCCAGACGTGGCGACTGGTACCAGCGGAAAGCACTCTTGGAAGAGCATTACATGCACCTGCACCATCCTTCGCCTCCAGAATGTAAGGACACAGACGCCAAGAAGAAGCATCACAAGCGCATTGCGTTGCGCACCTGCGAGGATGGTCTCCAAGATCAACTTACCCACCTCATCTTCCATCGCGACCTTCAGAAACGGACTACAAAGCTCGAGAAGTCGCTGAAGATTCCAAAGCGCCAGCAACATGACTTTGATCACGTGCGCCTGGCCAAAGCCGAAGAGCGCACGTTCGAGGGCATTCGCATCGAGCGAGCTGTCACTGGCAATGGCAGTCGTCGCAACAGCGAACAAGATTCTCGGCCTACTGGATTCCGTGGCGCAAAGACGATCTGGCTTGATCCGGCCATCGACCACAGGACTGAAGACGACGAGCGAGACATCCAAAATCTCGAAGGCGAATGCAGTGTCGAAGAGATGTGCCTTTCGTCATATCGCGCCATAGGCTGGAAAGGCTATCACTCCGAAGGCCGAGTCTTGCGCACCTTATTTGCGGACCTCTTCTACGACGTGCTGTTTGTCTACATCCCAAATGTCTTCCAGACGGCATATCAGACGTGTCCTCTAGACCTACATACAGATGCATTCTATCCAAGCCGGATATCGGAAGTCAACGCCCGACTGAACGAGATCAGCAATGGCGAAGCGGGCAATCTGATACAGCGAGTATGGGACGACCATCACGAGCGCCAGACTTGCGTTGTTGGACTTGATTGGACGTACGAGATCGATGACTTGTTGGAAATTGCTGCTTGCTTTCCCCCTGCTGCTTTGAGCACTGTCATGAAGGTGATGGTGCAAGAGTATGCGGCGAGAGGAGGTGGCGTGCCTGATCTATTTCTTTGGCGACTTCAAAGAGAAGGTGGTAAGGAGGGCGGTGAGGTTATGTTTGCTGAGGTCAAGTCTGAAAACGATCGATTGAGCGATACGCAGAGGATGTGGATTGATGTTCTGTCGGGAGCTGGTGTGAGGGTGGAGCTCTGTCATGCTGCGGCTAAGGAGGTTCGCATCAGATCATGAGACCAACGAGCGATCAGCAATCGCAAAAACAATTAAACGCCTTGCACCCGGTGCCTTCTTTCTCGAGTCTGCGGAATGATCAAACTGTGGTATGTCGGAGCCTTCATGACGTCAGTGATTGAACCAGACCTCACTGTGCAATTCAAGATATACCATCAACATCGACGTTATCCTTCTCGGACCCCATGGACTCCAACGGACCCATGGTCCCTCGTCAATCACCAGTCAGTCACGCCGACTTGATCGTTTTCTTCTCAAGATACCTCCCACCTTCTCTGGGCGCTAAAGAAGTCCCATTATTCTACCACGTCCCAAGACCATCCCCTTACCATCCCCACCTCCACCAAACTTCCAAGGTCATCCTCTCCATCACCCCTACACCAGGCTTCTACACCGCCATCAGTTCCTCTGTGGGCGCGCCACCTCTTTGTTTTCTGCATCGCCCATGGCAGCTGGAGAGATGGAAGGTGAGAAAAGGAACGACGGTTCTGGCATGCCATGCGGGTTTCGATGAGCATTTAACTGTTGGGTGGAATTTGGAGTTGGCGGAGAGGGTGGGTTTGGATGTAGAGGAGGCTGTCTGTTTGAAGGGGTACAAGGGAAATGAGGAGAGGAAGATTGGGTTGGTTGCGAAGGTGAGAAGGGGAGGGAGGAAGTTGGTGGAGTTGGTGGAGGCGTTGAAGGGTGAGTATGAAGGGGTAGGGGAGTTGCATTTGTCGCCAAGCGATGGTGTTGAGGAGGAGAGTGCTATCAAAGTTGTGGCGATCATGAATGCTTTCCACGCCCATGAGATTCGAAGAGTCGTGGATGCCGCCATCTCGAAAGGCTGGCTTGCAGCGCCCGGCTATCCAAAACCGTATCCTCCCCCTTCAGTTGACCAGGCGGCTGGGTCCGTCGCGGACCCACTAGCAGCTTACGAAGGCGTAGATTCCAGCTCGATTCTCTACCTTACCGGCGCTGCCCGAGACTATGGACTGGAAGCCTTGAGAAGAGTGAACATGCCTGCTTTCTGTGTTGGTCATCGTGCTTGCGAAGAATGGGGTATTCGCTTTCTTGGACAGAAGTTGAGGGAGGTCTGGCCTGGATTGGATATTGTTGAGGTCATGGAGGAGCCGCCGCCTCCGCTGGAGAAGCGGATGGCAGAGCATGTGGCTGTAGATGGAGAGGCGGTGGAGGCGGAGAGAAGTGGGTCAATCATGCCAAAGAGAGCAGAAAGCAGGTGACAATTCAAGGGGCAACTGAGAAGGAGGAAGAGGACCAGGAAGAGGAAGATGAGGGCGTCAAGATTGTCTGAGGGCCGGTCAGACAGCTCTGAACCATTCGCACTGCATCGAGACCGATGGCGAAAGGACCAGAATCGATCTGTGGTTGCTGCAAAAGTCAGATATATTGCATCAGGCACGTTTCCCCGCCCAGCAGAGTTGCATCAACGGCACACCTAGCAACATGGACGGCTTCTTCACGAGACTTCGGACTTGCCTGAAAACCTCAAGGACTTCATGATTAGATGCGGCGACCAACAATGGGGAGTCAATAAGACCATCATGAGCGGGCACTCTGACTACTTCGCGAAGATGTCCGAGATTGAAATGAGAGAAGCAGAAGAGGGCGTCCTCGATCTCTCCGCGGAAGACGACCCTTCAGCGGTGGAGGCAATGGTGTCTTCGATAACCCACCAGAGCCACACTGTCCCGAAAGCTGAGCCACTGCTTCTCTTTCACTTGCGAATGGCGATATTCGCAGACAAATTCTTTGCATGGTGGCTGGCGGAGAATGCCAACGAACAATTCGCAGATGAAAAACAAACTCACGTAATCTGTGTACTACTCGTTAGCGAGCTAGCCTTGCAACAGAACCTCATCCAACAACCGTCAATCCTCAAGGTCCTTCACGACCATTCTCAGCTCGCGAGTCGAGGTCACTACCGCTCTACAGGCCGCCTTGCACGCAAAAGCCGCTATGGTTTCTGGGGCAGCTTTCATGAGGCTATCGAGGATGGCTTTCAGTATGTTGAAGAAGTAATGGTTGAGCAGATGGAGGAGACGGAGTTTCAACAACATCTAGAGCTCCGGCGCTGGTCCAAATTCACGTGGCAAAAGCTGAGCAGCGTTAGGTCCAGAGATCAGGATGATATCAACAGAGTCGACAACGTCTCGACCCTGATAAGTGCCACGATGCTCTGACAAAATGTATAGGCTGACATCTATAGCTGTCCGATCTTGTCAGTCAACGGGACAGTCGGATACAGTCAAGCATTGCGAGAGCGTCACAGGGTGACAGCGAAGATATGATTTTCCTCACGTTACTGGGCTCGGTGTTTTTGCCTGCCAGCCTGGTCGCGGTGAGTTCGATAATTGACTTCTAGAAACATTAGGCTTTGCTGAACATTTTTATAGACCATCTTCAACGTTCCCGAGTTTCAGTTTTTGCATGGAGCCCGGCTATTTGGTGTATATCTTGCCATTACTGCCCCTATGATAGCCATCATCGTGCTATTAGGCGTTGGCCGACCGAGATGGGCACGCTGGAAAGGCCAAAAGCCAGGACCGAGCTTGAACTGAGCGAGTATACAATTCAAACCCAAACATGTCAAAAATGGCGTGTCGCACTGCTGTTATCGTCAAGCTCACTGGCCCATATACTCTGCCTCGAATGGTCTCAATTGCTACTTCAAATGCTACTCTTAAGGATGGTAAGCTGCTCTGAAATTGTTCCCTGCTACACACGAAGATCACACTAACTCCCGACAGACATATCATAGCCCTGCATCTTATCGTCTTTCGATTGTGCGCTCTCCACTGCCCACATTTGAGATATCCAAAGCGTATGGTCTGCCTTCGTTGCTAATGATATGACTTTACAGCTTGTAGCCAGTCTTCTGCACAGCAGTCTTGAAAGCCTTCTCAGTCTCACAAGCCTCCAACCAAGCATTGATCTTTGGCCAACTCTTGCTCTTGGTACCAAGTTCACGAACAAGAATGAAACTCGCTGAGAACTGCATCATGACATCCGCAGCCGTGAGCTTGTCGCCGAGAATGAACTTTCCGCCGCTCTTGCTCAGCTCTGACTCCAAGTAGTCCATATGCTTAACCACATTCTTGCTCAGACCCTCAACCGTCTTGTCAACATCCCCGTCTTTCTGGTTCCATTGCGCGTACAGAACCGCGAGGCCGTGCAGGAGGAAGGTCGCTTCGGCGGCATGGACCCATTGGAGGGCCTTGTAGCGCTCTGGGTCGCCAATTGGCGCAAGGAGCTTGTGCTGCTTGTCGTACTTGTCGGAGAGATATCTGATGAGCCATATGAGCGCTATCCCCTGGTTATGCTCTTTGGGCTGCCCTTACTCGCAAATGGCTCCGCTCTCATAATATGTTTGTCCTGCATCTTCCAACGTTGGGAACTTTCCAAGCCCGCCAGCCGCTTTCTTAAACTCAGCAGGCGCTGGACCCACACCGTTCTCTCGCAGGGAGAACTTGACCTCGTAGTCCAGTCCGAGGAGGTCCAGTTGCCAGGCTGTACGGATGCAGCGCGAGGCTTGGAGGAAGTGAAGCTTGATTGGTGCCATTTTGGTACGATTTTCTGAGTCCAGTAGTATTGATTGTGCCCAATGTCTGAAGAAATGGCGGCAATAAGATCTCCTGCAGATACCTACCTTTCCGACGTATTTTCTAATATCCGAGTGTCTTCAATGCTGTTCGGGACTGACGTAGCCCCTCACCCTAGGGCAAGTAAGCCGTGTTGCAGAGTTTGGGAACAGCTCGAAAAGCTCGCGGACTAGAGCTCCAGTGGGCCGCGACTGGGTGATGCGGTTTGTCATAGGCCCTCTGAAGGCTCGAGGCAGTCTCCGTATCCTCTACAAGTGGAAGAGAGCGCTTTGGCGCATTGCGAGTTCGGCCGCATTGTCGATTTGGTGATAATCAGGAGAACGGTCAAGACGTAAAGGTAGATGCGATGTCCAGGGAAGTGAGTAGTGGAGCGATCTGGCGGTCAATCCAGAAAGGAGGGAGCAAGGTATATATATGGCGATGTAGATTGATATCGATGTTGCATGTTGATGGGCAGGGTGATGACACAGGGGGAGTAATCAGCGGACAGGAGCGAAGGACAGAGGGGTGCCAAGGATAGAGAAGTCCGCCAAGACATGGAGAACGACGACATGCCCTGACGCCATCATCACGTCGAGATTTTCTCGTTCGATTGGGAGCGATCAGGCATCAGGGAAAGAAGAAGCAGATACATTGGCTTTGCCATGAAGAATAAAGGCCGCTGTTGGAGAATACAGCCTCCTCGAGGCAAATGCAGTACAGTATCTCCCGCGTCCGAATACTTCGTTCTGAGACCAGTCACTCACTGAAGTTTGAGACTGCCACGCATATCTGCGCGCATGGGATTGATGGAGCCTGCTCCAGTCCGGGTAGCCCGTCATACTTACACCACTGAGTACGCTCTTTCAGCTCACAGAAGAACGGGATCGAAGAGGGACCTATTACGCAACCTGATCTACATGTGGCTCGATACTATATTGTAGGCCAACATCCTATCTACCTTCCCACACAATGGCCCGGCAGATCTCTTCCAGCAACCCCATCGGCTTCTCTTCGGATGTCGCCACTCTGTTTATACACAGATGTCCTCACCAAGATGATCGGATCCTCACTGATACCGATACCCTCCATATAACGCGGCATGGGATCCATAACGATCCTCTTCTGGTCTCTCCCAGGTATCTCACCCTCGTCCATCGTCCACAGTCGATCAAAGGTGAAGGTACCGAGGTTAACGAACTCACGGTCTTCTGGCCACTCGCTTGAAGAGTCATTGATCTTGTCTTTCTCTGGGTCACCGATTTGTGCCATCCAGTTGTAGACGATGGGCTTGGGAGGCTTGGCCCGAAGACGTTCTTCGAGGTTGTCGAAGAGATAAGTGGGGCCCTTTTCCTCCGTCTCTTCGCGACCCATCTTCATGACGCCTTGCGGCGGTACGAGTCGAGTCCGGAAGTAAGTCCTCGTCCCGTCGTGAGCATCGAGCGTAAAGGCGTGAATGCCATGCCATTGCTCAGAAGCAAAGGACATGGCCGATTGTGGTTTTCTGTTGCGCAAGTACCACGGCACAAATGGCCAGTCTTTGAAAACCTGCTCTTCCGTCTTCTTGCCCATTTTCATCTTCAGGATGTAAGTATAGATAGGTGTTAACCAGTACATAGTTACGAACTACGTACCTTAAGGATATCACCAAAGCCCTCGGCTCGACTGACAGGGAAGCCGATCGCAGTGTTGGTAATCACGTCAAAGTGGGTATGACCATCTTCACTGAGCAGGAAGCGGATTCCAAGACCACGGGGATTGGCATCGATGTCCGTGTCGGAAATGTCTTTGATACCAGTGTCGCAGCTAAAGCGAGCGAGGAGGGGCGTTGATGCTGTTGCGAAGATAGGCGCTTTCGACAAGTATTTGGCGTTCGGCGAAGGAACGAACGTCCCTCGCACCAATTGACCTCGAGCGTGGGCTGGCCTGTAGTTCAGAGGGGTGTTGAAGATCTCACGAAAGGTGTTGACTAGGTCCTTGGCGTTGGCATTCACGGCCTCGTCGTCCGGAAGAGGCATTTTGTCGGTAGGGTACAAGGTCTTCTGAAGCTCTATGAATACTGCGAGGATTCATGTGAAATATATCTACAGCGGGATCGAGCTACATAATAGTTGAACGTAGTGCTCGGAAAGTCAGATTTGTTCTATCAGCCACAAAGGCACGAAGCGAAGCACGAGACGCGCATCTGATCGGTTCTAGGCCATTGATTGTCGCTGTATTTGATTGGTTCTATGCTATTGTTTGTCCGGCGCGGTATAATGGACATTGCCTGATTGGATGGTAGCAGGAGGGGTAACCGTAAGGAACAAGCTGTCTCAGGCCTAATTTTTAGATAGCATACCACATAGAGATAGCCGGAGCGAAGCGCAAGAGTGCCAAGAATAGCAAAGTCCGCCAAGACCACGAGAACAACCACACCCCATTCATCACATCAAAGTGTTTTCTATCGTTCCGGCCTCATGCACCTGTCTCCTAACAAGTATCAGGAGGAGTACTGACTTTCTTGAGACATGGACCTGAAGAAGAATGGCTGCTCTCAGAGGATGTGGTCCCGTTGAGGCACAGCGAGCGACAACGTGATACTCTTGTCTACCACTCTTCGCTGTCCTTGCCATCCGGGCTGGAAGTGAGCAAGATCATCAAGAGACTTCACAGCCTTCTCAAGGTGCTCAACTTCAGAACGAGATCACGACACTCCTCAATGGGAACTAGCTGCGAGGAGGAGTCCTGCCAACGCTTCGTAAAACATCGCTCTACTCAGCAGCGGATTAAACTTCTGTCCAAGCAGCATGAACTGCCCTGGGAGAGGCGCTGCTCCTAGAACCTAGTTGCTGGAACACGATCCCTTGCAAAGAACAAGCATCTCACGCTTGTCGTACCAGGATGCCACCGGTGGTGAGAGCTATTACATCTGCCGGCTGCTGACATCCGAGGGCTCCTTGAACTTCATGTGGTCGTTTTTGCGAATATATGGAGTGATGCGTCTGGAGCAACCTCGTTCCAACTGTCGAACAAGCCGAGGAACAGAAATCTCACAAGATGCCACCCACGAACCCCGTCGAGCGCCTCGTAGCTCTCCGCAACCAGCTCCAAACCTCAGCAAGCCTCGGAAACAAAGTCATAGCCATCACTGGTGCAGCATCAGGAATCGGCCTCGCCCTCGCCAAGCTCCTCCTAGCCCGCGGCGCCAAAGTCAGCCTCGCAGATATCTCCCAACCCGCCCTCTTTAGAGCCTGCAAGGAGCTCGAAGAATATGCTTCAAGCACCGAGAACATATGGGGCCAGGTTGTGGACGTCCACAGTCCAGAAGAAGTACATGCATGGGTTTCGCAAACGATCAAGAAATTCGGAAGACTAGATGGAGCGGCGAATTTAGCAGGGATCGCGGATAGACCTACCGGGAAACAATGGCATGAGGACGACAACACAAACTGGCAAAATGTCGTGAACATCAACTTGTCCGGAGTGGTCAATTGCATGAAAGCCGAGTTGAAGTATATGCAGGGTAGTGGCGGATCCATAGTGAATGCTTCCTCTGTTGCCGGATTTGCCGCAAAAGCTGGGTCGGCAGCGTAAGCCATTGATTCCTCCAACAACAACAGCCTTCACAGGTAGGTTGTCGCAGGCTAATTCTTTTTGATTGTTCTAGGTACGTCGCGACCAAGCACGGCGTCATTGGACTTACCAAAGCCGTGGCCAGAGAGTGCGGAGCGAAGGATATTCGAGTCAATTGTGTTGCGCCGGGATTGATTGATACTCCAATGGTGGATCGAGCAGAGAGCCTTCCATCTGGAGCTCACTTGGGAAGATCGTTACGAGACAACAATCCTATTCCACGAAAGGGAGATGCATTTGAAGTGGCAAAGGTGATAGCCTTCTTGTTGTCTGATGATGCGAGCTATGTGACAGGGTCAGTGTACACTGTCGATGGTGGAATGCTCGCATGAGAGACATAGGATGGTACGGTTGAAACGCCAACACACGCGCGGGTGCAGGTGATATAGCCTCGCCAAGAGGATATTGAGCATTGAACCAATTTCGTGCTATTTGCAGCACAGAGCAGCCTAGAAGCCACCCTAAACATCTCTTCGTACATTAAATACATTTGATCCATTAAGACGTTCCCATACTCGACATGACAATGGGTCGTCACATCTATGCACTGTACTCTTTCTGCTTCCTCTTGTCCGAAGCGCCCTTGACGAACCTCGACAGATCGACAACCGGGAGCTGGAATGGGAAATCGAGCGACGCGAGCAAAATCGCGAAGAAGATGTACCACCCGCAGAGATCCGTGACGAATGTAAGAGCTCCTGCGGCGAGGATTTCGGTCTTTGCAGTCGATGCGTAGGCGTCGCCGAGGGCTGTGTGCCAGAATGCGGCGGCAAGCAGGCAGAATGCCGGGATAAGGGTCAGGAAGATCATGAAGAAGACCAGGTTCGTGCGGAGCGAGAGGATCATGTAGAAGAAGCAGAGGAGGCCCATGAAGAGGAGGAAGAAGGCTGCGTCGTGTTAGCGAGGTCTTCACGACTATAGCGAGCGGGATATAATACGCACCGAATGAGGCGTTGAAGGCCGGCTCCTTGAGACCCTCCGCAACGTTGCCAGTGGTCGAGTAAGCGCCATATGCGTTGTAGAAGGGCTGCAAGGTTGCGGCGTAGGACAGCCAAAAGGCGCCAAAGGTGCCGAAGACGACGAATGGGAAGGTGTTGCCGAGAATGAACTCGCCGAGAGATCCGAGAATCATGAGGAGACCGCCGAAGAAGAAGTAGACACCAGTTGAAGCTGCACCATTGCCGCCAGCCCCTCTCCAGCCCATCAAATCGCAGGAAAGTGGAGTTAGGGAGAGCAGGAATCCAGCGAGTGCGCTGCGATTCATTAGAACTGCTTCTCGAATCGAACAGAAATTGGTGCGTCTTACAGGGGTGTTGGGTTACCGAAGGTCTTGCGAAGATCACCCTGCGATTCATTAGGACTGCTTCTCAAATCAAACAGAAATTGGTGCGTCTTACCGAGACCTTGTTCTGGGGAGACAGGTAGATCTTCTCGAAGAGTTCGGGCGAGATGGAGATGCTGCCAGATGTCTGGATCTTCCTCAATGCAGTGTCGGGGTCCATGTTGTTGTCGAGGTGGTAACCTGAACACGCATACAACGTCAATTCAAGCTTCGAAACGCGCACGACAGCTGTCAATGCGGGAACACTCACCGCTCTCAAAATCTTTCTCCAATGGTCCGTTGTTGGGCGCAGTCAAGTTGACGTTGTCCTGCGTCGTGTTGTAGTTGTTGGCTGCTTGGTTGTTCATGGTGACGGTCTGGGTGCCTGGATAGATATGCTGATGGACTCAAGCTCTGGTCGCTGTTGATGCCGTCGAGATGATAGTTCCAACAGCAGCAGAGGGGGACGCTCAAATCGAGCAGGGTGTGAGCAGGGCGACCTGTCCATCTTATTACTCTGTACCATAGTCACGGCTCCGCACATAGTGCCGGGACCTAGGCCAATCCTTCAGTACTCACAACGGCGCCATCGCAAACATGGAGCACAGGAGCATCGAACGTCGAGCGAAGCTTCATCGCAACACGTCCCATGCGCAACGCCATAACCTATCCGCGTGCAGGAGCACCAAACAGCTATACAAAACAGGGATGATGCTCTCCGCACCCGTTGCTGCGGTTGGATGGCTCCTGCCGTACCTGGACAGTAGCCTCCTGCACATCCAATGCATGCGGCTCTCCAAATGGCTGGGTGTCCGGATTTACAGCAAAGCGATGTTTGCGGCCTGTCGCTCAAGATCGATTTCCGGGTCAGGGTCCGTCCGACGTGCGAATAGCAGGTCTGTCGTTGAGCGAAAGCTCTACCACCGCCTGTAGCACTTCACAAGCTGCTCTCGCACGACATGCCCTTTGCGCGACGGACAACGACTCCACCGTACATCGCAGCGATGTTGCTTTAACGGACGGACGGAAGGAGGTTCTGATGCGAGTCGGCGTGAGGTGAAACCTCTCACTAGTCCCATGGGGTCACTAGTTCCCTGCCACGGCCGCCGATCATTGCGGGGAGAGCTCTGTGCGTCCTGGGGAATCCAAACGTCGCCGCGCTCGATGCCCAGCACTACCACTCCCAGAGTTGCAGCACAAGGCACCTCGCAGTCTGATCGTACCTGGCAAATCAAAGCTCCCAATTTCGGTCTTGACGCCGCCGCAGCGGCCATCAGCGATCTCCAAATCTCCCATGCCGCGGACGCGGTCATCATGCACTTACAGGTGTGAGTGTTTCCTTGTCCCAGCCATCCCGGTATATGAAGTCCAGCATTTGGCAGAGTATATCTCGACCACGAAAATTCACACCAGGCGCGAGCACAAAATAATGCCTCACGTTCGCTTCGATCAGCCATGGGCAGATTGGTGTTTGCTTCGTCAATTAGGTCAGCGAACCAATAGCCGAGCGACCCTGTCTTCATTGGTTCGCAGTCGAAGCCAGTTCGGCAGCGGGCGGCCGTGCGACCTTCCGGTGCGCGTCAAAGAACGCCCTGATCTTGGTCACTTTCAGCATGTGTGAGGATGCATCAACAATGGTGCCGTATACCCTGAGTGCGAGTCCTCGTGACTGTCTTTGACTTTGAGGTGCGCCAGTCCCTTCCCTTTTCCCGGTCTTCTCTTTGGCAGATCAACTATGCATGCTTCTCATACATGAGTCGTACATCAAGAATGCGAGTCGACATGTCTGTTGCCGAGCAATGTGCAAGGCAGGAATCCGGGGTAGAGCTGCACTTAGCCGCAATTTGGAATAGAGCAATGTCGCTAGGTGTGGGAGGCGGCATGCCATCCGCTCGAGCGAGCCCTGAAGGCTGCCCGCTACTGGCGAAATAGCCGCTCGAATTAGGTCGTGAGAGACCTGCATTTGGCTAGCCGGTATGCAGCTATAAGTTCAGGATACAGTACGTGCTGCGTACATGATATGGCGATCGCATTGAGTGCAGAGATGGCTGGCATGTGAAAGGTTGCAGGTGCGCACACCGCAACGCGACCGCAACGCGGAAAGGACGCGTTGCGAATCTTGCGCCCCGGTCTGCATAGAATAATGAAGTCGGTGGTATGAAGAGACCTTGTGCATGCCACAGACTCTGGTCGAAACTTGTTAGGTACTCGAAATACCTGCGACAGGTTGCAGAAATAGTTCGCCGTTTCGAAGTCTGCCATGTAGGCAATTAAAGCTTGAGATTCAATATCCACAAACGACAGCCGCTGTCGACCAGAAGTCACACAACAACGGTCGAACAGATTATTCCTCTGTCGCATGCTCTTGACAGTGCTGCCGCCGATGGGAACGATATGGCATAGCACGCGACACCCGTAGGAATCAATTTTCCGAATTTTAGCATGTCTCAAATTGGTGTGGGTAGCAATCCGAAGCATGCACGTGTGGGCTTCAGCGAATGTCATCGAACTCAGAATCCCGCAACTCGATACTGTTCGACATGCTCTGCGGGCGGTAGAGTTTGTTGTTGAATCAAAGTTGTGATCGACGCGTATGTAGCATGATGTGCGACGTACACATGAAATAAGTCGCAATTGACCCATTCAGGAAGTTCTTGCACAGCTTATAGCCAAGAGAGACGTCACGGACAGGCGTACTGAGATCCTGTTCCTGGCTCCTAGCTAACCAGCTTTGCCATGTCCATGGAGCTCTCACGCGATCAGCTTCTGTACCACCCTGGCTTGATTGGTCCGTACAGCTTTCGCGATGGCGTCCAGGTCCAGCTCTCGCATCTGCGCGCCTAGATCTTGAGTCTCACTTTCCAGAACATCTGTGGCTGCCTGGACATCGCTGTCCACGGTCGTCAAGCGTTCATATTTCGAGTGCGCGTAGACCGCGCCGAGAAGCGCCTGTGTGTCGGCATCGGTCTTGGAAAGCGAGTGCGCGATTGCTTCCGAAATAGTTTCTTCCGTGGATTTGCTGAGGATTGCAAGTTTTGTCCTCCGCTCGCGAGCAGTCGCCTCGAGCACATCCGACATTCTTGTATTCTCAGTTACACAAATGTCCTGCTCCCTCAAGAACGGCAGCGCAGGGTCCTGCACTTCGGAAAGGTTCGCCTGTACCAATCTGAGAGGCTTAAGCCCCTTTCCACCAGTCTTCTCGGCGATTGGAGTGGACGGTGCATTAGCGCCCGCCTTCGCTTGCTCGACGACTACTGTATTGTCCAGAGTGCCGGATATGGCTCGAATTGCACCACCATGTGAGTGGCATTGCTGAACGTGATCGGCTGTAGCTTCCAATCTAGCTGCCATGTACGCCAGTGCAGAGACAGTATATTCCGCCCATTTCGTTTTCTGAGTCTGTGAGTCTGCTCGAGCTGCCAGCATGCCGTGCTTCAAGGGCTTGCGGTGCTGATTGTCAACGACGATTCCAACCAAGCCATCAATCTCGCCACGCAACTCCTCGAGCTCAGCATGCATGGTCTCACGTTGCTTCAGCTGCTGCTCAGAAAGCTCCTTTTCAGGTGCATCCCGACGGCTGTACTCAAGGAGGCTGTCCCGATAGACTCGATCAAGGCGTGTTTGAATCTCCTTAACTGACAACGCGGCCAGCGTTGAGCAAAGACGTTCTACTTCAGCTGCCTCATCCTTGCCGTGAGAGGGATCAGATAGTCTTGGCAAGAGCTTCTGCAAGCCGTCCAGCAGTCTGTCATCCTTCTCCAACAAGCGATCGGTATTGCCGGAGAAGCTGCTGGTGGTGGCATCTGCCTGCTTGAGAGCATTGCGCAGACTGCTTTTCAAAGCTTGTGACAGGTCGTCGATGTCGAAGTCCAGTTGAGCTTTCTCGCGTCCAAACTTGGCCAGACGGGTTTCTTGATTTGACGCCTGAGATGACGCTCTTGAATTCTTGGACTGAATGTTCTGTAAGGCGCGCTTTTGCTGGTCTAGTATGCGACATTGTTTCTCGATAGCCGCAGTGCTAGACTCCAGGGAATCAATGGCGGCCTCGAATTCGGCATCGGTGAGCGGCCTGCCAGATGGGACGCCTGATGTCTTTGAGGAGATACCATGCCTCTCGTAGAACTCTAGCTCGTCTTTGCTAAGAAGAGTTGCCGGCTGCAGGTATTCCTTCACCCAAGCGGCTGCATCATCACGCATTTTCATGCCTTCGAATGTCCAGCCAACGTCGTCTTCGCCCAACGGGATCTCCCGCTCCTGCAACACGCGCAGCAGATGCTGCATATGCGGAGGCGGCATTGTGGAGCTGGCCGTCTCTGTCGGTCGTTGTTTGTTGAGGAAAGGGAAAGGTGATGTTGAATGGAAGTCGAGAGTGGCTACTTCAAAACATTATGCCAAGCCATACGAGCCCCACCTGGCGGAAAGCTTCTTAGCTCCTCTCCCAGTGTCCAAGATCTCGTGCCTCTCCCTTTCTTCCCTTGTTCATTCACTCACGCTTTCACGTGAGCCTCTTCTCGCAAGCATGTTGGAACGTGTAGCGAGGCTCGCTATAGCCAAGCAGCTACCAGCATTACACACTTGCCAAAAGGCGACACCTGCCATCACCAACACGGCCAGCTCCCAGACGCGACATGCCACGACCTCTTCACTACCGAACGACAAGGCCGCCTCCCGACGAAAAGCGGTAACAGTGGTCAACGACACTGGAGCAGTGCCTTGGAAAGATCTATCACTGGGAGAAAAGGCGGCGCGAACAACACAGCAGTCATTCAACCTAGGCATAGTCCTCCTTGGCATAGGACTTACAGGAGCAGTTGCGACAGTGCTGTGGCTGGAGGTCTTCTCCGGAGACAGCAAGACGGCATACTTCAATCGAGCGGCAGATCGCGTCAGAGCGGATGCGAAATGCCGAGAAATTCTGACCGGAGACACCATGTCAAACAAGAGAGATATCAACGCCTACGGAGAGCCAAGCTGGAGCCGATGGGCGCGGAACAGAACCATTGCGAGTCGGCTTGAAAAGGATAAAGCTGGGGTCGATCATCTGCACATGCATTTCTATGTCGAAGGCAAGAAGGCTAAGGGGACTGTCAACCTACATATGTCGCGACGGCCGGGCGAGGACTTCGAATACGAACTGCTTGCCCTGGATGTGCCCGGTGAACAGAGATACTATCTGGAGAATTCAAACGGGATCAGAGAGCAAGCCAAGCGGGGTCGGCTGTTCGGTATCAGATGGAATTGAGATCATGACAGGAGTATCAGACTGCTTTCGTGGTCTATGGCCGCTCGCATCATTGTACTGCGGCCAGCTCTTTCCGCATCGCCTCCTTGACGATACTGCCGCACAACTTTGCATGCGGATTTGTATGGACTGCCAAAGCCTTGGCAGCCTCGTTGCCAAACAATCCGCCCAGATGAAAGCATCGAGAGGCTTCTTCCTCAAATTGGTCCCTGGACCAGGCAGATCCGTCCAACTCGGTTGCAATCAGGTCGAGCTCTGCGTCTAAGTCCTTGTATGCGGCGAAGTAGAGCGCACCCAGCTGCGTGTACGCTTGTGCAAGAAGGCGGCCTTGTGCTGGTGAGACGGCATCGTTCGATCTTGCAGGTGATGCAATGGCTATGCAACTCTTGAGATCTTCCATGATTGCCATTCCAGCATCTCGACGTTCCCGATCTTGCTCTATCTCTCTCTGACAGAGTGTGTTTCTGTCACCAAATCGCCATCTCCGGAGCTGCGCGCGGTTATTCCTGGCAGACGCGTATTCAGGATGTTCTCCAATGAGACCGTCCAGGATAGCCAGGGCATTGCAATATGCATCCTGCTTTGACCTCGAAGAGTCTGGCGCAGTCTCAAATCGCTCGATGATGGATATGGCCTCTTTCTCTCGGAGCTTCAATCGGCTGAGCGTTGCTGGATCTTGGATCAGTCAATCGGTGGGTAAATCTGGGTCGACGATAACTTCCGCCCTTGTCGGTGCACTCTCCGGATCAAAGACCTGCGCCAGGACCTTGGAATCCGCCTTTGACATCTGCCTTGGAAACATGGTTGGTAGAAAAAGAGACTGGTGGGAAAGGATGAGGAGATCGAAAATGTTGAGCCACTGGCAGCTACAATCAAAGGCGTCTGACTGACATATTAAACATATGCACGTCTCTCGGAAGCCGCGTGGGTTGTTCCAAGGCGTTTCTCAACCCAGCAGAATCGCGGCTCAAGCTCTTATGCCGAGTCGGAAGTCGACGCTTCAAGGCGGAAATCCACCAAAGCCGAGCGGAAGCGGCCTTTCACGTGACTTTTTTGCTCGGCTCATTCGCTCTACGCAGTCAATAGCCATGAGCATGACAGCCATCAGCAGATGCGGCAAATTTTAAGGAATCGGGCAAGAAAGGGCAAAAGCATCGCATATTCTCATCCACCTTGAAATTCAGTTTCACCGCTTCACAACTGTCCAAGTCCAAACATGGCACCCGGAGCTCTCATTGTTACGACGGAGAATGAGCACTCTTCCCCATTGTATAATTCAGGCTCATCAGCACCGGCTGTGCAACCACCACAACCACAAGTCGAATACAGAGGCTACGACCATGTCACCTGGTGGGTCGGGAACGCAAAACAAGTTGCCCAGTACTACATCACTCGCATGGGCTTCCAACCGGTAGCATACAAAGGCTTGGAGACCGGATCTCGTTTCTTCGCAAGTCATGTGGTGCAAAACGGTAGCGTCCGCTTCGTCTTGACATCTCCTATTCGATCGTCAGGTCGACAGACACTCAAGCAAGCACCACCAGAAGACCAAGCCCTCTTAGACGAGATCTACGACCATCTCGACAAACACGGCGACGGCGTTAAAGACGTCGCTTTCGAAGTCGACTCCGTCGAAGCAGTCTACTTAAACGCCATATCCAACGGCGCCATCTCCATCTCCCCACCCAAGACAACTTCCGATGCCAATGGCTCCGTCCTCTCAGCAACCATCCGCACCTACGGCGACACCACCCACACTTTCATCCAACGAATCGCCTCTCCCACTACCGGCTCTTCATTCTTCCTCCCAGGCTACCGGCCCCTCACAGCCCCAGACCCCATCACCCACTACCTCCCCCAAATTAAGTTGGAAGCAATCGACCACTGCGTCGGCAACCAAAACTGGTCCGAAATGGACGCCGCCTGCACTTTCTACGAACGCTGTCTCGGTTTTCATCGTTTCTGGTCCGTAGACGACAAAGATATCTGCACAGACTTCAGCGCCCTCAAATCCATCGTAATGGCGAGCCCTGGTGAAGGGGTTGTGAAAATGCCGATAAATGAGCCGGCGGAGGGCAAGAAGAAGAGTCAGATTGAGGAGTATGTCGACTTCTATAACGGTCCCGGTGTGCAGCATATCGCTCTTCGAACACCGGATATTCTCACTGCTGTTGCGAACCTCCGCGCGAGAGGGGTGGAATTTATATCCGTCCCACCCACATACTACGAGAACATGCGGATGCGATTGACGGCCGCCGGGATGAAGCTCAACGAATCGTTTGAGACGATTCAGATGTTGAACATTCTGATTGATTTCGATGAGGGAGGATATCTGCTGCAGTTGTTCACCAAACCACTGATGGACCGACCGACGGTGTTCATCGAGATTATTCAGAGGAACAACTTCGATGGTTTCGGAGCTGGGAATTTCAAGAGTTTGTTTGAAGCGATTGAGAGGGAGCAGGAGGCTAGAGGGAATTTGTGAGAGACCTGGAGAAGGGGGAGCTCGGTGAAAACCATGAGCACTTCGAAGGAGAAAGAGGATCTTGGCGAAGGAATAGGACGATGCCCAGCAACAGATTCATGGTGTCCTGTGCTCTGTGAGCCAGATGATTCTAAAAGTGATCACTCTACCCATGTCTCACTTTGCGGCAAATGTGAATTCCCACGAGCAGCTCTGCTCTCGGAGCCATCTAGCCCAGATGCGAGCTGCTCTATGCCGCAGTAAATGCTTCCATGTGCCCATGTTTAACATAATCCACATAACAATCGGATGATAGGTACGTGATGCACGCCGTCTGCTCCTCCCTCTAATCGCTTTCGTCGGCTTCCTGTTCTGCTGCTCACAGCTTCTTCCGGTACAGCTCGCCACTGCAGTCCCGTAGTCGCTTCGCAGCCTGTTCGGGTGTGATATCTCGTTGCGGCTCAGCCAACATCTCATATCCGACCAGAAATTTCCGAACGGTGGCGCTTCGTAGGAGAGGTGGGTAGAAGTGGATGTGGAAATGTGAAGCTTCGATCTCTTCGTCAGTACCCGTCAAAGGCGCTTGGTGTAGACCCATGCCTGTCATATCAGTCAGCATCGTAAGCAAGTGACAAGAAACACGTCTGGCTTACTGTAAGGGAAGTTCGTCTCGAACAGGTTGTCGTATCTCCTCGTAATTTCGGAAATGACTTCTGCCAGATCCTCCTTCTCGCTCTGAGTGAAGTCGGCCAAAGCGCGCTTGTGTTCCTTCGCAATAACCATGATCTCGAAAGGCCATGTCGCCCACCAGGGACACCCTGCCCAAAAGCTTCGGTTTTCGAACACCGTTCGCTCGCCCTTCTCACTTTCCAGCTTGGCGTAGTCCACGAGCAGATGCGACCCACTTTGCTCTCTCCGGTACTTCTGCAGATTTTGCAGCTCCAGGCTGGGCTCCTCCGGTAAACTTGTGGTCGTCCAGATTTGACCGTGTGGATGAGGATTTGAGCAGCCAATTGCGGAACCCTTGTTCTCAAATATTTGCATGTATCGAAATTGTTGCGAAGTCGGTTCGACGGCATTCCCATTCGGCAGCGAGCATGCATTCGCAGCTTTCCATAGAGGTGAGCTATGATCCAGATGTGATATGTAAATCTTCGTCCATGTTTCTATTACAGGCATAATGTCTTGGGGTGGCATATCGGCCAGTGTGAGGTTATGTGAGGGCGAAAAGGTGATGACATAGCATTTGCCAGTCGTGCCTTCCGCTTTGAGTAAGCGAGATGCGAGTGCTGAATCTTCGATCAGTACACCACAGTGCCCTCTTCAACGGTCCCACTCACTGCCATTCTCCTTTGGTGGGTGATATTCGGCTTGCTGCTCTTTCACCGCCGAGTAGTCGTTGACGAACACAAATGTGCTGTGGTAATCCGGGTTGATATCGCCTTGTGCGCGCTTGTTCCGAGGACATAGGTAGCACTACTGCGACCATCAGTCTTGTTTTTCTCCTACAGCCAATCTTCGTATGCTCTTACGTACCGCGGGATCGTATTGTGGCAATGTGTCCTTGCTGGCTTCCTCCTGCTGTCCCTGCCATGGCCTCTTTGTCCGATGCGGTGACACTAACACCCAAGACCCTCGCAATGCGTTGTAACGGCGGTGGGAGATGTCGTCGAGGATGTCTTCAGGCATGGTGTTGGTCGTATGGTACTGGTGCTCGAGCGGAGAGTCTGATCGTTAAGGTGCTGGAGCAATAGTGTCAGGCGAATCGTCCTCAGCGTGCATGTGAACCTGGTGCATGGTGAGGTTGCAGGGAAGGAGTAAGTGAGTACTAACAAGCTGTGGTAGGATTTATCCGTCCAACTGCAGCTTGATGTGCAAGCCTCCTGACAGGTGGACCGACAGGGTATATATCGTTGTCCTGGAAGGCTTGTAGTAAGAAGAGGATCGTGCAGCAAGCGTCTTCGACTCTGGTCTAGTTGAGCGGCATGGTGGTTGAGTAGTCGTCCGTATCTCTACCGCGGGCTGTATCGTAGACTACCTCGACTCGCCGCGTCTTGCCGTCTCAACTACGCGCATCGGGAGCAGCCACGGCCTTCTCCAACAGATCCAAATCAATCAAGTGGGTGAACAGTCCCGACGGCCACGTCGTTGCCAGGAGAGTGTTGTAGATGGCGTCGGTGTGATTGGAGGGAGTGGGATGAGGACCATGAGGACCTTCGGCTGTCGAATTGCCCCTCCACATGCCCACTTCCCGCTCATCACCCCTCTCACCCTCGTTCTTTCACCGGACAACCTTCAACAGCCTTCAGCCTCCTCGGACTGCCGACAATCTGCCCGTATCAATATCGATCTTGAAGCACAGCATGCTTACCGCCCTGTCAGGGGCGCCGATACACGTAACGTCGTCTCTCAGCCGCTGAACCTCACCTCGCTGCACACGTCCCGAGTATACGAGACTCAGGGATGCAGGAAGACCGAGGAAGTGGCATAGCTTACCACCGCCGATTGGAGAGACGGGATACCCAGAGCAGTCATATTCACCGACGAGGATGCAGCATTGCAGCGCATGGGAGCAAGAAGACATGATGAGAGCAAAAGCCTGCATCCTCTAGCGTCATCCCCGGAACATCATTAACCCGAGGGCTATTCATGAGCAATGACCACATCTGATGCGATGAGTGAACAAGCAGACCGCTGGGGAAGTACATGTGAGTATGAGACTGCGTTTCGCGCAACATACAGGCAATCCATCGCAGTTCCCTCATCACATTCCGCTCACGGTCCTTCGAAGTGCTGCTGAATGCCACAGCGCTCCCCATCGTGGAGACAAGCATCGTCACCTTCCTTCTGTTCACGAAAGACAACAGCCCGTGGAGCGAGTGAATGAGAATGAGAGCGCGTAAGAGGTATATTTGTCAATGCACCCCTTCAGATCATTATATCCATCTCCCTTCATCTCTGAACAATCTAACACCTCCCCTGCATATCAACGTTTCCCTCCAACCACGCCTCCCTCGCCACCAGATCTGCCAAAATCCCTTCAAACACCTCCCCGTCGTCCTCATACTGAGTCCCTTCCCTTGGGAGATGATACTCTTCACTCTGCAACCACATCTTTCCGCTCTCTCTTAGCGCCTGCTCCATTTCTATCCAAAACTCCTCAATCCCACACCCGAACTCCTCCGCATCACTCGCATCTTCTTCCTCTAAATCTCGAATCTCCTCCTTCGGCAAACCGACCACCCATCGCTCCAACCTCGCTCTCCTCTCCCACTTCTCCATAATCCCATTTCCCGCCGTATCCCTCACGTCGATATCTACAATATCCAAAATCTCCTCCTCGTCCTCTTCGTTGGTGGTCCAACCCATCCTCCAGTCAAACATGGAAATGGAATCGTTCACGTCGACATCGTTCCACCAGAAGGTGCGTTTAACCCACTCGACGTGATCTTCTGGGGCACATACCGCGTAGGAGGCGGTGGGGTCCCATTCGGCTGCAGTGTCGTTTGGAGGCGACGAGTGAGTGGCTTTCCGTGAGGAGAAGAGCTCACTTGGCTGCTCTCCGTCGCCGTGGTGAGATAAAGGGGTGCTGGCTTGGCATCCATGGCCAGCGTCGTCTACTTCAGGGTGGAGATCGTGCGAGGTAGGTGAGGTCTCTGCACCTGTGGCCTTTACGTCTTTCTCCTGTTCGTCATCCCGGAAAAAACTATCAGAGAAGCCGCTGAATGTATGGTCGACGACAACCGCCGGAGAGTGTTCTCGCTCAAGAGGAGCAAATACACCCGACCAACCTCCGAGCACGCTGTCGATTTGGAGAGGTTGGAATTCGCTCTTCGTGGCATGGTCTGTCGCATTTGCGGGGAGATTGGAGGCGAGACAGGCGAACTCTCTCTCTTGGCGGTTCCCATCTCGAAGGGCGGTAGACTCCTGGTCGATGGCCTGGTAGGCGGTTTCGGTGCGAGACGCCATATTGGTGAGATTTGTTATGTGATTAGGTGAGGTGAAGTCGCTTCCCCTATACAGCTTCTCTGTACTACCCATGGCGTTTTCTGGTCTCGGGTTGGTTCCGGAAGGCGCAGTATCCCGCGATGCTTCGGAGATGCTAATAGGTAATGTAGTGCACCTGTAACATCCCCGTCTTGCGACCTGGTGTTGGTGGTTCTGTGTTCGGCTTGCTGTGCATGGGATGCTGCAATGCTGTGGACGCTATGAGATGGAAAGTGAAAGGTAGAGTGGCTAGGATGAGATTCTTATACCTACCTTACCATCTTGTCCTCAATGGAAGTTTGAGCCGCTGAAGTTGGTCTTTGAGGACATGCTGCTGTATAGCCCTGTCGTGAGGCAAGTAGAAGCTAGTAAGCTTCCTCTTCTGAGGACAGCCACGCCTCAGCAGGCCCACCGACATTTCCAAGTATTTCGAACTCCAGACCGATTCTGATGGTTTTCCGATCGATGCTGACCTTTGTGAGTACCGTTTATAGCGTGATGCCAGAGGCTTGGCTTTGCTTTTGGTGATTTTTTGGGTGATTTTCGTTCCGAAGAATGCGCTGTTCAGGCTGACCAGCCACCATAGGCCTCATCAGTCAGCACCGAAACTATCTCAAGAAGTCGCACAGCTTCCCTCCTTCCTCTCGCACCCTTGCGGACACGGATAGGCTGGATCATACTGCCACAAAAAGTACGGATCCGTCTCATTCGTGAGCACCTCCCCGATCAACTTCGTCGCAGTCCCCAAGTCGACGCTCTGCTTGAAAATCTCCATGCTATCGATGCGGATCTGTCCCCAGCCCTTCTCGATGAGCTTGTCTATGGATGTCCCGTAGATATACTCTTTGAAGCCCGCCCATCGGATGGCGGAGGCGCACATGGGACAGCTCTCAGCGTTCGTGTAGAGGGAGAGGCTGGCGAAGGCGTCTTGAGCGGCGCTCGCTGTGAGGTTATAGGGTCCTTTTGGGTCGGTGAGAACGGCGGTGCAGTTGTTTATGGCTGCCATTTCGCCTAGCTTGGTATTTAGTCGCAGGCTCTCTCGGGCCTTGTGGTTGGTAGACTTACCATGAAGTGAAGGATTGCCCGTAGAGGCTATGGAGTTCGCTCCTATGCATACGAGCTCACCCAGTCCGTCGCTGTCGGTATGGTGTACGATGGCGGTGCCAAACGCTCCGAACGGGCATGGTGTTACCAGGTCAGAAAGCGCTTGATTCGCTCGTCGCATCCAGTAGGCTCTTGTGCTGTATGGTATGCCATTGATTGACAAGTGAGACTCAGCGATGACTTTTTGGGATCTTGCCTCGAGCACATGATGGCCATGGCATGCTACGAGCCGTATCAGGGAAAGCAAGAGAGTATGTTGTATGCGCATCTTGGCGAGGAGTACAGTAGCCTCCGCAAGTATGGCGATGAGTACAAAAGCCTGCGCAAGTATGGCGATGCAGGTAAAGGTCCACTTACCTGGTTGACTGCCTTCCAATATAGCCTACGTTGACAGTCTTATCTTGGCGCTCATCGCCGGCCGAATTCCCGCTGAGCCAAGATAGGCCCCTGGTTCGGACGAGACATCGCTGACTGTCGACGGCAGCGCGAATTGATAACTTACGGACGGTGTTACGGAGTAGTGAGGCTTGATGAAATCGCTACATTTGCATGTGAAGATGTCAGGGAATGAGTTGAACGTGGCCATCAAGGTAAACCCTGGAGAACGCGAGCGAGTACTTGCAAAGTGCCAAGGCCGGAGCGGAGGCCGGTGATATGCGAAACTTCTGGCGAACGCCTCAAAGTCCGGATGTGGCTCATCTCATGGCGCATAGGAATAGGAGTCTTCAAGACAGAATCAGCTGCATCGGTAGCGTAGGAAGCCTCCGTCAAACCCTCATCAGGAGCAAAACGGGCTGTTGACCCTGGAAGCTGAGGATCTCGATACTGGAATGACTGGTGTAGAACTGATGGCTCAACAGAGCGCTTCAGCGGTCGCAGCTGGGCTGCCCAATGCAATAATAACAATAACGCTGCGTCCGCGATGCTCTCAAGCAGACACACCTGAAGAGGATATTGGACAGAAAGACGTCCGTGTTCTCAAACGCCACCTTGACGTTTCAGTATTCGACCAAGTCTTATTAGCTGCAGAACAAGCTCATTGCTCCGCGGCGTCTTTGAGAGAGCTCCATCTGGCCGCACATTACTCAGTATCGCAAATGGACTGCCCTTTTGAACGAGGCAATGCCTTCCGAGTATATGCCTTCTTGTACATCCTCAAACTCGGGTTGCGTCGGAAAGACCACACGAGTTTACGAACGCGCCGTGCCCACCAGAGTGTTTGATCCTTGGCATCCTCCAATCTATCTCTCGCGGCCAAGGTTTGAGCATGTTTCGGTCTGCTGATTGATACCAGGGATATCCTCCATGGAAAATGACGTTTCGAATTTAGTGCGTCGTCAGCCTCGGCAGGCAGCAGATACGTCGATACATACAAGAGCCAACACCATGTTGCGATAAAATATCAGGACGGATCACCCGTCGTATACCGCTCCTTCTGGCATGCCCGCGTTAAGACGATCCTTCGACGAGAGACCTCCAGGACCGCGCAACGAAATACCACACAAGCGCAAGATCGAGCTCATACGAATCCGATCCAGCGGTCCGATACTCAACTATTAGTTTTCTCAACATCATGAAATCCGAAGAAAGAGCACTCGAAGAGCACGGCAACGCCGTCTTTTTATGGTACGATCTCCTTTCAGTGCCGGACGAGAAAACGAAAGCAGCAACCAACGGCGGGGCTATCATTCGCCGGCCTACAGCACCGGCTTGCAAGTCATGCGGGAAAGAAACCATTCGGACCATTAGTCGCGACAGAAATGGGACAGGAAGCCTGCTAGGAGCAACGTATGTCTGCAAAGATCCCAAGTGCGATGGGCATGACAAGGCCTCACCCGAGACCAAGTCCAGATTCGGGAAGCTCAGCCCAAAGCTGGGGAAGTTGGTCGCTGTCACTGCACGAAAATAATGGCGTACGCTGTCCTGAAGTACATAATTCTTTCGAGCATGGGCTATGGAATACACACTGAGCTTTGATGATACCCCCGAGGCAAGTCGGCTGGCCGAAGCCTTCAGTACACATGGAGTTGGAATGGATGCAGCTTTTCGATTCTCGCATCTGGAATTAATGGATCCAAGTTGCTCTCAGTCGCCTTGCAGCGTACGAAGCGAAAAGCCATTTGGCTTTCGCGGTCCCATGGGCGGATGTCCGTAGTCACACTCTAGTCGCTGGAACGAGCAATGAGAAAGACTCTAATCAAGGTTCTTGAAACTCTGGTCAGTCCTGCAAATGGATTTACGTCACCCCAATGCGGTGGATGGGCTCTGCCTCGTCTCTGCCCTCAGGCTAAACCTTTTGAACAGCGCCATGTGATTACGGTCTGAGTAGCAAGATTATGGCTCATATGGCCTGGGCACTAGTTTGAGGATACCGCGAACTCACACAATGAGGACAAAGATTCGCGCAGAAGTACATATATCTCAGAGGCACTAGACCTCGTCCATCACATCACAACATTAACGCAAAAGCACAGAAGCGAACCAA
The DNA here is from genome assembly GCA_031771865.1 of Nothophaeocryptopus gaeumannii. Lineage (NCBI taxonomy): Eukaryota > Fungi > Ascomycota > Dothideomycetes > Mycosphaerellales > Mycosphaerellaceae > Nothophaeocryptopus > Nothophaeocryptopus gaeumannii. The sequence continues at coordinate 195,165 of JASISA010000040.1, read as the reverse complement.
GGCCAAGCCACTGAACCTCAACCACAACAACAAACGATCAGACCACTCGAGCACCAACATGGCCTCAACTCAAGCTCGTCGATCGCAACAATCCCATGTGCGACTATAAACTTGCTAGCCGATCATGGAAGGGTTCGGACCGCAAGACGCGTTACGAGTGCGCCACGAGAAAGTGTGATTTCAATAAACCCATCCAACATACTTACTGGACATCAACGCAGGGGTGGACTTGGCATCCGAGGGACAAATTCTCTGAGAGCTCACTCACCGATATCAGCGGATGGGGGAAGGACCTCGTCTCAGAACAACCGTCCAAGCGCACAAGGACGGACTCGATGAATCCGACGGGAGAAGAGAATAAGTGCGACAAGTCTGGCTGTGGTTATGATCGGCACGGATGCTCTGACGGTGCTCAGAGATCCCAAAACGAAGCTCAGAACGTTGAGGACTGGTTTCCTAACTACGCCAATGCAGACTGGCGCGATGGAGATGGAAAGAGATTGTAACTCCCGAACGTGATTTGAAGGATGAGTTGGACGATCCAGATGGCTCAAGATACCCCAAGGCAGGCAGGGCGTTTGTGAAATGGTTCGAGACCTATTGGCAGTTGAACTCTTGCGAGCGTATACTGTAGGTGCAGCTATTATATCAGTCTTGGCATCAGAAATTTGGAAACTCGTAAAAGTAAATGCTTACCAGCTCCCCTTACCCTTCCTCCCTTTCTGCTCATCCGAACGTCAAAGATTACACATATATTCAAGCATTTCATTCCCAGGTTGATGTTGTTGCTTAATAGATCGCTGCCCAGTCAGGTCCTCCAAAACACCAGCAAGCGGGACAGGCATTACCTTACGCCGTCGGCCGGCGCCATCAGATCCACGACCAGGTGCGCACTCTCGATGGGCTGGATTGCTGATAAAGGTGTGTTTATCGAAAGCGCGCGAGGCTGGACTGTAGGCGTCGAGATCAGTTCGCCGTAGTAGTGACGTAGGGTAGCGTACCTCATCTGCTGCTGTGATGTTGTTATATCATGGGAGCGTTGCCCAACCTTCTATGAAGACAGAAAGTCCAGTAATTTTCCTTTAAATCAAGTCCTGCCGACGGCCGTAAACACAGAGTAATATGGAGGCACTTGCAGCATGTCTCGGTACAGCGGTGACGCCATATATCGGTACGTTTTGAAGGAGAAATGCAGGTCGGAACCAAAACAAACCGAACTGACATGTGCATAGACATACCCCTCCCTGAAATGCTTGAGCAACCAGATGCGACTCTCTCTCCGACATCTCCCCTGAAAGCTCAAGATGGCGAATATCCCTGTACCGAATGTGGCCAGCGGAGATCACGGCGAAGTTCAGTCGTCTCAGATCCCATTACCAGCAGATACGCCGGACGCTCCTACTTCCCGTGTACGAATGACAAATGCCGAAAGGGATTTTCAAACATCCATACTCGAGACTGGTCGATCCACGAACTCTTCGGTGCCAATCCGAAATGCGATTGTGGTCTGGAGGCAAAGCAATTCCTGCAGCAGCTGGGTGAGCCGAAGCCTGGGTGGGGTGTGTGGAAGTGTGCAGATGGGAGCTGCAAGTATGCGTCTAGAGATCGAAAGGGGAGAACTGTTGAGAATGGTGAAGTCAAGATGGGCGAGATTCAGTCCTTTATCCCGTGGCTGTTGTATGAGAAGTGAAGGGCGAACAGTTCGGGATGCTGGGTGGTGCTTGATATCTCCTAGCTCGTCCTGGCCAGCGTATGATATTGAACAGAGAGTCGCGTCGTTGGAATTCGTCGATGCGTGCGGGCACGCTGACGGAGACCAGATGCGCGAGAAAGCTGATTGTCGAGTCGAGTCGCATTATGAGCTCTTCGCAGGAAGCAAACAGCCAAGCAGCCGTCTACTGCACGCCATTATCCCTCAAAAACTTTCGATCCATCTCCGACAGCTGCCCGTTGCCATTCTTCTCAAAAGCATCTGCAACCTTCCCAATGGCTTCTCTACCAACAGTCTGCAATCTAGTCAGTTCATCATCAAGCAACGTATCGAGCATGTGTTGCTCTTCCGAGCAAGCAAAGGAAGAGAGTGGCGAGGCCGTAACCGCAACCAGTGGTCGCCGCACCAATAGAGCCTCCTTATCCATCGTATTGCCAGCAGGCACCTGATCTTGTCCTATCAGAGCAATCAAATCTTCCGGATCAAAGAAAAGCCTGAATCCATGTTTCACTTTCGGATGGTCCAAGCCTGGACGATCGCTCAAACAAGTACAGCCTGTGGCATCTGATCCGTAGCATGGCTCATAGTCATACTCGAGCACTGCTTGCCCAATGATGACAAAGATATCTTCCAAAACTTCGCGCAGAACAAGGCAATTCTTCCAGCCGGAGTTGAAGCTCGCGTGTTGTAGGACGAAGTCTCCCGCCTGCGCTGCTGCGGGAAGGACGACGGCGAACGACAGACCTTCGGGCTGTGAGCCCATGGCTGATATGGATTGAAGATTTTCGGACCACCTCTTCAGTTGCTCCAGATGGGACGATAATGAGGGGAAAGAGCTGGCTTTCCGTTTCGCTGGTGTTTCGATGTCCCTGACAGGCAACACAAGCTGGCCATATTGGTCGACTTGTATTTGGCAGCAATCTTTGGCGATCACAGCAGCTGAGACTTTGGAGGCAATGTCTTGTTCTCGGACATCCGCAGCAATGATCCGTTGCGCAACCTTCGTCTGCATCGATTGTTGCCGAGCCTCAACAAGTCGTTCCATTTCCGATGTGCAAGCATCGATCCTCAACGCATCTAAGAGATATTCGACCCCCAAAACCAGTCTCTTATGTTGATCAAGATGTCTTGTCGCCTCCTTCGCAAGCTCAAACACAGTCTTCGTATAATCTGGTACAATGGGCGGAGCCATCGACGTAGACCAATCCGCCAACCGCAAGTAACTCCAAACCCGATCTCTATGATCCAAACACTGTCCATCCCTCGCAAATCGCACCGCGTCTTGGAATGCAGGAAGATCCATTTCATGTCGATCTTTGAACTGAAACAGACGGGACAGGGGAAGCAACTCCTCCCAAGAATAAGCCGGCAGCATGTAAGAGACCGTGTCATCATAAAGCTGTAGGACGTCGAACCAGGTCGCAAGTGAGGAGCCGATCATGAGATCGATGGAGAAGGGTTGGGCGAGCATGAGTTCTTGCACGATCCAGACGCGGTCCCAGTAGGGTCGGCGGGAGAAGGCTTGCCAGGCATCGATCAGTAGCTGGCGTTTGGGACCGTCGGGTTGCAAGCCTCGACTGGTCATCCACTGTGCTTGGAGGCTTTCGAGGCTGGGAGCACTTGACTGCCGCCAATCATTTGTTGCTGCAAGGTCATTAACCAAGTCGAACAAGCGCTCGCTTCCATTCTCATGAAGCCCCAAAGAAACCAGGACCCTCGAAGCCGTAGAGAAGATATCACCCATAAGACTCACTTGAGCGCTCTTCTCTACGAGGTTATGCTGATCGATACATAGCGCGTCTATCCAGAAGTATTCCAGCTGACTCTGTAGTCGCGCCTGCCATAGCGCATACCAGCAGTTGCGATGCACTTTGACAAGCTGGCCATCAAGGGTTACCTCATCTGTTGGAATTGGATCTCCCCAGGTATATGACAATGCAGCATACTGCGATGGTTCGGCAAGATTGGTGGTGGTGAGACTGCCTATCAGAGGGGCCTTCTCAGTATCAGAATGAATCCTGATGAGGCGAATTCGTGCATGTGGTTCTGGTAGATCTGGGAGTGCAAATCGCTGCAAGTGCGTTCTGGAGGCGTCATTCCAAGACTCCGGGGCGGTAGACATGCGAACGAAGGTGGTTGTAGAAGCAGTCGAGAGACATTCTGGGAGGTGAGGCTGACTTCAGAAGGGGAGTAGAAAGCCTCAGGCACAGATGCATGGATGGCTCTTTCTGAAGGAAAGATCGATATTTGATTCTTTCCCTCTGTCCACAATGACCTTTGTGCAGCTTTTCATACCATCCTTACAGCATTGAGACTCATCATATTCTCATACTCATTCCTTCCTGGCTGTACCAACTCCCTTCCAGCGCCCTGCTCTGTCCTCGCAAATCTCCCCGATGGTATTCAGTCTTCCCCCCAAAACATAGGCCCAAGAAATATATCCCAGAAAGTTATCCGCTTCTCTGCGCTACCGCGCCTCAAACGCCGGCCAAAACATCCTCCCCTTAACTCCGACCTCAATCTCAAATATCCCTTCCTCAGAAGCAGCCCAAAGCATCCTACCATCAGGACTCATAGCCAACCCGGCCGTTCTAACGCCGACGTCCCTACCAGGTCCATATATGCCCCTCATAGCCCGACTGCGGAAGTTCTCGTACCCATCCGGATACGCAGCCAATCGCCTAGCATCAGCCAACGTCACGGCTCGTTCTGCGGCTGAACCTCCGGCGACGAGACGCGAACGATTCCATCGTTCACGAGCGCGGGCTTGTGCGACTGTGATGCGGCGTTGGTCGTCGATGTCTTGTTGAAGGGTTTCCGTGAGGCGTTGTCGGCGTTCGTTGATATCGGCGGGGAGAGGACTCGCAGCTTGCGCTCTCGCGGCTCCCTCAAACAAGGGTCCTCTCGCAGTCGCAGCCATCTGCTCTTCAATCGTCCGCCAAGGGTTCTCGTCATCAGCTTCTGCAGGCTGCGGCCCAAGCGTAGAAGATTGTTCTCTTTGTGCTGCATTGCCGTTGTCTCTGGATGACCCACCATTCGATGCCGGCGGACTCAGATTCACGGATTGTCGCCTCCTAGGTAACCGTGAGCTCGTGGTCCGTGAAGAAGATCCCCAAACACCGTCCTGCAAAGCATGAAGAGGCGGCAGTGTATTATCCTCATGGCCTGAACCAGGTCGCGGACTCGCAGCATGTGTCCTACTCAGCTCCGGAAAAGAATCTTGCACTGAGCTCAGAATATCGCTGATTGGCCTTGCCGACTCGGTTGTGTTTGGCGTAGACGACGATGACCTTGGCGCAGAGCCTGTAAACATATCGGGTGTCGTGTAGTTAACCGAACGAGGTATTCCACCACCTACTCTCGCCTCTTCCCTTTGCCGTGTCGTACGAAGTGTTTCCAGTATTTGTTGCTCCCGTGCTGTGAGACCTTGCGGATCATCGTAGTTCGCGGCAGAGGTAGGAGAGTTCCTCGATGCAGCCATGCTCTCTATCCGGGCTTCCGCGAGCTGCTGTCTGTGCTGTCTTTGTCGTCTCCTAGCCTCAATGTATTCGGTCGCAAAATTGACCGCGCTCGGATTGTCCGGAGCCATCCTATATCTCCTCAATATCTCAGCCTCCAAGTCATCAATATGCGTGCCAGGAGGTATTGGCGATACAGGCATGTCATCGTCAGGAGGGACCTCATCGTACTCAATCTTTCGCAGTTTCTCGTCTTTCTCCGGTTCCAAAGGTATGATTTGCCGACTCTTGAGCCCTGTCCGCAGATCTCCAATGCATATTCGCCCTTGATCCTCGGCCCATATCAGCAGATCCCACGGATCAGGACTGAAGAGCATACTTCGGATCGCGCCTGGATGAGGAGATGGCTGATCCGCTCGAGACCCAGGCACAATCGCGATGATCGCCTCGTCTCTGTTTTCATCGTCAAGCGTCTCGTCGGCCAGCGTCGCGGCATCTAGTATTGTGATATGCCCGCCTTCACTTCCAACAGCCACCACTTGCGCATTCGGCGCCCAAGCAGTCGTGAAGTATCCCACCGTCCACTCTGGATGATTCACATGCAGCGTCACCTTACACGCCCTCTTCCACTCAACGCTCGCGCTCGTGAGGCGATTATGCGGCTTCGGGATCTGCGGCGGCGTATCGACGATCTGGCGGGTGTAGAAGTGTGCTTGGTTATAATCTCCCACAGCAACCAACATTCTCCCGTCCGGCGATATCGTAGAATGATTCACCGCGAAAGGTATATCAAGACATTTGGTCTCGTGCCCGGTGGGTAAGCTGTATATCCGGACCGTCCGGTCATTGTTCGTCAGGACTGCAACAATGTCGTCCAAATGAGCTTCTTCGTCCTGGATACGATGGATGGAAATGGAGTTCACTATCTCCTCGCCAATTCTCTCCACCTTTATCGTCGGCGCTCGTCTCGGCAAATTTTGTCCAAAGTTGCCCAGCGGGAGCGCAGAGTCAACGTCCAGCGTACTTCTCCCTGTCCCGTCGAGCTTGATGCTGGCGAAGTGACCCTCATGCTCGCCTCCCACACAGACCCACCCGTATCCGCTTGCCGTACACCGCGCTTCAAACGGCAGGCTTGCAACATGCTTCCTCTTCTTCGTGGCAGTGTTCAGGCAATAGATCTCGTGGCCGCTCGCGTAATAGAGATGGTCTTGTTCCGGCGTGGAAATGTAATGGCGTAATTGCCAATGTCTGTAACAATGCGCGCATGCTGTTAGCCTCAAGCCATCTGCATCATCTTCGTCGTATTCGTCGGCCCAACAAAATCACATAGCGATAGGATACGCAGTGATTGGGTATAAGAGATCATGACCTACGAAACAGGTATCTTGACTTTGTAGAATCCCTTGTCCGGCCTCGCAAGATCATGTCGTTCCGGGTACCTGTATGTGCAACCATACGGTCAGCCTTGTCCCTCAGTAAGCCTCACTCTGCATCTCTTACAGGATACTATTGTCAATCGCCATCCTCTCACTCCTCCAAGCTCTTGCCGCCTGCGGTATGGTATAGATCGCCTGCTGAGTCGGAGTCCGCGGTTGATGCTCTCTCCAGAAGCTCGCAAAAGAGTCCAACAAAGCCTCAATCTCCCGGGCCTGAACGTCGTTATCCCGCAGATTCGGTAGTATAGCGACAGGTACTTCCGAGCGAGGTTCGCGACTGCTTGGATGGATAAAGACCCGTTAGCACACAATAAGCCCAGCGCAGTGTAACAATGTGGTGTTAAGTCGGCGTTGTTCAGAGCTGGGTCGCGAGGTCTAGAAGTGAGGTCGATGTGGGGTTCGGAACAAAGATGCTGGTCTGCTGGTGCTATGCAGGTAGAGGTATGGATTATTCGGGTTATGCGCAGGTGGAGAGGTATCGTGAGTGGTGGGAGATGTGCTACGTCAGAGAGGCTACCTCAGGCTCATCAAAAGGCACAAGAGGTGGCGGCACTGGAGATGATTCGGTCGAGTCGGTCATTGTTGTCACTGTTTGTTTGCAGGCCAAAGCCGATGGCTTTCGGAGAGCTGGACGAATCGCCGATCGCGCATACAATCTCACATCAAAGACGTCGGCTCAACCGGTCATCACACCACAAGCCCACTCCGTACACTGCCACGACGACGAAGGCATCCGCAACGCGGCCAAGGAAGGCGGCCTCGGATTCCTGCTACGGAAACGACATTTCTAGGGCACCTGCCTGAGACGAACGACCCATGGAACATCATGGAACAGACAAGATTGCGTTTCGGGAAGCAGAACGAGAAACGAGAACCTTGGGACTGGACCAGATCTTGTGCAGCAGTGCAACGTAGTTTCATTCGCAACCAGTGCTATGGACGTCGCTCACTCCTGCTAAACTCGCTCGCTCTCTTTTGGTATCTTCGCATGCTCGTCGTGTCTCGTTAATGCATTATCTATGACCACCGCGTGCCGGCCGTGGTCATGCTTCTAAGTGAAGAGGAAGACATGTGTAGTCGCAATTGTTCGGCTTCTTCGTGCTATCTAGAAAAAACCATGAGTCGGAGTCCACGAGAAAAAGGGGTAACAATAACCGACCTATGACGACTGCACCTTCTTGACTACCTCGACAACCTTGGGGAAGAGTGGGTGGCCCTCCTCCAGACCGCAGATCTCCTTGACTGCCGCAGGAGCATCGAGCTCCTTGAGCTTCTTGGCCAACTCGACCGACTCATCATCGCCCTCGACGTTCTGGAAACGGAATGCCTGCTCAATGCTACCAAGCAGGCAGTCGTACTTCTCACCAGCCTCGGCGAGGTGGGCAGCTGGGCCGATGAAGCGCTCCTTGCGGCCGAGCTTGCGGAGTGGTGCACGACCGACACGCTCGACGTTGTCCTTGAGCACCGGGTTGCTGATACGATCGACAATCTTCTTGACGTAGTTGGCCTGCTCCTCCTTGGAGACGTGAGTGTGCTTGGTGCAGATGAGGTGAGCAGTCTCCTTGAGAGTGTCCTGGACGATGTCGTGGAGCTTCTTGTCCTGGAGAACCTCATGGATGTACTTCTTGCCGGCCTGGTGACCGTAGTAGGCAGCAGTTGCGTGGCCGGTGTTGACGGTGAAGAGCTTGCGCTCGATGTATGGCTCGAGGTCATCGACGTAGTGGACACCTTTGATTGGTGGTGGGCTACCCTTGAAAGGCTTCTCCTCGACGCACCACTCATAGAACTTCTCGATGAGAACGTCCAGGCCGGCGTTCTCAGGCTGAATTGGCACAATCCGGTCAATCGCCGAGTTGGCGAACTGAGCCTTGGAGCCGATGTTGTCCTTAGTCTCCTGTGACAGCTTCTGCTCAATGAAGCCACGGAGGTTATCCGTAGCACCGATCATGTTCTCGCAGGCAATGACGGCGAGTGGCTTGGACTCCTTTCGGGCCTCGATGCCCTTGGCGATCGGCTCGGCAATGAACTTGAGGATATTCGGGCCGACGGCACATGTGACAGTGTCCGCAGTAGCGATCTCCTGGATCACCTTGTCCATCTCGTGCTTCGAGTTGATGGCACGGTAGTTGTCGATCTTGAACTTCTTCTCGCCATCGGGGCCAATCTCGGTGACTTCGTAGGATGGGGCGTTCTGTAGCTTCTCGATGATGCTGTCCATGACATCGACGAAGACGACCTCATAGCCTGAGTTGTGCAAGAACTCAGCGACGAAGCCACGGCCAATGTTGCCGCCGCCGAAGTGGACACCCTTGAGACCCATGTTGACGTTCGTGTAGGTAGGTGAGACTGTTGAGCGGGCGTTAGTGGGTATTGGACGAGCGAGAGCTAGGGATAAGGTAGTGTCGTACAGGCAGACCAACACGGGATGGTTAGGGAACTTACCGGGTGATTGATCGTTGTCTGTATGACCTTCTTGATGGCGTAGCTCGTGGGGACCGCTGACGAGCCAGTGAGCTCAGTGTCCGAGCAAGTGTTAAGCCTCAATACCGTTCACAGCCTTCTAATGCTGAACTGCCTACCGCTGCCAAACGCCAATGAAGTGAGGGGTATGTTTACTTACTTGGTCGAGTGGGCAGGAGCTTGTGTGAGCTGTTGTCGGAGGTGGTTGGTGGAAGAAGTTGGCGGCGAAGCTGTGTGTGGAAAAAAAGGAAGAAGTCAGCAGACTGATGAGAGAGGAATGGAAAAAGAAGTTGTCGGTGTCGAAGGAAGGAGCACGATCGGCAGCGTTTGTAGCAGGCGCGTGTCACGATCTGGGCAGGTGCAGGTGCAAGTGGGGGCATCCGCGGCACGGGCCAGCTCAAAAGTGCCCCACCATCACTTCTCGCTGCCACTTGGTGAAATCACAGGCCAGCAACAACGTCACGCTTTCTTTCTGTGGCTTCCCACGACACTAGTTAGCCAGCGCTCCGGACGAGCAGGGGTAATCACACCCGATCTTCTCCATCGCCCAGCCTGCGGGATTCCACGCTTTCCATGACTTCACTTCGTGGGACCGACGACGAGACCCCAAGTGATGAAAGAAAAACGCTCACTTCCCACTTCCCGTTTCACGTGTGTTCCAATTTTACACTTCACGAAGCGCATCGCCTCTGCAGGCACACCGCTCCGGACTGTGCAGAGCAGCTGCGTAAACATACAATCGGACAGCAAGATCCGCTAAACCTACAATATGTTTTAGTGTATAGCGTGCATACAGCCGTGCGTCTCTCTTCCATATCATCCTGGTGAACTCATGCGGATCTCCTCATGGAGCGCCCGCGACCCAATTCTAATGCTTCCAAAGCTGCAGCTTGTGAGAGGCGCACCGACTCTGGGTTCTTCGTGAAATGCTATGCCCATCACCGCCTTTCAGCCAACGTCCACAAACTCGGGCGAAGAATACACGTTGTAAGTATTATCTTGTTTATGTATGTGTGTACTTTTCCCAAACCTTGGTTGCTCCTGTCAACTACGCGCTTGTGCAACATCGTGTGTACTGATTATGCGCCCGAAGATGCGGTATCACGCATGTATTGCTTGCTGGGATGCGTTAGCATGATACGCGTGGATGAATCAACGCATCTAAAACGTGTTGAGAGCTTCAAAAGCCGAAGTCGCCAAGGTCTCATCTTGTCGAAAGAGAAGTGAGGGTCCCTCGGGAGTCATCTCGTGAACAATCCACAGAACATCCACTTTGCTGCAGACACTGTCGAGCAAGAGCACTCGTCTTCTCCTCTCACCGCTCGAAGGAGGGAAGACATGTTTGAGGGTGTTACTTACCTGAACATGTGGATAAACCTGGATCATCTTCTGATACAGCTCCGGATGTTGCTGCATAAGAACCTGAGGATCCCACGCCGCCGCAACGAAAATGGTGTCGATACCACTGTTGAGCGGAACGACAAAGCATCCAGTAATCTGCAGACCAATCAGGAAAGCGTACAGCACGATGACTGCAGTAAAGCGGCCGCCCTCATTGTACGCCGGGTTGGTAACATCCAGGTAGATATAAGTGACAAGAGCGCAGCAGACAGCCACGAAGAGACAGCCCATCGACAGGACTGGACCAACCAAGCACTCGTTGATGAGCGCATCAATGCCTCGATCCTTGATCAGACGCCAGGTATCCTTCGCAGACTGGATGTAGGCCTTGCCGTAAAGTGCCATGTAGCTGAAAGCGTAGCGGTTGACGAATTCGAGCGCCCACTGGACGATACCGAGGATGCATTGCAAGATGCAAAGTGCGCAGTCGGCGACGAAGTTGCCAGATCCGCCTTGTTGGTTACGCGCGATGGAGCAGGCGAAGCGGAGCAGATCCAAGATGGCGACAAGCAAAGAGCCAAAGCTGATGCTGCCAAAAGAGTATGTCAGAGCTCGGCGTGCAGCTCCTCGAGTCGCGCCCTTGGCCGGGTTGTTTGGCGAGAAGAACCATGCACCATAGACGCCTGAAATCGTAGTGTGAATGGTGTTCTTAAGCCATTCCGTCACCCAGTATCCGGCGAAGGTAACGTAGACCAAAAGTCCGATAACAGTAGCGGAGCTACAGCTGCCTCCGCCTCCAGCACTGGAACTGCAAGATGGATTCGCGCCAGGCTCGAACCGCACATAAATGGCAACAATGGTAGCGGCAAACCACGCCGAGAAAGCCGCTGCGATGAGCCCGCCAAGGAAAGAGACCAGGTAGACGTGTCCATAGTTCCGTGATACGTCCACAGTCGTCTGGAACATGAGCACACTGAACGGGATGCGCTTGATCCAGCTAATGAAGCAAACGATTGTGAAGACAGTCAGCAACAGCCAAAGAGCGCCTCCAACCCAGGCTCTACGGTAGAAGTAGTAGATGGCAGTCCCCAGGGTCATCACGATGTTGAGGATGCCAGAGATCCAAATGAACTGCTTGGTAAAGATCCGAGCCAAGGAGAAGTATCCATATCCGAGGACCAGCGCAGTGACGAGAACGAAAGCAAAGAGAACGAGTGTGTTGCCATTGAGTCCGAAGGTATTGTCGGTGCCAGTGAAGCCGCCATTGTTGTTGAAGCTGCCGGTCGAGGCGTATGCGGACAAGGTATAGCCACTGATTACCACGAAGCCAGCAAAGACAAGAATCAGCAGAATACCAGCCCAGATCTTGGAATCGCATGTCAGTTTCAGGTCACGTCACGCAGTCAAGCGCGATTCTCGCGCGCATTCGTCTACTCACATCATTCCACTTTGGTCGCTCGACTTTGAAGGCCTGGTCGAAGTTCTCCTTGCCAGTATACCCATTGGCCTGCGGTGCGCCGTAATTCTGGCCATAATTGGGAGGCGGGGCGTCCTGTTTGTATCCTTTCTGCTGGTATTCGGGTTGGCCGTACTGCTGCTGTGGCTGCTGCTGGTAGTAGTCCTGGGCTTCGCCGCCGCCTCCGCCGTACTGTTGCGCGCTCATCGTGAGCGGTTCTGTATCAGAGTCGATGTCCTTGAATCCAGTTCCGCTGAAATTTTCGTCGCGATGATTGAGTTGATGTTAGGAGCTACGGCCTTCCAACAATTGAAGCCCTCTTCCCAGGTGCGACATCGTTCGCGCTTCTAGACTTTGGGACCGAACCACCGTTGCCAAGCCAACCTTAATGTTGATCCAGTGGTATTTGAAATGAAGATAAGAAAGATCGACCGTCACTGAGTCTGCACAAGACATGAATACGAAAAGACAACCAGAGAGCAGCAAGACATCAATGGGAAGATACTTTACCAGTGCAAGCGTGTGAAGTGTTGCCTCGATCTCGCTGGCGCTTCTCGACAGGAACCTTGGAAGCGCAGCGGCACAGGTACGACTTACGGCCGGTCCCCTGCCTCTTCTCACATCAACTATGTATTCCCGTCAGTTGATGTTTGCTACCGAGGCAGACTCTGTTCACATACTGAACCTTAGACCGTGCAACGCTTCGCCATCGTGCTCCAGCAGGAGTGCACTGTCGGACATGGTATGTGGTATGGACGGTACGGCGCTGCCTTGGGCACGGACGGGATTCTTTGGAGCCACGAGAAGGTCGCTTTCGACTGATATGCTGCTCGCCAAACCTTTCGTTTCCGAGAGAGGCATTGCGAAGAGTGCGAGCAGTAGAAGAGAGACAAGGTGAAGTCTCGTCGCAAGCTTCGCTTATGAAGAGGATGCAGGGATCCTGATCGATTGCCGAAGCATCCGAAGACCTGACCAAGGATACGCCGACGACCTCCTCCCGTGTTCTCTTCTTCTCAACAAACGCGAAGCGAATCTTTGCAGCGAAGTCACCCTTCCCCGACATCTCCATATCGCAACGAGCCGGCATCTCAAGGGTTTTGCAACCCGAGACATGCACACGAGACGTTTTAAGAGAAGTTTCCAGATATAGCCTTGGTCATATTCTACTTGGAGACAATTTGAAGTCATGAATGAGAAAGCATCACATCCAACTCATGATGACTGTTCGTTTCCAATACTACAGAAGTCGAAGAGCCGCGAGAAGAGAGAGACCTGCGCCGACAAAGCCCGCCAGAGCGCCATCAGTCAACAACCTCCCAGCTTCAACGCCTGCGCTTGAAGTGCTCGAAGCCATGCTTAGTGAGCTACTGGCAGCTGCCGTAATTGAAGACGTTGCTACATTCCCAGCGGACGCCGTCGACGAAGTAGACGATGCCACAGAGCTCTCGCTCGAGCTAGCCTCGGCACTCTGACTGCTCGTTGCTGAGACACTGCTCTGAGCCGACCCAACCTGAGCCGAACTGCTCGACGACGCAGTCGCAGTCACAGTCGCAGTCAAAGCCGGCCCATTCCTCGTCCCATCGCCACTCGTACCCGCCCCTGTCCCCGCGCCAGTAACACTCCCCGCCGTAATCACAGCCTTATAAGTCGGGAACGCATACCCCGTTCCAGGCGGATACTGCGTCGTGTCCGAACCAGAACAGCAATCATGATCCGGCCAATGCGAAGTCCGCGTGCAGTCCGCCGTGGTAGGTGAGTCGCTCGGTGATAAAGCACATGTCCACACGGTCGTAATACCACCAGGAGGAACATTGGCTTCGGAGAAAGTTGCGACTCCAGGCCCTTGGATCAAAGTGACAGGGCCGCAGGAGAAGTTCTCACAGCCAGGGTCGAAGAGGTAGGTCGTTGCTGTTGCGTCCTGAACACCGACGTTAGTGCGCTCTCACGAAGGTGCGCCCAAGTGGTGTTCGTGTCTTACGTTTCCGGCTATGGAGACTTCAAAAGTATTCGAGACGAATTCGTCCGGGACGAAGATTGATGTTGTTGATTGTGCAGCCGCGAGTGACAGCGCACCTGCGAGAGGCACGAGGTTGCGCATTTGTGGCATATCGATTGTCGTATTGTATGTTCAAGGGCTGCTTCGGCACGAGTCTGAGGCAAGATGTCGATTTTGATACGCAAGGGACGCGATGCAAGCGCGTCGCCACCCAATAGTTTCAACCCGGCGCCATTGAATTCTTCGGCCACTTCTTCCGTCTTAGGCCAGTACCACAGGTACGCTTCTGCTTTTGGCCAAATCGAGAGCTGAGTCACTGAAAACAGAGGAAACCGTGGTATGATCGTATGAGCAGAGATCTGTGACATTACACATCCAATCAAGAATGGGCTAGAACTACACACTTTCACTTCGCGCTTCCCATCGCTTCCCAAGACCCCCCACACATCCGCCATATGCATCGCTGTGCCAGCATGAGCGCCTTTCACTCCGACCACCGTAGCGCCCTGGTGATGTCTTTCTGTATAATAGAACATTGAGCAAGATTGCGCCTCTGCCCGGTTCCGCTTCAGGCGAGCGGGGAGCTAGTCATGCAACATCGTTACCTGTTTGACCAGGCAACGGAAACCGGAGACGCTTTTTGGTAGCTGGCTGTGCATGCGAAACAGTCGCTGGGTATAAAAACATCAAACAAAAGACATCAGGTTCACGGGTTAAGAAGTTCATGGCTTCTTATCACCATCGCCACCCTGCTGCTGTTGCTGCTCGCCGGACTGTTGTTGCTCGCCCTGCTGCTGGCCCTCAGATGACTCGGATCGTGCCTTGTGCATCTTGTCGAAGAGTGTGAGGGAAGCGGTCTGGAGCTCGTCGGTCTTGGCCTTAATCTCCTCGGCGGTGGCAGTACCCTCGCCGGTCTGGTTGGTGGCGATGAACTCGCGGAGGCCGTTGATGGTCTCGCGGATCTTATCGGCCTCGGTCTTGTCGAGTCTGTCTTCGAACTCCTTGAGCGCCTTCTCGGTGTCGTTGACGACGCTATCGGCACGGTTGGCAGCCTCGATCGCGGACTTGCGGTCCTTGTCGGCAGAGGCGTATTTCTCGGCGTCGTTGACCATGTTTTGAATCTCGTCATCGCTCAGACCGGAGCCGGAAGCGATGGTGATAGACTGATCCTTGTTGGTAGACTTGTCCTTGGCAGAGACGTGGACAATAGAGTCGGCGTCAATGTCGAAGGTGACCTCAATCTGTGGGACACCACGGTGTGCTGGTGGGATACCAACGAGCTGGAAGTTTCCGAGCATCTTGTTGTCACGGACGAGCTCGCGCTCACCCTGGTAAACCTTGATCTCGACAGCAGACTGGAAGTCAGCCGCAGTGGAGAAGGTCTGGGACTTCTTGGTAGGAATAGTGGTGTTGCGGTTGATCAGACGAGTGAAGACACCGCCGAGAGTCTCGATACCAAGTGACAAAGGAGTAACATCGAGCAGGAGCAGGTCAGTGACCTCACCAGCAAGAACACCACCCTGGATAGCAGCACCAATGGCAACAGCCTCGTCTGGGTTGACGGACTTGGCCGGGTCGCGGCCGAAGATGCTCTTGACGGATTCAGTGACCTTGGGCATACGGGTCATACCACCAACGAGAATGACGTCCTGGATGTCCTTGGCCTGGAGGTTGGCGTCTTTAAGCGCCTTGCGGACTGGGTCGACAGTGCGGCTGATGAGTGGGTCGACCAAGCTCTCAAGCTGCGAGCGCGAAAGCTTGGTGTTGATGTGCTTGGGTCCGGAAGAGTCGGCAGTAATGAAAGGCAGGTTGATATCGGTCTGTAGCGAAGAAGAAAGCTCGATTTTGGCCTTCTCAGCAGCCTCGCGGATACGCTGGATAGCCATGCGGTCACCAGAGAGATCGATTCCTTGCTCTTTCTTGAATTGCTGGACGAGGTGTCGGACGAGGGTGATATCGAAGTCCTCACCACCAAGGTGGGTGTCACCGTTGGTAGACTTCACCTCGAATACACCGTTGGAGATTTCGAGGATGGAGATATCGAAAGTACCACCACCAAGATCGTAGACAGCAATGACCTTGTCGTCCTTCTCAAGACCGTATGCGAGCGCGGCTGCGGTAGGCTCGTTGATCACACGGTGTACGGTAAGACCAGAGATCTGACCGGCATCCTTGGTGGCCTGACGCTGCTGGTCGTTGAAGTATGCTGGCACTGTAACAACAGCGTTCTTGATGTTCTTGCCAAGGAAACTCTCAGCGGTCTCCTTCATCTTTCCGAGAACGAAACCACCGATCTGCGATGGAGAGTATTTCTGGCCTTGGGCCTCGAGCCATGCATCGCCGTTGGTGTGCTGAACGATCTTGTATGGGACTTGCTGGATGTCGCGCTGGACTTCGGCGTCGGAGAACTTGCGACCGATGAGACGCTTCGTGGCGAAGAGGGTGTTTTCGGGGTTGACGACGGCCTGGCGCTTTGCGGCAATACCGACTAATCGCTCGCCCTCCTTGGTGAAACCGACGACTGAGGGAGTTGTTCGGGCACCTTTATCAATTGTCAGTCCGTTTCCATTTCACACTCTACTATTCCGTCTCATGCGCACCTTCTGAGTTCTCTATTATACGAGGAGCCTTGCCCTCCATCACGGCGACAGCAGAGTTTGTGGTACCCAAATCGATACCGATTATGGGACCCTTCACCTTGCCGCTCTCGGCATTTGTGTCCTCAGCATACCCTCTCTTGAACTGCGACGATATCGGTGCGCGGTATGCTGATGATCTGAAGGTAGATGTGGCGCGCGGAACGGCCTGTATTGATGTCAGTGTCGCTGCTCGCGTGATGGTGTTTGATGGAGCTCTCAACTCACGTTCCGCATCAGTCTGGAGGAAAGCATGGTGGCGGTATTAACACACTATGATACAGACAAGGAGGAGAATCAGAGTGACAGCTCCTGGAGGATGAAAGAAGAGTGATATGAGTGGGCGCAAAGGTGATGGTGACGGAAACCGTTAAGGAGCGCAAAAATCTCAAGTCGAAGTCGGAGACGCAGGTGGTCTGTGCTGTGGCAATGGAAGATTGTGGATGGAAGCTTCCACGGCTTCGGCTTTGCATCATGACTTGCACACCTCATCCAGACCTCACCTCCGCAATGCCGGTCTTCTCTTGTCACATGCCATCGGTAACATTGCCGATTTTATACCAGCAGTGCTCATTGCGACACGTGAGATATACAAATAGATCATTTCTGACTTAAGACCACGATATGGAACCCCCAGGCAATTCTGGCTGCACCGTGCACTTCAAAAGGCCGAAAGTACTCTAGCTACCAGACCCTATGTCGACCAAACACGAATACATATCATAATCTTGCCTTGGGTCCATTTGGCGATGTGCGGATATCGAATCGCACGCCTCCCTCAACAGGTAGGCTATGCTTGGCAAGCTTGCCAGTTGCAGTCTTGGGGGTATCACTTACAAATTGAATCACATTCGGCACCTGGAACCTCGCCATGTTCTCGCGGGACCATCGCCATAGTTGGGCTTCAGTTATTGCAGATCCGCCATGGAGCTTGGCAACAACCTTCAAGTCCTGCTCAGCGTCCTGGCCCAAGGTCGATTGAATAGGAAATGCGGCCACGAGATCGACATCGGGATGAGCACTGAGCTCCATCTCAACTTCTTCAGCGTTAATGTTCTCTCCATGCCGTCGAATTATGTCCTTTATTCGTCCAAGAAAGTAGAAGTTTCCATCCTGGTCGAGCTTGCCCAAATCTCCGGTGTGAAACCACCCTCCCTTGAATGCCTCATTCGTCTGAGTCTCAGCGTCAATCCCGTAGTAACCAGTAATGAAAGTTGTCGGCTCTTTGGCGAGGAGAAGCAATTGGCCTGGAGTGTTTGGTGGTAGCGTCTGGTCCTGCTCGTCCGCGATTCGTAGTTCAATACCAGGCTGAGCACGGCCGCAGGAACCTGGCACAAGCGCTCCTTTCTGTAATATCGGCAATCCGCACTCAGTACTTCCGTACAATGTAACAAGTGGATGTCCAAACCGTGCCTCGTACTCTTCAGCCATCTTTATAGTAAGAGGTACGCCCCATGCGAGACGCACATTATGTCGACGATCGCTGTCAGAAGGAGGCTGATTCATTGTCATGATCAAGGTGCTGCCCATAAAATCGTAGATGGTGGTTCCCGTGGATCGCACTTCGGACCAGAAGTTTCGAGCACTGAACCTAGGTGAGATTGCTGCAACGGCGCCTGATAGAATTGCTGGTATTACGGTGAGAGCAGTGGCGTCGATGTGGTTTAGGGGAAATGGACAGTAGAGGACGTCCTCCTTTGTTATTTTGCAATGACCAGAAAGCACCGATGCCGCTCTAATAAAGTAATTATGAGACACGACACAAGCCTTGGAAAGACCCGTACTACCGCTTGTGAACAGCAAAGCCGCGGGGGAGGATGCCAAAGTCGAAGACGAACTCTTGATTGGTAGACTCTCGTTCGTCAGATCTTGTAGACTTCTGCTCGAACAGCGAGACGTGTTGGAAGACGTCGTGATTGCACCATTCGCGTAGATCGAATCTGCGTCCAAGACCGCAGTCTCGTGCACATATTGCAGTAAGTCGTGGTCGACAATGGCCAGCAACGGACGAGCAGTCTGGAGCACGTGCTTTAGAGTCGCGGATCTAAGCTCTGTGTTGATCGGTACCCATATGCCACCGAGGCGGTTGGTAGCGAGCCAGGTGCAGATCATCGTAGCACTATTGTGCATCATGACTAGCACCCTACTCCCTGGACCTACTCCAGCACGTCGCAGTCCGCCGCCTAATGGCGCGACTAGACCATCCACTTGGGCGTACGTTAGATCTGGCTCGCCGACACAGCGCAGAAAAGTAGAGCTTGGACTGTTACGCACAGATCTCTCAAAAGCGGTATTGACGTTCTGTGGAGCACATTCCGCTGCATCCGCGGTATGGCGGACGGTGGTCGTTTTGTTTTCCTTCCTGCGTGCAAAGTCATCGAATGCACGCGAGGAATCTGATGCGGCAAAGCACTTCTCTGCAACACAAACTTCGTCCTCCAAAACAGCCTCCATGTGTGGAAATACGGCCCTCTCCAGTGAGGATTTGTTCGTTGCCATAGCAAGTGGTGGCATCTTTATCAGGTTTTCGGCGAGCTCCATCGCCCGTTGCTTCGGATCTTCAGCGATCTCACTGAGAAGTCCAATGTCGTGCGCTTCTTGTGCGTATACCCATCTGCCTGTCAACATCAATGCCTTGGCTTTCAGCAGTCCAACCAGTAGCGGTAGTCGACAAGTAATGCCGCCCGTGACGGCATGCCCGATGGCTACTTCGGGGAAACGATATCGTGCATTCGGTCCGCCAACAACAAAGTCCGCGGCCAATGCTATCTCCGCGCCTCCCCCTACCGCAAAGCCTTGTACAACCGCAATCACTGTGGACGAGGTGTTGGAGGTCAACCGGGTAACATCTTGAAGCATGTCCAGGGCTGTTTTCAGTTCTGCCGGCCCGTGGCTACCAGCTGGAAGCATAGTCTCACTGAGGTCTTCGCCTGCGCAAAGAGCGCGGTCGCCTGCACCTTCAATGATGATGACTTTGGCTGCTTCTCTTTGTGCCCTCTCCAGCTTGCGGACGAGGCCGCTGAGCAGATCGTGATTCAGTGCATTGAGGACGTGAGGCCGATTCAACGTGATCTTGACCAGACCAAGAGAGGGAGTTGAGTAGAGGACTGCGTTTGGATCCGGCATGGCTAGACTGCTGCAAATAGCGGCTACGTTATTCTTTGACCCAAGAGCGAGAGCGAAATGAATGAGATCCTTGTCGAAACGGCAAGACACCCTGATGAGGTACAAGAGACATTTTCTCATCTGACCAACACTACTCTCTCAGTGCAGACACGCGTGGCCGAGCGGTGGACGAGAGAAAGTATCAGCCATCGGGAAGCTGGCAAGCTACGTGATCTGGAGTTGCAATCAATCCTGGAAGTCACGGTCACGCTGTGATGCAGTGCAGCACCGCGCGAGGGATCGAGTAGAATGGGACCGCTCGTTTCGAATAGCTCTAATGGTATGTATGGTGCATGTGGCATTCATTGCTATTGGGGAGATCAACAGCGGGACTGCCCGCCGTAGCATTTGTGAGACTGACTGCGTGGAGTTGAAAGGCTCGCGGTACCCCGAATTTGGGTAAATGCAGATCGGAGGTTCATACCCTGGCTTGGACGCCAACCAAGCGAAGAGAAGACGAGGCTGAGAGCTGATGCCTTGCGGGCAGCAAAGACGCCTGTAGGGAGGTGAGTGGACGAAGATGAATTCGCAATCGGTAGGTCCGTACCGTATCGCCTTCTCTCATAAAGCACATCGACACGAGCAAAGCCTCGCCAGCAGAGACGAGACAGCTGCAGCCCAATCTCACATGCCCGTGATGTTACGTGCAGAGTTGGGTGCGTTACTATAAACAATCCCGGGTGTTGTGAGGCCAGCGCAGGACGCTCATCAGGGACTTGACACTCTAGACACAGCATACGTTCTTTCAGAAAGTCAACCTACTTGTTGTACGCACGGTTTAACTGGAGTACTTCTCCGAGATCTCGTCACCGAATCGAAGTCGTACTCCAATCTACAAACACCACATTGCCATGGCGCCTTCGCTGGAAACCATGACCATTGACCACACATCTTCTAACGCACCGACATATCAAACAGGAACACCACACAAGCACGGCAGTGAGCATATGACACCGCTGCAAGCTGTATGTCATGGCAATGAGACGCTTCCTGGAATCCCTCGATTTGAAACTGCGCATGAAGAACGACAATGGCTACTTGAGCACATGGCGGCAGTTTTCCGAGTATGGGCGCGTGTCGGATACAACGAAGGACTGAGTGGGCACATATCTGTGGGGGATCCTGAACATCCCCACGCCATATGGATGAATCCCCTTGGTAAGCATTTCGGGTTGATGACGGCTGGCGATATGGTTTGTTTAAACCTAGACGGGGAGGTCATTGGGGGCAACCGAGTAAGAGGAGCGAAGACACGCGTGCGGTTTGTCGATCGCTGATGAGAATCACAGCAGCGACCGGCCAACTCAGCGGGGTTCTTCATTCATAGCGCCATCCACAAAGCGCGGCCAGAGGTTAAGGCAATCTGCCACGCGCATACAAATGCTGGCAGATCTTGGGCGGCGTTTGGACGACCTCTCGACATGCTCACTCAAGATGTCTGTACCTTTTATGACCACCTTGCGGTGTATAACGATTACGGGGGAATTGCTTTCATCTCCAACGAAGGCGAGCACATCGCCAGAGCGCTGGGCCCGAAGAACAAGGCAGCTATCCTCATGAACCATGGCCTGCTCACGGTCGGATCTACGGTTGACGAAGCTGCTTTTCTCTTCTCTCTCTTAGACCATAGCTGTGCCATCCAGCTATCAGTTGAAGCTGCGACTGCAAGCGGGTTGAAGAAGGTGATCATATCTGAGGAAGAAGCCGCTTACAATTTCAAGATGGCCAGCGATCCTGTAGGTTACTCTTTCCTTTAGGAGACTCTATATCTCGAGTGGCAAACAGAGTACGATCTCGAATGCGAGCTTTCAGGTGGTGCATTCAAGAAGGGTTCTGCCGCCCAGCATCTATACTGAACACGAATCGCTCAAAAAGCAAAGCACAGGCTTTCCGCCTCAATGGTAGAGAGCTCGTCTTCAACGGCAGAAGCGCAAATTGCAGCAAGATTTCGATCAGTACATTCCCAAAGTCTTTCGCTTAACCTCATACATTCGTTCTTTATGTCAACACGATACGTCTGACACAGTGCTCTACTCTTCGCCCGAGCCCAAGCACGATCCTCAGGTGTTAACGCCTCTCTCGCCGCGATATTGAACGGTAGGAACACTGAAGAGTCAGATCGCGCTTCGCCAGGCAGAGCATCGACAAGCTCGAAAATCGTCTTGATCGTCGACTGTACTCGCAAAGAGTGCGTCGGGTCGAGATATACGCGACGTTGTAGCAGCAGATGCGCCAACCAGTAGAAACACTCGCTCAGCTTGTCGAGGGCCATGCCTTGGCTGGACGATTTGTATGCAACCATGTCTGCCTCCAAATCTCGTGCCATCTTGGCAACTTCCATCGAAGTCATTTCTGTTGAAGCCACGTTCACTGTCGCTTCTGCGGCTCGCACGAGGAAACTCAGGATCGACGGTGGGTACCCGGCCGTGTCGCGTAGATTGGGCTCAAGTGCGTCTTCCCCCATACTCGGTTCGTAGAGCCAAAATTCAGACGAGGGCAAATGTGGTCTCGTCCGTCTATAGATGGCTTGAGCCACGTCAATCGTTGCGAACCGATGGACAATGATGCGGCCGAAAAATCCGTGGACAGATTGTTCGATGTAACCCATCTCGTGCAGCAAGTGAACCGCGCAAGCGAGGTGAGCATCAACCTCCACACCACCAGTCAAAGCCAGATGGAAGACTTGAAGCAAAATGGCTGCGACCGCTGCTTCCATAATGTTGGTCTGGAATTTTGATCCCGAGTTCACCGCAGACAAGAACTCTCTTAATGATGAAAGTGCTTGCGCTTGCTTCGTTGCACTGAATTCGACCTGCTTAAGATCTGCACGATTGGACGTATACGCAGTCGTGACGGCCAGGACGGTGTGCAGTAAGACCGGCGCCACAAGCGCAAGCGATGCTAAATGCTGATATGGGTTTGAAAACCCGCCGTGAGGTGATAATACTCCTGCGAGATGCTTCACGTCTGTGCTTACGAGTCAGCGTTCGCCATGAAGCAGCGGCAAAAGCTGTGGCCTTACAATAACAGAAGATACTTGCATCGTCAGTGCTCACCTCTAGGCCCTCGGGGACGTCAATAGAGCCGCAGTAGCGATCATCGGTGACAGTAGCTGGCATCAGCGGCAGCGCTGCACCAGTGCCATGACTGCTGGCACTATCACCGTCATCGTCACTGCCAGTTGCGCTTATCCCGCAAGCATCGTCTCCGTATTCTCCAATGTCACCCGCATCGGTCGGAGTACTGTTGCGAGCAGCTGTTGGTCCAAGAGCGAAGTTCTCGGTATTTTCAATATCTGACAGCAACGCACTTCTATCGTGGCCTGAGCCAGTGTCTGATTGAGTACAAGTCCCTGAAAGAGAGGAGGGTCCACGATCGGCAGAAGGCGAACGAGTGATGCTGGCCGAGTCTTCGCCTGGCCCGGAGTATGAAGCTCCATGTCCACGTTTTGCCCAGGTCTCTAAGCTCTCAGCGGTAGACCAGCGAAATTGGATCTCGGGATATCTGCAAGGCCTGTGGTGGCGGTCACATTGCATACAACGTGGGCGCTCCTCACCACATTTGACGTGGCGGCTACGACAGGTCTGACAGCCTGTTTGGGCGCGTTAGTTAGAGGCGATACGGTTCACAGATGCGCACAAGATGGCGACTGACCATTACGAGAGCGGAGCTCTGGCCCTTTGCGATTTCTTGCCATTTCCAAACCATCACAGCAGCAGGCGGCGGATACGATACCTGCTGCTGTGACCGTAGGAGTTGAGCCTGGCCGGCAACAAGCCCGTCATGGCACGAATTGCAGTTTGGCAGGACGAAAGGTAGAGAAACGCGCTAACCGCAAATGATTGCTCGAAACGGTGCTCCAGATCTGTCGGTGTCACGTGAGGATGCAAGTTCCATTCGCGTCAAGTCTTCCACTCTGCTCGGTTTTCTTTGCCCTTGTGACGCGTATAATAGGCTGTCCTTGCGTACAGCCTCTACCCAGCGAGAACATTGACAGCTCATGTACGGCACTGATGAAGGTCCGCCCCGGTAATCCGAAATCTTTCGTGGACTTCAAGGTCAATTCGTTTGATTGTTTAGGAACTTTGATAGACTGGAATGGTAATTGGAACTCACCAGCAGTATTGCGGACTTCCGGACGCTAATTGTGAATGGATACGCAGATGGAGTATACAAGGCTTTGGAACCTTTGCGAGCACGATTGCCACGTTCGAATCGCCTAGCAACCGACCGCAAGGCATTGCTCGCCAAGTTCAGTGCTTTTGAGATACCTCTGGTCATGACCAACCCTAAAGGAATCTACTCCGAGATTCTAGCGCAGGCATACTCGGCGTTGTCCATCTCGCTGAGCTTGGGGAAAGTGTCCGCCAAAGAAGCGTCTGCTTTCGGGAACTCCTTTGGAACCTGGCCGGCATTTTCGGATACTGTTGACGCGCTACGATCGCTGAAAAAGCACTATAAGCTCGTTATCTTGTCGAACATCGACCGGGCCAGCTTTGCTAAACTTCAAAGTGGCCCTCTCGCGGAAATCGAATTCGACGCTGTGTACACTGCTGAAGACATCGGCTCGTACAAGCCGTATATCGAAAACTTTGAGTATCTGGTTTCGCACGTAGAGACGGCTTTTGGAGTGAAGCAAGCGCAAATATTGCACACAGCTCAAAGTATGCGTGCTGATCACGCTCCGGCGAAGATCATGGGGATTGATAGTGCTTGGATCGTTCGTGGTGATGAAGGGTTTGCCATGGGTGGTGGATTTGGTGATTACGAGGGCATGGTAGAGCATACGTGGAAGTATGATAGCATGCAGGGAATTGCAGACGATGTTGACAAGGCGTTCGCTGGAAACTAAGACACCTTGTTCAGTCCATGCTGCTTACAGTATCAACCAAAACTCGTTGAAATGCAGCATGCTTCAGCGTGCTCACTCGCAAGGAAGTGACATTACTTGATCAGTTGCGCAAGATAATCGCTCGGGTGCTATTGGATCCAGGCAGGGAGGGCAATGCCGACCCAGTTTTCGAGACTGTGCAAACTTCGAGGGTGGAGTCTGAGCACGCAACAATTCAATCAATGCTTTTCTGAGCTGCCCTTTGCCAATCCCAACATGGAATGACCAACATATCACATGCGCACTTGCAGAGCAAGCGCGGTGACACGAGTGGGAGGAAGGGGAAAAGAGTATTGGCAATCAAGCCTCGTCCGCCTCACGGCAAGACTCAGCGACACCTGGTAGGAGGAAAGACACTCCATTCTCACATAACTAGCGCTAGCTAGGACGCAGCCATCTCCACGGCGACAATCTTGGTCAAGCCGCAGGCCAACGCCCAGAACTCCCAAAGTCGTCGTAATCGCGTGAAGTAGTCGTTTAGACGCGTGGGTTACGGTCGCCGAAGCGGCGAGGGCGCTCGGCAACTTGCTGCTGCTGGACGGCAACGACGTTGACTGGGATGCTGTCGAACTGTAGATATCCATGTTAGCCCACATTTTCCTTCTCGTGCGGGTGTATCGTATGTAACGTACGCCCATGGACTTGAGCAGGTCCTTGGTCTCCTGGTCGACATCGAGCATGCCGCTCTCGCTGTTCTGAGTGAAGTCGAGAGCAGACACCTCTGGCACGTACTGATCCTTCCTCTCACGCTCCTCTTCCTGCAGCTTGAAGGAGATACCGCGGACGGGACCGCGCTGAATACGCTTCATCAAGTGAGTGGTGTAGCCGGCAATCTGGAGGATCACAATGTCAGAATATGCTCCAGCGTCCTCCTCCAGATCGTTTGCGTAGGCATACCTTGTTGCGCAGGCGCTTGGATGCGATCACGGCGATTTCATCGCAGATTCGCTTGTTGGTCTCGAAGTCGAGGGTGAGCTTTGGGTAGTATCGCTCGATGATGACCTTGGCGGACTTCTTGACGGTCTTGGTGCGGACGCGACCCATTTTGGCGGTATCGGCGGTGGGTGAAGTGGTTGTCGACGGGGTGCGGTTCAAACAGAAGCCTGACAACAGGAAGTCACAATGCGAAGCGGAGTTGGAGGTCTTTCCGAAATGTGCGTTCTTGGCAGTGCAGACTTTCGGCTGCGTTCCGACCCGCACTCAAACCTCAGGCATGAATATCTCGGAGTCCAGCTCCATCACTATGCTGCACCACCATCAACATCAACATCACCTCGTTCTCCCCGAAAGGGCCAGCCGAGACTCTCACTAGAAAATCTTTGCTTGCTCGAAACAGTGCCAACATCATCTGCTACGGCCTGCAAGCGGTCCTCGATCCTTGCTTTCATCCTCAGATGCTTCCCTCTACGCGCCCTCAGCGGCACAGCAGCGCCTACACACAAACATCCCAGTATCAATGCCTCCATCGATAGCAACCTCCATCTCGACCTCCCCACATCAAGCCTGCACTACACGTCCGTCAGCGGCAAAGCAGCGTCAAATGTTTCAAAGTCTCCTCTCTACGCATGATAAACCAGGTCTGTATGGACACGCTTTTCCCTCTTTTTAGCATCTGCATTCTGTCGTGCAACACTCAAGTCTCAAGTCAAGAGAAGTCCCTCACCACACAAACCACCAAGATGCTCCTCAAAGCTCTACTCTCACTTTTCTTCTTGGCCTTCACCGCCATAGCCAACGCACAACAACAACAACTCCCCATTGGCAACTCCCTTCAGCCCGAAGAACCTCTACAACAATCACAATACATACAACCACAACTCGCACTCGGATAGAATTCGAATTTCATACAACAACAACAGTGGTGCGGCAAGCGCGACCTACGCCCACACATCCCACGAGGTCTGGGCAATGTGACGAGACGGCCTGTGCGTTATGCAGATGGTATGATAAGTGCGAGGCTGGGACTCCGGAATGGTAAGTCATGTCGTCAAGATTACTCGATTAAGTGGTACTACAGCGAGGTGAGATGCTGATGCTGATGTGCGGTACAGTTTTCAGTGTGATACGAAAGCGTATTGCGAGTGTTGATACCCCAAGATCCGGAGATGGAGCAAAAGGAGTTGGACGAGCTTCTTGCAAGTCATATCAGGCAACGATCCTTACTCATTCAATGTACATATCTAAAACACCCAGCAGCATCAAACTCTGACATATCGTCTATCGAGAGCATGATAGCAATCTATATCCACCTCATGATCCTCTCCACTGTCGCTATCCATCAGCAGAGGTACCAAAACCGCAATAGCATGCAATACCTCCCCAGAGTTCCTGGTGGTATCAATGCCATCTCCAAACTCCTCCTCATTACACTCCCCCATCCCATCCATCTGACACAAATCCAATGCATCATCCTAAGCAAACATCTTCTCATAGCAATGCTCCCCCGTCCCCAAGACCTCCACGCGATCACCCACCCTCAAAACCCCCTCCTCAAAAAGCGGTATCATACTCAACCCCAAAGTCGGATGCGGTTTCGCCCCTTCATCCACCACTCTCGTCCTCCTCAGCGTCGTGCCTGGCTCATTCCTATCTCTGATCCCCGTAGCTGGATCAACATTCGGTAAATTGCATCTCGCAGTCCGACAGGCAGCGTGCCATTCTGCTGGGCGTGCTGTTCGAGAGTCGGCGGCTTGGCCGAGGATGATGCGCTTCCATTGGTCTTCGGTGTAGGCGGGTGGACCGGAGATGTAGATGTTGGCGCGGAAGCGTACGGCGTCCAGTCGGCCTTTGGAGGCGGTGCCTGCGGGCATGCATTGGTCGGTTGCTTGTGCTGAGGCGACGTTGAGGAGGTGGACGGGGAAGGCATCTGCGAAGCCGACTTGGAAGTTGTCATCCTCTTGGCGATCCGCTGGTAGGCTTCGTGTGATGCTTCGAAGTTTTGTCTCGTCGCTACGGAAGAGTGCGAGGGGGTTTCTAACTCCCAGGAAGTAGCTCAGCTTGGCGAGTGCATCGCTTTCGATTTCATTTGAGACGTTGATGGCTTCGGGGGTGTCTCGCCAAACCGTCATGCTCTCTGAATTGTAGCCCTTGGCCTTCGCTCGATATGACGTTGGCACCAGAGGAAGCTTCATCGTCACGGTCTCTGTGTAAGTCCCCCACCACAGGCTCTTGGTTTCATATGGGAAGCGAACAATGAGACAGCCGCCATTCATAGCCCAGTCGTTGACCTGATCGACGTCATTTTGCTGTGAGAAATTTGCGGCCGATTCTCGTCTGTCTTTTGCCATGTGGCGTGGATCGGGTATCCAAAGCTCGGTTTCCAATAGAGCTAGTTTGGGGAACTCTCGCTGCGTGATGAACTTCCATTGATGGTTCCATCGACCATGCGGCTCACTGACACCCGGCGCAATTGTATGGTCCGAATCGGCCTGAGTTGACACAAGCTGTGCAAAGGAGAAAAGCCTGTCATAAAGGAGTCCGGTCGAGGTAACGACAGCATTGGGGACCTCCACACCTCTGCATGACTTGATCGGGTAGACAGAAAGTGCCTTGATCGTGGTCTGCGCTTTCTGATCTCTGTCGTTAGATGTGGGCTGTCGTCCGTACTGATCTTCAAGCTTGCTTCCGCTGGATCCATATCGTCTACAGCCTGGTATTCCGGGTGGTGGTGGTAGTCTTTGCAGATTTCTATCCTTCGCGTCTTTCCATATGATATTGATCAAGGGTAGTACTAAGAAAAGAGCTGCTGTGCCCCCTGGGGATCCAATGTATGCCGCATAGTGCTGGAAGAATGCGTGCAGGTCAAGTCCGTCCATTGTAGTGTGCTCATCCAATGTCGAAGCAAGCGTCCAGTCGTTCCCAATCCAAAAGGCGCCGAAGAAGCAAGAATAAGAACTCGTGCCGTGAGAATTGGCATGTCTCAACACAAGGCTACAAGTATAGTTGTCATCCGAAGGTGCCGGCATGAGACAGAAGGCGCTATGTTGTAGACGGATTGGCAAGTAAGATCCCAGACTACTCCCGAGGCGATGATGGCGAAGGAGGACCGGCGGTGGAGGAAAGGCGCAGGGAAGTGACGGGCTCGCATTCGTCCTATTCTAGCGCACTTGCCAAGCGATCATGCCACCCCTCACCACAACCATGCGCTGCAGAGGGCATTTTCAATCCCAGTCTGCGCTCGTCGCAATTGCCGTCGGGGAGTGCGGCCACTTGTGAGACGGAAAGGTGTAGGGGAAGAAGAAGGGTTCCGTGGTTGGGCAGGAAATCTTGATACCGTCTATATCACCGAGGGCTGGGCTCGAATTGGGCGGCTTCACATCAAAACTCTCTTCAATTCAAGTGCATTTGATGGCAGCACTCACTTGTCCCCCCCTTACTTGACCGCAGCGCGAAACGGTGATGGCTAGGGTCTGATCATGGCCCGGCGGATTCACTGTCCAATGCTTGCGCGGCGCACAGGGAATGGCAGCCACCACATCCGATTGCCGGGAGTAGGGCGTCTCGCGTCGTCTTCCAAACATAACTCCCACTCATTAATATTGAACCCTATCCTCTGGACTGCGAAGGATCGCGGCGCTGGTCTCTGATGGCCGTTCAGGACACCTTCCGTTCTACCAACTCGCAGCCCACTCGCCATCTCCTCCCAGATCAGTCTGTTGTGGAGTGTCCACCACTGCCAGCTGCAATCTCGGCCGCCAAAGCTCTGCATTATCTGCCGGCCACCTGGATGTCGACACGCGTACTCTGTCACATCTCACACTATGGAGTCGACTACTATCCCTGGAGGCTGTCAGCGCCATGCTCAGGCCAACATTGATGTCGTCCGGCGGTTGATCCTAATCGGCCCAGCTCCTTGTCCACTGCCAGCAGCCGGCGCAGAGGATAGCATCCAGCGAGCAGCTGCTATCGTCTACTAGATTGGTAGCATAGTTCTTAAGTAGATCAATTAATAATGTATTGATATGCCTATCTAAAGAAGGCAGATCCGTGTTTTGAAGAGTCTTCAGAATGCCAAGACTTTTCACGTGCTCTCACGTGAGGTGATTACCAAGCGACAGCTGCCGTTCGCAAAGAAGGCATGCGCAATGTCGCGCAGACCGTCGTTATCAATGCCACATCTTCGAAGACTAAGGCAGACCGCTCAGTTGCCTTCACGACGGTTTAGATGAGTCTCCTCTCGCAAGATCCAGAAGGCTATGCCAAGGGCCGCACAGCCCTAGCAAGCGCACGAAACCTGCATATGAACTTCCAGAAGCTGAGTGAGAACATTGAGACACTCTTGATTACCGGTGACGAAGACAAGATTTCGCCTCCAGCTCATGTCCAGAAGCTTGCCTGCGAGATGAAGAATGCCAAGGCTGAGATCTTGAAGGATGTGGGGCATTGGCACGTTTTTGAGGATCCAGATGGAGTTGGGAAGGCGATTAAGAGCTTCTTGTTCTAGTGTCGACAAGCGCAGTCAAAGTCTTTGCTACCCTATGCGTGAGGCTCAAGCGGCCCTTATTTCATGTTGCCAAGCCGCAGGTTTCAACTGCGGAATGCCCTCAGTGAGCCAGAACAGCTCCACAACAGCCCTCTTATGCACTTTGAACGGATTGAGTACCTGCAAAGCTTTTCAGGGTTACAAGACCTCGTGGAAGATGCCTTGGTGATCCATTCGTGCAACCCGAGGTGTTTCAGGACGCTCGCAGTTGGCTGTTGAATTCGGCGATACTCCAGGCCAAGACACAACTTCACCGCGCCAGGGTCTGCTTCGTGACATCAGCCCATCGAGCCTCAATCTAGTAGCACCTTATCAATCATGCGACGATTCATGATGGAGATAGGGAGGTGAAGACTGAGGAAGGGAGGAAAGGGCATGCGACGGTATGGTGTTTATTGAAAGTAAGGTGTGGGAGAGAGAAGATTAGTCAGGAGGCGGTTAGTGCTTTTGAGTGGAGGAAGGATGCCAGGGAGGGGAAGTGGGTTATGTGTGGGCATACAGCTATGGATGGGACGGCGCCACTGGGGTGTTGTGGGGTGAGTATGAGGTGGGAGTGAAGGCGAGGACGACGTATTGGAAGCTGCGGAATCATCTCTGCAGAGAAAAGTGACATTGAGGCTCCGAGGCGCTCTCTATCTCCCCGCCAGGATATCAGCAGCGATTTTCTCCGCGAGCGCGTACACTGTCGCTTGTGGATGGCCTGGCGGCAAGAAGGGGAAGGCGCTCGCGTCAACAACCCTCAGCCTATTCACACCAATGACCTTTGCCTGCGGGTCCACCACAGCCATGTCGTCATCCCTCCGACCCATCTTGCAAGTACAGCTAGCATGCCAGTTGAATCCAATGTTCTCCTGCAAATACGACAGGATTTCCTCGTCTGAAGAGCTAATAGGCAAATCCCGACCAGGAAGCAGCTCCTCGCCAATGAGGATCTGGGCAATGGCACTGGTATTGAAGAATTCTCTCGCTCGTTTGAGAGTCGCAACAGCGACTTGCTGGTCGGTTGGATGTGTGAGCCAATTCGGGTTGATGAGTGGCGGATCGGACGTGTTTGCACTCGAGATAGAGATGTTGCCTCGCGAGAGCGGAGTCAGAAGCACGGGTTGGATGTATCCGACATCGATTGGCTTCTGGGGAGTCGAGAATGGAGGTGTGCCGAAAGGAGCGATGGAGATTTCGTATTCGACTTCGGGCCAATCCAAGGCGAATTTGGACAGATCTACGTTTGCGTCTCGTGTGAAGTTTTCTCGATAGTCTGCAGGTAGTTTCTCCCAGCCTAGGTAGTCGGATTGATCGTTGGTCAGGATGCCTCGCTGATTGGCATAGGCTGCAACGGCTGCATCGTACAGAGTTGAGTTCATCAATCGTCCATATGTTTCCACGTCCACTTGATGACCAACACTGAGAACAACGTGATCCCACATATTCTGCCCGACGCCAGGCCTGTCTGCGATGACAGAGATCTTGTGCTTTGCGAGCTGCTCGGCAGGACCTACGCCAGAGACCATAAGCAGCTGCGGCGACTGAAAGGCGCCAGCAGAGACGATGATTTCTTCTCTAGCGTTGAGAATGAAGGACTGTGGCGAGGGTCCACTCTGCACTTTGACTCCAGATGCCGTCTTGCTGCTGTCGAACAGTATCTGCTTGGCCAGAGAATGGGTGTAGATCTGCAAGTTCGTCCTCTTGCTATTCAAAGCGGCATCTAGGAATGATGTCTGAGACGAGCTTCGAGTCTGATCCTCCGGATTCAGGGTGAGCGGGCTATATTGCGAGCCGATCAGCTCGCCTTCGATGAGACTGTGCACATCGGCGATTCCGAGCTCGCGCAATGCCAGCTGCGCCCAGGACGCGAATGGTGAGGCCCAGTATGGGAAAGATACGTGCAAAGGCCCGCCATTCTTATCCTCAGTCGTGATTTGAGGTACGCTGGCGTTCGAAGCTCTTATGGTGTTCGAGTTGGTGTAGTTTGTAGACTGCTTGAAAAATGGTAGGAAATTGTCCCAAAGGTAGCTTGAGTCGTTGACAAGATTGGCCCATTGCTGCAGTGAACCCACAGTCGGTCTGTTGTAATTCATAGCGTTCTCAGCAGAACTGTCCAAAAGTTAGCGCTTTGCCAGAAACTAGTGTATATGTTAAGTGACCCACCACCCACCAAGCATCTTGCCTCGGCCATAGTGAAACTTCTGTCCTTGCGCTCCAGCCTGCGGAGTCGTCAAGAACCCCCAGTCCACCAGTGGCGCATCCCATTGCGAATCTGGCGTGATGTAGTTGTATTCCTGGTTGTAAGCTGGCACCACTGAAGTGTTGCCATTCTCGGCCTCGTAGAATCCTCCAGCCTCTACCACTGCCACAGTCTTTGTACCATCCTCCGCTAGTCGATATGCAATCGCTAGGCCTCCAGTTCCACCTCCAACTACAACAAAGTCGAAGGTGGCGTTTTGGCCAGGCAGTCCAAAGTCGTTGCCGGGAACGACATACTGTGTGTTTGGTCCATATTGGGGTGCTGCGAGAGAGGAGCCAACTGCGGCTGCAAGTAGCAAGAGCGCTTTGCATGCCGTCACCAATATTTCGCTGCGAGAGCTGTGAGACCAGGATGTTGTACGCAAGTAACGAGAAAGGAGAGCGATATCAGAACCTTACAATGCTGAGCGAATGCTGATGAGATCGCCAGTCGAGCGCTAATGAGAAATGCAATGCCCAGAAGGGGCATTTATCAAGTATTGGGTGGATATGGGCGGTTTCTCGTAGTCAGTCACATAAACTCAATCTCAGTCTGGAGTACATTCGATGTTCTTTGATGGAGGTAATAGATTCTGAAGAGGGCAGATGATGACGTGAGTGCCATCCTGTGCGCCAACGCGGGTCGAATAGAGTATCGAAGCTGACGCGACTTTAGGGCGCGATTGTCGTCATTCAGATCAAACGTGACATGGACCGATTACCTGTAGATGATCGTGGGAGTCGGGCAGTACGAAAAGAGACTTTGTTCTCCAGCTTTGATGAGGCGTCGCATGGCATATCGAAAGGCGAGGAACATGGACGTTGGCCAACTGAGGTGAGGTCGAGAAAGCACGGACTGCAAACTTTGGGATCCACCTCGTGTTCACACCAACACCACTCATCCTAAGGGATATCAATTCTCACTAAGCCTGTGGATTTGCTGGCCAAGCGATGCCTATAAGGAAGTAAGAAACTTGGTGAATCGACAGAACTTGAACTGTCGAAAAATCCGCAATATTGTGACCGGAGCTCGCGCCCTAGCTGAAAGCAAGAACCAGAAGCTGACAATTGTGCATTTGCAGGAGGTGGTAGATGCCATTACCAACCTCATAGACAGTATGGGTGCGTCGATGGAAAGGCGGAAAGCTATGAACTAGGCAGAAGGCACCTCATGAAAGTCTTCGAAGGGACCCTGGGCAGTTGGCCCATGCAAGAAAGGCGTATTGGAGTTGCCAATGAAATATTGGCCTTCGGTCTCTTTACTCACGCACACTCCCTACCATCTCCTTCTTAGCCGGTACTTTCAAGAAGGTAACGCTCCTAGGAGAGCTGAAACGACTGTTTGCGATGACATTCCTTTAATCAGGCAATATTTTCAGTCCCCATTCCTACCATCCTGCGCCCTCAAACCCCCACCATCGCCTCCCCAAACACCTTCAGCGCCTCTTTATTCTGATCCTCCAAGTCCCGATACCACATCCAATTATACGTCACATTTAACTCCTCCGCCATCTTCTTCAAATCGCTCCCCACATTCTCCGCCCTCATACCATAAACCTCCCCGGCATGACGACTCGTCACGACTACTTGTTGCGTACGAGCACGGCGGGTCAAATCGAAAGCGAGGAAAGCTTGGCGGATGGAAGGGATGGATTTGACGTTGGAGAGGAGGGTTTTGAGGGTGAGGGCGTCTTCGATGGCTTGGCCGGCGCCTTGGCCTTGGAAGGGGGTTGTGGCGCTGGAAGGAGAGGGTGAGGTTTAGTGAGAGGTCAAAGTGGGAGGGGTGAGTCGGGGGCTTACTGAGCTGCGTCACCGATGAGGACGATGCGACCTTTGTTGTAGTATGGTGCGCTGGGGTGATCGTGCATGGCCCAAGCTGTTAAGTCGTGCTCACCCATCAACTGCGGTATGTCAGCAAGCCACAACCAACCTTTCAATCCCCATTGGAGCCCTTACATCGATGAGTCCTTCAGCGGTCTTATTCCAGCCCGCCAAGATACGCTCAAGCTCCTGTCGAGTAGTTGGCTCAACCCAGCGAGCCTTCTCCCACTTCGGATGATTGAAGTCCATCATGATGATGTTCAAGAAGTCTCCATGCTCGACAGGGTACGAGAAGATAGCTGCATTTGGGCCGCAGAGAAGCTGACAATTCTGGGCATACTCAGCGCCCAGCTTGTCCGTCGCGCGATCCATCGGGATGAGCGCTCGGAAGCAGGCTGTGCCAGTGAACTTCGGGTTCGCCGCGGGATTATCATGGCCCAGGATGATCTTGCGTGTGTTGCTGTGAATACCGTCTGCGCCGACCACGCAGTCGAATTCGGCTGATGTTCCATCTTCAAACCCGATCCTAAGCTTATTGTCGCTTCCAGTCTCTTTGATCGAGATCAGGCGCTTGTTGAAGTGTGCGCGGTCCTTCGGAATGTACTGAACCAGGTTGTTCAGAAACTTGGCACGGTGTACACTTCTCATGCCCACATCATTGACCTGCTCAAGGATGATCTTGCCATCATCTGGACCCGTCACCCCGGCAACGCAGGTGGTGAAGACCTTGGCTTTGCTCTCCCATCCATTGCCCGTGGCTTCTTCGGAGTACGCCTTGTAGGTCTTCGAAGATATGGCATGGAGCGCTCGCTGCGCGTTAGGGGCAACGTTGACGCCCAAGCCGACTTCGCTGAACTCGTGCGCCGATTCGAAGACTTGGACGTCGATGTTGGGATGTTCGAGTAGCCCGATGGTCAAGCAGAGACCGCCAATGCCACCACCAATGACGGCTACAGAAAACTTAGGGAGGTCGTTGTTTGAGGTGCTCATCTTGAAAATTTCCGTGTAGAATAGTTGAATGCTAGCCAGTGGGTTGCTGATGTTCGATTTGATGTCTTCTTGGTCGGTGGACAGGCCGGTGCATTATATGCTGCGCGGACAGCAGCTTTATTCGAGACCTGAAACCATTGTGTCATTGTTGATAGCGCGTTCTGGGTGTCCAGCTCGTGCCTGCTTTCGGCCATCATGAAGATTCATGGACGGTTTGCGGACCCAAAGCGGTGACAGTACTATACAATTTCTTGGCCGGGAAAGATGCTGAGTAACAAGCCTGAGTGGGTGCCGGAATGACTTCTAATGGTTTCGCTGAGTACACCTCCTCTCAGGCATTCTGTCGGCGTCTGAGCGGTTTCGGAGCGGTCTATGTAAGGCTGCACCACCACCGGACAATGAGCGGCTTTTAGCGTGTGACAAGCTCCAGGGATCCACAGCTTTGGTGCATCTGGAATGGAAGCACGTCGTTGGAAGTCCGTTGAGAGCACGCAATGAGAGGCGCGTTGTTAGAGCGGGAAAAAATTCGCGGAGATGTGTGATTCCCCACTTGCGACATCCACCGATCAGGGCCAAATTCACAAATTGATCACTGGCTTACGGCCAGCAACTCAGCATATATACCTAGAGCGTCGTCAGACTTGATCTCCGCGAGCAGAAATGGATGATTCACCAGCGATCCGCCATTTCTCATTCAAATTCTTCAGAGTCTGCTGAATCTCCACCACTGCCGTTTTGTGCTCGGTTCTCCCGCAGGTGTTGTACAGCATCCTGTAGTACTGGAAAGCATGATATGCCCAAGCCAGCAGAAATGGATGAGCTGCTTGCCAGCCGTCGGACTTCCCAGGGCTAGCTTGATTGAAGTTCCAAATTCGAGCCCGTTCGAGGAATGTCTCGGCTGCCTGGGATCTCATGTTCTGCAAATCGTAGTCCATGATAGCACCGTTGACGCTCGTTTTCGAGTACAGTAATAAGGCGGCACTGTCGCGGTCAGCTTCATGCAGTAGTAATGAGTAAGGTGATACTGACGTGTAAAGAATGCTGCGTGGTACTCCCACTGCTAAGAGGGACATGGATGCCTCCATCTCTAAAACCGCTACAAGCGCCGATATTGTGCGGATGAGCTGCGCCGTCGTTTCATCGTGAGCCTCATAAGCCATCGCTTTCTCTTGTATATGACATATTACTCGGCCGAGCAGGTGTGCTGTGTGCGCCACAAGTCGAAAGATGCCCATGCCGCTCGTCAGGGGCGATGACAGGGTTGTGGGCTCGCTCAGTGGCGTTTCCTGGCAGAGTTAGACCTTACATGTGGTGGCTCAAACACCTTTTGAACTTACACCTTTTCTCCAGGAGTCATTGTCGCATGGCAGAATCGCATCTGGTCCCGGGTCTTCCAGCAGCCATGGCGTGTCAGAGTAGCCAAGCGCCATGACACTGTCAAGGTATTAGAGTCTAGCTGCTTGGCGATATCACACTTAGCAGCATACCGTTCCATAGCGTAAACAGACCACCAAGCTCTTCTTCTAGACTCTACTTGGATCCATGATAGATTTTGCTCTCTTTGCGTGCCTTCACTGATGCGAAGAACGCTAAGCAATCTGCTGCATGTAGCAAGGGTCATGTATGCCGAGGGATACACTCCATGACCGAACTCATACAGCAAGAGCAATATCGTACTCTGCATTACCATGTGAGTTAGCTCACCACTCACTTCCATGTGGATCAATGCTGACTTCGCAGCCAGATAGCGTTCGGATACCGGACCATCCTCCCCGACCGGATTGCTCAAGAGGTGCAAGCAGGCCAGAAGCAAGACATCTGTAGATCGAAGGGTGTCTTCCGATGTAAGCGCATATCGATGAAGTTTAGAGTGCGGAATGAAAGAAAACCAAGGGTCGATACATTCGAGGAAAGATGATACGCTCTTGGCGATTTCGACGCCCGAGAGCAAGGTGCTTCGAAGGCCAGAAGCTCCCGAGCGGTCCAATCTCGCCGGAATCGAAAACTTGGCGCTGGCCAGGTCATAGTCAAGGTACCTTGCAGCGACCGCAGAAGACGGTGATAGAGCAGTGTCTGCTCGCAGGGCAAGGGTTGGGGACTCCACTTGTGGTGAGCGCTTGGTGCTACTCTTGGACTTGGTAATTGCTCGGTAGCTACATTGGTCGTGCGTCCTGTACATCGTGGTCAGCTCGTGACTCTGACATTCGCACAGAGTACATACTTAAGGCAGTAGCCACAGATTGGGTAGCCTCGATCGCATTTCTTCTTTCGCATCCGGCAGTTCTGACACGAAAGAGGGGGCCTCATGTTGCTTGCGTGTTTTTCTCGTCACATTCGTTGTGAGAAGAAAGTATGGCAATAAGTCATGCACGAAGTCGGAAACATTCAAAGACCACCGCCCATCCTGTACGCATGTGGTAAGCGGCACGGCTGACATATCTGGAGGGAGCGGAGTATTGAGTTCATTCAAGTCCAAACACCATATGGTCGAAGAAGCCGATGTCGCCAATGCAGCGAGTGTACGACAGTCATTCAAACAGCGGCTGATTCGTGCACCAAAGAGTTGATGGCCAAGAGATGGAAGAGGATTGTTGTTGTTGGCGAGGTGAGGTCCAGCTGAACTTGCCAAGCATGTTTGTTGCAGATCTAGAACTACTTCTCTTCACTTCGCGTCCTTCACAGAATCTTCCAGCGACAGTCGATCGTGTCAACACATTCAACACGGCGCTTGGCCACGGCCGCCTTCACGTTCATCTGCACCAAGAGAGAATATGAGGTCTGACTATGAGAAATGCTTCATCGTCAACGCATAGCACCACAAGCCGGCACCATCCGAAGCCTGTGTCGTCACTCATCGTTGACATCAGAAGCTAAGGTAGTCGCTTAGCAGTTCATGAGAGCTTCAATCTTGGCAATTTACGTCCATTCCATTCAGAACTACACCTCGCCTCTAGTCTTCTCCTCTGCTTTGACTCCAACATGTCCTATCACGTCGTCTCAGACGTGGCGTACCGCTCCGGTGGTCATCCCAAGCCGCCACCAAACCCCATCGAATACGAGCAAAAGGTCTACCAGAAAGGACTGCAATATGAGCGGCCACCATTCAGTTTTCAGCCGCACAGATGGGAGGA
Source organism: Nothophaeocryptopus gaeumannii (assembly GCA_031771865.1). Taxonomy (NCBI): domain Eukaryota; kingdom Fungi; phylum Ascomycota; class Dothideomycetes; order Mycosphaerellales; family Mycosphaerellaceae; genus Nothophaeocryptopus; species Nothophaeocryptopus gaeumannii. The sequence goes on along the minus strand of JASISA010000040.1, from coordinate 156,971 downwards.
AGAGGCCCAGCTCCGCATGTCGGCAGAAACCAAAGGTACCTATTTGCTCCAACGGCCATCAATGTCCACGCTCATGCGACACCAGGATACGTTATTGGAAACGCTGGTCAAGGAGAGACAGCCAAGCGGAATCGCGAAGCTTTCAGCGAATGGGCCATCGTACCGAAGCGATTTGTAAAAACCGAGGCTTTCCCAGATCTATCAGCAACAGTACTTGGGCAGAAACTCCCTTTCCCTATTGCCATTGCACCCGTAGGTGTGCAACAAATCATGAATCCTGAGGGCGAAAGGGCGTCTGCAAAGGCCGCAGCTGCGGAAGGTATTCCATACATAATGAGTACCGCAAGCAGTACCAGTATTGAGGATGTTGCAAAAGCCAACGGCGACGGTGTCCGCTGGTATCAATTGTACTGGCCAAGCAACGAGCACAATGACATTACTGCCTCTCTACTGTCACGCGCAAAAGCCTGGGATTTCTCAGCTCTGGTCGTGACACTTGATACCTACATCCTTGGGTGGAGACCTTCTGACATGGACAATGGCTACAACCCCTTCCTTCGATCCGACTCCATCGGTGTATCGATCGGATTCTCAGACCCGGTCTTCCGCTCACAATTCAAGTCCAGACACGGTGTTGAAGTCGAAGAGGACCTGCATTCAGCTGCCGCAGAGTGGACGAAAACGATCTTTCCGGGCTTCAGCCACAGCTGGGAAGACCTTGATTTCTTGAAGCAACACTGGCAAGGACCTATCATCCTCAAAGGCATACAAACCGTAGCAGATGCACAGAAATGCGTCGAGCTCGGAATATCAGGCATTGTCGTATCAAATCACGGAGGCAGACAAGTCGATGGCGGAGTCAGCTCTCTCGGTGTTCTCCCTCGGATCGTCGATGCCGTAGGAGACAAGCTTGACATTTTCTTCGATTCCGGCATTCGATGCGGTGCCGATATTGCTAAGGCAATGGCTCTTGGAGCGAAGATGTGCCTGATCGGTCGTCCTTACGTCTACGGTCTGGCGCTGGGAGGCGAGGAGGGCGTTCGCCACGTCATCAAGTCCTTGCTAGGCGATCTGGAGCTCACCTTGCATCTTGCTGGTATCCCATCTGCCGATCCCACATATCTCAACCGCTCAATCCTCGAGCGAGAAGATCAGCTTTGAGCGGCGAAAATAATATGAGCATGTCGAATACACTGGATGCCTACTTCCTATACAATTTGTCCGGAGAAGGTGGCCCTTATCGATTGATCAGTTGCATCTGGCTCTGCGGCAAGAACTAACCCGAGATTTGATTGTGGACTATATCGTACTCAACGCCGTGAAAGGTGTGGCCGATTATACAGATCCCAGATCTTGCAATCAGCGAGATGCATAAAAGGTGAGATGGACCGTAGATCGTTTCGTTGTAACACCAAAATGAACACCGTTATGCGAGAAGAGCGTGGTAGTCGACTCAACCAACCTTCCAAAACCAAGTCCTCAACGGAAACTTCCAGCTCCTCATATCAGAAACCCTATTCTCATCAATTTGTAGACTCCGTCGTCACATCGCACAATCTCTCCTCCAACAAGCCCGATTACAAGTCACTTACAAAGAAGAGTCGCCGCGGTTACACTCAGTGTCTCACCTGACAGATACCACGTAATGCTAATATTCTCCTCAATCTCAGACATCTACTCGTAAATCGTCATGCTCCATTTCTCCCAACTTACTCCGTCTAAGCAAAATTCTTCTTCTCATGTTCCATAATCGCATCAACCTTCGCCGCACTCGCAGAGCTCGGGTCAAATTCATATCCAACCCACTCCTTCGCCAACCTCCTCGCAAGCTCAATACCCACGACCCTCTCACCCATGCACAACACCTGCGCATTATTGCTCAACACAGCTCTTTCCACGCTGAAGCTATCGTGCGCAGTGACAGCGCGAATACCAGGCACCTTGTTCGCACTGATAGCAACACCCAGACCCGTTCCGCAGATGAGCAGAGCACGGTCTGCTTCTCCGCTCTGGATGAGTTTGGCCGCGTCGACGGCGGTGTGGGGGTAGGCTGTTTTGTCGGAGGACTCGTTCACGCCGACGTCGATGACTTTGGCAACGCGCGGGTCGGCTTCGAGATCGGCTTTGATCTTGTTCTTGTAGCCGCAGCCGGCGTCGTCGGCGCCCATGGCGATGCGGAGGCCTTGTGTGCCGTTGGCTGCCATTGTCTTTGTCTGTTTATGTGTTGTCGTCGTCTCGTGGATCACAGCTGACTTGTATCGTATCCCTCTGTAGGATCTGTTTGAGGTTCTTCAGGCTCTTCAACCTTCTCTTTTCTTGCCTGCGGCTCGCCTTTGCTCTTCTCTGATTTCTCGTAGTTTTCAGGATCTTGTGGTCTTCCAAGAACAGTCTTATCCTGTTTCCAATTCTTCGGCTCTTGACTGTATACAACTTTCGCTGTGCCTTGATTATGGTCGACGATTTTTTGGTAGTAATAGTCCGACTGCGTGTCAGTCTTGAACTGGATCTTTATAGATTTTCGTGAAGCCATTTCGGCGACTGGTTCAACAAATCTGCCTACTGCTGAGCTCCGAGCATGGGTGAGATCATGCCCGCCACCAGGTGCAAGAGGGGAAAGGTGAGGGATCAATGTAACGGGATACTCGTTTGGGTAAGTAAACCTCTCTGGGTCAAACTGAGACTCGTCACGGGGATTCGTGGAGTCGTGGAGAAGGACCCACGTGTTCGAAGACAGGGTATATCAAGCTCTGGTATTTCTTTCTCAGACCACAGGTGTTGAAAAGTGGTTCGCTCGAGACGCGGTCGTTGTTCATGTGGTGTGAAGATGGAATAGAAGAAACGAGCAACGAAGAGGCAGATTCGATGGCAAGAAGCAAGGAGGAATTGGGTCTGATGTTTGAAACCGCTGTCAGCAATCTTCCAAGCAGCCTTGTGCACTGAGAGATTGACAAGTCTTGGAAAATCGAAATTGCAGGCTGATGGGTATATTCATTCCATTTTCAACCGGTATCAAGCCAGTACTCGGTCATGAAGAGTCTAGCTGAGTGTTGTGTTATGTAAGCAAAGTATTTGGACGTGTAGTTAACGTGGAAGGAGTAGCAGAATCTGCAGCAAAAGTCGTGGCCAATTTCATAGGAAATCACAACGACGCGACTTCCCGAGTCGTGCTTCCATCAACACCAACAATTCGATGAGATAAGAATATGCCGATATGCATCGAATGCCGATATCCCGTCAGCAATCTATACACCACATACAGCAAAGCTGATGACAAGGCGCTGGGGAAAGGTGTTCGCCTGACGCAATGTCCTCGCTGCAAGCGCTTCGCGGACAAGTATGTGGAGCATGACTTTGTGGTGCTGTTCATTGATCTGGTCCTGATAAAACCGCAGGTATGGCGAGATTTGCGTTGACTGAGCAGGTCTATCTAGGTCGTTTTCTGTAGCTCACACTAAATCTCGGTAGGTCTACAGACATCTCCTTTTCAACCGACTTGGGCGAGACGATGAACGCTTCGATGTAAGGATACCGATCTCATTCTACTCCAAGATACTAATCTACTACTGAAGCCCTCAATCATCCGCCTCGGAATCCTCCTTCTCCTCTTCGACGTCTACCTAACCTGGGCCCGCATCGAAAAAGCCACACCTTCCTCCCCATCCCTCCCTCTCTCCCCACCGCCACCCCTTCCGCCTTTCCCTTCAGGTTCCATCAACTCCTCCCACGACTCCCTCCTGGACCCCACCAACTCTACGGCAACCGACAACAGCATCCTCGCCTCGCAGCCAATCCTCCTCCAATACCTCTTCTTCTTGCTCCTATGCACCTTGGAAACTGTCTCTTTCCACCTCCCCATCCGGTATCTTCTCTCCACGCCATTTCCATCATGGGTGAGGAGTGTGATACCGCATTATCCGCATCCGGCACTCATCAGCACGGCTTTGCTAGTTAGCAGCTTCGCCAAGCTTTTCCCGCTGATGCTGCTGGTGTGGAAATATGATTTGCCTAGCTCTGCGAGCGCGGTGTCTTGGGCGGTGATCATCAATAACATCGCGGCATTGGAGATTCTGTTGGATTGTGGGTATGTGAAGGCTGGAGGACTGGCGGCAGTGGGGGCGGTTTGCAGGGCGGGAGTCGGATGGGTATGTATTCTTCGTCTCTTGATTCCGTGCGCTGCGATTCTTTACTGACGAGCGGTGTAGGGCATACTGCGAGCTGTAGGTGTTGGTGGGGGAGCCGCGGCTGCTGGAGTGGTGGAAACGGGAGATCTCATTGAGGTGTGGCGCACGCTCATGGAGACTGTGGGTTTGGGATGAAGCTGTGTCTTCATTGTCATGCTCTTATACATATATCGCAATCGCAAGACTCTGCCTTCAGGCATACAAGCTCATGCTACGCTTTCTCCTTTCGCTTCTCCATGTCTGATTTCCGATGCATCCGATCCTCATAATCTGTACAATCCCACGATAACGCCGCATTCGCCTTTCCATGCTATTCCAGTCTAGAACATCTGCCCTCCTTTAACCGGCCCTTGGTTCAGCTCCATTCGTAGATCACTTCGTTCGGGTACGATGAGAGGATGCCATTGCGCGAGGAAGGTTATAGCTGTATGCGCGTCAGTGTTGCCTCCCTCCGTGCTGCTTGAATAACCGAGCATACCCCACATGAGCCAGCAACTCGCGACTGATAGTATGATGGTAGATCTCCAGACTCTTTAGAAGCGTATATGTTAGCTGATGATCAGTTCGGTGGATGGGCGAGGCGTACGTTTGATTCTCGCCTTTGGGACTGAAGAACCAGGCTCCCACTGAGACGGCCACCACCACGATCATGCTGATCAGGATGCTCCAACTAGAAAAAGTATTAGTATAGCTCAAGCTGACGAGCTGTCTGCCCATACCCGTTCGCCATCTTGAATGTGCTTCGTTGTGGACTGCGTTGTAAGGCGACTCGGTGCATGTGCTCATGTTCATGCTGGTGTCAAATAGGTCGTAGCTTTCCGTCGGCGTTCGGCAGATCCCGCTCCGACTTTCACCTCCTTTCACAGATGTCTGGCTTTCACGACATCCATCACCAAGCCGCACGAACATCGACGGCAGCATGTTAGACACGATATTATCAGCTCCGTCTGCCTAGAGAAACTGGAGAGCTCTGGATTGCGACAGGGGCTAAGTTGGAAACATGCATATGTGCATCCCATGAATGGACACGCGCCATGGACAGCCCAATGTGAGCATAATAAACGAGCATTATGATTGCCTCAAACGCTCCATCGCTCTTGCGAAGTACGAACATTGACGAGGCTCTCGAGGTCTTTGCCTGGCCTAGAGCGAAGCCATCGTCTCTGCCCAGCATGCGGCCTCGACGCACCAGACTCTTGACCTCTCGTTGACAGGCAGAGTACACTAGTTGCCATAGTTTACATACTTTCGCCTCCGCTTCTCAGGGTCGTATTGCTCAGGATCGTGGACCGTGGGTTTGTAGTTCCAGCCGCCCTTCGCCTTGGCTGCGACGTAACCTTGCCTTCTTCGTCGATGCGCTTATCGATCGGGACATCCTGCGGCTGTTGTCCGCTCTTCATGAGGTTTGCGTCTCGCTCGCTCGCTCACTGGATGCCACGTACAGAAGCCGCCACCTTCGAAAGCGGCATGCTCGTGTCTCTTCTTGCTCATCTCCAGCTGACTCCATCTTGATGATAGTTGCAGGACTTCTGGTTTGACTTCTGGATGTTTCGACGCGGCGCCTCGTACGCACGTGCTTGGCGCACAGTCCGGCTCGGTTCCACCTTTGGCGGACATGAAGGCCTCATCCTTCGCATCTTCTTCAGCTGAGATGCGCATATTCTCGTCTAGCTCCGCGCGAGCCTCTGCGAGCTCTTGCTCCAGTCCATGGACTTTATCCCTGAGCCCGCTAGTCTCGGCTCGTCTGGCCTTCTTCTTCTCAGTTCTAGCTACGTATCATCAGCATTGAGTATCAATAGGTCGACCGACGAGATCGAGAACTTACCAGTTGCTTCTTGGTAGAACTGCTCCCAAGTTCCCGCGATAATGTTCTGCACACCGCTGGAGAGAGTGTGGCGCCACGGATATTCGAGTGGAAAGTCGAAAGACTGGCGGTTGACTGTGCTGCACCGTTTGCTCACGCAGGGTTTCGAGAAGGTGCCAGCGGTGGCCAGCGTGGCCCGTGCATTACACATGTCGACTCCCGACTACAAAACGCAGCTGAACATCACACTTTCGAGACGCACACGCACATGCAACGCACCTCCACGATAGCATGGAGAATCCATACGGGGATCCTGTCGAGCTTCAACGCAAGGCTGACCTCGCTACCGCTTGGAACAAACTCCATGAAGAGCTTCCGTCAAAGCGAGAAGCACTGCGCAATCTGAACGCTAATCGCGCCTCAATTCAGGCGCGCTGTACAACGAGATGCGAGAAGTTACGTGGTGATGTTGATCGCAAGCTGGAAAGCCTAGAGGCGAAATACTACAGCGACCGCCAGACTTTGGAGGTAAGAACATGGGCCTCGAGTTGACCGATGCAACATCGACTAATTCTGACAGGAGCAACTCAAGTCGCAAGTCATGGAAGCGGAAATCGATCGAGATGATGAGTTGGCGAAGACTGACGAGCAGCGCTCTCAACTCGATGCAGCGATTGCGAATTTGGAGCGTGAGACTCAGGTACGGCCACCTCCCTTCCTCTTCGTTGGCGCTCCATGAGGCCTCGACTGACTATGATCTAGGAGACTCAGCTCAGTGCAGACACCATCCGACCGCCCGCAATTACCGCGCAACAGGACGCAGTGATTCAATCAACCAGCATTCGATCCGCATCAGCGCCGCCTGCTGCTCCACTCGGCCTCGAGCAGCCGAGTAGTTCCCGCGAAAAGGTCCGCAACCTCGACAGCTCTCTATGAGACTCCGACTGACCATGGCATAGGAGCTTCGAGCCACTTGTACATCGACTGAGGTCAATGAGAGTGTCATACCAGCAACGAGCCGTTCGCCTGCCGCCGATGGCTCGCCAAACGTCTCGATCTTTGCCTCCCGGCATGACACATCTAGTCCCTCGCCTGACATACAGCACGCTCAAGCCGTGTCGCCATCTGATTCCGACAAACGCAAGCCTTCAACCTCCAAGATCAGGCCGGAGAACGTCGCCTTTGATGAAGAGGACAAGGTTCTGTTTGCAGAGCACGAAAAACAGCTGCGGTCGGTCAAGAAGGCCATCGAGCTCATTGGAGAAGACGCTCCGCAGCCTAATGAGACCCCGAAGTCTCCCAAGAGTACCGGAAGGGAGCCCGCTCCTAGCCACAAAGCCAAAGGTCAATTCGATGCAGATCAAGAGTTCGGTCTTAAAGTTCAAGAGTGCAGCCTCAGCAGGGAGTGGCCGATGGTCGTATACCTCGACGGACATTGGCACGAAATCCACTGTTACGTATGCGGCGCCAACAAATCGAAAGACAAGCTGCCTGGCTTCTTCGGATGTGTCTCTCGGCTTAGGAGACATTTCGGTTACTATCACAAGGATCACAAGGGCGCGACTGGAAAAGTGAAGCTGGACCTCGAGAAGTGCGTGAGGCAGACATTCAACGGCGCCGATGTGACGAGCATTCTTGCAGGCGGCGACCCTCTACCACCGAAGAAGCCAATGAAGAGCAAATCGCTCGGTGTTTTTGCAAGGCGGATTATGAAAGTGGATGATCCAAGAGTGGCTCGCAAGTGGGATATCAGCGAGGAACGGCTTGTGAACGAGGACGACGACATCTCCGACGATGAAGCCGAAGCTGCGCTGCTGGCGGATCTAGGGTCACCTCAAGAAGAGGACATGATCGAAGTGGCGCGGCGTTCGGTGCCCGCAGAAGACGATCACCAGGAAGCTGGTACGACCATCCCTGATGAGGAGAAGCCGAAGGATGTGGAGAACGATCTCACTCTCGATAGCTCAATCCGTGGACCTCAAGTTCCAATCATTACCCTCGCCGCTGTGGAACAACCTGGAAGCAACAATGAGCTGTTCCCGAACAAGGTGCGGGAGTCTGCGGAGCCGAAGTCGCCTCTTGATAGTCCACTGCCTTCCGGCATTCCTGACAAGTCCCGCAAGAGATCATACGCGGACACTATCGTCGGTTTCGGCAACAATCGGATGCCAAACACGAGCATCATGAATCCTACATATTCTGCTACTGCACATGTCAACGGCAGCTGGCATCTCATCGACTGCAAGATATGCCATGCTAATGCCGTTGACGACAACGGGGCCATTACCTACGTGCGAGGCTTGAGAGGCCTGCGGAACCATGTCATTGATGCCCATGGAGAACCAGCGCATCTCAGCAAAGCTAGTCAATGGTGCCGCTTAACGCCGATTGATAAGGCCTATGCCACCCGCATGATGAGGAAGCCTCCAGATGATGTGTGGCATATCCCTCCTCCATTCATGGGAGAACGCGATCCGCGCCTGCAGAATCGGCCTCGTCCTACTCTCGCAACGAACGTCCCCGCGGTTCCGTCTCCGTTCTCTGCCCCAGCAACAGCATCTGCGCAGCTGACATCGAGACCGGGCGGTCGGCTTGTTGACATTCGCCCTGAGAACGATAGGCGTGCGGCACGAGATGAGTGGATGAGCCGACCGCAGCGTCGCAAGAGCGACGCTGGACTCTCTGACTTTCGCGGCTCGCCACCGAGGAAGATGTCGAAAATCGATTAGGAGGACTATGTCCAGGGCCGCTCTCACCGAGGCAGTGGTTCTCACGGACGCTGAAGGGGCATGTTCAGAAAATCACATGAAAGAGAAAACAGCTGCAAGCGCACATGATGATGATGATGGAGGAGATGATGGGGTTTCACATGCGATAATGCGAGGCGGCGACCCTTCCACATAATGTGGACCAACATGAGTAGAATAGAGAATGTATGAGTTCAACGAATACTGCTCCAAATATCCGATGGACTTCCATGCGTCTCGCGGCGCGCTCGTTATTGCAGATACGAGTGTTGCTGAAGGAGATGGGTTCGGTGATACCAGGATCTCATCCTCTCCAGTGCTTTCCATGCCGTCGAGTTCGCAGTCCGTATTATCTTTACCCGCGTAAAAGTTCGAGAAGTTGAAACTCTTCGCCCAAGAAGATAGAAGTGTACCTCAACGGCCTTCAACGGTCTATGCATCTCGCGGCGGACTCAGCACTGAATATCGGACTTCCACTGGAGGAGAGCAGAACAGATCCGTGTTCACCAGTTTCGACCAACGCGCTCTACCGTCGACGTCGCAGCTCGTGTCCTTTCCTGTGTGTTCGAATTCGAGTATGCGAGCCAAGCCACGAAAGTGGATGTCAAGAGAAAGGAGTGAAGTGAAGTCAAACGCTCAAAACTCAAATCTAACGCGCCGGACTCCTCTCCGGCCCAAGATCGGCGAATCGCGCGCGTCCTCCCAAATCTCCAGACATCACACTTCGACCTGCCATGTCCGAAGATGATATGCTCCCAAGGCCACTGCCATCCGCCTTGAAGTTCGACCTCATCTCACAATGCTCCGTAAGTCAGTCTCTATAGGCATCATATTCTTCTGGCTGATATATTTGTGCGTAGACTACAAAAGCCCGAGCAGCAACACTGCACCTCCCTCATGGCCCGGTCCAACTTCCCATGTTTATGCCCGTCGCGACGCAGGCTTCGCTGAAGGGATTGACGCCGAAGCAACTTGAAGAGACGAGTTGTAGGCTATGCCTCAACAACACATATCATTTGTATGAAGAGGAAGAGATGAGGGAGGCAAGGAGATGTGCTAAGATTTCGTAGGGGGTTGAAGCCTGGGCAGAAGACGTTGGATACGATCGGTGGTGCACATAAGTTGCAGTCGTGGAAGCATAATATATTGACAGGTACGAAAAAGACTTGCCATGAGAGAGCATGGGCTATGGCTAACAGCTTCCAGACAGCGGCGGGTACGTCCTCAAACACCAACTCCACCGCCCACTGCCTCCCTAACTTCTTGTTCCTGCAGCTTCCAAATGGTCTCCCTCCTCAAACTCGCCCAAGTAACCGAAGAAGGCGTCCGCTTCCTCTCCCCTCACGATGGTACACCTATGCTCCTCACACCCGAACACTCCATCTCCCTCCAAAACTCCATAGGTTCCGACATCATGATGCAGCTCGACGACGTAGTAGCCACAACCTCTCCAGACCACGCACGCATCAAAGAAGCAGTGTATCGCTCAATCCGCTGGCTAGATCGGTGTATAGCCGCACACAAACGCCCCTCAGACCAAAACCTGTTCTGCATCATTCAAGGAGGCCTAGATCTAGAATTGAGGAAGGAATGTTGTATCGAGATGGTGAAGAGGGATACACCGGGTATAGCGATTGGGGGCTTGAGCGGAGGTGAGGCGAAGACTGAGTTTTGCAAAGTCGTCGATACCTGTACATCCCTCTTCCCCATTCACAAACCCCGCTACGTAATGGGCGTCGGCTACCCCGAAGACATCCTCGTCTCTATCGCGCTGGGAGCAGACATGTTCGATTGCGTCTGGCCAACCCGTACTGCGCGCTTCGGAAACGCAATTACAGATGAAGGAGTCTTCAACTTGCGCCATGCGAAGTACGCAAACGACTTTGGGACGATCGCGGAAGGGTGTAAGTGCATGTGTTGTCGGCCGGAAGATGAGGAGGGTGGACTGGGGATTACGAGGGCGTATATTCATCATACGGCGGCCAAGGAGACTGCAGGGGCGCATTTGTTGAGTATGCATAATGTGCATTATTTGTTGGATTTGATGAGGAGGGCTAGAGAGGCGATTGTTGAAGGGACGTATCCGCAGTTTTTGAAGGGATATTTTGGGAGGCTATATGCGGGTGAGAAGGAGAAGTATCCGGAGTGGGCGGTGGAGGCTTTGAGAGGTGTGGGTGTGGATTTGTTGGAGAGTTGAAGGAGAGACAGCAGATCATGGAAATGGAATTTCCCGCCGCGGGCGATCCTGTGGGGAGCTGCCTGGAGGAATACGATGCCTAATTCCTATTTCAAGCGGCTCAGGTCAGGATACCTACGAGCAATCTACCGCGCCAAGTTAGCGACATCACAAGGCATATCCGCTGAGAGTTCTGTCCAAGCGAGAGCATCAGGCGAATAGAAAAGTTAGACATTTGTATGAGTGCTGAGGACAACCCAGGCGGTCGATCGATTGAGAGTCGCAATATCCTTGGGGTATCATATGTATGCAAATCAAGAAATAGGTATGCCCTCTCCACGAATGATGCGACACAGTTCGCGATAGCTTGGATCTGTAGTGTGTCAGCTCGTGTGACAGTAAGTGTTGTCAATAAATAAAACGTACCTGCATCACTGTCAAATTCCAATTTGAGGCTCGACACCCTAATGCCTCGATCATCGATATGGGCAGCGAGCACAACCGGCGATAGTGGAAACGAAGGATACTCTCCTTTCGGCGCGTTGTACTTGACGTCCTGCAGTTTGCGCTTCTTCTTTTGCACAAAGTTGAGACCGAAAGGTTGTCTCTCCCTCTGGACGATGTAGCTGTCTGCTCCAATGTCGAATATAATGCAGGCTCTGGTGGATTGAGCCTGTTGATCCTTTTCCATGCCGAAGACGGCCATCTTATACTGACTGGTCTTTGAAGGCGGTAATCGAGAGGAGGATCTCTGTGATGTGCTTGGCGCGTGGCTAAGTGGCGAAGTGCGCCGAAGTAATTGATTACCCATGTTATCCTCCTTTCGTACGTAACGAGCAGTGTATGCATCATCGTCCAGACGTTCCCAGATTTGAACAACAGCTTGAGTCAGGATGGTATGTGCGTGGCCGCGGAAGCCGCCCTTGTCTTCCTCTAAATCGCAGGTCTTGACGCGAATGCATGCTCCTTTTAGGCCGTGCTCACCGCGAACATCTGGCAGAAGTCGTTGACGGGTCATGAGTGACATGAAGTCCAAGTAGTCTGTTGCTAGCCGGAAGTGGAAGGCGATGCCGCGCATCAGGTTGACGAATCTGCATTTCAAGAACGTGGCATCCCGGCTCAAGCGACGGTTGCTGTTCTGGACGATAACGCTGGAGATGTCGTAGAAGGCTTCTGGTACGAAAGATATGTCCTCCACAACTCTGATATCGGTCCGCGAATGTGACATTGGCTCGCCTTCGTACTCCAAAGTCAGATTGATCTCAGCCGATGGGCACCTATACAGGTAAAGGCGACAAGGAATAGCGTCGCGTTGGACAAGAGTAGTAAAGGACGTGATCCAGTCTTTAAGATTTGGCTCGAGTGCAGTGTCTCCTGGTAGGCGAAATATGTCGCGGCCCAAGCCAGCTCGGAACTTGGTCTGGCAGGATCGCACGGCCGGACGTCTTGAAGGGTCGATGGAAATCATCAAGCGCAGCTGCTCAACGACTCTCTGGGTCTGCAGATGTCGGCGATTCTGCAGCTCACGAAGCTCGTGCTCCACGGCTTGACGAAGTGTTTTCACCACGGTGCCTTCCTGGTCGGAGATTATCCAAAACGCGCTAGCTCTGTTATGTCCGGTCTCATTTTTCAAATTGGAGTAGAAATTCTGGTACGCCTGGGAACCGTGCTGTGAGCCCTTGTCTGCAGCCGCTTTAATGAACACCAAAGCTTGAAGCAGGACGCAAGCCAGTGACCAAACATCGTATGTGAAAGCCAGATTCGAGTTCTTCCCTTGCTCGTGTTCGGGAGGCGCGTAGTCACTGGTGCCAATAGTGCGCCTCGCTGCTTGTCCAAAATCTGTAAGAAGGAGTGTTCCCCCATCGCCAATCAGAACGTTTGCCGGCTTGATGTCGAAATGGCCCATGAGAGGTGGACCACTCCTCTTTGGCTGTGTGGTACCGTCCACAACATCGTGAAGCACAGCCACTGCATCCACTATACCCAGCAGGGACCTCTAGAGCCCGTGGTCTAGAAGTATAGTATGCTCTGGCTTCACATCCGGGCGGTCCTGGAAGCCGCCCAGAAGGTGCAGATGTGAAGCATCCTGTAAGAATTCCTCAAGGTTGTGCGACTCCCGCTTGAAGACCAGATTCAAATACTTGAAATCTTCATCCTCGGATTGCTCTCTGAAAGCGAGCAGGATCTCACAGATGTTTGCATGCTCAAGGCTTCCGAGAGCCAGTGCAATCTTCGACTCGTTTTCGGCATCCCGAAGCCCACGGTCGTTCAATGAGAACCTGTGCCGCTTTCGGAAAAGCTCATGCTTCTACGCCATCTTGTCAGTCTAACCCCATTGCATGCTTTGGATGATAGACTTACCACGAGGACATCAGAGGAGGTGTGGTCTGCATCGACCCTACACCTCGAGAATCGCAGTGTCGGTCCGCCCTTGTCGAACTGATCTTGGTGCTCCGCGATGAAGGGCAGATTGACGTCGATATAAAAGTCTTGAATTGAGCTTGCCGGTTCGAGCGATGCCACACGTAAGAGTCTAGTCCTTTGGCGGATGGCATCGCGAAATGAGGCAGCGACGCACTTCAAGCATTGCAGCCTCAGTGCCCTCTGCCATCGCTCGTCGTGGTTGCACGCTGCTGATGATTCACTATGCACGAATCGAAAGAGTCGAAGGCGGAGGTCAGGCGCGTCGCGGACGCGTTTAGACCAGGTATCGAGGTCGTCGGTTCCTCCTCGGCTGAATTCTCGGATCGCGAAGAGACAGCCTGCCAAGACCAGCGCCGCCAGCGCCTTCAGCTTCTCGTCGCTGTCCAACAACTTCGCCGGCAACGCTTCTTCCAGCTCATCGTCGTCGAGAGCGGCGCGCTGAGGCCCACAGAGTCCACATTCGTATCGCAGCAAGTCTCCGAGCCTGGCCAAGGACGCGTCCCGCCGCTGGTCGTCGCGTGGATATGCCTCGCGCAGCCTGGAGATGGTCGGTATGAACGAGTCGCCATCTTCTTCTCTGTTGATGCTGCTACGCTTCGAAATATGGTCGCGCAGTTGCGTGAAGGCCGCTCGGTTCTTACATTCTCTGGACGTCGCGTAATCCAAGAAGCTGTTCATCAGGACGCGGCCGAGGAAGCGGCCACTCTCCGGCGTACTAACACTCTCATTGTCTGGCAGGATCGACTTTGATCTCTACTGCGAACATGAGGTGTGAGAGGCTGCCGAGCCATGAGCGGCTGGCCTGACTGCCTCTTGGCCGTGATGGACAAGTTCCGAAAATGGGCGGGTCTCGCTTGCATGATGCACGTGCGACGATAAAAACAACGAGACCAACGCGCCGCGAATCAAGGCACGCGATTCCAGCCACATCGATAGTACATGCAGCCAACCTCGCTGTATGCATACCATGAGCTGCTTCGCCACCCCAATATGGCTCTTGGCGGCCTCTTCGAGAGCGTGCAATGGGCACGAGAACCTCCCCGGAGAATGGACCGATCTGTTACGCAGAGTGGCTACCAGGCTGAGCATCGTTTCCGACGCCCTGGGACCTGCGGCCGTAACTGAGTCCTAACATTCATATGGACGCCGCCTTCTCGATGATGTAGGTTACAGGCTCCTGAGGCCACCGGTTTGCAAGAATTACCAAGCCTCACGCTCCGTGGCCAACGTGCATGGACACCTCCCGGCACACGCGAGCACGGCTGCTACCAACATCGTAGGGACAGACGACATCGACAGAGACATCCCGACTCAGCACAGTTTCTTCCCAAACAGAAATGATGGCGATACGAAAGAGGTCCAGCATGGCGTGGAAGAAACCGGCGATTTTGGCCCAAAGCCGGACCCACGAGTGAAGCAACTGAGTGCGTATTGTCGACGGTCTTCGCATGTCTGAGGCCTACAGTAACGCTTTCGTCTTAGGGACACTGTCCATGTGGGATGTTGCAGCGCTCATCGTCAATAAGATGGTGGGCACTGGCATCTTCACCACGCCCTCCGTCGTGTTGCAAAACACGCTTGACAAGAACGTTGCCATTGGCCTGTGGACGCTTGGCTTCCTGTATACTATTTTGAGGTACTTATCTGTGCAAGCTCTCTAAGATCCTGCCATCGACTGACAGCGGAACAGCATGGTCTTGTACACAGAGTATGCTCGCAAGCTTCCATTCACTGGGGGCGAGCTTGTCTACGTAAGACTTGTGAAGTTGAGCAGAGAGCGGTACTGACCATCCCATAGATGGACGACGCGAGACCGACGCCGCGACTCCTGACGTACACCTTGTATGAGTTTTACTTTGTGTTCATCTACACCTCCGCGACCAATTGCATGCAATTTGGACGATTCGTATTGGCAGCTGCAGACTACGACTTCTTCGATACTTCAGATGACGGCATTCTCAACCACAATCAGCGCTTGGTCCGCTTCTTCTCCATCGTTGTCATCACTGCGATTTGTCTGCTCCTCTATGTTTCGAATGCAAATTCGAAGAGACTGAACAAGGCGACCGCAGCTGCAAAGATCTTGCTTCTTCCTGGAGCGTCCATCTTCGCTGGAGCTGCGTACATTGGTCGGGAGGACATCCGAGGGTCAAATCAGAGCAAGCCTTCGCTGCCCAACTTGCAGGCTAGTGATACGAATTGGCCCTTCGCCCTGATGCAGGCTCTCTTCTCATTCCATGGCTGGGAAAACGCGACACTGGTAGCTGGTGAGATTGATTCTTTCAAGGTGTTGCGACGAGGCTTTTTACTAGCCGTCTGTAGCGTCGGCACGATCTATATTTCCGTCGCTGTCGTGCTGGCCGCAACATTCAATTGGGACAGCACATCCGTCGAGGCGGCAAGAGAGAGCGTGCCTTCCAACTACATGGTTCTCTACTTTGGCAATGGTCCAGCAGCGCAGACCGCATCTTCAGTGCTGATCGCAGCTTCCGCATTCGGAAGCATTCTGAGTGTGACATACACAAGCATCCGGGTGAGGCAGAGCATTGCCTGGACGAATATCTTGCCATTCTCACACATATGGCGGAGACAAGGTCCAGTGCATCCAAAATACCACTGGCGCACCATCTCGCCCAACAAGCGAGCACTGGTCATGTCGTTCTCTGGACGAGCATTCAATCGACCTGGAACTCCGCAGGGTGGCATAGTCCTTCATTGGATAATGAGTACGTTTTACATCTGCGTCAGCGCAGCGTACGCCGATATTCGAGATGCGATTTCGTTTTCTGGAAACTTGCTGGTGTATGGGCACTTTTGGGCGGAAGGTAAGACGATCACTATTCGTGAGGTCGAAATATGCTGATGCCAATTTAGCCGCTGTTGCACTGCTGTTCATCTCAATGGGCGGCTGGGGCTTCGATCCATGGTCAGTCATCTACTGGCCTGCTTTACACTGGCACAAAAACCAGGAGCTGGATCGTGCTGGCGACCCGCCGAAATGGCTTAGGCCTTCCGCTGCGCCATGGATTGGACCTTTACTGCTCGGTCTTTTAATTTTTGCGTTCAGCACTGCTATCGTCATCGCGGCAGTCGTCAAGAACTCTCAAACCTTACTCTATGTCACGATTGGTATCTTTGGTGCTGGCATCTGCTACTGGTTTCTGTTCGTCCGCATTGCTTCTGCGCGGCATGTTCTTGGTCTCTTCGGTTTCAGGATCGAAGAGCATACACACGGTGTACATGACAAACTGGATCCTCAGCGAGCATGTGACTGGTGCGAATTTCTGGATAAACCACATCGGCATCCAGTCGAAAGTTACCAGACTTACAACACGATCAAACTCGCAAACGAAAGTCCAAGTCTAGGGACACGAATGCTTTATTATATATTTGATGGCAGCGAGGAGCACCGCGTGGGACGGATCTGGCGCGATCTGTGGTATGGATTCTGCAGCCTGTTCACAACCAGAACTCGTGCGAAGAAAGCCTAGGTAATTATGACACATCGCGAGAGGAGATGAGTCGCATCAAGTGGCAAAAAGATCGTGTGTACGTATGATAACGAGCTAGGCAGAAAAGTCTCATGACTTCCGCCATGGCCGACGTGTTCATGCGGCCTCCGTGGGGCTTGTTTATCTAGCTGAGTACCTCCCTCGCACCTCGCCAGCCTGATAATTATCAGCACTGCACAGATACTCCAAACTTTCTGACTGCGCCCTGCCGATCTCTTTTCACGTAACAAATTGCTACTCAGGCATCACAATGCCGGCGCCCGTTCTCATCAATTCACACTCCGACTGGGTATCCACAGACGTCAAGCAGTACGCCAACCGGCAGGACGTGATTGACTACATGGAGCGATTATACCCAACAGTCTTCGATCCGAGACGCCGAAGAAACGTTCAGAACTACGACGTCGATGTACGCACCTCTTCAAACTGCCGCAAGACACGAATACTAAACCTGAGCGTAGACACTTCCAAACGGCAAGCACAGAGTCTGGGCTGCAGAACGACTGAATCCCGTACGTGCAGCTCGCCGATCACGTTGACTCAGGACTGATCTTTTCCAGGAAGCTGTGAGATTACTGAGGGCGTCAACAACAACGAAGATCGATATGGCGACGATGATTGAGAATCAAACGTGCCATGTGACAGCGGCCGGTTCAAAATCGGGCCCATCACGCAAACCTTGGAGCTTCGAACAGTTCAACCACAGCAGCAGGAACCGGTGAAAGGGAGGGTGGGGCAACGAGAGGGTGTACAGAGTGAGATGCATGAATGGGCTGTGCTACTGCAGCCATGGCGCAAGCCGCCTGGCATGCGGCCTCACGCGAGCTCGGCTGAGCCCAGACTCAATGATAAGCCATGCTTGATGAACCCGACCCTCAGCTGCGGAATTACAACCTCTACTCGGCGGCCCACAGATGTACTTGTAGAGTATGTCAATGGTATAGAAGACTTTCGAACATGATCTTGGCTTCGCTTCCACTTACACCGTCGCTCATTAGTCCATTCCTCAACCCGCTATGGCCATCTTACCTCAGTACAGTCCCAAATCAAGCCCGCCGCCATTCCTTGCAGAGAAGACGACGTTTCCGAGAAAAGCACGAATAGACTCTGCGCTCTCACAACATACCCTCAACGGCGGTGGACTAATATCCTCGCCACCTCGTCTGAAAGGACGGCGCATAACACCATCATCCAACTTCGAGGCATCACCACTCAATACCGGTCCCGCCAAAAAAGAAGATGAAGTCGCAGCCATCTTAGCCTCACAAACTTCTCCAACTCTCAGAGAGTGTACAGATATCTATCGAATCGACCAAACCCATTCACGCGAATCCCTGGATCCTTCGACAGGCGATCTCATGCTACTCATCGCATGCCTCAACCCTTTTCTCAGCTTCCACAAAGTCCTACGTGCGTTCAAAATCGATGATACCGACTGCTATATCGGGACAGCTTCAGCTCACTTCAGCCCTGCCCTCGATAACAACCCGATTTTGTAACAATGTTGTCTCCTCAAGTATGTTGAGAAGAACGATCGGCCTTCTCAGATTCCGGATGACATGGCAGACAAGCAAGGATACTGTGAAGTACAGAAGTGGTCACTGCGTCAAATGGGTTTCTGCCAATATCATGATTCCTCGCGAAACATTGAGCGAGTCGTTCTCGTCCGTCCGAGCGTGAATTTATGGACATCCCTTGGAGCAACGTACAAAGATCCCTCGCCCTCTCCCTCACCTCAGAAACCGTACAAGAACTGGATGAGAAATTATCTAAAAGTGTTCGAGAGCTTACCTGCAAACTGGTCAACCTTCATCGCGGCCTTGCATCGCGCAGTCGAAGAAGTAAATAACGATGCCTCATTCACGGATCCTACGAGACAGAGAAAGAATGAGGCAGACACGAAGAGTTTGCAGACATGTGCTGAGTTAATGGATACGCTTTCGCAAGCCTCTCACGTCCTTTCCAACAACATCTCAATCCTCGAAACCGCATTGAAAGAAGCGACGAAGAGACAGGCGATTGATAAAGCCCCTTCACAAGGGGACTTCATCCTCTTCGAATCCGGAGTCGAAGACGTGATCCAAGAACTCCAATTCCACCGGAACCAGATTATATTGATCCTGCGAAGATTAGAGAGAACTTCCGAAACCATCTCCTCCCTAATCGCCCTCCGCGGCTCCTACAATATGGAACGAATGACCGCGAGGTCGATTCTAGAGGCTCGAGCGGTGCGCATCATTGCGCTGGTGACGCTCTGCTTCCTACCGCCGACGTTTACGACCGGTTTCCTCGAGATGGATAGTCTCATCATTTCGAGATCGGAGTCTGGGCACCTGATGATTGATGCGAAGGTGGAATTTCTCTTCTTCCTCGCTATTACCTAGCCGCTGATGGTTGTCACGGTTGGGGGATGGTTGGCTTGGGATTGGTGGAGTATGAGGAGGGCTAGGAAGGAGCAGCATGTGATGCTTGATTGAATGAGTGAGGGCGAGCGAACAAGGGGCGACTGCAAAATCAGCTTTTGAGGACGTTGTTCTGGTGATACCCAACACGCAATTTCTTTATAGATTGAGAGTTAGGCTTTGCTCATATTCGCCCTGATAACTCCATCGCTGATCCCACGCCAAAAGGGGGTATATCCGGTTATAAACGCCAAGTATCAGTATCGTCCAAGCCCTTCTCATGTCCCGCCTGTTGCGACCTTTGACTAGTGCGCTGCTTTCCCTGCTCTTGTTTCGGGGGCACATACTCGTCGCCACTCTCGACATACTCATTTCCGCTGCCATTCCCACTTGCACTTCCACTTTCGATATACTCATCGCCACTTCTACTTCCACTTCCACTCTCGACATACTCGTCCCCACTGCCATTCTCCTCCTCCTCATCACTTCCACTCCCACGTCCACCCTCGCCCACAATCTCGTCTGCATCGCTATTCTTCTATGTTCCCCGATCATACGAGACCTTCTTCCTCTTCCCCGTCGTCTCTTCATCATCATCCTTGTCCGCAGGTCGCTTCTTCTTGTTCGGCGGTTTCACGGTAGAAGGTCCGGGGGTAGACGCGTTGGATTCACGCGTTAGGAGAGAGAGAGGGCCGGAGCCGGTTGGTGTGGGTGCGTGGGAGGGGGTGTTGGAGTCGGTGCCGTCTTGGGCCTGGTGAGTCGTTAGTGTCGTGGCCGCTAAGAACCTTGGGCTTGTATGTGGGAGGAGACGCACCTTCATCCAACTGACACTACTCCGACTAAACACGCGATCCTCATCGCGGACTCTCCCTCGTCTTCGATCGTCGACTGCGCTCCTGCCGAGTTGCACGCCTTTGACCCAGCCATCGAAGCCGCGGACGATGTTGCCAGAGTTGGCTGTCTCTTCCAGATATGAGCCTTCATTTTTGAAGATCTGCTCTTCGAGCGCCGCTAGTCGCTCGTCGAGTTTGCGCTTCTGCTCAAGAGTCGCGCGTAGGTTGGTTCGCAGGGATTCGTAATATGGGCGGCCAGGCTGGTCGGCGGTTGTGGACGTGTCTTGCCTAGAGTTGGGTGGGACATTTTCTGCCATGTTGAGACGCGCGGGCTTCTCAAGCTGTGGACGAGGGTTATGGAGTCGGCGGTGTTATTGGAGATGAGTGGCGCGGCCGATATCGATGTACACGGTGCTGTCGAGCTGTCGCATCGCGAAATGAGGTCTTGAAGCTATTGTTGCCTGAGGCTCAACGCCAGCGTATCCACTTTCCCCTCCACAACTTCTGCCTCCGATTTCGACCCCCTCTTCGACAACGCACTTCCAACTTCACTTACGAACGAAAACATCGAACAGTGCATGTATTGAGCATCTTTTGAGAGCTTTACTGCCACCTGCGGCGCGTAAAGCTCGACTGCATGATTGATACACCCCAGCAAGAGCTTCCGCGGCTAATGCAGGCTCGCAGATGCTCTACTGCTGACCGTCTGCTACGAAACCATGCTGTCCCCTGAATCAAAGAGCTCCCGAGATGAGCAGATCGCCCTCACGGCGTGAACATCTCGGTGGATCGCTTCAGTGGTGTTGGCCAGTTTTGCGGCCTATTCCCAGGGCGATGGCAGCACATAGTCCAGCTCGTGTTCGCTATGCTCGACTTCGAATTGATGATAGACGACACGCGTTGCCTGTCTCACGATGGCGTCGAGCTGTCACACTAACTCCTGTGGCCTCAAAGAAGCTCGTGGAAGAGCGGAATGATGATGCTCTTCAGAACCACCGAGCAGTCCAGACGTGATTCCATACTCAAGGCACCAAGCTGGGCCATAGTCGCCCCTCGATACGAACGTATATTCTTGGCTGTGTTGGTTTTGAGCATCGCTGACGACTGCTTGGTCTCGTGGTCGGTGTTCGAGAGAAAGGGGTAGGTCCGTTCCGAAGAGCCAAATACAGGAGCCCTTATTCCGCTCATACATTGCATGATTGCTCCAGCCTTGCTAAGATCTGGTCCTCACAGGTTCATTCGAGCTGAAGAGACTGGATATCGAATCCTTCGATAACTACACGTCATTATCGACCTGAGAGCCACTTTGGGAAACAGTGCTTGTGGCGCGCATAACCAAATGTCCGAGGACCGGGTTGACGGAAGACGTCCTCCAGCCGCAAAACGACTTTCTCATTCATGCAGGCAGTCAGGCTAAGAGACGTTCAGGTCAGGGTTGTGAGCTATCTGTGGCGCTGTAGCGAGATTGCAAGGCACCAAGGATGCCTCAGGATCAACAAGGCTCACCTCAGCCACATGCGTTCAGCTTTACAAGGGATGAAGAGAACGACAGCACGAGCTTTACAGAACGGTGACAGAGATGGCGCAAAGACGGAGAATAGTTTCGCTGCTAGTGGCCGTTCTGCCACCGTTTGATAACGATACGCAGGTCATCCAGCCCGGACAAGCGAGTTTGAAGACTTCGGAGGTGTGGCACACCAACGAGCCGTGCACTTACAATAGCTGCTGGGGTGCGTGAGAACAAGGCAACGGTGAGAAGTGGACGTGCTGGAACGAGAACTTCCACAGTCCGCCGTGCCACCATTGTTTGTGCTGATGGCAGCAGGTAGAGTGAGCTAGATGCTCCTGTTCCCATCAGCCGGTTTACGAACTGCTGATCAATCCGAGCTCACGGAAGACAATCGCATACAGCTACCAAAGCAGGAGCGGGTCAAAACTTCAGCGTGCAGAATAGCTATGGCAGGCGTAGAACACTATGCATGTCACTTCCCCATCATCTCCGTGATGCGGCTGAATGAAAGTGAGAGGTGAGGTCAACAGATAGTCCAAGGTTCGCTGGACGCCAGTAGCCGCCCGAGCGCACGAGCCACCCAGAGAGTTCCCCCTCTTCGGGGCTCAGCTTCACTTCGCCTCGATTCGTCTTTGACACAATCTCCCAGCAACACCAGCCTGCCTTCATCACGCTCGCGCGGATGGGCGCTAGAGCGCGAAACAGTACTCAGTTCTTACACAGACAACCTGTATCAATTCTACGAGGGCGAAGGGCCGATGGTACCGACACGCGTTGGTGACAGAAGAGGTAGGTGGTGTGCCTCTGAAAAGAGGACGCCTCCAAAGCGGCTTGCTCTTGCAGCAGTCTGCTTGATGATCCTCAGCCCCAATTCGGTAATCACGAGAGCCTCGGGGTCCGTGTCCCTAACCTGATACACGCGACGTGCTCCAGGAAGGATTTTTAGCGTTATGGCGCTTTGACAAGGGCTGTGCAAGCACACGGCAAACGTGACATTCGCCAGTATCTCCGTGCACCGACCGCCCAAGAAATACACCCTTAGAACATTGATGATTCCTCATCCTACAAGATCCTGGTACAGCTTGATGTCTCGTCCGCGGTTGATGGATGCACACTAATAACAGCGCCGATCCTTAACTTGCATACATTCACATGCAGGTACCCCGAACGCATCTCTTGTTTGTAGACACCAGACAATCGCACAAGAGAGCTTCGTTTGCAATCATTCATCCATTCACACCCACGCGGTAACATTCACTCGGCGCCCAAAACTTAGCGCACGGATCAATCTGGTTTCGCGAGAGGCCTACTACTTAAGCAACAACAAGCCGCCCACAAGTCTTTTCGTCATCTGGACAGCAAAATCACACGGCACACTCGCGTGCTCGGTTAGCAGGATACCAGTATTTGAACGGTTGGCTGAGAGGACAGTCTGGTGGTTCCGGACCCTTTCACTGCCATCAGGCATTTGCCAAGACCAACAGCCGATCATATTCCCAGCAGGCAACAGTCGCTCCGGATCCGACCGACCACTCATATACCCCTTCTACACAAAAATCATTGGGCTCACCCATCAATTCCAAGATGTGCGTTATCAAGAGAAAGACCTACATTCATTCCGACAATCGTCACGACACTGTCGAAAGTGTACAACGTTGCCACAGGGCTCCACTCGGCGGCACCTGCGACTACGTGGAAATACAGGACGTCTCCCCTGCTCGACTTGAGGAAGTCAAGCCGTCGCAGGCGCCGGCAAGGAAGTCGTTGACAAAGGACGTCTACGTTACCGACAACAGTGGACGTGAGCGTCGCTATCGTCGTTTGAGCACCCGGTTAAGCAAACGTTCGTCAACCGGTCGTGACTCTGTCGCCGGCAGCAGTCGATCTCCCATGGACAGTCCTACTACACCATCATCGCCTTTCGAGACGAGGGAGATTAGGCCATCTGTTCCTGCCCCCTCTCCGCCTCCAGCGGAACAACGACCAACCGGTCGCAAGGCGCGTGTCTCCTTTTCGACACCACTGGACTCAGGGAGGACTGTGCTGCCTGATGGTACGGCTGCGTATGCGGTGCCGCAGTCTCGAATGAACATGCCGAGAGCGTTTGACAATGAAAGACCCTCGCTGGAACGTCAGTCGTCGATCTCCTCTCTCACCAACGAGGTCGACAGTGTTGAGCGGCGTCCCCAGGCACCCAAGCGCAAGTCATCCATGAAGAGACCGATCCGCCCGAGTGGTCTTGACATCAGGACACCATCTACCGGTACACCATCATCATCTTCATCTCCGGGGTTGAGCAATTTGCCTCGCATTGGGCGCTACCGTCAAGACTCCGCTGCTGAATTGCCACTTCCTCCGAAAGATGATCGTGCTTCACGAGAGGACACCATTCGCGAGAAGGATGCTCGTGATGCTCAGCGCTTGAAGGACCACCTCGCGGCAACCGATCGATACCAACGGACGGGGGAATCCCAAGAAGCTGCCTACCTCGCTGCCAGAAAGGAGGAGCTGGCCAGAGAGTCCTCGAACGAGCGCAGACAACGACACTTTCGCCAAGCCGCTGCGGCACTCGAAGGACAACCCGCAGTAGACTCTCGCAGACGAGAAGTTGAGCGTGAGCAAGCTCGAAAGCTCGAGGCCGATCTGGATCAGCAAGCACGCGAGAGATACATGGCGGCAGAGAGGGAGCGCTACACAAAGCGGCTGCCTGAATTGGCTGGTAGTCCAACATCTTCGCGCACAGCCCATACGACCTCGCCTACATCGATGACGAGGCATCCCATGTCTCCGAGGACCTACACGGACATGTCTCGTGCGCCTCGGTACAACGTGCAAGTCGACAACCCACCAATTTCCGCCCGACGTGATCCACTGGCTGAGCAAGGTCAACGAGTGATTGAAAGGGAACGCAATCGCAATCGAGCAGCTGTCAAGACGCGACGTATGCAGGACATGTTTGAACGTACCGAGACTGAAGACCTCGATCAGGAGGTTCGTGATGATGCTGCTAGGGATAGGCGACGACGTCGCAGGGCGGAGGAGCAGAATTATTATGATTGAGGCGTCGGATAGGAGCTTTTGCGCGTAATATGTATACAGGCGAATCATATATTCGTCGGTCTTCCGCCTGTTCTTCTCCTGAATCATGTGCATATTTGTCGCCAAAGCGGAGGAAAGTTTTACCGAGACGCACGTGAGGGCCGATGGTGAAGCGTTGCGATTGCCGGAACCTCTGCGGCTCTGGACTCAGATTCGCTCATGTCCTCAACTAGATGTACATACAACCTGTCCTCACTCTCTTCCCCTACGACATCTTTAAAGTCGATATCCTCTGTGAACCTCGCGCCGTTGACTTGTTGGTTACTTCTGGGACTCAGTACAAAGACAAGTTGGCTTCTGGAAATCCAAGACATCGTCAGCCGCGGAATACATCAGACCTGCAAGGCCACCGCTTTCGGGCCTCACACGACCTACCACAAATCTCCCATCACCGAGCCTGCAACATCTGCGCATCACTTCCAAAATGGCGACCGACGCGCAAACCTCAATCAACATCCCTCAAATCCTCGCCGTCGCCGTAGTCGGCTTCCTAGCCATCCGATGGTGGATGAGCAAACCCTCCTCCCCCAGCTCCTCAAGCACCTCTTCCAGCCGATCACGAAACAACGTAGACCCCGCCAAAGTCGACCAAGTCTCCTCCGTCTTCCCACAACTCGACCGAAGAAGCATAGCCTGGGACCTGCAGCGCAATGGCGGAAACGTAGAAGCCACCACAGAAAGAGTCCTCAGCGGGAGAACGCTTGACAACCCACCTCCGAACTTTCAGCCGAGTTTGCCGAGTCCCGTGATAGCAGCGACAGGTTCTGGGAGTGGAGGGGCGAGTGGGCAGGCGAAGGATAAGAAGAACGCGACACAGCCGGATCTGATTACGAGATATGGATTGCAAGGGAAGGTTAGTGGAAAGGGGAAAGAGCCTGTGGAGAGTGAAGAGCAGAAGAGGAATACGGCGAGTGGGTGGAGTTCGGATAAGAATGCGAGGGCGGACGCGCTGAAGAGGAGGAGGGAGGCGATGATTTTGGAGGCGAGGAGGAAGATGGCGGAGCAGGATGCTTCTGCTTGATCGTCTGATATGTGTATATTGAGCGACTATTGCGGGCGTCTGGGATGAGCATTTGCATTTGCATTTGAATTGGATATGGACACAGATGATCTCCTTCTTGTGCATGTGCATGAAGGCCAGTGCTACTGTGGATAAGATCGGGTGGGTCATGGCGATGCGATACCAGAGTCAAGTGAATGATGTTCAACTTCTACGGCAGACCCTTTGCATGGAGTTAGGGCCACTTCTGTCAGTTCATGGTGGGTCTCGATCGCTGCATGTGAATAGCTGACATTTGATTCAGCGCGTCTGGATATGCATCGTCTCAGGAACCAAAGAAACTCGAACTCGATGTCATGCATCTATCAAGCCGCAACTATACGCATGGCTTAGTGGAGACTCTCATAGAGCCTGGCTAGTCTGCAAAAGAAATGATCAGCCACTGGCTATCCACTCATCTCGGTGTCTGCAGCCGCCAATGCCTGGGCCAAGCATTATAGGCGACTGTGCCACTCCTAACCTGGGTTGCTACCTGGAGGGATGGATTTTATACCACGCTCTTTGTATCTGACTTTATCCGCTTGGGAACCATAACGGAGCTAATAGAGCGGACTTGCATATGTACAAAAAATGCTTAACACATTTATCATTTATGCCCAGCTTCCTTCACGAGACTCTACGTCTTTGTTGACTACCTGTCTAAGATGAATCGCAATACAGAACTGTCTCTTTTCTGGCAGCAGCCACCGCCTCAGCAACACGACAACACGACATGTGACTACGACAAGGATAACGCAATATAGAGACAAGGCGTTAAGGAAGTGAAAGTCCAACTGCTATCGCACGCGCTCTTCGATTCGCACGATCTCCAAGCCAGCGTCTTCCTGGCTTGAACGACACATATATAAATTGAGGCCGGAGCTACGAGTCCCATGAGCGAACTAGGTCTGAAACGAGTGTATATATATATATCTTGCACGATTCCTTTCCTAACACTATTAGACATGCTTTCCTCGAGTCTACAACCAAAGCCTGCCGACATGAACTACAATCAAACATACACTACGCTCGCCCTTCTTGCACTCTCCTCTCGACCACGACCACCTCTGCGCTCCGATGGTCTTTCCAGCTCGATACGATGACCTTACTTCCCCCACGCTTCACCCTCTGGAAGTTCAATGTCAAAACATTTGCGCGCCCCCAAGGTACAGTGGTATCAACCATTTGGGAGCATGCGCATGGAGGCGTGTTGCCGACGTCGAAGTACCGAGCGCATATCTCGCTCGCTTTTCCTATTGTACCCAGCACTGCGGCCGTCAGAAAGCCGTCATTGGGGATTGCGGTGCACCAATGACGCTGATGATGTCTATGTTGCAGTAGAGGGGAAAATGTTTGAATCATGTACAGCCGAGACATTGATTGGAAAATTCTTTGACAACAGGGGGTGGACCAACAAGATTCCTCATGAAGGTCCTGCGAGGGACTGTCCATAGTCGAGTTGTAGGATAACAAGTGAAGCCTGTTTTACAGCACTAGATATGGTGCAATCAGTGGACAAATGGAGAAAGAAGAGGCCTGTTCGCGCTTTATAACTGATTAATAAATGGTTCAAAACTGGGCCAGTCCTTGGACAATGGGGTTTAGGAGTGTTTGTTGCGGTGGGGGTGATGGGAATGTAAATATGTGTAACCAGTTGTGAAGTCCTGTTCATAAAGGAAGCGAGCTGAAAGCATGAAGATCCATTTTGCGCTCGCAATACTTTTTTCATACTCTGTTAAACAAATAGACTGATGTTCCTAAAACGATCAAGACCAGAGGCAATTGCGGGAATCTCAGCATAATAGACTCGGCAATTTCTTCCAGGGGCCTTCGTAAAGGTCCCAGTCCAGACAAGTGTGCTTCTTGTGGCTCTGAGAACGAGCAGTCCGGACCTCGAAAGCCAAGTTGCTGGTTGGCCGCGTTAGCATTTCCTCCTTTCATCTTAATAACAGAATGTGAACTAAAGATACATACCGCAAGCGCAGCACAGCCAGAGCGACTTCTGCCTTCGAAACCGGTACTCTGCTGCGACCATACCGCCCATACCAACGCGACTATCGCAACTTGGATAGCAACCAAGACGAACGGGTTTGCAAGGATTCCAACCCTCCAAAACCGATTCTCAGCGCCCTCTTCCGACCTCATCCTCATTTCCACGGTTTTCCGAAGGTCCATCGTGCTTGGAGTCGTAGTTTGTCTTTCCAACCTCCCACTCGGTGTTCTCGCCCCATCATCGTTCTTTATCCGAAGTTCATCGCCGGACGGCATATTCATCAACTCTGCCATAGATCTAACACGCCGTATTCCGTCAGAGATCCCGCCATTCTTCGTTGTATGCGCTCTGCTGCCGAGTTCCGATAGACTGCTCAGTTGAATAGCCTGCAGAGTCGTTGTCATAGCTTCGGATCCTTGAGATTCAAGTATGTTGTTGTTCTTGGATGTGAGTAGGTCTATGAAGAGTATACATGCCTCGGAGGAAGTCAGACATCGTCATTCTTTCTGTTCTGACGGTGGCTGTCCGCAACGCTAAAGTGAGCGTGTGACTTCAAGCCAAGAGACGAAGTGATGCGGTATGCAAGATAAAGTTCAAGGCCGTCTCTGAACTGACTGCAGAGCTGCCTAAGGCATGCAAACCAGGCATCATTGCCCTCAAGAATAATCATATCTGCAACCTCAACTTCGGTTTCTTGCCAATCTCTTTAACGACTCCACCCAGCAGATCCTACGTCCTAGTCAAGTTCGCAAAGACGGTGACCTTCTCAACATCCAATCCCTTGCTGTCCGCACCATTCTCGCCATTCTTGACAGCAGCGACCTCCACTTCTATCCTGTTGACGCCCTGCGCCAGTTGCCCTTCATAGACGTGTGTTCGTTTGCCAGTGTCTGCGTGGAACTGCGTATCCCTCTGAGACAGGCGGCTTCCGTTGACAGTGACAAACATTTTGTATGAGCGGCCCATGGCCAGCTCTCGTGAAATTGTTGGCGCAATCTGTAAGTAGTAATGTGTCGATGGTAGTGTTATGGTGGTGCTCTGGTTCGATAATGTTGCGTGTGGCGTGACTTCCAATTTGTAGGGTTTAAGTATGTTTCGTAATTGAGGGTGCGTCGACAGCGTCACCAAGGGAAGCATGGACTTTGACAGCGGATAATTCCGGACAGCTGTAGGAGGTAGGGCGCTCGGTGCCATAAAATGGAAGCTGTTGGTCGGTGCTGCCGGTTGCGACATGTAGGGAGTCCCACTTGGTTGTCGAGCCATGGGAGGCGGCATCATGCCGTTCGCGACCGGTTGAACGGCAGGCGCTGAAAGGCCAGCCGCATTGGGAGCTGGAGACATAGTGGGCGCTTTCTCGCTCTTGACACCGGTGACTGGAGGTGTCCCGGCGTGAGCATTGCTTGCAGGTCTTGGCGCCTCTGACGTTCGCCCTTGAGACGAGGTGGTCCGGGCCATGCCATTGACTGCGGGTGGTGTGGGCCGGTGATCGCCTGGATGGCCGTTGACACCGGCTTGCACCATTTGCTTTTGCCGCGCTAGTGCCTCATTGTCAACGCTGACTCCAGGTGTCGGCGAGTTGCGGTGATGCGACAAGTTCAAGGTAAAGCCAGACTTCTGAGGAGCAACCGTCGGTGGCTTTGGTCCACCAAGCTTGAGTCGTGTGCTCGCCGGTTCTTCGACCTTTTCTTTCGCCTCTGCCAAACGAGACTTGAAGTGCCGCTGAGCAGCGTTAGCGTAGTGGTGGAAATATCAAGAAGTCTGACTTACCTCAAGCTCGCCTGCAAGCTCGTACATTTCGCTTCCATCTTCGTTGTAGCTTTGAGCATTTCGCCATATGAAGCTGACCTCGTCCTCGAAAGCATCCCATGTTTTGAAGTCGGTGACGCCTGTAGGCGCGTTGCGTCCATGAATGCCATGTACGCGCTTCTGCACGCCCTTGATTGACACAGGATGTCGAATGAATTTGTAGTAGTCCTCCAGCTTGCGTGAGGGCAGATTGACAAAAGGCGTGAATATCTCGAGTCCTCTGCCGTCGCAATTAGTGTCAGATCTCTGTATTCAATGCGGACTCAAACGTACTCATCATCGGTGTACTTAACCATCTCTGCAAGGATCATGTCTTGCGCTTCCTGGAACGATTTGCCGGTAAAGTCCATGTCAAATTCACCGCCTCCAGTTGCTACGCTCGGCGCCACTGATGACCTGCGCTCTGAGGGCGGTTCGGATGCTTTAGGCCCTAGTGATAGACGCGGCTTGGTACTCGCATCCCTACTCCGCGGCTCATCTTTGACAGGCTCGCTCTCCTTTGTAGTAGGTGGAGGTGGTTGACTTTGCTGTGGTGTTGGTGTAGGCGCATGTGTACCGTTGGTCAACTTGATAGTAGTCGTGCTTGTGGGGATTGGCGTAGCTACGGCAGTGTAGTTCGGATTCCTCGAATACTCTGGGTTGTTGACTTTCATGAAGTTGTATATTAACTTCCGTATTCGCTCGGCATCCTCGTAGACCTCGCTCTTGGGCTCGTTGTATTCCTTTGCATTTTGGATCATACGCTTGAGGTCACTCTCGAGAGCAGTCACGGTTGGGTAGGCATTGTTGCGGAGCTTCTCTTCAATCGTGCTGATAGCAACGGGAAGCTTGATGACCTGGTAGTAGTCTGGCAGCTCATCTCTCGGTGGTAATTCTAAGAAGGCATCTGCGACCGATCGTCCACTGTCCGAATGTCAGCGAGTGCAGCGCAGAGGCTGTGTATGGACCCAGGCGTACGTTTTGTCCGAGGCATTGCTCAACTGCGCGATCAGCTTCAAGCCGACCCTTTGCACATTGCCTTCTGCGCTGGGCGAGGGTGCCGGGTTGGAGTTCTGCGGAGCGGCGCTTCATGTTAGCGAGGGGTCATGGGCTCAGCGACGGTGCAGGGAGGTGTTGGAGGGCGAGTCTCGTGGGGTGCGGCGCATGGCGGAGGTTTGGTGCAGTGTGCTTGGATCAATGGCGGGCGGTGGGCGGTGGACAGTGAGAAGATGCCGGGCCATGCTCGACACTCCAACTGGACCACCCGTCGCGTAGCTCCCTTCGCGACAATCTTCGCTCCAACGCTTCCACCACAACACCGAGAACACCGCCCGCCCGCACCTCCACCTCCGCTTCCCCACGCGGATCGCACGCGCAATCGACCAGTAAAGATCTGTCAATATATGAGGAGGGACACGCACCAGTAATCGGATCTTCTTGGTTGCGCTGCCGTCGAAGGTGGAGGGAGTCGCGTTGGGAGGCGCTTTGCGCTTCCTGCTGGAGTCCATGTGCGCAAATCGGTCGGAACAAGAGGAGCGGAATCAAGAAGCGAACCGGACGCGCAAACAATATCCAGGCGAGTCGAGTGAATCAATGGTCGTGTGGGTGGTGTACGTTATCTGTATCCAAAGTCGTGCCTTGCTGAGTCTCGCGCATTTACCCAGCACCCAGCGATCGCTTGTCCCGTGCACGCTCGGATGTCGGCAGCGCCCGAGACATATGCCTGAGGCCTCAACATTGTCCTAACCACCTTCAGCTGATATCTTGGATTGCGGCAACGATAGGAAAATGGACATCGCAATGTGACTGAATTATAAGAATTGGTCATTCATTGCATCGAACGAAGGGTATCAACGCCGCGCTTATGCTCAAGTCAAGACGCTGGTGTCGTAAAAGCGTCCCATCCTCCTTGAACCCCAGGCTAAATCGCTCACAATAACTATACAAGTTGCACAAGAACGCCAACGCTCCCTATCCCATTTCTCTTTTGCTGTTCTGTGCTCTGCAATACCTCAACTGCTGACAGAGATAGTACCGGCCGATGCAATAGGCGGCTGCACAGCCAGATCACCCGTCAGTGACTCCTCGTCGCTCTCGTAATCCTCGTCTGAGGCATCTTCTTCTTCATTGTCCTCTTCTTCCTCATCATCTTCCCGCGTCATTCCTTGTGGCAACTTCCACTCGTTGAACTCGCCTTCCACCCATCTCTTGCTTTGTGGCAAGTGATATGGATCGAACGGAAAGTAAGCCTCGAGTTGGTGGTGCGCATCGCCGACCTTTCGGTCCCACGCAGTTTCTCTCCTACCCAGATCTATGCCCATGTTGCTGCCATTCAACGCAGGAACATGGCCAAGTCGAATGCGCTTGTTCGTTTCCAGGATCGAGAAGACGTAAAGGAAGCGCAGATGATTGGCAATTTTGGCAAATTCGCCTACGATACCGGGCGAGCAGACCTTGAGCGGGTTGAGCTTGGAATAGATGTTGCGGTTGAGGAACTCTTTGACGCCCGGATGCCACACCAGATCACGCCCCTCGGCAAGCAGATCCTCTTCGCTGATGTCGTCTTCAGATCTGATCACCAGGTCTCGCCATCGAAAACAAAAGATGTAAAGCAGGGCCTGAGCTACTGCGTAATACACATTATAGCTCTTCCTGTCTGGTCCAAAACTGTGGGGCTCGTAGTTCATGCGCAGCTGTTCCAGATAGTGGCCCAGCTGTGTGAATGTACTTCGAACTTGGTCGGCCTTGATATGCGATGCTCGGGCAATGAAGCTCGCAAGGTAAGCGCAAGCAGTCAAGCGAAGTGGAGTCGCGCTATTTGGCGATGTGGTGATTTTGTAAAAGTGCTGCATGAAGTCGGTCGAATACGCAGATGAGGTCTGCGCAAAATGGAAAAGCAGGAACTGAGCATGTCTCGATCGATTCGGCATGACGAAACTGGTGAAGTGCGCAAGCAATTCCTGGTATGCTGCGTTGTCCCGCGGCGCGAGTTGGCTCTGAAAAGCCGGCTCGTAACAGTCGAACAGAAGATCTTGCGTGCCGTCCATTTTCGCTACCTTCATCTTGAGATCCCTGAATCTCTGCTCTTCATCTGTTGTGGTCATCTCTGATTCGGAAACGGAGTCGTCGTCGCTGTCTTCGTCCTCCTCGGCATCGGCATTTGCGCCTCTCGCATTCGGTGTCTGTAAAAGGTTCTCCTCGGCCTCGTCATCCAAATCTTCCAAGTCTTGCTGTATCTGCACATCGATGCTGACCAGGCGCTGCATGATCAAAGCTATGACCTCTGACTTGATTTCGGGCACCTCCTCAGCCAGCTGCAGAAGATGCTTTTGGTATTGAATGTATGCTCTATCCGTGGAAAGATCGTTCGGAAATTCGTGTCGGAGCATGCGCATCAAGACGCTGCTTGCGGAGGGAATGCGACGAACAATGTGCTCGATTACTTCATGCAGTCTTTCGAACATCTTTGACCTCGCCATCGGCTCCTCTCCGGGGAGCCTTCCCATGGAAGCCGGAAGCCGCTCAAAATTCGAGACCAGTCGCTCCATCATGGGTGAGATGAATTTGGAGTGCGTACTCGCCAGTGCAACCAAGAACTTCTCGTAGACCTCCACAAACTCCTCGTCCCGTCCGAGCCACGAGAGATCTAGCAGAGCCATCACCAGCTTACCGCACTCGCCCAGCACAGCGATCCGCGAGTTGAGCGCCATGATGTATTTCTTGAGCAGTTTTGTCGTTGGTGCCTCGCTCGAGAACGCATCCTGACCAAGTAGCTGCAAGAGTTTGACGTATTGTGTGTCGTCTTTCTGCTCCCCGATCTGTAGGTGGCGCTGGATGGCTGTGCGGACCTCCTCCTTCACAAGCTCGAAGCTCTTGTCGTCCCAATCGTCCATGATGCGCACGTCTACATGATCGTCGAATGCGACCTTCAGTCGCTTGGTATTTGAGGAAAGGCTGGCTTCATCGTCGGTGTCGAGGTACGAACTGTCGCGCTTCAAGCCCATCGTAGGCCGTTTGGTGATGGGTGCCGGAGGCGGCGGCATCGCGCCAACTGGAGCCGCGAACGAGACCATCGTGACACTTCTTCTTGTGGCATCGAATGGGCAAGAAGGGTACTGGCCTGTGAATATGGTGGTGGGGCGTATGTGAGAATGAAGACGCTGAATTTACAAGGTCATGTCGTGTGCCAGTGGAGACGCCCGCACTAAGTAAAAAACCTTAATTAGTCGATTTTGAGGCCCGTGCGACTCACAAGGGCAACGAGACACGCGAGGACAGTGACGCGCTTCGTTGGTGGTGGTAAGCCTACAAAATGCACCTTACACATGCAGAGTGCAGTATGTGCATTGGACTCATTGCAGACCCGAAGACAAGCTCGCTTTTGCTTCCTGCGAAAAGCTAATGCAATATGTGCTCGGACGCACAGGTCTAACCTTCATACCAGAGCGGCCTCTCAGTGGAGCAATATGCGAGTCTGACTCTGACTATGACAATGCACCTCGCGGTTTCAAAATTTCAACTTCTTGGCATCCTGGATCATGGCTACATTACTTGAGGTGGAGATCTCCCGATGGGCGAAGTGTTGCTGTCGTGCAACATACGCGGCTTCGCCCGAAAAGTTTTCGCAAGGGCCTCCCTTTCCCGACCTCGCGCGTGAAACCTCGAAACCGAATATGGGTGTTCGCCGGTTCGATTGATGTGTTTCACTGGTTCAGATTCGGTTTGAGGGTTTCCTGATTGCTCCTCCCCATTGCCGGTCAGCCTGCGATCCTGGTCAAAATACGACTCTTCTCCGTACCGCTACTTCGTCAAACACCACACGTTTCAGGAAGTATCAGCAAGTATGACGACCAGCAAAGGGAACGACGTTTTCCGCTTCTTTGACCTCCCGAAAGAATTGAGAGATGAGATATACCTCTACCTGACTGGAGACGCGATCCAGATCACGCTTGCTGGAATCAACAGAAGGGACTGCCGAGTAAACCGCCAAGAAGGCAATCGCAAAGAAGTCCACGCAGCTGTCGGAAACCCGCCCGTCACGAACGTGCTTTTGGTAGACAAGCGCACGAAGAGCGAGTACGAAGACCGGTGCGCGAAGCAGACCTTCCTCATCTTGAGAGATCACCCCGACTTCGTCTTCGATAACCCCAAGATCAACGCAAGCGAATTCGTCGCATTCAAGCATGCAGATTTCCACATGGTCTTGCGAGCGATTATGGATCCTGCTGATGAGATGATGGTCGCTATCAACTGGTTGAAGGCGGCTCTTCCCCAGCTACAAAATCTGGAGACCGTACACGTTCGCATTGGTGTTTGGCTTGAGCAGGCTGCCTGGACTGCTTGGCCCTCTGTCGAAACACATCACGAACTGCAAGCCGAGCTCGACCGACTTATTGACATCTCTCAGATGTCCAAAGTGGTAGTATACAGTAATGAGCTACCTCCGTACGAGCTCATGGAGGAGCCTGATCTCGACGACATTGTTGCCTCTTGGACCAGGGTAGATGGATGGCAACCGGTATGATCGGCCTAAACAGCGACCTGGATCTGTGTCTCGGGGTATATGCGCGAATTGGCACAGCAGGAGGTGACGTTGAGGCGCTGGCCGATTGAAGCGACAGTAGCAGCCTTGATGTTGCTGAGTAGCTCCTGCACGCGACCGCGCTGGTCCATCCCCGCCTTCCACGTCGTACAATCTTGGCATCATGTGCCACATCACGCCTTCTCAGCTGGACACCTCCTGGGCAGCAGCCTCATGACATCTTCGTTTGCAGACCCCTTCACTTCGATGACGAAAAGTGACTACGACAGCCTGCCACCGCTCCAACGGACCACAAACACGACTTCAACATGCACACCAACACAACTCAAGACACTCGGATCTTCCCCTTCTTCGATCTGCCGCGCGAGCTCAGAGACTCCATTCTCGACTATGCGACTGGTAGCACGATCAGACTGCCCATGGACCGCATTGGCCTCGAAGAAGTTGATGAGAATGTCATGGATATCCAGCTTTCTATCCAGCATCCACTGCTTCCCAGCCTACTCTGCACCAGTAAACAGATGAAGTACGAATACGAGCAGCAAGTCGGCGACAAGACCACCTTAGTTCTTGCCGACAACCAGGAGTACGCATTCGACCGCATGGAGCTGGACAAGAATCGCTTTGCCCGGATTCAGAATGCGCTCGTGACCATTGTTACCCGATGCTATGCATGTCCAAAGCTTGCGCAGAGTTGTGGCATGCACAAGGATATTGAGTGTACCATCCGGCTGGTCGAGCAAACGCTGGAGGACCTGCCACATCTGAAGTCTGTGACAGCGAGGTTCGGTATGTGGTGGCCAAGAGGGACGTCATTGGTGTGGCCAGCGAATCCACACTCGACAGCAGTTCTCAATACTCTGGAGAAGTTGGTGGAAATCAAGCAGGTGACCAAAGTCGAGGTCTACAAATGCCCAATCGACAGCGATGAGGTGGTCGAGGAGTCAGCAGAGGAAGCCATGTGGGTAACTTGGACCAAGAAGGAAGGCTGGAAAGCTTCCAAGCAGACGGAAGATGGGACTTCGACGCTATGACAAGCCGTATGATAAGCCAAGAGTATTGGCTGCTTGTCTTTATTCGACACACACTCTATGCTATGGCTGTCTCGATGGGTACTATTAAGTAGGTACCAATTCAAGGAGAGCTCGAGACTCATGTTTGACTGTACGATGATCAATTCAAGCCGATTATGCCTTAAAGAGTGAGCTCAGGCGGGTCAGTCTAAGGGTCTTCAGCTATTGCAGGCTGTCCGTGCTGGTTCCTTCACAGAACACGATTCGACATACGGACCAGCTATGAAAGACAGTCATGGGATCGACTGCTGAATTCGAGTTAAATACGTTCATGTCTTCCTCTTCACATCATTCTCTTCTCTAACATAAATCTCAAGACCTTTCAGCCAGAGTGACACGCGAGGGTTCGGAGGAGCACTGCTTTAGGTAGACCAGTATCTTCACTTCAAATTGGCGCGTGCTTGGCGCTAAGGGTTAGCGTGGGCGGCCTCAGTATCCCTGCTCGGCTGCATGCCTGGCATCTTCAAGCTTGGAAGCTCAGCTTCGTCCTACACCAACAATTCGATAAGCAGCAATCACACTTCGAATTTTTCTCAAGGCACACATTCGACTGACGACATCAAGAAGATGACTTCTCAGCGCGAAGAAGGAGGCATCTCCGTGAGCATACCCAGCACTGAGCCGGCTAAGTCCAGCGCCAGCTCTCACTTCTTTGCGCTTCCGCAAGAACTCCGCGACCTCATCTACAGCCTTACCCTCGAGGAGCGCGAACAAGCCTTCGTCTGCAAGCTCAAAGTGCACGCTACCAGACTCGTGACTTCCGCTTTGCTGGTCAGTCGGTCCTTCAACAGAGAATACAAGGCGGAAGCCCAAAAGCATACATTTGTCACCTTCTCAGACGCCCACTATGGAGACGACACAGAATGGACGACTGACTTCGCTATTCCGCCTGCTCTGACCAACATCTCCGATATAACTATCAATCTGGCAGTCGTCAACCTCAGCGACACGCAGAGTGAGTTTACGTTACACAGAGGACTAGTAAATTATGTCCTGGAAAAGATGATCATGATTAAGACCCTACGCTTGCGACTAGACTTGACGAATGCAGCCAAGAAGGACGAAGTTTTGGAGATTCTGAAGGAGTGTGGATGGTTTCGCTTTCAGCCGCTTGTTCGGATGGAGATGAATTTGGTTGGGATGGAGAAGAGCTTCCATGATTATCCGACCGGGCTGGCGCCGATCTTTCAGTATGGGGAGGTGTCGGCGAAGATTTGGGAATGGAGGAAGGAGGGTAAGGATGGGATTGAGGTGCATCATGATGTGGGTACTGAGTTGTCGAGTGAGGAAGACTGAATTGGCAGTGACTCTAGATTCTGACTATAGAAGAAGGTCATCTGATAAGCCGACAGGCTCAGTTGTATGGAACTCTGTGCTGCTCTGGAGCCTTCATGTGAAAACCAGCAAAGCACGAGCCAACAGCTAACGTTAGCGGCGCCGTTAGCGCCCGCCCTCACGCGAAACCCATTGTACTGGTCTTGAACTTCTTCACTTCCATTGACCTGACGCAAAACGCAGGTCTGGGTCGCATGTTGATGGTTTCTTCTCTGCTTTTCAGCGTTTGGAGTGAATCCAATCATCCGTTGTTGTGATTGCTTGAATGACACTCACCGCCGATGCAACGTCCCTCTGCAGGTGCGCCTTCCTTTGATGTGACGCCAGGCACAGCCGCGCTTGCGCTAGCGCCAGCGTTTGTCTTGATCAACTTCATGTCACCTTCAACCTCGAGTCCCAACTTCAACTCTGCACCAAGACTCTCGCACCGAAGTTCGCTCAGAACCCGAAATATGCCAGACATGGCGCTGGCGTCCGTACCTACAAGTGCCAACGCACAAGACGACAGTCACGACGCCGACCCTCAGCGAAACATCTTCCGGTCCTTCGACCTCCCACGAGAGCTCCGCGACATCATCTACAGCGAAGCTCTGGGGAGCAAGAGCATCAACAAAGAGCATATGCGCATCGAAGCCACGGACATGCCGCTTGTAAACCTGCAACTCGTCAGTCACCAGTTCCACCACGAGTACGAAGACGCGATCAAAAAAGCGCAGTCCAAGCTCATGTTCTTCGACGACATCTACGGTACAGCGAGTGTCGAAGGCATCCAAGTGCCAGCTGCTGCCATCGAATGCGAGACTGTCTCGTTCAACATGAGGATCGCAAGCGCCTTAAACGAAGATCTAGATATTCATGAATACGTGCTTCGGAAGATCAGAGGTCTGGTTTCGAACCGGGCAAAGCTGCATGTTCGAATGGATGTATCGTCCTGTTGCGACACTGAAGAAGATTTGGAGGAAATTAGAGACTTCCTCAACGACGTTGATCATGGCTTCTTGATGGAGCAAGTGGTGACATTGCGGGTCTTCGGCAGTGCTCATCAGCAATCTGAAGGCGAGGGACCAGAACAGACCGATACGGAAATCTTCGACGATTTGGTGTATGGAAAGAAG
The DNA here is from genome assembly GCA_031771865.1 of Nothophaeocryptopus gaeumannii. Lineage (NCBI taxonomy): Eukaryota > Fungi > Ascomycota > Dothideomycetes > Mycosphaerellales > Mycosphaerellaceae > Nothophaeocryptopus > Nothophaeocryptopus gaeumannii. Next base: position 118,401 of record JASISA010000040.1, on the reverse strand, counting down.
CTCCTCATGGCTTGGTCTCCGAAGACCAAGAAGGTGGAGATGGTCGGGCAGGTTGAAGAAGCGTCAGTCTAGAGCGGGTCGTTGAATTTACGCCTGGCGTGCAACGCGCAGTGAGTACGGCCACGAAGGTCGGCTTTCTGGTATGGGCGAAAGAAAGGAGGGTGACTGGAAGCGAACTATACACAGGTACACAAGCTAGCCGCTGCCCAAAAAGGGCCATATCATGACAAAATCCACGACGCCTAACTCGTTGCTCATATTCATTCCCGCAGACCTTGCGGCAACAGGTTCCTTCCTCGTGTCAGCACTCTGCCGAGCGAATCCTCGGCGGCGTGACATGCGTCTCTTGACACGACAGCTCGTCTTCAGATCTCTTTCCTTCAGATACGCTTAGTACTCAAGTGTGATCTCCTGTCCAGCGACTCTGCCAATGACGATCTCGGCGGCGTACTTGGGGATAACCTCGTCATCGTGGAGCATCTCAAATTCCTCCGAAGCGTCTTTGCCCATGTGCGAGAAAAGCGCCTGTGGGCCACCTGGGTGCTCGTCCACCCAGTCAGTGACGTTCATCACAACACCCTTGACAGCAATCCAGAGATCGTCCTTCTTGTTGTGCTTCGCAACCTCCTCAAGAGAATATTCTTGCTCCGGAACCTTGAACTGCTTTGGGTCGTTGGTCTTGGTGACCTGACCAGGGTCCTTGCTATCCTTAGAGCCGCCCATGACTGGACCAGCAGAAGTCTGGCCCTGCCTTGCAACAGCCGATGATGAGTCGGCGCTGGCGCCTGCACCCCATTCGACAGAGATCTTGCCAGGCTGGCTTGGGTCGATGTGGAGGGAGATTTGGCCAGCACGCTGAGCAGCAGTGCTCGACCCGCCGTTGAGAACAGACTGGAAGAGGTATTTACTTGAGCTGGAACCGGCGACACGTCCGTAGACGACGCAGCCGAGCAGGGAAGAACCACCGAGACGGTTGGCACCGTGGACACCACCTGCCAGCTCACCGCAGACAAATAGGCCGTCGAATGGCTCCCCTTTTGAGTTGAGCGCTTGCGACTTGTCGTTGATCTCGATACCACCCATCGTGAAGTGAAGCACTGGCTCCATTTGCGCAACATGGAAGTCGTCGTTGACCTCGACTGGGAAGTTGTGGAAGTACTTCTTGTTGAAGGGGTCCTTCTCCTCGCCCTTTGCGTACTTGTTGTATGCAGCGAAGGTCTTGCCGAGAGTTGCCTCGCTGCAGCCAATGTCCTTGGCCAGCTCTGCACCAGTCATCTTCTTCATCAGGCCACGTCCGGAGTAGTGGCGAGTGTGGAAGTCGAGTGTGTTTGATGCCTTGGAGTTTAGTATCAACCGAATTGGCCAGTTGCCCTGCTCCTTCTGCTTCCACATCTCGTTGGAAACGAAGTCACGATGCTGGAGCTCATCGACGAAACGCTCACCCTTGGAGTTGAGCAGGAGACCACCCTCACCACGGAGAGCCTCAGCAGCCAAGAACTTCGTCTTTGCTGTTGGGTCCTTCGGGTCGACAAGTCCAGTTGGGTGCACCTGCACCTTGTCCATATCAATGTCGTTTGCGCCAATTTTCATCAACATCTTGTGCCCGTCACCGGTGGCGTGGTTACCGTTGGTGGTGGAGAGGTCGAAGGTGTCCGGTCTGTGCTTCTTGAGGAGCGAATCCTCCGTGAAATCAGCAGCGTAACCACCAGTTGCAAGCACAACTGGGCCATCGACTGTGATCTGTTCGCCGTTGAACTCGTAAGTCACACCGACTGCCTTATTGCCCTCCATGTTGATATTCTTGACATTTGCCTTCTTGATCAGCGCCACGCGCTCCGGCTCCTTCTCGCACAGCTCTTCCCATCTTTGCATGAGGGCGTATGTGATGGCCATACCCGGGAACTTCGCATCGTGGCCTCTGTGTGTTCGTGGGAAGGAGTGTCCTCTGTTCTACGTGTCAGAATGATATGTCTCGGAAACAAGGAAACAGCCGGTACGTACCCTAACCGAGAGACGAGAGTGAGATCGAGGTTGAAGATGTCCTGGAGCCATTCTACGGCGGATGCGGATTGGTATGTGAGGACTTTGATGAGGTCTGGTCGCGCCTTGTCTCTGGCGGACTTGAAGGTATCGTCGTAGAACTGCTTTACGCTGTCCTTGATTTCGTGGTCCACCTGCGTGCGGGTCAAGGCACCATTGATTCCGGATGTGGCCTTGGTGGAGTTGCCACCCATGAAGTCTGCAGAAGTCGTCAGCAATCATCCGATGGCCCAATTTCAGGCATTCCGCACTGTTCTTGTCGAGAAGCAGCACATTGCCTCCAGACAGGTAGATTGTGTGAGCTGCGCTCAGGCCAGAAACTGCATTGTCGTCAGCCAAAGCTTCCCACTCCAGATGTCGTCGCACTCACGGCCGGCGCCGACGACGATGACTCTCTCAGGCATAATGGCGATAATGCAGTATAAAGGTTGGGATGAGAAAGGTGGACAGAAACAGCGGCGACGACTCCAAAGAAGTGTGCCACCGAGAGCGTATTGGCGGGTAGTGGTTGCTGGGCTCTGTACCTCGGCGAGTAAACGCTCTGGGTTTAGTCAGTGAAGATCCGTGCACTCTTTTGCGCGGCAATCTGTTCGCAGAGCACAACGACTTGGAGATGGAGCAGAGGTGAGAAACAAGCACGAATGGATGCGTTGGGGACTATTTATTCGTCCACGCCGCAATGCTGGGGACTTTGGGCCGAGCAGCATGTGAAAATGGGTCCATGGTCAGCAGGAACGGATCACGAGACGGCGAGGCCGCGGCTCTTTGATGGAGCACAGGCCCAATTCACATGCGGAGATCGAAACCTGGAGCTGCCAATCAGAGTTCTTCGGTATCTCGACCTCCAGATCTCGCTGCGTTGACTCTCCCGCTCCGCTCTCGCACTCCCTTCTAGACGCGTTCAAAGTTTGCTTGCGAAAACGAGGTCACTGGTGCTGCTCCTCAGCGTTCTACGTTCGGAACAGATACCTTGATCCACAGTGTTTGGGCAACTGAGCGGTTACCCATCATGTCAATGCGTCACAGCTGCTCGGCGACTGTCGGTAGATCTTGCTCCTATTCGGCTCTGCGGCAATCCAGTCGGTTCAAGGAAACAAGCACCGAGCGGCGTCCTTATTTACACCCCCAAGAACCCGCAGATGTTTGGCATGAGTACTTGTTAGGATGCATGTACTTAATTTTAATTTTTATTTTGAGAGAGAGACCGAGTGTGGGCTCGCAAGTGCGGACTCCAAGGTCCTTGGAGCGAAGACCCTGCAGAAAGCAACCTATTCGGTACGGCTGTGGCTTCGAGCACGTGCCAGTCGCGGCACGGCTGAATCCCTGAGTTGAGACCTAGAGCATGTCGACCGAAGGCCAGGCAATATGACCGCGCGATAATCAGCTTCTCGAGGTTCTGTGTTCATCGACATCTATTTCTTGAGCACTTCCTCGTCGCTCCCAATGCTGGCTCCGCAATAACCGCACATTTGGTCTGAAGTCGTCTGAACTGGTGTCAATCGCACTTGGCCTTGCTAGTCGCGCAAAAATCGCTAGAGCGCCAGTGCCTACTGTGCAGAGATTTAACGTTGCTCTCGAGCAGTTATCAACACGAAGAAAAGAGCCTCGATAATGCACATCGTGCGTCCGCAAAGGCCGTTTGTCGGGGCCACCAGCATGTCTCGCTCCAGAATGCGGATCAGCTGAGGGGAGCTGTATCCTATGGCATTCCACTGAATGTTCGCGGCGTCATAGACTTGCTCGATACACGAAATCTTCGTGGATGACTCCTCCAAACCATGTGTAGAGCGGCAATCAAAGTTGGCAAATGCATCTATTTCCGGATGCTCATACTCAAATCTACGCGCAGGCGTGCTCAATGCTGTCTCGAAACTCGACGCGTACTAGCTTCGTTTCACCGACGTCGATCACTTGATTGAGCTCCAGGTTGACTATTCACCGCTTCACCGAGAAATAAACCGAACCACCAGGCTTACTTCATCAAGGACACGCAAGTACTCAGCAAACCCGATTACAATGGACAAGCTCAAGAAGTTGTTCTCTGGCGGCGACAAGCACGAGTCCACCACCAGCCCTTCCACGTCATCTGCGGCTGCGCCGGGAGAGGTGGTTGAGAATGCGAACAGCGTAGTCCTTCACACCACCCTTGGAGACATCACCGTGAAGTTGTTCTCTGACCAGACTCCGAAGGTAGGTTGCAGTGGATGTCTGATCAAAATCGAGGGCTAACATCGTGGCAGACTTGCAAGAACTTCGCCACACTCGCCAAGGTAGGTCATTAACCAAACATGATATGATTCGGAAACCTGCTCATCTTCGGCCTTTTTCTTACAGACTGGCAAGTACGACAACGTCGTCTTCCACCGCATCATCAGGGGCTTCATGATCCAGGGCGGTGATCCTACTGGTACCGGCCGCGGCGGCAGCTCTATCTACGGCGCCAAGTTCGAGGACGAGATCGTCCCATCCCTCAAGCACACTGAGAAGGGCATTCTCTCGATGGCAAACGCCGGTCCAGGAACAAACGGCTCGCAGTTCTTCATCACTCTTGGTAAGTCACAGAGGAAGACGCAGGGGACTCTCCGCTAACTCTGCACTTCGCAGCTCCTACACCGCATCTCAACGGCAAGCACACGGTCTTTGGACAGGTCGTGCAGGGCATTGACGTCGTCGACAAGCTTGGCGCGGTTGCTACGGACTCTGGCGATCGGCCCAAGAGCGAGGTCAAGATCAACTCTTGCGACGTCCTCTAGGAAAGACACTCGCAAATTGTATGGGCGTTCACGGGCCAAAGGGTAACACGGGACAAGAATAACTAATCGCGTTTCACAGTGCGATAAGTATGTATCGAAAATGCCACCAGATCTGACGATGAAGCCTGTTTATTTTCAAGTGCCTGGTCCGAGCGCAACGCGAACCTCGAAGCGCGATCATCTCGTGTCTCGGAAATTTGTAACCTCAGGTCGTTGCTCGTCTTTTCATCTCACTCGATCTTACTTCTGGATCTCCGCGCGTACTATTCCGGTTGCAGATTTTTCGACTGGCCCTAACCATGTTCATTTGGTAGCAATGGCAGACACGAAAAGGCGAGCCACCGAGAAATACGCCCCACAGCGAAAGTCTGCGCGAACCTCGAATGTGCCTGCACGACTTGGCCATAACTCCCTGAAACTTGAGCCAATCCAGATACTCGATTACAATGGCTACAGCCTTTACCACATCGACGACGTATTGGACAGGTACAACAAGCTGGCTGCTTATCACCCGGACAGCCAACTTGCTTTCTCCAACGTGCATGCAAATTATAAGAAGATTGCAGCAGCACGGGATGAAATTAGACGCATCTGGGTGGACACAGTTCAGCGCACTCAGGAGCTGACGAAAGTCACATGAAGGGCAGTAGGTTGTCAGGAATGGCCAGCTGTGGGATGCGTAGATTGGTATTGCCGAGGCGACCTATTTGGTAGGGTTCTAGATTTAGCTCTTGGAGCAACCTGTTGACATTCTCCAGAGTTCACTGAAGAGGAGCTGGACCACATTCTGAAGAAGACTGAATTTAAGCATTTTCCGATCTATCACTCGAAAGAGTTCAGCCAATACCTCTTGAGGATCATTGCCATCCGCACTCAGACACATCGATTTGGAGACTTCGCAGAGTATCCGAATCGCTGCGTGCAACGTCGTATCGGCCGTTTCATCAAGGCGCTGGAAGAGTGTCGAGACAAAGATGCTGACTACAACATGGTGCAATTTAACATCAAGATGGATGCCATGATTCTGCCGCAAGACAAGGTGATAAAGGATTGCGGAGCTCTGTCGAAGTTTTGCAACCTTTTCATACGAAAGATACTGAACTCTGCGCCTGAGACCGCTTTTCTGGGTTCCGCAGCCACTTGGCGGTTACTTTACACTGTGGGAGGTAGGGAGAAACAGCTGTGAGACCATGAGTGTCTTCACAGGCAGCACATGCATCTCCTGCAGGCTCTGCGGGAGCGTGCTCCTTGGGAGATCAAATCGAACGTCATGCTGGCCGTTGGACAGAGGCTGCCTGCAGAACTGGCAGATGAAATCGTCGAGTATGCAATGGTAGCGGAAGAGATCCCAGCTGATCCAGGAATGGCTCATGCTGTTGAAGAGATAGGGCTTCTACCAGTCACGAAGCAAGAATATTAATGTCGGCATTGCACGAGATTCTATGGAGGATAACAGTTAGAATGAGGGTCTTGACAGATGTTGACGCTCATTGCATCTTTTGCCATTTCCTACATGTCACGAAGCCTCTTGCAACCCAGTAACTCAACTTCATATAAATCGTACTTTGCTGTAGACCAGTGCCCACTCTCTACATCCCTTCAATTCTAAGTCAAATATTGAAACGGATCCCGAATCCTCAGTCTGCGTTGACGCGCTCCACTAACCAACATGGACTTCTCTCCTTCATCAACAATGCCTCTCCGCCCATTTCCTTTCCCACTGCGAGTAGGCACGGACATCGTCAGGCAGGCACGAATACGACAAGTCATCGGCCGATCAAGTCCATCTGGCTCTGATGGCAATTACAGCCTCAAGGCATTCCTTCGGCGCGTTCTTACTTGGAAAGAACAAGGCCAATTTTGGGGACGATATCCCAAGTTTTTGGATAGAAATGATGACCGGATGAACAAGGTCGTGGCGTATCTGTCGGGACGGTATGCATCTCTTCAGCGAGGCCGTCAATACTCTGGTGCTTGAATCACAGGCTGATATTTAGTAGCTGGGCAGCGAAAGAAGCGGCAATCAAAGCCGTCAAGCCCCGCAGAATTACGTTCATGGATGTGGAGATCTTAAACACGCGATACAATGAAGTGTATGCGGTGATACTGGATGAAAGCGCTTCACCTAGGGCTCCGGATGGGTGTGATCCCGCCGCAGGGACGGCAGAAACTTACAAGCATCCGGAATCAAGTGGTCAGATTGCAAGGCTGAGTATCAGTCATGACGGCGAATATGCGACCGCAGTATGCCTTGCTCCTGAGATTCCGCTGCCGGGCGACGTTGGAGGCGAGGCGGCTGCAAGAGAGCCTTGAGCGACAGAGGCGCCGAAAGACCACCAGACTACGCAACGCATCTCTGGCTCACCACATTGCCATGTGGATGATTTTGAAAGACCAAACGAGACCAAGAACGCCCAAGAAACGACGGAAAGCTTGTTGCCGGCCTCTCGCCGGGCGAAGCGCTCGGATAGATTGTTGAGCGCGACGACAGCGGCTTGCAAAGCGCGAAGGAAGAGGGAGGCCTTTTGAACACAAATGCCACTCCTGAAAACGACACAGTTTTGTGCCAGTACCGTCACGAATGGTGGCCTTATGCTTAGGACATGGCGCAGAAGGGAGAGGCAACGATCTTTGTCGCTAGCCTTGGCCCTACCAACTCGCGATGCTTTCCTATGCGAGTATGGGCGAGCGCTGAGAATGCCAGAACATATTACCAAGAGGTCACACACAGCTCATGCTCATGTTGGCCCTTTGACACGCCACAGCACTCCTACACCCAACGCAACAGCCCCCACAACGACCGCAATGTTCCTTAAGCTGTTCAATAGTGCTCGGCTTAGGAACTCATCAAACACCAACTCGAAAGACTTTGCATCGTTGGTGTGTGGGAACGCTGCTTTTAGTACGCACCAGCCCCTCTATCTCAGACTCATAGGACCATATGGCAGGGTCTGGGAAGTTCTCGTTCTTGACGACAAATGGGACGATGTCCTCGCGGTCTCCCTCTGTCGCGGTGTAGGCTTCACATGCAATCATAGCGGCAGCCGTGAGCTCGGCCTGCGCATCCTCGTTCTGAAGAGTCGTCTGCGAAATGTCAAGACGGACTCTTTCGTCCTCGGGGCGCATTCATGACGATCCTACCCTGATTTTCTGTGCTGATAGCTTCTTCAGGCCATCGATATTGAATTTGTACGCCAAAACGCACAACGAGACGTGCAAGCAGAGCTGTTGACCGTCGTTGACCTTGTTCTTCTTTGCAGCTCCATCAACACCTTCACTATTATCCTCTTTGGTTTTTGCCTCCGCCTTCAACCCGATTGTGTACTCTAGCTTATAGAGGTACTGGACGAGAGCTTCGACCATGCTGTTTTGCGTGAACCGAAAGATCCAGCACCCTGTCCTTGCCCTCCTTGTATTGGTTGTCGCATGTATTGTTGAGTACGTCGGAATGAAGTGACAGAACCAGACGATGGACGTTCCACGTAGCTCCGTTGCACTTGATTGTAAAGTCGGAGAGGTCTGGGCTGTCGAGAAACCGGGCTAGATCGCCGCAGAGCGCAGATTTGGTGTTGGTCTGCCATGTTCGGCGCCAAAGATTGCTGTGCGGTCTGTTGATTGCAACCAAGAGATATACCGCCGAAGTGTGTCTCAGATCGGTTTCACATGCAGAATAGTGTCCTTACAGGCGTTGTCTGGGGTGTTTGCTTAGCGAATCCCGAAAAGGAAGGCACGCGTTAACAATCACATGCAAAGCAAACGCAAACCTTAGGCAACCGTTGCTATGACTTACCACTTCACCTTCTCTTCCACCGGTCCGCCCAGTGTGAACACCAACAATCCAAGCTTCAACTTCATTCACCTTACAACTTACATTGCACATCCTACTCGAACACAACATTCTACACGCATCATTCTCGAAACTCATCAAAACGACAGCCGCACCCATACACTCGACACTCATACGCCAACAATAGATACATCTCGCACGCAACAATCCCCATCCAGTCACTCCGATAAGGCACACATCACCTCAAAACGCAATGTCGCCCGCCAAGCCAACTTCCACATGCATCTGTGCAATCTGCCGTAGCATTCACAATGCACGCGTCGAAGTCGTCAATCTGCCGCTCGCGCAAATGGGCAACTCGCGTCCCGGCGCCGACGCAGCGAGCCTCGTGGTCGAAGCAGAGAGACTACTGGGTGCCGCTCAGTCTCTCCACCAGCAGCAGCATGTTTTGGAACTCGAACGATACCACCGCCAGCAAAAGTCGCAGACCAACGGTGGTCCTCTCGCGGTCAACACTCCGCCGCGGAATGTCCATCCAGGAGCCATCGGTGATGGAAAGCCAACTCTCTCACCCCACGCACGCCAGGTGACAAACCCGTGGATTTACGAGCGGGAGCAGGAGTTGCAGGAGTTGCAGCGAAAGGATGAGAGCGAGGGTAGTGAGACGCCAACCAAGAGTAGCGGCGCATCGGACTTTGAGCAGACTCTTCGTGCTAGAGCAGCTGAGTTGGGCATCCTGCGCGTTCCTGCTCCTTCTTCAGATGTAAATGAGGTCAAAAGTGTCCTGATGCGGCAGGAAGAGCATGCTGACATTTACAGGGACAGGGTCAGTCGCAGACCCCGACTCCTCCACCTGTTCCTACTGCCACGAGCTTCCAGACAGATGGCCAGACGCCACAAAAGACCAAATTCCTCGTCTGCGATCACTGCCGCTCACATGGCATCCGCTGTAATGAAGCATCAGTCTGCAAGGTACGTTACTGAATAGACGTGCCTCGTATGGAGATGAAACCTGCCCTGCGTTTCGAACTGACAATGTGTCTCCATTGAGAACAAACGCACCCTGTTTTCGAGATCTACTTGCTAATTCCAGTCTAGGAGTGTATCCTAAGAGAGGTGCCTTGCACTCACCGAATGTGTGAGCTGTCGCCAGGGAGCAAGGAAGCTTGTCCTCGACAGGTCTGCTTTTACGTTCACGAGGATTGGATGCCAGACGTCTATGGTCACCATAATCCAAACGACCCGAACTGGCTGATTCTACCTGGAAAAGTCCGCGAGAAGCTCTCCGCTGGACAACTCGGCAAGCTGCCGCACAAGTCTGAGCCAGATACCATACGATGCTACCAGGGCGTTGCCGCCAGACAGCTTAAGGCCAGAAACACCCTGACCGCGATGGTTCAAGCAGGTCAAGCGTCGTGGGAGACAGTCACCATGGCGTGCAGGTGCCAGGAGATCGAATTTGAGGAACAGAAGACGCACTCGCTCGAAGCGCAGCTGCGTCGCATGGCGGTGACAGTTGGTGGAGGAGGTTTGGACGGGAATTCGGCGGGGGGTGGTTGAACAACTCGTTATTAGTTAGATGGAGGCCTCAATTCCGTCAACCACAGCTCTTGAGTGCGACGCCGGCGCAGCAAGTGGTGAGGATGGGGCGATGGGCTCTATCTGTCACCCGCGTTGAGTTGCGGAAATGGTTGGTCGGATAGAAGCGTCTCGCTGCAGGCACATTTGGCCGTGCTACTCGAAGATGCTGCTGTATTACGGTAACGCAGAGAGTGCATCAAGGCGCCTAGCCACATCAATCTTGTTTCCTTGGGTCTCTTTGAGACTCCTCCTGGGGATGTAAGGTGGCGGCTGTCGTGGTAGGTAATCTTCGCCAGGTCTCTGAGAGAGGCTTGTGAAAGGCGGGAGGCAAGCTTTTTTGACATGAACTAACTTCCTCAAGCACAGAATGTATTTTTCTGCCTGCTCACTCCTAGCTTTGTCAGCTGCATGATCGATATAAATCTCACTACCTGATATAGGCGCTCATCCGTGCATCAAGAGCAAGTGGACACTCTAGCAGTTTCGCGCAGTCGTTGTGTTACAGAAGCACGAGGGTCGTGCTTGGTCCGCGTGGCTGTACGACTCGTCACCATATCCGGGCAAGTCAAGGGAAGCCGCCGATAGGACACGCGCCTGCGGGCGTCGACATCCCCTTGGTCGTGAGATTCGTCAATACACGCGCTCGTCAGTGTTCGTGAAGGCTTCGCAGAGCAGTTCATGTCTTTTGAAGACTGACCACAGAAGAAATGTAAATCGAGAAGTGACATTCACATCGTGTGGTGCTGGTCATGATAATCTCGCTAAGGAAGAAGCCGTCGAACGTTAAAGGGGCATCCTCTGGCCACGGCTGCTGCGATTGGCCAGCCTAGCAACGACAATCAAACATCCGTGTTCCGGCTGCACAGTCTGCTGCTTGTCGAGGCTCCATCTCCTGTGCAACGCATTCCTCCATCGCGTGTCAGCTCTCGCAGCTGCGATACCAACCTCGCCGGCGACGAGGGAGGAAGCAGCCACCCACCGCACCTTCTCACCACAGTCACTCTTTCCTCACCATCATCACCACCGACCGCAGTCATTCGTTCATTCACCACGGGGCTCCTTCTACAATAGGGGCATCAGAACCAACACCAACAGGGCAGCTGCAGCACGATCGGCAGGACTTCGCTTTGTGCGTGCAATCGACGAGCAATACACTTCGCAACCTATTGGCATCCACAGTCGACGACCTCGACCTCACCCACGCTGCTGTATGTCATGAGCGCCTGACCGTCTCGCACTCATCACCGCGCGCGCGCTGTCTATCCTTCGGCGGACATACCTATCGCTCCATTGTCACCCACAGCGCCAACACCAACATCACTTCCATCGCCGACCGACCGATTTCCTCACTCGACGACACAAAACCACCATTATTACGATCAGACACACATCGACACGACCCCGACGCGGTGCGTCACCCGCTTTGATGCAATGCGAAACGTACTATCCCAGCTGCTGGCGATAGGCCCGGAGCTCGCAGCGTTCATCCTCTCGATACCGATTCTCGCCGCCAGCGGTGCACATGCACAATTTACGCAAACAGCTGTGTCGTCACCGAATCTCGACCTCTCATCACTCGGGCGCGTCGCAGTCGGCGGAGATTTCGACAGCATATCGCTGTACAAATACGTGGGACAGAACCAAAACACATCCACCAATGGCAGTCAGTCACTGCTCGCGCGCTATCCGGATGGCGCCTTCCAGTCGCTTGCGCTGGCAGATGCAGACGCTACGATAGCGGCAATGTGCTCATTCATAAGTAAGGACGGGACAAATCATGGCGTTGTGGTGGGCGGCAATTTCACGAGTCTTGGGGGCGTACAAGCCAGCTCGATTGCGTTGTGGAATTCTACTGATGACAGCATTACCGCACTCAATGGGCTCACTGGTCAGGTGCGAGCGCTGTACTGCGACCACAATTCGTCGACAGTCTATGTGGGCGGGAACTTCATGGCTGGAAATTCCACAAATGCGATGGCGTGGACAACGGGTTGGGTTAATCTGCCATTTGCTGGGTTTAATGGACCTGTCAACTCCATCACGAAGACGAGCAACGGACACATTGTTTTCGGTGGCGAGTTCTCCGGTCTTGGTAATGCAAGTGCGCCTACTACAGCAACCCAGCAAGTCGTCAACCTCGCCGGAGGTAGAATTTCCACGTCTGGCACCACCACAACTTCTGGATTCTCGGACCCTAGCAACATCATTTGCAAGACCGGAGAGTCCGATGGATCAGGGAACACTTGGCTGCTTGGGGACAACACTGGAGGCTACTGGGAAGATTCACTTGGCTTTGGCGTGAACCCGACAAAGATGCGTCTGTACAACACCAAGCAGGACGGCCGTGGAACCAAGACCTTCCACTTTGAGGAGTTGAATGGAGGAGGCGTTCTCAATCTCACCTATGTCGATCCCACCACTGGCCAGAACAGTTCATGTGTCTCGTTCTGCCCTTTGCCACAGGGCAATACCTCCGCTCAAGAATTTCACTTCGACCGCGAAGTTGGTATGAGCAGGTTCAGAATATGGATCACCGAGTGGTACGGCTCCGGCGGTGGGCTCAGCGGTATTGAGATGTTTACAAACGAGATCTGGAGCTACGCCGTGAATGACTTCAACGAACCTCAATGCGATGGTGTCAGCACTGGCTCATCCTCGAGTGCCACGCCTAATAGCGCCTGGACTCAAATTGCGAACAAAGGAAATGGCGAGAGCGACTGGTTATCAGCGTCCCTCACAGCGGAGTCGCAAGTGAGCTCAGACACTCAGGTTGTCTTCCGCCCCAATCTTCCAGAATCAGGTAACTACTCTGTGCTGCTGTACACCCCGGGCTGCATTGGCGACGGTTCTTGCGCGACACGAGGACAAGTTAACATCACTGGCTCCATGTCTGCCGGCAATGCTCCTGTCACCACAACCACTTACCAAACCAACAACTACGAGAAGTTCGACCAGATTTACTATGGCTACATTGACACCGACAGCGGCTTTCAGCCGTCGGTAACCTTGACGCCAGTCGCTGGTCAGTCTGTACCCCTCACGGTCGTGGCTTCTCGCGTGCGCTTCGACCTGGTCACCTCTTCTGGCGGTCTGAACGGGCTTTACGACTACAACCCAAATGAAGTCGAGGTCGACACTGACTTCTCCAATTCCAACGTCAACACCGCGGGCTCCAACTTGAACACCGATGCTGTTGTCAATGCAGTCGCTGTGCGTGATAACACCCTTTTCGTGGCGGGTGGTTTCAGCGGCAACGACATGTCGAATGTGATGTACATTGGATCGGAGAATGCTACATCTTTCGCAAAAGGTGGATTGAACGGCGAGGTCCTTGGCATGCTACTCAACGGCACGACGCTCTACCTCGGAGGTATGTTCAACGACACAGTGCATGGAAGCACCGACAACTTGAACAACATCGCAGCCTATTCCGTCGATACTAACGAGTGGGCTGCACTCGGTGCAGGCGTCAACGGCGCCGTTTTCAACATTATCCCGCTGTCTCTGAACGTTACCACCAACGATCGGCAGGACTGCTTTGCAGTCAGCGGCAACTTCAGCTCCATCAACGCCATCTCTGGTAGTCCTGCCCACGAAGTCAACGGCTTTGCGATTTGGGTTCCAAGCCAGAACAACTGGCTCCAGAACGTCAACGGCTCCAACAGTGCACTAGATGGAACATTGACTGCGTGGACTGCGGTGCCGAATCAATCACCACTGTATGGCGGCATGATCACATCACAGGGTCTTGACTACAGCGACGTGGTGGAGTTGGTGGGATCTGGGCAACCTCAGCTGCAGTCTTTCGGTGTACAGCTACAGCAGAGCAACACGAGCAGCACGACCAGTACGTCGTCGAAGCACAAGCGCGCCTACACCGTCGACGAGAGCAACAACCAGAACTACACAGGTGTCTACGACGGCTTCTTTTACTCGGAGAACAACCTGAACATCACGGTCTTGGGCGGCAGTTTCACTACTACCGCGACCAATGGATCCGTTGTCGAGAATCTGGTCTTCGTCAACAACACCAATTCACCGGGCCAAGAAGTCACTGGCGTCAGCGGACTAGATTCTGATTCCATCTTTGTCGCAATGGACACATACAACACGTTGCTGTTTGCTGGAGGAGCACTGAACGGCACGGTAAACGGTAATCGGGCCACGGGACTTGTTGTCTACGAGCTTCAGGCGAACCGTTTCGCGGCGCCGCACCCACCTGCCCTTGGCGGCGACAGTGTCACTGTCTATGCCATCGCCACTGAACCACAGGGCTCTAACGTCTACGTTGGCGGCAACTTTCAGACTGCAGGCTCGTTGCAGTGTGAAACGCTCTGCTACTATGATACCAGCGCTCTGCAATGGCAAAACACAGGCACAGGCCTCTCTGGTATCATCTATGCCATGATGTGGACTTCCAACAACAACCTGCTGATTGCTGGAAACCTCACCATCAATGACAATTACACCACTATGGCAACGTACGACACGAAGAAGCAGACCTTTGAAGCGTTTAACGGCGCTTCGACTCTTCCTGGCCCAATCACCGCCATGTCAGCGGTCAGCACTGCTTATAACGAGATATGGGTCAGCGGTACTGCCACCAACAACCAGACTACATATCTTGCGAAGTATGCGTCCGGGACATGGACTGCAGCATCTGGTCTGGGAGACTCTACGTCCATCCGCAAGCTTCAGATCATGCCGCTTACCTCGAACCATGGAAGCAGCGATTTGATGGCTGAAGACCAGGTACTGATGATCCTGGGCAACATAAACATCCCTAACCAAGGCAACGCCAGTGCTGTGCTCTTCAACGGCACGACCTACGAGCCGTACATTTTGACCAACATGAACAACGGCAGCCAAGGCAGTCTGTCTGCCATCTTCGTCAGCAACCCGCAGAACTTCCTGGACAGCCATCGTCACCGCTTGAGCCTGGGTGCCATTGTAGCGATCGGTCTTGCCATTGCCCTGGTTCTGACAGGTATCCTCGTTGTCACTGGCTTCCTGCTCGAGCGTAGGAGACGGCGCATAGAAGGCTATGTGCCTTTCACAGGAGACAAGAGCAACGTGAGCCGGGTGCCCCCGGAGCAGTTGTTCTCGAAGCTGGAAGGCCAGCCGAGTCCACCGAGAATATGATCCGAAGCAACATCCTCCGGTAGATGTTTCTCCGATGTACAGGCTACGCCGTCACGACATTCATTAACGACATTGTCTCCTACTTCGACCGATCGCCTTGAGTCCGTCCGCCGTGTCCTTTTGCGGCGCCCGACAGGGTCTTTGGCCAAATTGCATATGCACGAGATACCACTGCGTTCTGAGCACTGTTGCTTTCCTGCTGGTTTTTCACCATGGCCGTTGCTGTTTTACTCGACCTCTTTGGTCAAACCTTTCGCGAGCAAGCGATGCATCTCTTTTAGGCTAGGGCGCTGCTGTCTGCGTACGAAAGCACCTGCTCTAAATCGACTATTCTTGCGATCACTGGCACGGCCGTACGATCGATCCGCTCGGAGCCGTTGGCTGCCGCTTCCGGGCTCAGTATACAAATTTCTCTAATGGGCAGCTGCTAATGTATATGGTGCGCTATTATGTTTCCTTCGCGTTCTCTTTCGAGTTTAGAAAGAGGGCGCTTTGTCGTTGGACACTGCACGGCCGTTTTAATCGAACGGCGAATGGATGGGGAGCAAAGCACAGAGAGGAGTACGGGTAGCAGCGTAGATAGGGACATGAAGAATGGGACGACTGTGGTCGTCTCGCAATATATTTTACAAAAATTCTCGAACTCGTACAGCCTCATGTACCAAGATTCTCTAGAGCCACGAGAGTTTCCGTGCACATACCGCAACGCTTGAGGTTTACTGTCAGCGGCAACTCGCGGAGTCTCCATACAGACCCTGTTGGTTATCCACTCCCGGCATGGCACCAAATGAAAGCGGAGAAGACGTGGCCTTGGTGGGCATGTGATTGCGCATTAGTGCATGCTGCAGTCGTGATGCAGCCGAAATTTTCTGTGCTGGAGCTTAATACTCCACCTAGGCATTGTGAAAAATGAGGAGATATTAGCTACCTTTCCAGCTTTCTCATTGATTTTCATTGACCATTTCCTTCGACTTTTGCAAGGCCAACAACAAGGCCGCGGGTCATAGTCAGTAGTTTGACTCAATAGTTCCCTTTTGCCGGCGAAGGAGGGCATATCATCGGTGCGGCCCAAGCGTTGCCGCCGAACGTGGGAGCTGGAGAAGCTTGAAATTCGACCTCTCCCGACAAAGACTCACACAACAATCTTCTTCTCTGCCACTGAACCCGCCAGAGTACGCTGCACACCTCCGCCACACCGTCACCCATACTGACAGCCTGCAGTGAATTGATCGCCTCTATGCTTTTCTTGCCGACTCTCTACACCTCGCAAGGTACGCCCGTCACACACCGCCCTCGTCCTACACGGATAACATCCGCAGATCCGTGGGCAGATACTTCTCAGTAGACATCAAATGCTAACGGGTGCTGGAGACTACATTAGTGACCACTTGTGGAAGGCCTCGGTGAACTGAGGAACCTACAACATGGCTCTGAGCGGGCGAATTGCCCGCCAGCTGCACAGCGAACTTTTTCACCAAACTAAATACACCGCTAACCGCATCGCCCGACGAACCTTTGTCACACAGCCCACGGCACGATGCAATCCAATTATACAGACACAACCTGCGTTGAGACAGGTCCGCAATTTCTCACGACCAGCAAAGCGTGCTGCCAGCCAGGCGGAGACGGCGCCCAACGCGGAGGCATACATTAAGAGTGGTGCCATTGCAGGAGCTCAGAACCTCGTCGATGTCAAGAAGGTGTTGGTCATTGGATCCGGAGGTCTGTCGATTGGTCAGGCCGGCGAGTTCGACTATTCGGGTTCGCAGGCGCTCAAGGCCCTGAAGGAGGCCGGCATCCAGTCCGTCCTGATCAACCCCAACATCGCGACCATCCAGACTGCTCACGTGCTTGCGGATGAGGTTTACTACCTTCCCGTTACTCCCGAGTATGTCACCTACGTTATCGAGAAAGAGAGACCAGACGGCATCTTCCTGTCATTTGGTGGTCAAACTGCGCTCAACTTGGGTGTGAAGATGGACGAGATGGGCATCTTTGAGCGCTACGGGGTCAAGGTCTTGGGAACAAGCATTCACACTTTGAGGTTGAGCGAGGACAGAGACATGTTCGCCAAGGCTCTCAAGGAGATCAACATCCCAATTGCCGAGAGCACTGCGGTCGAGACCATCGACGACGCTCTTGCGGCCGCCGAACAGGTCGGATACCCTATTATCGTGCGAGCTGCCTACGCTCTGGGTGGTCTTGGATCTGGCTTCGCAAACAACGATGAAGAGTTGAGAAACTTGGCTGCTCGATCCCTGACCTTGTCCCCTCAGATTTTGGTCGAGAAGTCTCTCAAGGGCTGGAAGGAGGCAGAGTACGAAGTCGTTCGTGACGCTTCGGACAACTGCATCACCGTCTGCAACATGGAAAACTTCGATCCTCTGGGCGTGCATACTGGAGACAGTATTGTCGTCTCGCCTTCTCAGACTCTGAGCGACGAGGAATACCATATGCTCCGAACGGCTGCCATCAAGATCGTTCGACACCTTGGTGTCGTTGGAGAGTGCAACGTTCAGTACGCCCTTCAGCCTGACGGTCTTGACTATCGTGTGATTGAGATCAACGCTCGTTTGTCTCGTTCTTCTGCTCTCGCCTCGAAAGCTACCGGTTACCCTCTGGCCTACACTGCTGCAAAGATCGGTCTTGGCCATACTTTGCCCGAGCTTCCCAATGCTGTCACCCGCACCACCACTGCCAACTTCGAACCCTCGCTCGACTACATCGTCACCAAGATTCCTCGCTGGGACTTGTCCAAGTTCCACAACGTCAGCCGCTCCATCGGATCCAGCATGAAGTCCATCGGAGAAGTTATGGCTATCGGCCGTACCTTCGAAGAGAGCTTTCAGAAGGCTATTCGCCAGGTCGATCCCAAGTTCGATGGTCTCCAGGGCGACAAGTTTGATGATCTCGATGATGTCTTGCAGAACCCCACCGACCGCCGATGGCTCGCTGTTGGACAAGCTATGCTTCACGAAGGATATTCTGTCGACAAGGTTCACGAGCTCAGCAAGATCGACAAGTGGTTCTTGTACAAGATTCAAAACATCGTTGACACCACACACGAGCTTCAGGATATTGGTTCACTCTTCGGCGTCAAGAAGGAGATCATGCTGAAGGCCAAGAAGCAGGGTTTCAGCGACAAGCAGATTGCCCGCGCTGTCAACTCTACCGAAGATGAGGTTCGCGCTCGCCGCAAGAACTTTGGCATTCGTCCTTGGGTCAAGAAGATCGACACTCTCGCTGCTGAATTCCCTGCCGATACCAACTACCTGTACACGACTTACAACGCCTCCAGCCACGACGTCATTTTTGATGACCATGGAATTGTTGTTCTTGGATCTGGTGTCTACCGCATTGGAAGCTCTGTTGAATTCGATTGGTGTGCTGTTAACGCTACGCTTTCGCTGAAGGCCCAGGGCAAGAAGACTGCTATGATCAACTACAACCCGGTAAGTTCTACAGTCACGCAGACATGTTGTGTTCCAACCGCTGACATTGATCTTGCAGGAAACCTACTCTACTGACTTCGATGTTCCCGACCGTCTGTACTTCGAGGAGTTGAGCTACGAGCGTGTCATGGACATCTACGAGCTTGAGGCTGCTACTGGTGTTGTCGTGTCCGTCGGTGGCCAGCTGCCTCAGAACATCGCCTTGAAGCTCCAAGAGACTGGCAAGGCCAAGGTGCTCGGTACGAACCCTGAGGACATCGACAAAGCCGAAGACAGATACAAGTTCTCCCAGATTCTGGATTCCATTGGTGTTGATCAACCTGCCTGGAAGGAGCTGGCCAGCGTCAAGGAGGCCAAGGACTTTGCAGATTCTGTTGGATACCCAGTGCTCGTCCGTCCATCTTACGTTCTCTCTGGTGCTGCCATGACTGTCATCCGATCCGAAGACGAACTCGAGGAGAAGCTCACTGCTGCGAGCAACGTCAGCCCAGACCACCCTGTCGTTATTACGAAATTCATCGAGGGCGCACTCGAGATCGATTGCGACGCTGTTGCTCACCAAGGCAAACTCCTCGTGCATGCTGTCTCTGAGCATGTCGAGAATGCCGGTGTTCACTCTGGCGACGCCTCCCTTATTTTGCCACCACAAAGTCTTCCCACTTCTACCATTGACCGTGTCAAGGTGATCGCTGAGAAGGTCGCCAAGGCATGGAACATCACTGGTCCCTTCAATATGCAGATCATCTCTGCCGACAACCCAGATGGTGGCGAGCCTCTGCTCAAGGTCATCGAATGCAACCTCCGTGCTTCTCGGTCTTTCCCATTCGTCAGCAAGGTCCTCGGAACCAACTTTATTGACATCGCCGCTCGCGCTCTTCTCGATAAGGATGTCCCTGCACCAGTGGATCTCATGAAGGAGCAGCGTGACTACGTCGCCGTCAAGGTGCCACAATTCGCTTGGACTCGTCTTGCCGGTGCCGATCCATTCCTTGGTGTCGAGATGTCCTCCACTGGTGAGATGGCATGCTTTGGGAAGGACCTCGTCGAGGCTTACTGGACTGCCATTCAGAGTGTGATGAACTTCCGTCTGCCCCTGCCTGGTGAGGGTCTCCTCTTCGGTGGTGACACAGCCAACACTGACCTTGCCACCATCGTCGACTACTTGAACCCTCTCGGCTACAAATTCTTCGCGGCCAACAACGAAATCAAGAAGCACCTCGAGCAGGCTTCCAGGGATGGCAGCGTCAGCGTTGAAGTTATTGAATTCCCGAAGGACGACAAGCGTGCTCTGCGAGAAGTTTTCCAGAAGTACGACATCACTGGTGTCTTCAACTTGGCTAAGCGCCGAGCAAGCAGCATGCTGGATGAGGACTACGTGATGAGGAGGAATGCAGTCGACTTTGGTGTGCCGCTGTTTATGGAGCCGAGGACTGCTGTCCTCTTCGCCCAGTGTATGAGCGAGAAGCTTCCCAAGAAGGAGGGTATTCCGGCTGAGGTTCGCCGATGGAGCGATTTCATTGGCGGCAAGCCATTGTAAGAGCTCGGATGCGATGAATTCAGCATGGCGTCTGCGATTGAATGGGGAAATACTATCGCTTTTTTGAGATCTCTGGATGTAAAAAAGCGCTGAGCAGATACTTGGTATTGATTATGTTTCCAAACAGCCGGCTTACAGTTGGTTACCGAGCCATATGTCGATGATAGAATATGTAGCGAGGCCGGCGATCAGTTGCTTCTCAGGCAATGCTCGATCAGCTTCATGTATATTGCCTTATAACAGCCATTGACGTCACATCGGCCCTCTCATAGCATTCCCGCAATGCTGCAAACCCCAACAAGACAAGCTCACCATGGTGTTCGAGAACATCAACGATACTCGCATGACACATGATATGCAAATTGCCGTGTGCGCGCCGTCGCATTTGATTCAGTTGAAGCAAATGCAAACTATTTGCAGGTCAAGGTGAAGGTTGCCGTTGATCTGCCAGCTGGGCAGTGCTTGGCTCTCAGCCCGGCGCAACGCTGCCTCGTTTGGGTAAGACATGCAACTAAGCCCTCTCACAGCAATGCCTTAGCTTCATACCGATTCCACAATGATACAGGTGAGCTGAATGTCAAAGGATTTATAGAAAGGAAAGAGGGGCCCGCTGCTGAAGTTCGGAGCAGGACATACAACTCAGCAGAACAAGATTTCTCTACAGTCTCTTCCTCAAGGACAATTTCTCTACCAAGACCCTGACTCACCACCAAACTCAAGGGCCGCAAGTTATCAACTACCTCGATACCCAGACTACATCGACACACCCCACACAATCACCTCACCACCACTCGCGCCAAAATGATCATCGGCGGCTACGCCCTCAAGAAAGTCTACCAAAAACAAACCAAAAAGAACCTCGCGAAACCCTGTGTCGAACCTTACAACACGCAATGTCCGAATTGTGAAGAGATTTATACGATTAATATCAACAAGGCGTTGGTGGATCCGATGGATATTAGTTGTGATTGTGCCAGGTGTGGGAAGAGGTTTCGGGTTGCTTGTTAGATGGGAACAATGAGAGAGGGAAGGGAAACCGAGAGGATGAAAGGGGACTTCAAGGGGATTGAATGCGAGCTTTGGAGAAGCGAACAAGAGCGATGGCGTTTTAGATTTTTGAAATACCCCAGAACAGTGAGACGTGAGGGAAGATGAGGAGAGAAGTGTATCAAGAGGACATTGAGAAAGGCATGGAGGATATACGCGTAGGACAGGCGCTGCGCTGTAGGCAATCTACCTTGGGATCATCAAATCTGTTCATCAATGTATCCTCTTCACAATGCCTGTCTAATGTTGCGATATTCCATGCTCAAGTCAAAGCCGGGCTTTCCGTTCTGCACCAGATGACGTACGGAAGCCTTTACGAGGTGACATACGAGATCAGATATGTTTAGGAGCTTTCAGACTCCTCATCTTGTGGATGGCGATGCACCATGTGGACTCTTGTTGTTCTATTCGAATCGCTCTTGTTGTGATTCGCCACAACTCGAGGTATGCGCGTAAGCAATCACCGGCAATCGGGCTGACGTCGCGGTGCTTCCAATTGCAAGAGACAATCGCGCCTATTCATACAATATCTCAGTTGCGCAGCTGTCCATTGGTTCGCAGAGACAGTCTACGTAGTCAACATCCGCTGTGAGCCACGGTCGACCTCGTTGTCGTATGTTCGGTGCCATCCGTACAATACACACAGCCTTCAAACGAACATCACGGATACTGAGGAATATTCTCGACCTGTGATATTGGTCGACATCTCGGGAGCGCATAACATTCCATCCGACGAAGTAGAGGATTGGTCACCGATGCCGCCGATGTCAATGGCTTCGCCTTTCCACTTGGTCAGCACCTCTCGCTGAACGCATAGCTGTCCCGTTTCGGTCAAGATCTGCAGACACTCTTCGCTGTAATTGGGGACCAGATGACAGTTTACTGACAACGTCGCTAGCAGTAAGTATGGCTGATGATCGCTGTCTTCTCAGTATGGAAGAGAATGCGCATTATGGAATCGCGACTGTCGTCGTTGCGCTGCTTGCGCGGGGCTGTGTCGTGGTCCCTTGACGTCGCTTTCGTAGATGTCGATGTGTATAAAAGATAGATGGTGAAACGACTGACTGGAAAGTATCTCATCAGCAATCAACAAGAACATCAAACAGAGCAAAAGCCCTCAATTCTGCAGCGAAGCAACCTCAAATCTCCTTCACCTTCGCCTTCTTCAACGCACATGCTCGAATCAGCATACGCATACTACTACATCGCCTCCCGCAAGATCAAGTCCAAGTGTGAGGGAAAGCTTCAGCAACAGTAAACAATCTACCACACCAAGTACTACCTCCCCACACCACCACCCAAGATGATGATCGCCATGGGAGTCCGCCGAGCCATGAAGCACCGTAAGGCAAAGCAGCAGCAGCAGCAACCACCCCAGAGCTCTTCATACCAGAGCCAACAACCCTCCAGAATCGAGAACGTCAAAGTCGAATGCCCGAGTTGTCTGAATAAGTGGAGCATGGGCATCGATACGAGCTATCAGGATCCAACGAGCGTGCAGTGTGCTTGTCCGAAGTGTGGGATGAATTTCCGGGCTTCTTGAGATGGATGGATTGGAAGCATAGGGCGGCGTTTGTCGATTCATATGTATCATAGATTCTGTGCGTTTTTGGGTAGCATGTATTTCAGTCTTGTTTGACCATCTTCGCCGAAAGATTCACATGTTTGAACAGAGTTCGTTGCCCGTCATATCTGTCTCCAGAAGCAATCTTAACTCGACTTACCAGGTCCGACTATTGGAGCATGGCCCATCTGAAGACTGCGGAGATTGCTCAAACGCCTTTCTCAAGTCTGATTTACTAACTCGGATCCTGTAGTCGCGCTGCGCCTGAGGGAAGTGATTAGATGTTGGGAAGACAGCTCACAATGAGATCTGTCCCGTCTCTTGACCTGGCTTGTTCGAAAGTGCAAGATGACAAAGTCACATGGAGACTACGTAGGTGACAAGCAGTTGCGGGTTGAAGAACTCACGGAACATTCGCCCTGGAAGTCTTCCCTATGTTGATAGCAGATCCAAGTCGATTACCTCGCTGTGATCGAAGATCATCGCCCTCAACAGAACGACTCCTGATGAGAGGACCTGATCGCAGTGCTCATGCCAGGCCTTGGCGTCTTGTATATGCCAGATCGAGAGTAGGCAATGGATTTCTCCGGGAATTATTCGCAAGACGGCAGCAGCGTTCCTCTCGTCTCTACTTCTAATGCACTCCGCAACCTTGCCCCAATAAAGACAATGTACCAGCTCAACCCGAGAAACCGGCGTTCGGTGGCCACGGTTAACCGTCTTTGCCATAGCCGGATTCTGCACAATGTCGTCGGATGTCTACCGAAGGATTTAACGTCTGGCGGGAAAGACCCGAGGAAGCGAAGAGGCGTACAGCTATCCCTCGGGTTTGCCGACGAGACTGATACCTTGCCGTGCTTTCCCAGTGCGTCCTGAGTCTTGATCTGCGATCTGGAAGATGTTGAGGATTACGAGGATGTTTCAATGCTGAGCAAGTCGAGAATTGCGATTGCCGTGCGGAGCACTTTCCGGGGCTGTCGAGGAGTGTTACTGATGTCGTCAAAGTCAATGTCTGAGAGGCCAATTGGAAGGCATGGAAGGCTTTTCAACGAAAAGCTCCTTCCCAGTGAAAGGCCTTTCACATGTTATCGCATCAGAGACGATGTCAGCAGCTGAGTCCACAGTGTCCACGAGCACGTTGTGGGCACTGGATATAACTCGGAGATGGTCGAAAGTTTGGGCAACGTGCCTGGCCGTTTGTGGATTGGCGTGTGGAGGACCCAGATCCGATCCCGCGGTTTTCACGTTTTCACATGCTGGGTGGAAGGAGAAGGAAGTCTTAAGGTCCATCCAGGCCTTGCTTGCATGTGGAATTCCTTATAGATAGGCCGACTTACCCATTGGTGCAGGGCGAGCAGAATTATTACCACTCCGCACAGCTGTATGCAGATTCATGTTCTCGGGCGCTCGTGAGATTGGGGCGAGTATGTTGAATTCGTATGCATAGCACGCCGAAGCAGCGCCTTGAGCTTGCACTGTCTTGGCTGGATGTCGACAGATATCAAAAATTTGATTGTTATCCGGTCGCATTGCGGAATCACCTGACAGCAAGTACCGTTGACTTTGCCGTGCATGCAAATTTTGGAGGACAGTGAAGTATCCACTACAAGGAATGCTGGAGTCCCAACACTCTTGTTCTCCACATATCGGATCGAGTCGGATACTGCAATGTGCTCCTCGTACCGCGGATAACGGAATTCAATGTTGCGACCCCGTGCAACCGCGGCCGCGGCTGTGCATCTTGCAATCACACGGCAACATCAGATGGGGTCGAAGTGGGTGTGTGGAAGGAGAGATCGCGTGATGCAACAAACATCAGGACGGGTTGTGGGTGCAGAGTGGGCTTGGTGCGTGGCACAAATACGAAAGCGTGAAGAGATCCCTCTCCAGTCACCTCCGCACTTCCCAAACTCACTCTCCACATGAAGCATGAACATCAATCTCTCGAGCGCGAACCCATGCTTTGGCTCTCACAGAGGCTGAAGAGGAATAGCTGATGCTGTCGTACAGAGCCGTAGTCAGCTTTCGACTCTCTCATCAAGACCGATCAGGCGATTTGCTGTGCGTTACTTGAGCGCTCCCCAGTCTCGTGGTCTAAGGAACCCCCACGAGTTCCAGAAGCCTCAGATGATTGCCTGCCTGACAAGCCACTTCACTACTCACCACACAAAAAGGCGGCGAGTTGCAGATAGCGTTTTCTCTCAGCTGCACCGATGTTTCTGTGCATGGAGGCGAGCGCGTGCGGCAGGCCGGCTTCTTCTCGCTTCATTTGGTCCCTGACTTCTTATTGCTATGTACATCGAATTAATCTAACATGCATGGGGCGGCGTCTGCAGTGAGAGTGAGAGAGACTGATGATGACAGAGAAGACGCTCGCTCGGCGGCTCGGCCGCCTCCAGTGGAGACACTTGG
Organism: Nothophaeocryptopus gaeumannii; assembly: GCA_031771865.1. Classification (NCBI taxonomy): domain Eukaryota; kingdom Fungi; phylum Ascomycota; class Dothideomycetes; order Mycosphaerellales; family Mycosphaerellaceae; genus Nothophaeocryptopus; species Nothophaeocryptopus gaeumannii. Next base: position 93,086 of record JASISA010000040.1, on the reverse strand, counting down.
GGCCCGGGCAGAGCCTGTCGGATCGCCGGCCCAGAACCTTGGTCCAGGTAACAATTGTTCGTGGTGAAGGATATCAGACCACGAGCACGAGTATCTACTGGACAAACCTCAAGGCGGAAAGGCTTGTTCAATGACCGATCCACAGACATGGCCGACAGACTGCGTAAGCTAAAACAAGGCAAGGAAGAGTCCAGGGTATCTTTCGCTCTAGCCCCACGGAGAATTTGCCTGTTGTCAGCATGGAGGACGGGGAATCTCCCGGAGTGATGCTTCAATTCATCGTGGGCGGAAGGATTTCGATTGTCCGGGCTCACTCGCACCCTCGATCATGCCCAGACAATCCCTAGCCGCGGTCAATAGTGACCATGTATTTGAGGCGGCTTTGGCGTTGGAGGATGCATCTTATCGCAACGTCGTTATGGCCCCTGTTGAGTGCTGTTGCGGGATGAGACAGCCGCTCAGGTGCCCCTTTCAGATATCACGAGGGATGACTCTGGCATGCGAGTCGCAGGATGCTCGCCAACAAACGCTGTCAAATTTGCCGCCTGTGATACCATCGGGCCGCACACGCGGCAGACTGTCTCTCACTGGCCATGACAACTTCGCTCAGAAACACCAGGGCGTTTCGACGCGCAGGCATCGGGGTCGGTGTCGTAGCTCGGCGAAAGCGAAAGTGCCTTTGTATTCTGCAAATATGCCGATAGAAGACCGTCGAACGGACGCTGCGAAGAATTCGAATTCGTGCGGGCCGAAAGACACGAGTGGATCCTGGTCGCGCCATCTCGGTCAAATTGAGCTGGTTTTGCAGCGCCCGCGCAGCCCTACACAGCGGGCGAGAGGTCGACCGCAAACAGCCTGTCTCTGCTTGCAGGCTGCCGCGACGTCCAGGAACAGAGGGTGGGAGTTGACCGGCGTTGGCTCTCTGCGATTGACGAAACGGCACTGCCGGCACAGGGAAGCCGGCGGGCGAGATGCCTCCACACTGGGGTCTCCAGCTTCTTGAGCGTTCGGCACCCACCACCCCTCTCCCTCTTTCCATAGATAGAAAGAAAGGCAGCCTTCCATCCCCATCTCCACGAAGTAGGTGGTGTGGCCCACGACAGAGCGTGGGCGGAATCTGACGCAGACGCAGGAACAGTGGAAAGGAGGCGTCGCAGGCTCCCAAGGGCTGCCTATCGCTGCAGACGTGCAGCATCGATCACCAAATCATCGCCGGCATTCACCCAACGGACACGCTACCCAGAAGCATAATCCGTACCCCTGCAAGACCCGCAATCTGTCCTCTGTTGCTCTTTCCCCACGCTCCTGCAGTTTCCGTTCGAAACTTTCTGGCTATCGTCACCGCCGCGCCTGAGCCTTCCCTCTTCGCCGTCGCGACTTCTTTTCGCAGCGTCATCTCCTGCCCTGCCTCATCACTCTCTCTTCTCTGCATCACAACGCACCTTCCGCAGCTCACTCACCTCTGCTCGGCACCCTGGCGACCTTGCCCCGGATCACCATCGCCATCCCGCGTCGTGCCGCATCACTGCGCATCACCACACCATTTCACCCACTATTTTAACTTCGCCCGCCTAGCCAAGCGAGGCGGCCACTTTCACATGCTCTCGCAGCTGCTGAACCTGGACGCTCACGCCCAGCAGCCGGCCTCGAACAACAACAACAACAACAACGACAACAACTCCTCCGCCGACACCTCGCACTCCGCCCCCCCGCCATCATCATCATTCGTGACACCATCGTCTAGCGCTACATCAACACCGCTGCAGACAACCATGGCCGGCTCAGCTGCGACGCTGCCGGCTATGGGCGTAGCCATGCAAAACAACGACGAGAATCGACCAGACCTCCCGCGCCCATACAAGTGTCCGCTGTGCGATAAGGCCTTCCACCGTTTGGAGCATCAGACAAGACACATTCGAACGCATACCGGCGAAAAGCCACACGCGTGCCAATTCCCGGGTTGCACGAAACGCTTCAGTCGGTCCGATGAACTCACTCGACACTCGCGCATCCACAACAATCCCAACTCCCGTCGCGGTAACAAGCAGCATGTCGCTGCGGCGGCGGCGGCCGCTGCTGCTATTCAGGGAGGGATGTACGACAATGCCGCGCTCCAGCAATTGAATCAGCTACATCAGCTCAACCAAATGAACCAAATGCAACAGTTGAATCAGCTCAATCAAATGAACGGCATGAATGGGCAGATGAACGGGCAGGTGAATGGCATGAACGGCGGCTTCAATGGAATTCCGCAATTCAATCAGCTCAGTCAATTGCATCAACAGCAACAGACGCCTCAACCACCACCGCAACCTCAACAGCAGCCACAGCCAGCACCGCCTCCTCAACTTCCGAATCCACTAGCACCACCGCCTGCAATGCAGCAGAAGCCGCAGTCGGCTCCAGCTTCGCAGCTCAGCTCGCCCAATGTGTCACCACCACATTCGTATGCTTCGACATACTCGAGCAATCCTGGATCCTACATCACCCGGAATGTTAGCGGCGACATCAGCCCTGCGCAAGGCGGCAACTTCCACCGACCCATGGACATCAACCTTCTCGCGACCGCAGCGTCTCAAGTCGAGCGCGAAAACAACTCTCAAATACCGAATCAGCACCTCTCCCTGCCTACACGACACACGCCATACCACCACCCGTACAACACTGGGCGCATGCCGTCGCTCTCGTCGTACCATTACTCATCAAATCCGACTTCGCAGCCAATGTCGAGATCGCATTCTCACGATGATGACGATCACCGACCGACGAAGAAATCACGCCCGGGGTCTCCGCAATCGACGGCACCACCATCGCCTTCCTTCTCGCACGCGTCTGCATCGCCTACCCCAGATCACACACCCCTGGCAACACCATCTCACTCGCCGCGGTTAAGGCCCCAATTCTGGCACAACGGCGTTCAACTCCCGACTCTGCACCACCTGTCCTTAGCACATCAGCCGCCCCCAGCGCTTGCTCCTGTGGAACCATCGGCTGATGGTCAGCAGCCGTACGTCCCCGCTCAGCACAGTGGCTTGCGTATTAGTGAGATCATGGAAGCTGGCGATGGCGCACAACGGAAACTACCAGTTCCAATGGTCGCCTCCAAGGACATCAGCTATCAGGTCAAGGACATCAAAGACATCTCGAATCCTGGAAGTTGCGTGAGCAGTGGCCACAGCAGCACGCGAGCGAGCGAGGCAGGCAACGACCTTGCGGAGCGACTATAGAAGCTGGTTGATTTTGACTTGTTGGGAGCATCTGGTTGACCGCACGAGCACTGATAGACTACTGGGAATTCTGCTTTGGCAAGAGCACAGTCACGGCCTCTTTATTGATTGATGCGAAAACGAAGTTATTAGTATTGTTCACTTTTGGCCAGGAGTTATAGCGATTATAGACTGGACGGCGAACAGTGGCGAAGAAACAAGGCGCAGTCGCAAGACTAGCTGGGATTTGACTGGGCTGCTCTGAATAGAATGGCGATGGGTTTGAAAGGCTGCCCCCATGATACCAGCGGTCGGGACAACGACTGGCAAGCAAGTTTGATTTCTGGTTTTGCGCGTGACTTGAGTCTCTTCACTTACCCATTAGCCTTACCGAATAGACTGCTGAATTGCTCTCCACACGGAACAACAGTCCACTTTGGAGCTAACACATACACTCCATTCACCCGGGAATGACCTGACTCTCTAAACCGCTATACCGGGCAATGCCTTCAACAAAGCCGAATATCAAGATGGTAGCCGCGGGTGCTCGGCCATCTGGCGAGATCTGGCTCCAGATTGTCGTAGCGTGTGGAGTTGAAGAACTCTATACCCCATCATCAAACTGACTACGACGGCAGCTATTGGTGACTCGAAGAAGACATAACCACGGTGACAAACCTCTCGCCGTGTGGTCTGGTTGTTGGGCAGGTTGTTCTTCGCTATCGCAATTCCCCGGGTCTCTTCGATCACGCTATCTAGGGCGTTGATCTGCGGGCTTGCTTGTGTTGTCGTTCATCGGGATATGAACATATTGGAGATGGTATGGAACAACATCGCGATTGTTCATACCAAGGCCGCTGTCGATGAATGTGTGGGCTCGACTTGGCGAATTTCAGGCTTTTCCCCTATGCATTTGCCGTGCTCCATGTTCTTACCTACATGTGCATTTGCCGTGCTACGTGTTCATACCTACATGTGCATTGCCAAGGAGAGAAGCTTCTTCTTGAGCATTAGGTGGGCAATTACATTCAATAGCTCGGCCTTAGACCGGCTTTGAGTGTCGGTGGGATTCCAACTGTAGGGTGCGGATCGGAATCAGGATATGGCCGCCTTCGAGAGCATGCAAGCTCGCACTTCAGACCTGCATGCCTTAGAGTCTGCTCGATCGCAAACCTCTACCTAGGACATGATAGACCGCGCCTTTGTACCATTTCCGTTCGGCCACGTGTCGCCATTCAGATACGAGGCATTGATCGCGGCACACGGCAGATTTGCTGGGATCATGCATGAGGTGCCCATCGCCTACAATGCCAACGAGCGCCAATCGAGATGTGGTAGTAACGAGACTTCAAGATTAATGGGGGGTGCGAGCAGCCCGCCCAAGAGATTCAGTCAGGCAACACCATAATGACCCTGAAGCAGGCAAATGAACGATCGCAAAACTCTGGTCTATTCCACTTCCTGTGGAGAAGCCTCCCATCTCCATAAGATGGGTCTCCGTGAGGAGTTAACCCGAAGCGTCCTGCTTCTGCTGATGGTCAGACTGGCACGTTCTCTGCGGCTAGCATTGAGACTCCGAGCTGATGAATGGGATCAGCCTGTATTGGTTTCCTATGAGTTCACGGCGTCCGGACACGAAACTCGAGCAGCACGTTTCAAAAAAGAATGTATCTGCGGAACGCTTCAAAGTTAAGACTAGCAAGACTGCAAAGGCTGGAAACGATAAGTTTCAAGACTTTGGCCCCTTACACAACCCACAGACAGGTCGTCCGGTACCACAGAATTCGTCACGGGATGAAAGTCGCTGGACTTATCAACCCAGAACGAGAATCAAAGTCCGCAGCCAGCTTGCTATCTGCATCTAACCCCGTGCCGTTAATTCGATCACGAAAACAGCCTTTGATCGCACGCATGGGCTCCATCATTATCGTGAGGCCCCATCTTGAGGAGGCGCATTGCAACGCAACGATTGTCTTGATTCCCAAGAGTGCAAGAGTGCTGTGGACTCCACATTCCATCAATTGCTCGCTCTTTCCCCACAAAGTATAAAATGACCGCCTCGGACATTCCTTCCCTAGCGGACGGTGGAGGGAAAGTTGAAGGGAAGCCTTTTCGGATTGCCTGTTAGAGACTGATAGGCTGATAAGTTGAGCGATTGCGTGCCATCTACTTGACTTTCTGCGCAAGATCCTCGTATCATCGGAGGTCGGCGTTCGAAAGCACGTGGAGGCTTCTTTCATCAACTACTCTTCACTTGGATTACCGGTATGCATGCACTCCACACGCACGACTCCAGATTTCTTGATGCTGTTTGACACTAGGGGAGGTATACCCTTGACTCCCCCAGTTTCACCGCGCCTAGTAGGATGGAGACAGTCTTCAGTGCTGCTGTCGATCCTGGCACAACATCATCGTTCTCTGCTCGTACGTCCTCTCCCGACACATCAGATCACCTCTGTATCTCCCCGCGGGCGCGACTTTGCTCATCGGACGGTCTCCGGGGAAGCTACGCGGAGCCAATCAATTCTCTGGGTAGGCATCTCAACAACATGCATGGAGGCTTGCTTAGCTGGTCACCATGGTCGTGAGAGCTGTCCCTTTGGCTGGTGCAGGCTCGCGCAAGTGATGATGATCATTCTCAACGTTTTGCGCTGTGCACGATGATGAACGAATCGTACCTGTCGACTCTCCCCGGCCCCCACTGCCACCAGCTTGGAAGATGCAGATGTGGATAATAGCGGTGGATAGATTTTCCCGACTCATCAGAGGACCTCCATCGTAAGGCGCAACCTTAGAAAAAAGTATAAACGCTGTCATCATCACTTAGCGATAAGACGACACGTGAGAGCGGTCTGCAGAGTCTGGACTTCGGCTCCAGCAAGATGACCAGCGACCTGCCAACACTCTTCGCTTCCTCCCAAACATGATAGGCGGTGACACTCCAAGCACATGCGCTCAGCCTTGTTCGTCAGTCAGCCCGACGTTCTCCGTCGTGCAGGTGCACATGTGGCTTGTTGTCTTGCATCTCGCATCTCGCAGAACGGCATAAGCGTGGGATGAAGCCTCTGTCTTTCTTGCATGTGCGGTATGAGGTACTCGTAATAGGTACTTGCTGCAAGTGACATGTTGTGAAAGTGACACTAACGCTTGTGGCTTTATCGCAGATGGTGGAGTGCATTTGTGGAGAGATAAGCATATTGCGGTTTGGCTTCTTCGGAGGGCGCAGCCGTGAGGAGGTACGTACTCGTTAAATACTTGAGCCGGTAGATTTGTGGACGATGTGCAAATGGAAACATTGTGCCGAATGACCGAACGTGTCGGCATACATCTCGCGCTGAGCGAATATACATATACTTACAGATTTCCATAGCAAGTCCAAGGGTATTGAGCGCCAGCAAATGCATCATTTCACGTCATCGCATATCGTAGCCATCATTCATTGCTCTCAAGCCAGCGACGCCTCGCTTGAGAGGCCCACGTCCTTAAGTCCATTTTCGTACAGTCCGTCAAAAGCAAATCATCGACTCATCTTCCATCACAGTCGCGAAATTGTTCACTTGCGCTTGCCGCCATTCTTCTGGGGGTTGCCCTGAAGCACTTTGCCACCACTCTCCTTCATCTCGCTCAGTGCAGTCTGCGTGAGCTTTCGCTTCTTGGAGACTGCCACGTGGCGATCTTCAACCTTGCTCTCGAATTCTTGCGCAGCTTTGCGCTTCTCTTTGCGAGCGTCTTTGAAGCGGGTGACGATGTTGGTGAATTGGCTCACAAACCAGTCGCCAGCGTCTTCCCACTCGTCGAGGTTCAGCGAATGCAGAAAGCTGGCTTGGTCCCGTGGATCAATGCCTACGACAGCAGCCAATTTATCCTCCAGGGGCCTCTTTTGCAGGTCAGCTTCAAACCTGAACTCTTTCGCGGCCGGATCTTCATCAAATGACTGTGCCTTGAGGTTGGCGAAGTCCATGGTATGGAGCTGATCTGGTAGGAAGTCCAGCGGATTCTCCTCTTCGCCCTGCTCCTCTTCCTGTATGCCATCCATCACTACGCCTTGGTTGGCATGATGCTCAATGATGTCGTGTTCGTCGTACTCTTCGTCTCCTTGCTCCATCTCTGATGGCGGCTCAGCTGGTGGTGCCGGTGGCGCCGGCTCGCGACTCTGCCGATGATGATCCCCCTTCTGGTGACGAGAACGCTCCTGCTCACGCTGGTCTCTAGTCGGGGGCCTTGGGTCTGGAGGATACTGCTGGCGCTGTTGATTTTCCACAGCCTGCTTTCGCAGCTCGTGGGAAGGCCCAGTGTACCTCAGTGTTTGCATAGCCTGGTCGTTTGGCGGCACAACTGGCGAAGCTGGACGCTGAGATGGTTGCTGCTTTTGCTGCGGCGGCGCCTGAAAAGTCTGAGCGTGCGGGTTGGGTCGGTGTACGTTCGTTTGTGCCGGCGCGTCTCTTAGAGCAAAGCTGAAACCGGATGCACCGCCGATGATTTCATGAGCTTGCTGGATGTGCATTGGAGGTTGAGCGTGGGTGGGTTGCTGCGCTTGTGTTGGCTGGTGAAAAGGGCCACTTTGCTGCATGTTGGTAGGCATGCCTCGAGGTCCACGAGTGGGAAAGGCAGCAGGTGGCTGCTGAATCCGAGCCTGTTGTCCAGGAAATGAGCCGTGACCCTCGTTCGGGTCTTGGACTGATGGCACCCCGTCAGTCGTCTCGGGGTACGACCTGCCATCTTCGTAAGGAAAGCCTGGACCTTCGCGTCGCGCTCCATTCTCCTCGACGGCCTCGAAGCGACGTTCCTCATGTTGTTGAGCATCGAAGTGATGATCATGCTGGGCAGACTGCTGTGCATGAGCATGTCCAGAATTGCGGCGAGTCACATTACTGCCAGTCGTGGATGTTCTGTCAGCGTTACTAGCGTCTGTACCGAACATCCCATCTCGAGTTGCATCAGGCAAATGTGAGGTCGACCTTGTTGTGCGTTTAGCATGATCGCCATTTTTCATCTTGCTGCCGCGACTGCTTTTCTTCGCAGGGCCTTCAACGTCGGGGACCACAACTTTGAACTCGGCACCTGGATCCTCGACCTTGATACTCGTCTTCTTGGTGCCCGCTCGCTTGCCATCGTTGGTCCCGTCCACCTGCGAAATGCCGTTCTGCCTAAGAACGAAGCTTTCCAAGCCCTGCGCCATAGCGTATGGTCTTCTCACTTCACTGTCGAGGCCGGCGGAGTGTGTTGTCGTGGTAGAAGGCCACCAGATATGAAGAGGTGAGGTGAGGTGGAGCCTTGAGGTCCAAGCAATGTGAAGGCAGTCGCGACTCGCGCGTCAAGCGCGGGTCAGCCCGCATCGCGAAGTTTACACGAGATCACAAGCCCCGACTGCCGACTCCTCGCCTGATTTGGCATCGACGACGACATCGTATATGAGCAAAACCATCATATTCAGCTCGAAATCGTCTCTTTGAAGCATCGAGAAACCACAACCAAAGACGATTGGCCATGGCATCAGTAAGCATCACGTGCTGAACGGCATCCCTTAGTCCGCCGAGACGCATTATCAGTGAGGTATCTACGGGTGGTATTGTCGTGATCTTTGTTCTTCAGACCACGCTTACTATCCTAAATAATCAATTGCAAACATGGCGGATGTCGAGCAGGTCCGTCGCGGCATCTTTGCCCTCCCAAACGAGGCAAGTCGAACTCCATCGTTACACGAGGCAATGGCTAATCAATCCTAGATCTTGTTGAACGTACTGAGCATCTTTCCCACTAAAGAGCTCGTTCAATTCACGCCTACATGTCGTCACTTCCAAAACCTTATCGTTCGCCTGCTCCACCATCGCTTGCAGATCGCCGCTTGTCTCGATGATCATACATTGTACCTCGAATGCGGGCCACCCGCAGCGAAGTGGACAACGTCCAAAGTATTGTGTACTGCCTTGGGAACGAGTGGCATGCAAGAGTTGAATGAAGCTATTCATGAGAGCGACAGCCGCGAAGGCCTGGTTCAGAAGATGGGAACGCTGTACACACGATTCCGACCCGTGAACAAGGAGCCAGATTGGACGACGTTTCCTCGTCCTCATCCTGCAGGAGACATTCCAGGATCGCGGTCGTACTTCACCGCTGAAGCTGCCAAGGCCAAGCTTGCTGATGCTGGAAATACCGTATCTAGGACTGTAGGAATCGATGCCCATTTCCTCTTCTCCCAACTCGAGACTCTGGCCTATCTTGGTAGACGTGAAAACACCCGAGGTCTTCTTTGCAGCATCCAAAAGGTCTGCGAAGGCACTATACGAGTCTGGAGAGACTGGCTCAGCAAGCAATGTGAAAGTAAGCGCTGGAGCGATGGCGAGACTGTCAGCATAATACACGATGATCAACCAGCTGCTGGAAAGACCAGATCCGATAGCGTGACTGATGTCTCGGACCCTCACAAAGATCCGGCAATCCTATGGCTCAACACCAGTACGAATGATTTTGGTATCAAATTTCGAGTGAAAGAGCAGAAGTGGCAGCGCCAGAATCCCGTACTGTTCTCGAGTGAGATTGAGGTGCCAGTGAGCTATCACGTGGAACTTGAAGGTACGCTCAAAACCGTATCGCGAAATGATAATAAACTAGCTGACATGCTGCAGAGGTCGTCGTTCGCACCAGCCATCTGCTCCTGACCATTGAAGACGCTCAGACAAGGATCATGGAATCATCTGGCAAAGCGCTCATATTCGGATCGTACACCGCATAGCTTCATTTAGCGGCCCACCAGACCCAAAGCTGGATCAGCCCGATTATCAGCACTGGCGTGCTTCCGCTGATCCCCCAAATGCAAGCATTGAGAAATTTCGTGAAGTCTCCGCAGTCGTCCATCGGAGAGGTGGTGGTGGCAGCACTTCGACGCGGACCCCAGTCTAGCGGCGACGCGGCACCAGCTCTTCACGTACCATTTGCCCACCCATCCTCTTTCTTCACGAAACTGCAACAGTATCCGATATCGTAGATGTCGACCACAGTTCAGATCATGCTGCTGGAGGTAAAACAAGTTGGCTATTGTATGGTATGACATATTGAAAATCGAAGGCGCTGCATGGAAAAATTGATTTCCAGTGCTCTTTGCTCATAATGACACTGTCAAGCCGTCCGAACAGAGGATGTGTTAGACGGTCATAGTAGTTGATGCGTGGAGGATCATCTCGCAGCCAGGCCTCGAGGATCATCAACTGCAGCTCCATCCGCAATGATTCCATTAGATCTGGCAGCGAAGGACTCTTCCAGAATGGCGGTGATACGTCGATGACGTTCCAACATGCAGAGAGGGATGAGTCCGGACAAGAGCGGTGTATATCAACAGAGGCCATGCTGGAGTTTGTGATGCTGTGGAAGAAGGGAAGCATGGTTCGAGAAATTCTAAGTGTGCGAAGCTTAACGTCCCTTCGTCTCTGGTGCTTTGAGTGTTTCCACTGGCCATTTCTCGACAATGAAAGGACTGCGCGACACGAGACGATGTATGATACCTTAGCCAACGACCGGTATCTTGGACATACTGTCAGATCTTGTCTCGCGTCGACTCGTCAATTTGGTGTTGAGAATTTGCGTCCACTTCACATCTGGAACACAGGCTGCCCTTTATGAGCTCGTCACCCTCTGCTGGCGATACAATACATAGCGAGCACTGAGAAACCGCAAGACACGGTCTGAAACGAGATCAAAACAGCGACTCGGTAACTCCAAGCCAAGGGCGTCAGTATGGCTTGGCAACCTGTCGACATGGGCCTTGCCATGTCACCGCGCCGCAATGCTGCTCTAGCCGCAACACGAGCGCTTCTGCAGCTTCAGACAGAAACAGCTCACCACGATGCCGGCACATAAGTCTCGTCGACGGGCGCACGCTTGCCAGCAGACGAGCAGATCTTCCCACCCATCTACCCTCTTCCCCATCTCCGGCGATATACCATCAAAATGAAAGCGATACACCAAGACTGCCTATCCACTGGTATATCCGGATTAGCAGTCATACTTGCGGATTTAACTTGAACTCGAATCGTCTGTTCAGAAAGCCCTCTCGGACGCCGCTGGTGGCACCTCCTAGCCTCCTAATGGAGAAGGAGAAGCCCACACGTCTTGTGGTATGTCCCAGAGAGACTAGTCACAAGCATCGCTGAGGGGATCACTGCCTGCGGTGCTTTGGCCCTATCGCAGTGGCTGTGTCTATCCTAAGCAACCCACGTGGCCTGCAAAAACAGTCGATGCAAAAGGTAATACTTGTTCGCGCACAGCATATTGCGGCTGTCAGCTAACGTCAGCCCAGAATGATCGATACATTGCTCTCACCAATTCTGCTTTCCAATCGATAGTCGCCACATTCGTCTTCACTCTACTCATCTACGCATGGGCGATGGAGAACCGAAATCCAGTTTGGCGATGGACCAATACTACATCCTCTCTTCAGAGCTTTACCTCTGAGTCCTGGGTTTGCCAGATACAGCACCACATTCCAGAAGACCGTAACGGATGGCTCAAGAGGTCATGTGTCATGGCAGTAGGTGATCTCTTTCCTCAAAAACAAGACTATGCTGACCGCCGTTCCCACTGGCGAACCGCCAGGGCCTTCACCATTCCAATTTGGATCCTGCTTGCTGCTATGGCCTCGCTGAGCGTGTTGAAGCTCAAGCAGTTGACTAGCACGGCACAGGAAATCAAGCTTGCCGACCTGAAGCGAACATCAGACGACGAGAGCCGTTAAGATCGCGGACGATACTATCTCCAAACCCTAGACCATGCTTTCAGAGCCCCAATCCCGCCGCCAATAAGTGTTAATCCCACCACGACAGCCATATTGGGTCGCTGGTTTAAAGAGAAGGGTTTGTTAAAGTAATAGAGATCGCATACCGCCGATCGCTCCCAAACCACCTCAAGATACAGAACAGCCATCGCTCACTGACACTCTGCATCGTCTGCTCGAAGGATCCATACCACTTCTCATATGGCCGGCTGTTGAGAATGACTTTGGCGTCCGGGTAGGCTTCGATCATTTCGATGGGAAAGACGGCGGCTGAGAAGTCTGTCACTGCCTGGTGATAGATAGAGTGTCCCGTTAGCGAGCATTCCAAGAAACGAAGCGAAGGTCCAACAGTAAGGTCAATGTGTCTCTCCACATCTTTTCTCTTTCTGATGTGCCCGAATGTGCGCTTTCTAGCACGTATCTCCACCCAGTCGATGACACTGTCAAAGGCTCCTCTTTGAGTTAAACACTCTCCATAGTCTCAGAGTCGCAACCACATCTCTCAAAACGCCTCAATCTCCAAGAAAACACTCGCCGATCATCCTTCACAACACTCACTCACTCCCCTCACGATCCCCCAAAGTCCAAGCAAACTTCTCCCTTCCCCACAATTTTCCTCTATTCTCGTACTTCGCTTCGACGGCTTCTGTCCAGAATCGACTTGCGCGAGGGTTGTACAGCGCTTGCCAGCGTGGAAAACTACAAATCTCAGTTTAGTCCTTGATCTTCGTTTTGAAGGACTGGGAGGTAGACGTATGATGATAACATTCAAAGCCCAGAAATCTCCAGAGCCTTGCAAAGCGACTCGGTTCCGGAACGGGGCATTCCCCAGCAGAGGACTTTCATGTCTACCGTTCTTGTTCGACCGCGTGGGTCGAGGAAGACGCGTGGTGGGAGGTCACTCTTGCGGGTCATTGCTGAGAGTGGATTATTGTAATGTGTTGCGTTGTGTAGGCCTGCTGAGAGGATGAGTCGAGGCAGGAAGACGTCTTCTCATCTGTACATGGCTTGATGAACGAGAGATGTCAGTGCAAAACATACGCAACGTTGGACTTCGTGACATGGCTATGCTGATCTAGGCACAACATCGCTCGCTAGCCATACAGAAGTGAACCTCATTGCAGGCCTGCCCGTGTCGGGTTTTCTGGGCAGCGACTCTTTACCCTGTCTTGATCTGGCATTCCCTTGACCAATATCAGCGAAGATGCGTTGGTCCCAGCTGAGAAGCGCAACCTTTCGAGTACGCGAGATCCTAGTAAGATGCACCTATGGCAATGACGGAAAGTAGAATATTCGCTTGCTAGCTTATCCATTAGATGCAACTTACAGAAAACAACAAACCCTCCGCAGTGAGCAGAATCTGGTTCCAATCTTTTCTCCATGCGCCTTGCTCGCCCGCTTGTCGTCTCCTCGTTTTCATCGTGCCAATGTTTGGTTCGGGTAGTCATCCAAGCGCATAACCGTGGTGAGCAATGCGTATCATCTTTCGCCCTTACGAGCCCCCATAGGCCTTCTTGATCTCCGCTTGGTACTTCTCCTGGATACCCTTGCGATTCAGCTTCTGCGCGGAGGTCACGAGTTGCTGTTTTGAAACGTCAGTATATGGACTATAAGTCGATTGATGATAGTCAGCACTTACGTTTTGAGGAGTCCACTCCTCATCGGCAAGCACAACGCCATCGATGATCTCGATACCAGCAAGGCCTCCCTTCTTGCCTGCATCTTGCAAAGCCTTGAGGACCAAGTTGTTGACCTTCTCGTTATGGCATAGGTCTTCAAGTCCGTGACCCTGAATGCCATTCTCACCTGCGAGCTGCTTCAAAGCAGGCTCTGCAGGCACGACAATTGCGACTGGCTTGTTCTTATCTTGAGCGGCGTAGACGCAAATGTTGCCCACAACGGAGCATGATCTGTAGACAGACTCCAGCTTCTCCAAAGCGATGTACTCGCCATTGAGAGTCTTGACCAGGTTCTTCTTGCGGTCGATGATTTTGAGCTGGCCGTAGCTGTCGAACTCACCAATGTCTCCGGTCTTGAACCAGCCATCGTGGGTGAAAGACTCTTTGGTTTCCTTCTCCAGGTCGAGGTAGCCTTTGGTGACAGTACCTCCGCGGATCCAAATCTCGCCCTGAGGTGGGTTGTTGGTGGAGTAGTAGCCGGCATCTGGGAAGTCTACAAGCTTGACCTCGACGGATCCCGGAATCTCACCAAGAGCAGCGTCGTTCCACGAGAGTGGGTCCATGAGAGCACCCATGGCTGCGGTTTCGGTCAGACCGTATCCAGAGATCATCGGTGCAATGCACATCGAAATGAAGCGCTGGGTTTCCTTGGCGACCGGACCACCGCCATTCATGCAGATACGCAGTCTGCCACCAGTAGCTTCGGCAACCTTCTTGAAAACCACATTGTCGACGATGCTGGCGCCGACTCCAGAAAGCGGCAGGTAGCTGGAGTTGTTCATCATGAAGCTCTTCGCGCTCATGGCACCCCAGAACATATTCTTGGCGATTGGATTCAGCTTGGAGACCTTGGCCATGATGCCCTTCTTGACAGTCTCCCACACGGCTGGCACACCAACCAAGATAGTTGGCTTGAACTCGGCGATATCACCTCTGCAGTTGCGCATGGAGTTGTCTGAGATAGTCTTTGGGTTGCCGTAACCCATCATACCACCCCAGTAGAGACATGCTGACTCGAAGACAAACTCCAGAATGTGTGCTAGTGGTAGATAGGTGAGCAGACCATCGCCAGGCCCGAGGTACGGTCCAACAATGATGTTTACACCTGTGATGGCGGCAACGACGTTCTTGTGAGTGAGCAAAACACCCTTTGGTGTACCAGTCGAGCCAGAAGTGTACATGATGCAGCAGAGATCATCTGGCTTTGGTGGGGTTGGCTCGACCTTGTTCTCCTCGCCAAGCTTGATGAAGTCGCTGAAGCTGTGGATAGTCAAGTGTGGATGTGCGTCTTTCAGCTTCTTAACATCTGCCTGCACCTTGCTCTTGTCCTGTAGGAGAGTAGGCGCATCGTCGTCATTGTAGACAACGTGCTGAATATCCTTCGACTCTTGCAGTGGCTTAATGAGCTTGGTGAGGAGATGCGGGTCGAGGAAGATAGCCTTGGCCTTGGTTTGGAGGAGTGAGTGCTTCAGTCCTTCCTCACCAAGGGTATCGTATGCGGTGACGATGGGCATGCTTTGGCTCTGCGCGCCGTGAGCCGTAGCAAGCCAGTATGGATGTGTCGCAGCAAAGATGTGCACACGGTCGGGCGCCTTCATGCCCAGCGCGCGGAAACCACATCCAACCTTCAGTGCCAGTTGCTCATACTCGGCGAACGACATGAACTCGTAAGGCGACAGCTCGTAGTAGGTCCACTTCTTGTCAACCTCCTGCTCTTTGCCGTCGACCGTCTTCTTGACCTTCTTGTTCTCTTCATGCAGCTTGACAAGCTTTCTCTTGCCGATGGCCTTTGCGTTGCCATACTTCTCGCTCGATCGTCGCAGGATGTCGTAGATGGTCTCAACGCCGGGCTCGGGTACGGTTTGGAGCTCGTCCTTTGTGCGGATGTTTCGTCGGGGAATCGTCTCGCCTTCCTTTTTCGCCACGCCTTCGACCTCGACTGTGAACGGCGGCTTCTTGTACATCTTCGGTTGCGGGACCATGGACTTGAGGTCCTTGCGGTTCATTGGGTCACCCATGCTGGCGGTGTTTCGGTTGGCGTTTAGTTGAGCTTTGTTGGTGGTAACGCTGTGGGAGTTGCTTGCAGTGCGGAATCTGAGGGAGTTGGATTGTGTGAGGCAATCAAAAGACATGCACACGTGGGTGGAAGCTGGACGGCTTCGACAGTTGTTGGCCAACCGTGAGACGAGAGAGAGACTGGGCTTTGCCGCGTCTTGGAGCTTCTCCAGCGTGATGTCACCAGCCACTTCAAGATGCCAAGGAGACAACTTCGCCTCGTCCACGAACGACGAGGACGGAAGTGCGGATGTTCCGGGGACGACGACCAGGTACATTATTCCCTACCTTTCCTATTGGCCTAGAAACCTGAGGTGTGCCTGAATCTCTACCCTCAGCCATACGCGTGACCACCGCCATCGACACTTACGAGCACACGATAGCGAGAGCGACGAGGGGCGGTCGCTGTCTCGAGCGCCCATTGTCGCAGCAGTTTCACATCTCACCAAGAACACTTCGGGCTTCTCATTGCGAGAGCGGCAACGGCGGCCCGTCTCCACGGAGCCACGTTTTCGCTTCAAAGGTCGCGCTTGCTTTCGCATTCCCGCTCGAGCTCAAAGAACAGCAACAATGACAGCTGCTACATGTTACTATCCCAATCATACCGAGAGCCACATCGTCATTGAAGTGCCTTTCCTGACAGCATCGCGAGCGCGAGATGGACAGCCTTGTGCCCCAGCTGGGCCCAGAGATTGAGGACGTTGATGAAGGTCAGCCTAGACGGCTACCGATATGTAGAGCGCTCGAATGACAGCTGAGTACAGAGACATTTGACCTCTTCTCTCATGGCCTGCCTTCACATGATCTCGGAATGCTGGATCCCAAGAAGCCGACGGTGGAGCTTTCCATTGCTGGGAAGGACTTCGAGATCACGCAGTCACCGGGCATGTTGCAGTCAAACAGAGATGGTGGAACCACCGGCGCTGCAGTCTGGAACTCTTCTGTAAAGTTTGCGGAATGGCTGGAGTCGCCGAAGAATCTCCTCATCACTTCTGGCATGATAGAGACAAGCTCCCTGGTGTTGGAACTTGGAGCGGGCATCTCTGGCGTCCTGCCATGTGTCATCGGCCCGAAGGTCCAGAAATATCTCGCTACTGATCAAGCATACGTTCTGAAGACTTTGCAAAAGAACATCGACATGAACAGCGTACGCTCTAGCACCCGGTCGAAAGGCAAGAAGGTACAGCAGTCCAGCAATACTCAGACCCTCTCGCTGGACTGGGAGAACGACGACATTGCCAGCGTGCTGCAATCCAACGGCTTGACTGCTGGGGTTGACGTCGTGATCGCCTGTGACTGCATCTACAACTACGCGCTCATTGAACCATTTGTGGAGGCATGCACGGACATTTGTCGAGTTCGCCAGACTGCAGATGAGAGTACCGCAAAGCCGACTGCGTGTGTCATAGTCCAGCAGCTGCGACAGCCTGACGTCTTCGAGCAATGGCTTGCCTCATTCATCAAAACCTTCCGAGTTTGGAGAGTACCGGATGACCAGCTCTCGGATCAGCTGAGCGAAGGCAGCGGGTTCGCTATCCACGTTGGAATCCTCAAAGATGCTCGGTAGTACGTGCTTCAGCTACCCCGACAACATCCCCACTATTCACACCATTGGGCCTGAAATCCTGCTTGGCTCATTCAGTACTCCCTGACAGAACGTGGACTCCGCGAATGGCTCGCTGCTCGCGAAGAGCTCATCCTTGGCCTCGCGGAAAGCTTGCATTCGGGACTCGTTCACATAAGATCCACCGAAGATACCGAGACCAAGAGCCCTTGCATGTCTTAAGCATATGAGCATCTGAGTTAAGAAAAGCATTCCTGTTTCTGTTCAGTCTGCGCTTTATGCCATCGAAGATACGCCGAGAGTATCGCAGCTAGAACAACGGTTCGGAAATGTAGTACCGTGATGGAACTTGCGATAATGTGTCGGGCGGAGTCTCTACGAAGCTGACAACGAACGGCGCAGTGGGCACAGCTCTCGTGTAGGCATCATTTCCACAACTAACAACACCCGAAGGCGTCCATGTACGTGCTGTTGGCATGTCATATTATAGAGGCCGCCAATAGCCATACCAGTAGAGCAAGTGCGATATACAGTAGTGTAGTCTTAAGCCGTGTATGCACAGCTGCAGGAGAGTCTCGCCTCGACTTCCAAATGACCAGATTGGGCGAAAGTATCAGAGAACTTAGCTTAGTTAACCTCAAGGTGCGGTGCGCTGTCCTTCTTCCCCCCGCTGCCGCCGCATGTGATTGATGGCTGCATGCTGTGAACGGTCGCGGCTACGAGCGTGGCCTGCTAGGAATGGATGAAATCGGGAGAAGGAAGGAAACCAACATGTACAAAGAAGCCGATGTGGCTACAGTTCAGACGGTGGACACTCGCTGCCCAACGACAACGACAGGGCTGTTTTGTTCTAGCAGCAGCAGCAGCAGCAGCATTGTCGTTTGCAGAAGCATTGTCGTTCGCAGCAGCATCACCTTCGATCCAATGCCTCGGTGTGTTGCTCATGCTCTAAGATGAGGATGACGGGTGGAAAGTCGTCCTCCAGCGAACTCCGCCTCACTGCTGCGCGACAAGGCCCTGTGACCTTGTAAGACTGACTGCTGCGTCGGGATCCCACAGTCTGCTCAGTTCGCAGAATCTGAGGCGATGACGCCGCAGAACGCCTCTCGGGATCTCTCCATGGTGTGTGTGTGTGTCGCATTTCAGAGGCTGGTTGGTCGAAGGGGAAAGGAATCTAAACGTGTCAATCCAACCAGCCCCCGTAGGACGCGTAGGGAATGGACGGGTGATGACTTCCCGGCGTTGGTGGTGGTGCTCTGATCACATCACTTCTTCTCCACTCTTTGTTGTTGCGATTGGACCCTGTGAATCGTTGAAGACTCTCAGCTCAGCGTTTGTTCAAGTTTCTGCAAACATCAGACGAGCGGCGCCTCCGATAGTGGACCGCCGCTGTTGTCTCTGTTGTTGTCGAGCTGGAAAGAACGCTGCGCCACTGCCTTAGAACTACTGCTGGCCTGGAAGTGCGAGCGCGAAGTGAGAATTTCCTGGGCCTGTTGCTTGGCTTGGCTGTCACTCTCGCCGCGCTCACCGCCCGAAAGACTGCCGCAGCGCTTGGCCCCCATTCACATCAGCCGAACATCGTCCAGTCGTACACTTGGCTACTACGACATCACTCAATCGGACAGCGTGTTTCAATTACATTGCTGTCATCCCGCGTGAACACCTGCGAGACGTCTGGAGCATTGGGAAGCCCGCAGAGAGGCACGACATATCACGAGAACACGACGCAAACGAACGCTCCTTCCCCATCCGTGCCGCTTGCATGAGACAGCCCATGGATACCCGCAGCATACGACGTTGTACGAGGCTGCCTGTGCGACCTTTGCGCTTGAGAGTAGGGGCATCCGCTCCGATTGAGTGAGCACGACCATCAGCATCACATGCCACAGCTACAACAGTAGCAAGCTGCGATACAAGTGACTTGGTCGAAGCCTCACTTGTCGCCCTCTTGCCAGTGACCGGCCCACACGACCATGCCGCACCTCTTCCCATTCGCCAGCCATACCTCCACCGACGATGCATTGCAAGAGATGGGGCCCGAGGACGTGCCATATAAGCGTATGCGAAGGCATTCGAGGCTCAAGAATCCTTTCGACTTGCTGAGAAGGCATCGATCACCTCAGCCAATCACTGCTGAGACAGTACTGCCGCACACTGCTCCGACGGAGTTGGCGAACATACCGGTGTACTTTTCACGGAGAACGAGTCTACCGGACCATGTCCCGACTGTTAGGAGAGCTATTCCATCCCTACCCCGTCCTCAGACCTTCCGTAGGCAGGAGTCTGAGCAGCGGGTCAGACTGTTGGAGGTCAAGCCTACACAAGATGAGCGGAGGACCTTGAGCGTCGACCGGCGTCAGACCAGTCGACACTTGTCTCCGACACCGATTACCATTCCTTCCATTTCTGCTCCTAGCGTTGCAAATGCGGCTACTTCCGATCCTGTCCCTTCAGATTCCCAACCGCCTGTTGATCATTCTGTTTCTAAAAACACTAGGAATCTGCCCAATCTTTCCCCCCTTCAAATACCGGAGATTGTCGATGAAAGCCCCATCGTCGACGAGGACGGTACCAACTGCGAAGATGATATTGACAAAACATCTTTGCAAGAAGAGTGCGACCGGTGCTGGATTTTGAATCTGAGCATGCATTTCCGAGACAAGTCAAACCGAGAGAAGTTCTTTGTGACTTATGCGGAGAAGAAGAATCAGTGGAGGCGTATCACGGTATCTCTGGATTATCGAGATGCGCCACCAGACTCACTGGAAGCGGATCTTTCCACGCTCTGTTATCAGCGGGACAAAAGCCTGCGCATCTACGAGGCTATTCGCGACTCTTTACCTGAAATTCAGTATTACGACACTGTGACCAATTTAAAGCTGGAGACGACTCGCGAGGATGGTCAGCTGCACGTACATGTGCGTGAAGACGCGAACGAGATCATCAACTACCCGGCAATCTCTCTTTTCGACCATATTCGTTGCCCGCGCTTTAATGAGAGTGCTATCGAGTTCGATTCTCATCTTTCTGGCTTCGTGTACAAAGTTCGCCTTCCCGACCGCGTGGTAATCAAGAAAGAAATCCCTGGCCCAGACACAGTAGATGAGTTCCTTTACGAAGTCAATGCACTTGATTCTTTGCTTGGCAGCAAGAATGTCGTGCAACTGAAAGGCTTGGTCACTGACGATCGAGGACAGCACGTCAAGGGGCTCCTCATTTCATATGCGTCTCAGGGTGCGCTCGTGGATATGATTTACGACTTTCGCGGCTCGAATTCCCTTCCTTGGTATCGAAGAGCGAAGTGGGCGAAGCAGATTGTCAGCGGCCTTACAGACATTCATGAAGCTGGTTTCGTTCAAGGCGACTTTACGTTGTCGAACATCGTGATTGATGACGATGACAATGCTCAGATTATTGACATCAATCGGAGAGGCTGTCCTGTTGGATGGGAGCCACCGGAACTCGGTAAGCTGATTGACAGTGGACAGCGTATCAGCATGTGCATTGGCGTCAAGACAGATATTTTCCAGCTTGGAATGGTACTTTGGGCGCTTGCGGAGGAGGTTGACGAACCCGAGAGGGTGGAGCGACCTCTTCCAGATGTCTACGACGAGATTCCAGATTACTACAGCGACATGGTCAAGAGTTGTCTGAGTGAACGGCCACAAGGAAGGAAAAGCGCGATCCAGCTGCTTCACCAGTTTCCAAAGACTGCTGGTCAGCCGCCTCCGCGACGTATCTCCTTCGCCAGTCAGAGAGGCTTGCAGGTCTCGGACTTCAGTGATTCTTCAGGACATCGTTCGAAGGAGTATATTGATCCGGACATGGCTGTCACGATTGATGATGTGAGGGAACGCCGTCGCATGCCTGAACACCCTGCGTTGGATTCTGCTGTGACTTATGTTGGTGTCGACTCAAATCCTGCTTCAACCACCTACCAATTCGAGTCTTCGGGCTCTTGGATCGTTGGCAGAAGGCGGCAGAGTCGTGGACGGTCGCCTATATCAAGCAGACGGCGCCGAAGCTCGCCTTATCCGTATGATACTAGGACGATGTCCAGCGCGACTTCAGTTTCGGAGACTTCAGCGAATACAAGAAATGACGGAACGGGCGGAGAAAGCGACAAGTCTGCAGACAAGCAGGATGTGCATGATGCAAAGACCTCGCGAGTTCCTCCAGCGCTTAGTGAAGCTGGGAGCACACTCGATAAGGGCTCTACTTCAACAGCCCTCGACAAGCGCGTTGCGGCTTTGCAGACCCAAGATGCTGCTAGCAAGACAACCGAGCTTTTGCACACTGATTCTGGTTTCGATGAGACGAAGACTGGAAAAATTGAGAACGTAAAGACAGCAGAACCAGCCACGGATGCTCTGGATGCTCCAACCACCCCACAAAGATCTTCTGCTTCGCCGCAAGAGCCACCGACACCGGACTCATTCTACACGCCCGGCGCGACACCGACTGCAGATACGAACAAAATCGATACGAATGAAGATATGGAAGAGACGAAGGACACCAATGATGGAAGGAAGAGGATGAATGTAATGGTT
Source organism: Nothophaeocryptopus gaeumannii (assembly GCA_031771865.1). Taxonomy (NCBI): domain Eukaryota; kingdom Fungi; phylum Ascomycota; class Dothideomycetes; order Mycosphaerellales; family Mycosphaerellaceae; genus Nothophaeocryptopus; species Nothophaeocryptopus gaeumannii. The sequence continues at coordinate 71,265 of JASISA010000040.1, read as the reverse complement.
AACGACAGGGACGGCGCTTGCATACCGGTAACACAGGACGGCACATCGGCGTTGGAGGGCATTAATAGCAATTTGAAGCGATAGCAGAGGGAACTTTGGACTCCCCGTAAGGTGTTTTGTAGGATGAGGGTGGATGATGAGGACGGGGTATGTAGTGTCAATACCTTGGTATGCATACTGTGCAAATGTAGCCGCCTTATGGCTAGGCACCCTCTTCTTGTGGCAGAATAAGGTTTGAGGACAAAGGAAGTCGTATGTGCTCGCTTTTGCTTGTAAGCGGTTGAAATTCTGGGACTGGAGCTATGGGCACAACACCTGCACTGAGCGCACCTTCTCCTCGAGCTCACGTTCGCAAAGGGAAGTATTATCTTCTTTTTGAATGTGGACTCCTACTGGCGAAGATGAAGTCCAGAAGGCCACACAACAAGCACTACCGCGTAAACAGAGCTCTTCAAAAGTACACTGCCGACGCTCTTACCCGAGATGACGAAGTTTTCACTGTAAAGATTTACACCAAGGCCAGGAAAGATAGCTACGGAGGCTTCAGGGACCATGTGCGGATTACGGTGGTGGACAGTGGACGCTCGGAGTGTTCAACGAGGATCAACCCGAGATGCGACCTCAAGCCTTCTTCAGGCACCATGGACACGGTGGGATTCGTGCTCAAGCAGTATATGAAAGCTCTAGAGCATGACACGAACAAGATCCCATTCGCACACCATACTGCCAACTACACCCACATGTTGCGTCGCATTCATGATACAAACGAGAGCACGGAGCTACGACAGACTGCAGAACGGCAGCTAGAGGTCTACATCTATATGGTCAGCAGTTCGAAGATGACTCGCCCGGCGGAGATGGGCTCGCGAAGGAAGAATCGAAATTTCTTGGAGAGGCTCCGGTAGATTTTCCAGCTGGGTTCTGGGATACGGCCGATCTGCCACAAGACAGTATGGCCACTGCCTTGCCAGACGATCTCCAAGCAAGGATGATCGAAAATACCTTGCACTATATCAATCCAACGACATTCCTCTCGTCCGAAAGGAGTCCCTGTATGGAATTGGTGGGAGGAAGTGATTCCACGTTATGATATCGGACCATATGTTTGAAGCTCATGACGCTCTGACGAAGCTGAAGAAAGCCACACAATTCTTCGATATGGACTCAGGGAAGAGAATGCCAATACCGACAACAGCGAAGGGCCAGAAGGACATCGCTAAGCTTATCGACCGAGCCGTGTCGACCATGCGGCGATTGACGTTGTTCATGCATCACTTCTCGAAACTTCTGCGTTTGCACTTAGCATGGCTGGCTGGTCGCCTAGGTGTCAAGACTCCCTTAGATGGTATCCCGAGTCAGGCGTCGACGTCTGAGAATGCTGAGCCGGACGAGTCAGGGAATGAGGAGGACATCGAGATCACTAAAATGCTCAAAGGCATCCATCTGAACCTCGATCTTGAACATTTAGCCGCCATACCAGCCGCCGACCTATCCAACATAAAGCAAGCAACCGAGAGCTGGGCAGGGGCTGTTATGAAGTGGCTGAGTCTTATGTGTGTACATGATTCGAGTCTGATTCAGATCGCTTTCTTTGACGATAGCGACTCTATCTTCCGTCGAAGATCTGAGAGGATCAAGCGGGCATTGGTCGTCGTGGTTGAGGTTCCACCAAAGGAGACAATGGATCCGTTTGTTGGATTTGCTGTAGAACGTGATGCTATCCGTAATAGCGAGCCACCGGAGAAGAAGACGAAGATGTCCGATATGTCTGATCGATATGCCAATGAGTTCCGCCAAAGAAAGAACGATTAATGCGAGTCCGACGGCTTTTGAGCATTGAAGCTCTTGGAGAAGGCCTGCGATCAAAGACCGTTGGTGGTGTATCTTTTAGGGGAGCGACTGCTCTCAATGTGCCGAGCGCGATCTTGAAAGCTTGCACTACTGTATGGTAAACGACGGCTTGCCGATCAAGTCAGCTCCATCTGTTCCCTGGCTGAACAACACCCTCGAGGGCTGCTTCGACAGGTGTATGACCTGCTCGCGATATTTCCTAGATCAGTACAACTCAGTACGCGGAGCGCGAGCCTTGAATCATGGCTTTTGGTCTGACGAACGATAGCTTCGCCCACGGTCTCGGCATCGACTAAGTTCTGTCGGGAAAAGAGCTCTCCTCCTCAGACCGGACGACCTCTCAGCTACTCAATCTAAAAGCCTCGAGAATGTTTTCAGAGAGGAATCACAACATGAGTCCTCTGCGATCAAAGTCGTTTTGGAAGAGATGTCCGAGCGTCACCGATCTCTTCAAAGATGCAAAGCAAGAAACGATCGACAACGAAACCACACTCTACTGTTTGGCGCTTTAGCAGGCGTGCCAAGCAAGCCACATATCCAGGTCTGGCTGAGAGCTGAAGACATCAGCCAGTGCCCGGTAACATTACCACTATCCATCAAGCCCTTTGCTTGGCGACTGCCTCATAAGGCACTCCCAGCAAGTTTGATACCAGTTGCGAGACGTACATAAGGAGTGAGGGCATCAGAAAGTGCATTGGGCTTCGTGGGCACTTTTCGAAAGCCCGAGATCGCTGCATCCAAAGAGCTACGAAGCCGAAGGCGCCAGAGCATGACAGAAAGAATGATTCCATTGGATACTCGAGCTCAATGGCGTGGAAAAAAAATGGATGCTCTCAGCTTTATCGCCTGCTTAGAGTGCCCGTTCTGCAGCCAGATGCGAAGTATTGGGGATGGCGATCCGCAGCCAACTCTACTGCAACATCCGAAAGCCCTCAACAGCGCAATGCGGCAGAAGTAGCAATCTCCTTCAAAGTCGAAGGTATAAAGCATGGCGTTATGCCGCTCGCTGAGAGCTCGCATACCTCTGTTTCGGCCACCTCAACTTGATCAAGCTACCTGTGCAATGTTGTCAATCAAGCACACCGCCACCTTCGCCCTGGCCTTCACAATTGCATAGCTATGGGCCCTGGACCCCGAGCAACTCCCTCGGTAGAAACGACAGACGACTGTCCGCGAACCTACGTTCTTGTCAGGATGTCCGGAAATTGGTGTCTTGGGTCTTCCGATCTTTGATGCAGAAGCTCAGTATGTGGATATCACTGCCGGGAGGGGAGATGAGTGGCAAGCTCCTGGCTTCACAGATCAGAGAGGCCCTTGTCCGGGCCTTAACGCAGCGGCGAACCACAATTTTATACCAAGGAATGGCATCCTGAACTTGCAGCAGAGTGTGTCTCTTTTAATTGCAAGTAATTTGATACAATCGCTGACAAAGCGTGCAAACAGCGGTCGCCAGTCTTCAAGAAGCATACAACTTAGGTCCGGAAGTGACCAATTTCCCCACAGTCTTCGAAGTCGCCACCTCTGGGGACTTCCTTACTCAGCGTTGGTCCATCGGTGGCGGCTTTCCTTCAAGTCTGCCCGGCCTTCTTCCGGATCCCAAGGGCATCACCAGAACTCATAGTCAGCATGAGACAGATTGCTCTCCTACACGTGTAAGAGGCGTGCCCCATGTGACAACCTGCCATGTCTAATGGGTCTCAATAACATTAACAATACTTTCTTCGTGCCACACTGGGAAGACCTCTACGGCCTCGCCGAGGAATATACACTCGACGATGTCGCTGCTCATCATGAGTACGTGTCTGTTTACCCTCCAAATAACACTCCGTACTTCTTCCTGGGCCCCGTTCTAGGCTCCATCATTACAGCTGCGTATAACTTCCTTCCACAGCTCATGTAGGATCACTCTGCCGAGAAGCTAGGCGTTACGCTAAGCCGAGAGATTATGAAGAGTTTCTTCTCGGTGGAAGGCGAGCCCGGAAGTTTTGCTTATACGGCTGGACAAGAGCGGATTTCGAAGAATTGGTATAAACGGCCGGATCTTGTCCTAGGTGAGCGTCTTCTCGCCGACGCACTCGTGTATAATCAAATGTACCCCGGCGCCATCTCGCTGAGCGGGAACACGAGATCAATCAATAACTTCACTGGTGTGGATTTTGGCGATGTTACAGGCGGCGTGCATGATACCCAGACGCTTCTGAAAGGCGACAATCTGGCTTGTTTTGCTTGGTAGGCGACGCAGGCTGCTCTGCCTGGACGATCAGATGGGCTCGTAAATGAGATCGTTGCGGATGTTGGGCAGCTTCTGAATTGGGTGAGGGAGCAAGTGAGTCCGTTGTTGGATGACCGGGCTTGTCCGGAGCTGGTCAACTTCAATAACACCTTGTTTTAATCAGTTTCCTGGGGCTGCTGCGTTTACAAGCTGAAGGAAGTACATTGGGCGAATGCATGAATTGCAACGCTGAAGGAAGCTCGTGGGCAGAGGAGTAGGCACGCAGATTGTGCTTAGTTCCAGGCTGCCAACAAACAAGGCCAGGACTTCAGATTTCCCATCATGTCATATCAGAAGCGTATCCGTGCAGAAGCATGTGCGTGGTGAAGACGATGATTGGCCCATCCACAGTCTGTGCAATCTGCATGTGTAAATCACGTTCAAAACCTCATTTTTGGAATCAATGGTCAAATGAACTTGTGCTGGGATACAGCCTGCCAGTCGACACAACTCAGAGCATCTTCAGTGGCATCGAGAGAGATGGATCCGGGTTCATGTATGGAGACTCCTCAGTCAAGCACGATGGGTATGAGTCGGGCATGGGAGGCTTGTTCTGAGCAGATGTTGATGGCCCCTGATCCAGCCAATGAAATGGGGATCCATGCAAGTGGAAACCCTGTCCATGTGTCTGTGGGCGATGAAGTCTTGACAGCTGCGTGTCATCACTCAAACATTCGAGAACAACATTACTTCTCATTCCCCTCTCCTCTCCCGATGCCACCAACCTCTCACCTTCACTATTGCCCCCTCCCCCAGAACCTTTTCAATATTCTCTCTAATCCGGTCCACCCGTAACTTCGAATAATCCGGCACATTCGTAATCCTCACATCCCTCAAAGTGTTTCTCCTCATCCTCACGTAGCGCAGCAACATATCATCCTCAACCCAGAATCCGCTCAAATGCATCACTTCCAAATTCCCGAGAGTATGTTCCTTCCCGAGCATTTCTCCAAAATCCGTATGTAAGCCTCCTCGCTGGGGATCCTTGGAGTTGGCGACGGCGAAGCGGGCATCTATCAAATTGGTCGCGTGCTCCAGGAGGTAGTATAGAGGGAACATTTGCCAGTAGCAGTCCGATTCGTGGCGCATGACCTCGAACGTCAAGTCCAATTGCGTCAAATGCGAGGGCTTGAGCTTGTCGTAGGGCCAGAGGTAGCCTATGGAGAAAGGATTACCGAGGAAGCCCATTGAGAGGGAGCTGAGGGCCACAGAGCTGCGGCGGATAGCTGCCAAGAGGGAAGAGTACCAGGGAGCGTTTGATGTGTACGACCAATAGTCGTGGTCTTTATAATGGAGGTTCTGGCGAAGGAGATCGTCACGGGAGGTCGGGAGGGTTGGCGGGAAGTCGTAGTCGGAAGCTGTTGCGACGATTCCTGGGGAGATGTTGTGGGTTTTGAAGTTTGAGAAGGCTTCGGAGAGATCCTCGGCTAGTTGGCCGCTGTTGAGATAAGAGTCCTGTGCGTGGAGAAGTTTGGAATGTTGACGACTCCAGTTTGAAGCATCGTACGTAACGGAGTCTGATTCGTAGGGCGTTATGCTGAAGAGAACGAAATAGATGCATTTTACTTTCTTGGCTAGACAATGGTTCTTAGAGGCTAACGTGAGAGCTCTGATGCTTCGCTTGTCGGATAGCACATATCTGGGCCGTTCGAAGAAATGACGGACGAATGTTTTGAAAGTCTTGGCGGCCAGTTCTTTGCATGTGATTCGTAGCGGAATGACTTCGGTGGGAGAGTGGGCGGCCAACTCTTCTGCGATCCATTCTATCAGTTCTGCGGGTAGTTTGGGAAGATTTGTATTCGAGGCAGTCATTTCGTATAACCGATTGACAGGGTAATTGTCCCTTACGTGTCGAAGATGTTCAGAAGGGAAGGCAGACAGGGCATGAGCTGTTGTTCGGTGAAGTTATGGCGGCGGGGAGAAAGAGCTGAGTCAGCGAATCTTCTTTGACTTTCAGGTTCGCGATTCGAACAACGACGTTGGTTTCTTCCCCTCCAGCTGTTACACGCGACGAGCAACACATCACGAGGAATCGACCAGTATGTCGCTGGCAGAGCTGCCACCGGAGCTTCTCCACCATATCATCTCCTACGCGCACGATGCGGAGATTCTTCAGCTCCGCCTGGTCAGCCGACAGGTACGCGACGTAGCCGACGAGTACTTCCTCCAAGTTATTCCTCTGCACTTCGTACGGCAAGACTTCGAAGAGGTCGAACGGATATGTTCGAATAATGCTCGTATTGCGAGGTCAGCGAGACATCTCTACTTCCGAGCCGATCGCTATGTTCCTGTCCACTGCTTCAACCAGTGGACGGGTCTGCTCGAGCATAGCATTCTGCATGAGGCATGGGGCAGAGGTGAGGTACCGGCACCTGGAGAGCTGAGTAATGCGGGCCCTCGTCAACAGCGACAATGGCGACGCAACATCGGAAAAGCATTGGACGCGGAGGCAATCAAGCATACCGACGAGGACATTCTCGATGCCTACAAGACATACAAAGAGGTGGTATATGATCAGAAGGATATGGTACGATGGGCTAGGGCGCAAACCTGCTTCACGAGGTTGTTCCAGATGTGCCCGAGACTGGACAGCGTGATGCTCTCTCTAGGCGAGCAGCTGCTGAATGACATGGAGTGGAAGTCCGTGGAGCAGTTCAGAAAGGCGCTCGTGAAGCCCTTTGGAGACGATCTCAGCAATTGCTCCGGACTTCAGCCTTTAAATGAAATGATGTTGGCAGCTTCCGCTGCATGTCGAAAGCTCAAGGCGATCAAGGTGCATCCGCTGTCCTATCAGTTCTTCGCGCAGTCGGACGAGGTCATGTCGACGTTATACGGCGTCGTGAGCACCGTCGAGACTCTACACATTGGCATCAATGGCGACTTTCAGGACGATAAAGAAGCGCCGTCTGCGCATTATCAACCCTTCTTCGGCATCGAGCACGCCGAAGAGCCTCGAGAGAATATGGCTGACGCTACAACACGCGTAATGCGTGCACTCGAAGATGGTAGACTTGCACGCTTTCTTTCACACGCTGTGTCGGTGCGTGACTTGACTGTCGAGCCGCCTCTGGAGAACAGGTACCAGCCCATGCGAATGTCGCTTTCTGCGGCCATTGGCCCGACTGCATTTCCACACCTCCACACTTTCGCTATCTCAAGTTTCGAATGCACGAAGCAAGAGCTCTTTGACCTGATCGATCGTCATAAGGACAAGCTGGAGGCGTTGTTCATCTGCGAGGTCACGTTTAAGGATTCTACTTGGCAAGAGGCTCTAGCGCCATGGGCTGGGAAATTGCCGTTACTGGAGTCATTTAAGATGAGAGGAGAGATCAAAGATACTTCTGCATCTCCCATATGGCTATATGCGAGTCAGCATCCGTATGCTACAGCAGTCGATCAGTGGTTCCGAGAAGGAGGTGAGCTGGATGATGTGCCAGCTGCAGTCAAGCTGGACCCCTAGGACACAAGCTGGACCCCTAGGACATCTTCTGCGAATGTAAGACATCGCTCATAAGCGCCATGGAACTGGATGAACATGTACGCTGGAGCATGAATTATGAGTTTGACTTTATACAGTACAGGGTACCTCACGTCCCTAATCGCTCACAATTCCAGCCCATTCCGAATATCAATAGTATCGTCCGCCGTACATTGACCGAATCTCCCTCCGTTCGCATTGTTCAACGAGTCAGTACACTCGCCATCTGCTTCCTCGCCAACACAACCTCCAGGGGGTGGGGAGCAAAAGAGGCCAACGATGGGTACGAGGTCATTAACTTGGCAGCACTGGTACGAGCCTGTGCATGGACGGTCGTCTTCTGCGATTATGCAGTTTACGGTTGCTGGTGTGAGGTCGTAGCAGGCGAGGTTGGAGAGGGCCTTTATAGGGGCGAGGCCTGCTTGATGCGTGAGTGTGTGATCGTGAGAGAAGGTGTGGGAGGAATGGGTGAGCGTGCCGCCATTGAAAGTTGCAGCACAGCAATGCAGTCGACCTCCGTCGGAACAGTATGGCGATCGTTGTTGATTGTAGTATTGCGGTAATGCCATGGCGAGTGCGGCGAAGCTTGCCCAGACGAATGCGAATGCAAGACCCGTCATCCTGAGGGAGGGCTGTCGACGAATGCTGCTCATTGCAAACATAACTTCATCGCTCTATTTATTATACACCTCTCTCGCGCTGATCAATATCCCTAACAAGGGTTTCCATCACCTCTCCGGTCTGTGACGTTCCTCAAATCAAGGTTGTATCGAGACGGCACAGGAACGCTACGATCATGGCCAAGAGTCCACTCATACTTGCTGGCAACACCCTTGCGTGGTTTGGAAGCCAAAGCCGACTGTCACCTATCGCATCAGATGCGTATTCAAGACTGCCCTTGCCTAAATCATGGTTTGCGGTGCTGATCGTGAAGTTTGTTTCCGGGAGCAGTTGGATTCCCAAGAGTGGATTCGATGTTTTGGGAGATGAAAGATATTAGTTCTGAGATGTCGCGGAGTTGATGCCGCTGGCCGGGAGCAGCGCGCTGTTGCATATATTGCATGTAGGCAAGCAGATCACCATTTTCAATGCTTCTATGTTCAAAACACTTCCGGCATCAAGACCCAGATTGCCACACAGCGGAGGACATGCTCGTCTTGGTAAGCAGGTCTCTAGACCATTCTTCTATCGGTCTGCATTCTACGCTGGGGAACTTGCGATCGTTGCTGTATCATCAAAAGGCAAAATACTGAACCACTTCCACCATGAACCTTTGAACGAAGCATAAAACGAGGCCTGGAGGTCGATCTGTAGGTCGGCAATCGTTGCCGAAGGCTTGGCGTGTTTCGGGCCGAGTCCGAGCGAAAACGCGGAAAGTCTCTCACCCACCACGACCAACCTCTTCCAACATCTCCACTTCACGTCATCTCTTGCTTACGGATCAGGGTGTCTGGAAGACTGGATGCTCTATCAGGAACCGAGAGCAGAACGCATCATATGCTTTGGCATATTCGTTTCCCGTCATCGACTGGTACGATTGAACGCGTCAACAAAATAAGCATGCACAGAGAATGCAGGAGCGAGTGCGGGTGAAGCCATGCCATATACCCATGTCCAGGAACGGCAGAACACCCACCAGCGATCTGGTCGACAGACATGTACAACCGCACGCTGCTACGCTCTGGCCGCCGGCATCTAGCCTCTGTGCCCACACTCCACATGCACCATCCGCCTCCACAGTCCCCAGGGCGGTGTTCCCTCTTCATGCCTCTCGACGGTTACCTCCATAGACCCTTCCGCCTCCTCGTTCTCGATCGCAGCGCCAGATTGTGCGTCGGTGGGCTGTTTGGGACAAGGTCAGATTGACTGCGCCAATGACGCCTGGAGTTGCTCGGTCGGTGTCAATTGCAATTTCTGCACGATCTATGAAGGAACGGTGCAGTTGGTGTACTGGCCAGTGAACGCTTCTACTGCTGCCTCCCATGTTACCTTGACAAACTTCACGACTACACGAGCTCCAACACCGACATCGACTGGCGAAGCGGTAGAAGTCCACGAGGGCAGGGCCCTGACATCGCCGTCTGTGTACATCTCATTCAACACCGTCTACGCACTCAACGACTGTATCTCTACCATCGGTCAAGCACACACTGGGTCCATCATCGGTCTGAGCCCCACCGATCTGTCGAGTGCCGTCGGAGACAGCCACTACTTCACATACAACCTTGCATCAGGCACCGACTTTGCTGTGTACTCCATGGCCGCGGCGTCTTTCGACTTGGCAAATCTGAATTGGCCATACAATAGATTCGCCTGGATACATACGCCGCAGTGTCATAGTAACTGTGGCATTGCTGTCGATTGGGACTGTCAGACGATCCTGAATCTCTACAACCCTGTTCTTGTTGTACCTTCTGAAATTCGGAGTTTTGATCCAGCTTGGGCCAGCTGTGCCTTGGACTGGGAAGAGCTCTACGATCCAATAAGTACCTACTTTAGACCTACAAAGGGCGCTCGTCGTCTTACGTAGTGCTTCGAGTGTCGGTGGCTCGCCTGTGACCATCGATGGCCAAACGATCAGCCTTGACTCGGCCGGAGTGGTTGCCGTCGGTGATGAAAAGACCAGCACAGCCTCTTTCGGGGCGGCAACCACTGGTATCGCCTCTTCGCAAGCCGTCATCACGATAGATGGCGCTAAATACACAGCTCTTGAGACTGCTGAGATTCGGACCCTCGTGATCGATGGAGTGACTCTGAGCGAATGAGGCCCTGCCAAGACCATCAACGGAAAGACAATTAGCGTTGGAGACTTCGGAATCGTAATCGCCAGTGATGACACCACTAAAACCATCCCCTACTCAAAACGCATCCTCCTCAAACGCATCCTCCGCGTCTGCCGACTTGGCGCCTGAAGCCCTCATCACCGTCGGCTCTAGCACACTTATGGCATATGGAGTCGCGGGTCAAACTGGTCAAGTCGTGATGGACGGCATTACTCTTTCTATAGGAGGCTCGGCCGTGACGATTGATGGAGATGTGTTTTCGCTTGGCGAAGATGGACTTGTGCAAAGTGATGACGGGCAGAAGACTACGTTGACGTCCGTGGGCATTAGCAAGCCGGTATCGAAGTCGGTCACCACATCGCGTTCTGAGGGAATCACGACTAGCTCGGCATGGGCTGTTCAGACACAAGAAGCGTTGCAGAGTACCAGCTCTAGTGGTGGCGCTCAGACGCGTGCTGATGTTTCGACGAGGCTGGTAGAAACGTGCGTGTCGGTCCTGGTTCTCTCGCTGACTTTCTAAGCCCATGATTACCGGCTGTACTGCTTCAAAGAGATATGCTAAAGCGTGGCTCGCTCATCTGAATGTGCGGCGTGAGCAAGCGGCGGCTGTACCTTCCATCAGCGTTGGAGAATATTGTTCGAAGAACATCAGTCTCCCTTCTCAGGATACGATGGAATTTGCTCTTCTAACCCAGACAACCACCTGCGAGACTCCATATCTCACTATTGATCATGGGAGACTTTCAATCAAAGCACTTCTACCGAGACAATCACAACCGTCACCTCCGCACCTGGAGCGACGATCACACGCGAGATGAAGGACTGCGTTCGCGCCGAGGTATGCTCAGGCATCGGAGTCGGATACGTAGATTTATGCATAATGCAGAGGCGAAGGGCCGAAAATGCATAACAAGCACACGCATGGTTGAACACATGGTGTTCTCCAATTTATGTCTGCCGCTCAAGTCGATCAAGCATTCATCCGTATTGGACTAACTATGCACTGCACTACAGCCTATGTTAGCGAAAATGCATCCCCTACAACACGTTGAAATCGACTATAAAAACTCCTATTGGATCAGACTCACAGAAACGGACTGTGAATGGCCATCTCTACCTCTCGATATGGTTCTCTAGCGTGTTTTGATGCACTTTCGCTAATATAGGCCGTAGCTAATGTCCCTTACATGTGTAGCTAGTCCGATCGATCTGATGGAAACGCATGGGCCGATGTATCGGAACGGCCCATTAGCGCTGCCGCGTCATCGGCTGGGGAAGTGAATTCAACCCCCAATGTTCCTGAGCTCTAGCATCACATCCTCATGCCCCGCTAGCAACAATGCTGGGCACGCAGCGCCTGTTCGGCGCATCTGCACAAATTCTACGACAATCTACAGGCCTCAATCGTACGCAATGGCGCCGCGTGCAGCGCCAATGGCAACGACAAATCTCTCTTCCATCGACCCGAACGCGCCTACCATCTCGAATAGCACAGCAACTCCGAACGCAGCGTCGATACCAGTCTACGACCGAGCAGGTGAAACAGACCGCTACAAAAGCTGCAGTTGGAACAGCCAATACTGGCTCTAGGCTCATAGCCTATGTCTATGGAACAGGCCTGGTCTTGCTCCTGAGCTTCGGCTACCTCTACATCACCGACACCCGTGCAAGCTTGCACCAGTATCTTGTTGTACCTCTGATTCGGCTCGTATATTCCGATGCGGAAGAGGCGCATCATGCTGGTGTACGATATATCAAAGGCCTCTACGACTTCAACCTTCATATTCGAGAACGAGGGAATCAAGATCAAGAGCTGGGTGACTTGAAAGTGGAAGTATTCGGACACACCCTGGATAATCCGATCGGAACGTCTGCAGGGATTGATAAAGATGCGGAGATACCCTCTGCGCTTTTGGCGCTGGGACCTGCGGTAGTGGAAGTCGGTGGAGCGACGCCTCTACCTCAGGAAGGGAATCCAAAGCCGAGAGTTTTCCGGATACCAAGTCAAAACGCGCTCATCAATAGATATGGTCTGAACTCTTCGGGCGTGGAGCATGTGGCTATGCAGCTTCGTGAACGCGTGCGGCAGTTTGGATACGGGCATGGCCTTGGGCTAGAACCAGAGACGGAGAGATTGATTTTGGACGGAGAGGCGGGTGTGCCTCCTGGGAGTTTAGTGCCTGGCAAGTTGCTCGCGGTTCAAGTTGCGAAGAACAAAACCACACCAGACGCGGATATCGCGGCCGTTGCTCGAGACTACGTCTTTGGCGTCGAACACCTGGCGAAGTATGCGGACATCCTGGTCGTGAACGTGTCCTCTCCAAATACACCTGGCCTGCGGGATTTGCAGGCGACCGCACCTCTAACTGCCATCCTCTCTGCTGTGGTCAACACAGCCAAGTCGATTGATCGGAAAACGAAGCCAGCAGTAATGGTCAAAGTCTCTCCCGATGAAGACAGCGATTCGCAGATAGAAGGCATCTGCACAGCAGTGTGGGCATCAGGCGTCGACGGCGTCATTGTCGGAAATACCACCAAGAAGCGACCTGACCCTTTACCGAAAGGCTACATTATGCCAGCAAACGAGGCGAAGACTCTGACTGAAGTCGGCGGATACTCTGGACCTCAGATGTTCCACCGGACTCTTGATCTGGTGAAGAGATACCGTATGAAGCTGGATCAGGGCCCACCGGAAGAGAACACCCAGAAGCAGGTGCAGAGCGTTCTAGAGCCATCGGATAAGCTGCCCTCGCCTCCGACGGAAGAGTCAGTGAAGCGGAGCTTGGAGCGAGATCAGAAGCAACTTAAGCCTCTCACTGCTGAAGCGGAGCAGGAAAGCAAACAACCTCTGATCAAGATTCCTGATCGACATAAATCGTCACCGGATCAGGCAAAGAGCCTTGGGGAGGCCGCAAGCGAAAAGTTGCCTTCAGCGCCGAAGACACCATCGCCAGTAACAGAAGGAAAAGCAGAGTCTCCAAGAGAAGCAGCGGAAGGCGCCCTTCAGAAAGTCATTTCCACTGGACAGGACACCAAGGAGACCGCCGAGGGTGCAATAGACAAAGTCAAGTCTGCTGCACAAAGTACCAGGGAGTCTGCGCAAAGTGCGGCGCAGGAAGCCCAGGAAGCGGTACCCGAAGTTAACACCAGCTCCGTCCGAGACGCAGCGCAAGATGCACTACAACGAGTCAGCTCCGCCACCAAACAAGTCGCCGGTGCAGCAGCGGACACGGCCAAATACATCGCTTCGAAACCTGAACGCCTCTCACAACCCGCACCAAAAATCACCCCAAACGATCCTTCATCTGGTTCCAAAGTCATCTTCGCTACAGGCGGCATTACGAATGGCGAGCAGTGCCTTGAGATCCTTAATGCCGGCGCGAGTGTATGCCAGGTCTATACTGCCATGATGTATAGTGGCGTGGGAACGATCACGAGGATGAAGACGGAGATGCGAGAGGCCATTAAGAAGAGTGACGAGTCCAAGAAGAACTGAGGGAGATGAGCCCAGACGAAAGAAAAGGAGAGGTGGTGTATATTATAGGGCTCCAGAGAAAGGGAGTGATAGATTACATCTCGTATGTATCGCATCTGTACAGAGACCATGCATTACAGACGGACTCTCCAAAGGATACAGGCGGGTCCAGTAGTTCGGTTAATGTTGTGCAATTAGATTAGCTTGCGCCTTCCGTCCTGCCCGCCGCTCCTTCCAATAGTGCCAAGCGACATGGGTAAAGGCGGCTATTGCGCGCTTTGCCTCCTCACCTCATTAAACTATCACCGCGAGTCGCAGGCCCGGTTGGATGAACAACAACACCCGTTGCTCGCGCATTTGCTATTTTATCGCACGAGTAGGGGAGCTCAGGCGCCATGGGGGTCTGGCATAGGTAGGTCGCATTTCCTTTCCGCGCGCGCGCGATGCTTCTCCCCTCGCTGTCACCACCACCGCACGACCAAGTCACTCGTTCACCAATACGATTGTCCGCTCCACTCCTTTAGCGGCTCTCGCGATAATATACTACCATGATGCTTTACCTCACTGCGGCGGCGCTCCTTGCGTCGGGACTGGTGGCCTCCGTTCAGGCCGGGGGCATTCACTCAGGCCACATGAACTTGCACAAGAAGGGCGCCACTCCCGATGCTCCCAAAGGATATGGCGGCGTCTCTCCGGAGCTGTCGCCTGCATCTGCAAACGCAACATGCGGCTGCACCACTTATACGACCACCTGGTACGGTGAGCCAACTTTTGTACCAATTTCGCCACCATCAACGACTTTGACGACTTCGACGACTGCAGCCCCGACTACCACCTTTGCCGCATCGAATACGACTACCACGTCTGCTGCACCGACTACAACTACCACGTCTGCTGCATCGACTACGACTACCACGTCTACTGCACCGACTACGACTACCACGTCTGCTGCACCGACCACGATCAGCACTTCAAGTAGTGCACCACCGCCACCGCCGTCCTATTCGCAACCCGAGGAGAAGTCGACCTCATACGCTGCTGTGCCTGTGCCTGTCCCGAGCACCCCCGCTTCTCCAGAGAAGCAAACGCCTCAAGGATATGGAGGTTCTTCAGGCGGTTCAACTGGAGGATCAACGGGCTCCATTTCAGCGAACGGTAACCAATGGGCCATGACCTACACTCCATACGCGCAGAGCGGCTCTTGCAAGACCGCGGATGAAGTGATGCACGATATCGGCCAGATCAAGGCCTACGGCTTCACTACTGTTCGAATTTATGCCACCGACTGCTCTGGCCCGCAGAATGTTGGAAATGCTGCCAAGGCTCATGGCTTGAAGATGATTCTCGGTGTCTACATCGATGGCAAGGGGCTCAGCGGTGCTCATGAGCAAATTGGCACCCTCACCACCTGGGGTAAGGACAACTGGGATATGGTTGTCATGGTCGTTTGCGGTAACGAGGCTATCTTCAACGGCTTCGTCGATGCTGGCTCGCTCGCCGACTTCGTCAACCAGGCGAAGAGCTCCTTCAAGGCTGCTGGTTTCAACGGCCCAGTCACCACCACCGAGCCCTTGGGCACGATCCAGGAGCATGCTAGCACTCTCTGCCCTGTGGTCGATGTCATCGCAGCCAACATCCACCCATTCTTCAATGGCGGGTTGGATGCTGAGAAGGCAGGCGACTTTGTCGCTAGCCAGATGGATGACCTCGCTGCTTGTTGCAACCACGAGAAGGACCACTACAACCTCGAGACCGGCTGGCCATCAAAGGGTAACGCCAACGGTATCGCCATTCCCGGTCTCGACCAACAGCAGGCCGCCATTAACTCCATCCTCGCCAAGGCTGGCTCAAAGTCCGCCATCTTCTCATTCGAAGATGATAAATGGAAGGCACCGGGTGACTTGGGTGTGGAGCAGTACTGGGGCTGCTCTGGACTGTTCTCCGGCTAAAAGGTAGAAGTGCCTTGATTGAATGATTTTAGCAACGACGACCGTCACGATTGTGCTTTAGCAGCGGCCTGTCCACATAAGTGTTCGATCGATCATGTTGATTTATGTAGCTGAGGTGTTGAGAGGAGAAGTTTTGGGGAATGAAGAGATTTTCTTGGGAAATGCTGAGATATGTGGAGAGCTTGCTGCTTGGAATGGCTCTGATGTAAATATTTTTGAAGAGCGACAGGTACTCTGACGGTCAATTTGGCCAATCGTGCGATCTTGAAGTTGCCGAAGTCTTTCAATTGGCACCTTCGTTCCGCTTGTGACTTTTGTTCCCCAATGGTCAGCACTCGTTTCGCCTGCTCTTTTTCATGTGATGATCTCGTCTTCCCTGGCTAATATCACATCTCACCGCACTGTGCGATGACGACAGGCTGATTCGGCACATCACCAGCCCTCGTCCGGACGTTCTCAATCTTCCGAACCACATCCATGCCATCCACGACTTTACCGAAAACCACGTGTTTGCCGTTCAAGTGTGGTGTCGCAACCGTGGTAATGAAGAATTGAGAGCCATTCGTATTCGGTCCGGAATTCTTAGCAAAACCGTCAGCCACACGTTCCATAAGCATAACGATCTTGCTTTGCACATACCGCCATACTCAACATCCCCGCCGCATCATGCTTCAGCTCAAAATTCTCATCCGCAAAACTACTCGTCCCATAAATGCTCGCACTCCCCGTCCCGTCTCCATTCAAAAAATCCCCTCCTTGCAACATGAAGTCCTTGATGCATCGGTGGAATTTGCTTCCCTTGTAGCCCAAGGGTTTGCCGAGATGATTTTTGGTTTCGCCGGTGCAGAATTGGCGGAAGTTTTCTGCGGTTCGGGGGACGGTCGATGCGAAGAGTTCGATTTTGATGCGGCCGAGGGGTTCGCCCCCGTAGGTTATGTCGAAGAAGACGATGGGGTTGGGAGAGGGGGTGGTCATAGTTGTCGAGGTGTCTCCGTGAGGCTGAATGAGAGGAGGGTAGAAGAAGTAGTCGTTGTCTTTGACGTTTCACATGCAAGATCGAAAGGTGAAGCTTTGAAGGACCCACATGGAGACGGCAGCTCCCGCTTCATGCCTTAGGCTGGACTGAAATGATCGAATGTGACTTGTATTCAATCTAAGTCTCACTTCTACGCTCTACATATGTCTGCAGTGTACAAATGAAGTCAGGCCTCTTATCTTCCGCCACCATGATCTCATCCTCCGTCTTGCCCTCAAGCAAATAATCCCGCCTCCCAGCCCTACGCTTCTTGTTCTCGTGAGCCAGGAGCGTGCGGATCAACAATGATCCTCCGAATATACAAATCACCATGTATGCTAGTACAATCGCATGACCTGTACGATAGCGCGGCTTCTCGGATTGATATATATGTTCGACGAGACGATGCCGTTCAAGTTGCCCCAGCCGACGACAGCCCCTATGAGCACGTCTCGTTTGTATGAACCTTCGACGTTGTTTGCGCACCAAGAGAGAATGTTTGATATGGTAGGGTAGATTCCGATAGCCCCGAGGAAGGTCCCTGCGAATCTGCCCAATATCAGTTCTCTGTACCGAATACTGCAGGTATCTTTTGAGGACGCACTGGATTTGTGGGTCGTCTGTGCCGAGCAGCATCGCGAAGCGCACGATACTAACAAGCAAAATGGACATGTCGCATATACCGCGCTGTTGCGTGCGATCGGCGAGCCAGCCGATGAAGACGGTTATGACAGCGGCCTGACTTGTCAGTCTAAGTTCCGGCTGCTATCTTGCGAGGAAACTTCCTACTGTATATGGCGGCACAGTAAGCAATTGTGCATGCGTTCCCGAATGACCCATACGAGCGATTATGGTCGGGAGAAAGAGGCTGAACACATAGAGCGGCATGAAGTTTCCCATCTCTAGGAGACAGTACGCCCAGCACTTCCAATCCTTCAATGCTTCGATCACATGGCGTTTATCGTATATCTCGCCATCAGTGGTCAAGTCATCAGCGGTCAGTCGATGTCGAACTCGAGCTCTCTCTTCGTGGTTGAGCAATCGTGGAGAGTCGGGCCAGTCGAATACCATCCACTAACACAGGGCACCAACGAGTATGGTGGCAAGACCTTCGATTATGAAGATCCATGCCCATCCGGCCTAGCAAGACGCAAGTCAGCACGCAAAGCAAACGCCCTGATTCCCCGAAGCGACCTTTATACCTTGCCACCTAGCCCATTCATCTTGACAATGGCTGCAGCAAGAAGCCCGCCAAACGACCCCGCAAGTGCCGCATTGGCGAAGAAGATGGGAGGTCGTAGACCAAGCTCACTACGTTTGTACCAACAGGAGAGGTAGTAGTTGACGCCAGGAAACAGACCAGCTTCAGTAAATGCCCAAGAACCAACTCGTCGCAAGTAGCCCCGAGAAGTTGTGGTCAAGACCCATGCACATCGTGCAGATGCCCCTGGCAAGGTCAGCGCTTGATACTTCAACCCTGTTCGTGGTTACCTTACCAGGTCAAAACAACAGCAGTAGAGAAGACCCTTGGACTGAGCTTTTTCTGATCAAAATTCGTGAGCCGCTCCATGCCTGCATATGATATGAAGAATATTGTCAGAGTCAAGTTGTAATCGTGGCCTTTCATGTCGAGGTCCTTTTCCAGTCCAGCAAGCCTAGCCTTGCCTGTGGGGTGTCAGCATGGTCTCCACGTAGTTGTAGCTCGTATTGAATACCAAACGAGCACTCGTTTGGGTTGCTTTCCACATTCTGCCAACGCAAGACGGGTCAAAGTAACATAACCGCGCTTTGAGCATGAGATGGCGTTTTCCAGATTCTTGGCCGTGCATTGATTGGTCTGGGTGATGATGTTGGTACTCGAAGCCTGGGATACGCCCTTGACAAGGACGCACAGATCGGAGAGTCTATCAGTGAGCTGGATCATCGCAGGTGAGAGAACATTCCTGCGATATTGCTGCTGGACAGCTACTCAAGCCCTCATTGGCAAGAAAATGTGGTATTGGGCTTTGCCGTGCATTCAGCCTCGCGCCTTTCGTGACACAAAACTGCAGAGCTGTGTGTCAAGCAAGCTGAAGCTCGACTTTGATCATGGAGAGCGTGGTCTTGTCGCGGTGACAAGGGAGCTTGTCAGGGCATGTCGGGATACCTTGAGAGCGACATGCAAGAGCTAGATGCGGTCAATCAATATTAATGAGTTATGCGTATATACGACATCTCACGGAGGTCCACTTCGTTTAGGTGCCATGTTTCATTAGCCGTCGCCACGGTTGGCAGTCTTTGTCAAGCGGCCAGGGGGCTTTTGGCGCTCTGCAGTATCGTAACGGAAAAAGATCCTTTGAATTTGTTATGGCAATGAACAGGTATACCGCGTGTCATATTCCCACAGGCTTCATTACAGTAGTCTAGGGTAAGGGAACGTTGCTCGCTCTCACGTGAAAGAAACGCTTCGGAAGGCGTGAGGAGTGAGAGCGATCCACTACTGGCAACTCACAGGTCTGTGCGCCTTCACTTTGCACGTGACTCAACGCGGCTCCAGAGTTCGACGTCTTTTGCGACAACGAGCGCTTCCTCACTTCCTCCGACTTCCACACAATCTCCGCCCAAAATGCCTCAAGCGCAACCAGAGCTCAAGAAAGTGAGTTGTGCGCTTCCTATCTCTAGACATGGCATTCGCTACCTGCTCGCATTTGTCCGCGAAAATTCAACATGCGACTGGTCTCTGCTAAAGTACCGGCTAACAAATTTGAACAGTACCTTGACAAGCGCGTCGAAGTGCAATTGAATGGGTCGCGCAAAGTGATGGGGACGCTCAGAGGTTATGATGTAAGAGAATGACCCGAAAGCAAAGAGGAGCGGCCTAGGACTAACAATACTGCTACTAGGTCTTTCTGAACATTGTCCTCGACGAAGCGACCGAAAGCAAACCGAACGGAGAGAAGGTGCGAGTTGGAATGTGCGTGATCCGCGGCAACTCGGTGGTCATGATGGAGGCACTGGACAGAATCGACTCGGACAACCGCGGAGGAGGGCGGTAGGATGGAGAACAGCAGAGATATGAAGGTTCATTCTCCAAGCGCGAAGGAAGTACTCCGATCAAGCGCGAGCCAAGAGCATGAAGGATGAAGAAGCGCAATATGAGGACTTCAAAAGAGGAAGCGCTGTTGAACAAAACACGGCTAGATATTGTGCGCGGTCGCGCGGACAGCTCAGCCACGCGTCCAGAAGGGGATTGTCCTGACAAGACGGACACCAGGCGTTCAGGCGCCACATAGGACAGTTTTGTATCAAAGGGTAAGGCTGGCCATGTCTTTGACAATCTGAGAAACCGCGTTCACATCAATCTCCTGCAGATCAGGCATCTTCTCCGGGCCCAGCTCCCAAGCCGCAGCCGAACAATGCAAATACCTCTTGCACAGCCAGAGAGGTGCCCAGAAGACGTCTATAATTTGTATGTACACAGGATGGCTGACGTGAGCATGACAAGGTAAATCGATCGAACTGCACGCTATAACCTCTGGCGATATCCGTCATCTATTGAACCGGCGTCAAAGCCATCCAATGCTGTAACTTTTCTCTATTCCCTCACGCTCATACCCTCTCCAATTCCGTCTATGCTCACACCAGCTCTGTCAACCCTCACAAAACAACCCACCCAAGCACCAGCACCACCAACCCCACCAACCCCACCACCTTCCACCCCTTTGCCTATCCAAACCTACCCGCAGCGGACCCCTCCTCATCACCCCCTCCTGCCCTCTTATTACACTGCACCACAATCCCCGCCTGCAACTTCACATTCTGCCTCAAACAATTCCCGAAACTATTCTCCCTCTACTGCGTTCGACAATATTGGAAACAGCGATTACTAACCATCACGGGTCAATCGCAACACGCTGTCAGGTTCTGGACGGGGTCGGGGTGGTCTGGGTAGGGAAGGCCGCAGAGGGGGTCAGAAGTTGTGGAGGAGAGGCTGGCGTTGGGGTTGGATGAGGACCAGGGGAGGTAGGTAGAGGAGATTGTGGTTGCGACGCATTGTGTGGCTAACATGTAGAGGAAGGAGTCAGCGGGACTAGTTCTGGAGAAGGCGGTGAATGCAAATAAAGGTGTATCTTACTTGAGTTCCCATCCGAGGGACTGATATTGGGTTGATCGGAACTCCCAGGTATGGTCGCCGACATGGTATAATACGGTATCGACATTTTTTCAGCCTCGTTCGTACTAACTCGCACAGCGTCTTAAAGAGATTTGAAGTATGCCACGTCTAATCAACGCGCTATGCCATGAGCCAAGTCGAGCGCCACAGTATTCAAAGACACCTGAGAAGCGTAGGACATTCAAACAAGACAAGAAGCTGAAGGTCGTAGGAGTTGTGTCACATGTCTGCGAAAGCGCACCTCTCAAGACGTCAAGAACTCTTAGGAATGGACAAGCAGTCTCATCGTACAACCGTTTAATGGCGATCATTCCAATTGAGAACGTGGCGGTCTGATAAGTAACATGGACGTTGACTGAGCTCACACCAGGATTCATTACAATTGAGTTCCATGCTGAAACTGCAGTCACAGACTCGTGGCTGAGAATGAGCCCACACATCCGGAACAGTGACGAGCTGGCCGAGAAAGCTGAGATATTGGCGTGTTGGACGCAGCTGCGACAAGAAGGACAAAAGGGACCATCGCCTCGAACTTGAAGTGGAGCTTGAGACCCGATCCATTGTCATAATTTCTCTGCATCCCATTATTACCCAAACGAGAACGCTACACAAGGCACTCTAATGCACAGTCTATCCTCCCAGATAGCGTGCGATCGAACGCGAGACAATTTTCTATGCCATGGCCAGATCTTTCTCAGGCAGCGGAAGTGACGCCCGAGACACCAATAAAGCAGATCGCAGGTCATGATAGTCGTCATCTTTTCCTCTCATCCCTCTTCCGATTCATGGACACTCAGTGGCCATTCGTCAAGCCATTGGTATGACCATTGGCATGACCGTTGGTATGACCGTTGGTATGACTATTAGCATGACCATTAGCATGACCGTTGGTATGACCATTAGTATGACCATTAGTACGACCGTTGGTATGACCATTAGCATGACCATTGGCATGACCATTAGTATGCCCATTAGTATGCCCATTAACCCCATTCGCATACCCCTTGCCCACTCCAAACTCTTCCCTGACAGCCTCCCCAAAGCGACGAATAGCCTCATCAATCTTATTAAAAGGCGCAGCCGCATACGTCGCGCGGAAGGACATGGTATTCCTCGGCGCGCTTCTCTCAGCACAGAACCAAGACCCTTTCATCAACAAAGTCTTATGCTTGACGCAGCATTGGAAGATATCCTCTTCAATCTCATCGATGGATTTCTCGCCCAGTCGAGGATGTTTCTTCCAATCCACCTGCAGCCAGTGGAACATACCCGCCACAGGAGGGATCCAGGAGACGATGTCTTTGGGTAGATGGCGTTCGCAGGCTTCCATCATGACATTGCGGCGCTTAGTATATTCGAGACGCATGTGCATGAGCCAGTCAAGGTACCCGGTATGTCCCCACGTCTCGTCAAGGAGCTTGAAGAGAATGATCTGAGAGAAGCCGGAAGGACCCTGTGTGCAGACATCGGCGTGTGTCCTGAAGCGGTCGCAAATCTGCTCGGAGGCGGTGATCCAGCCCGTTCGAGAGCCAGGCGAGATGACTTTTGAGAAAGAGTCGGCGCGCATCACGCGGCCATCGACATCGAGGCTGAGGAAGGAAGGTACGATGGAGTTCAAAAAGTCCTCGTATGATTCGGGTGGCGGAATAGGGGTCGCAATGGGTCCAGTGTAGCGCTCCATTTGTAGGAAGTAGTAGGGTTCATCCTCGAAGATGTATAGATCATGCTTTTGAGCGACCTTGTAGATTTCTCTTCGTCGTGCTAGGCTCTGAGTTGAGCCGGTTGGGTTTTGACCTGTTGGGACCGTGTAGATCAGAAATGGCCTCGGTCCTGATCTCTTGCAAGCATCCCAATTTGTTAACACTTCGTCGAGTGAAGTCGCTGTCATCCCATCCTCATCCATCTGCACCGCAGCGCACCTGACGCCCATCGGTGCAGCTGTCTCAATGGCAGCAGGGAAGGAATACTGCTCAGTCAGGATGTAATCACCGGGCTTGCAGAACATCCTCAATGCCATGTCCCAGGTTGCGGTGCTTCCGACAGACATTGTGCAGCTCCAGTCTTGGTATGGAGGATTGTGAACAAGCTCGGTATGCTCAATGATCCATCGAAGGAGCTGAGGAGCGCCGTGGCCTTGTCCATAGTTCAAGGCGGTTGCAAGGTCGAATGCCGATTTGCCCTCAGCCATATCGTGCATGCCCATTCGTAGGACATCACTCTCAGAGTGGCCATTTTGTTCTTCTCCGAGACGTCCAGGTCTAGGGGCCTTTACATCGATCTCGTGGAAAGGGAAGTACTCTGACGAAGGCAAGCCACCCCCAAGCGAGATCAGGCCGGGTGTCTTCAGGTACCCGGCGGCGTTCTTCAGCGAGCTGCCTCCTCGGCTGACGGTCTCGTGGCTCAATCGATCTAGTGTCTGTCAGTCAACATTCCAGGTATTCAGAACATACACCCTGGACCACTCACGATCCCACTTCTTGGCGAACGGCTTGTGCAAGTGGCTCGTTCTTCCCTGGATCCAAAGTCAATTCATCCACTTCCTTCCTGTTCCTGAAATGTATCTCGACCCTTATCTGGCACATACCTTGAACAGATTCAAGTCCGCGGGGGCAGCAACTCCGGCAATCAATTTTCCAGACGCGGCACGTCTCTTAGCGACACCTTGAATGGTAAGTCGGTCTGGTATGCTGAAGGTCGAAGTATCGGTCTCCGGCAAGACCTCCACACGGTCGAAATCGATGGCAGCGGGTGGCGCCATGGCAACAGGAGCCGCTGTCGGTAGATAGATCCGAGATCTCAAACACCAAGGGGTCTATCGTTCCCTTTGACGCGATTTCTGAGATCTGTCCCGTGGGGGTCGTTCGCGTAGTGAAGCAATTACAAACAGCAAGTAGAAATGGGCGTGGGTTGAAGTGACTCAAGAGGGAAATTTGGCAGAGAAAGCCGTGGGCCTCACCGCTCGTTGGGAGCGAATCACCTTGATGAACGGTACGGGACACCCGCTCTTTACCCCACGATGCAGAGAGTGAGGGGGGAGAAAGGGGAAGGAGCGAGTGGGATTAGACAGAAGTGCCGGATCTGATAAGAAGGCGCGCCTTTCTCGTTTCTCGTTTCTCGTTTCTCGTTTCTGGTCGGCTCGGGTCGGGTCGGGTCCCTGGTTTCGTTGTTGGGATATGGGTCCATTGTTGCGGTGAGAGAACAATGGAAAAGATGCTACGTTTGCTGCCAGCTGGCCGTGGTCGGTAGGGCGTCCGTTGCGCGTGACGAAGCTCTCAAGTAATGACAACGTTTCTATCGATACGCCACGGCTTATCGCACCAGTGTGAGATGGAGGAGCAGCGCAGCATGCACAGGGGTGAACAAGGGTGCTGCCAACGATGGCCGGGCGGCAGAAGAGCACGGATTGCTTCATGCTGCGGCCGCATAGAGTTTCTGGGCGACAGTAGTATTTATTGCCAGCGTGCGCCCACTCGCGAGCTGAGCAGCCAGAGGCAATATTGGAAGGAACCTCGGGACATCCTGGACTGCATACTGTTCCCTGCTTTGGCACATTTCTGTCGAACCGGCAGTCGAGATGCTGAGCAACACATGAAAGGAGCAGCCAGCAAAACTACCAGAGTGTGACAGACCTGGCCAGCTCATCCCTCGTAGCTGTCGTCGCCAGCTCCACGATGGTGTACGGTTGAACTCACCGGCAGCAGCTGCCGCAATGGCGCCCATGAGATTTGCAATGGCTGTGCCAAACTTTGCAGGACGGACGACAGCGAAGCAAGGCGAAGACCACGCGGTTTCCCTCCCGGAGCCGCGGCCGGGTGCAGACCCAATGAGTATACAATGACCATCACCACATCAAATAGGCGGTCGGCGGAAGAGGTAGCGAAATCCGCAGGTAGGAGGTGAGGTGCGAGCAGAGTTGGGATAAGAAAACGCCATCTGCATCACGTATGTACGTTGCATGTTGTGCTCCCATAAGCGCATTCTGCATCGTTGCATGCATGTGCATCGCGGCTCCGAATACATGTAGCTTCGAAGCTACAGTACATTTATCATGTGAAAGGCGATATGACCGCATTAGGTCCATGCGATTGCTCCATTGCCGCGATAAGATGGGAGCTGTGGACGTCAGGACGGCATGTGAAAGCCGATCTCTGCACCTCAACCTTCTTCATCAGGGGAAGGCAATGACAGAACATGGCTTGACCAGCAATGGTGTAGGAAGAACCCGTCTGAGAGCTCTGGCATAGTCGGCTGAACATCAGACAGCGCATCAGCTTCGAAAGCTGCTACATGAGGTAAAAGCAGAACACTACAGCTAGGCAATGCTCCTCATGCATACCCCAAGTGGGCTTTTCCCGCTAAGCTGTAGACATCATACTTCTCAACGGGTCCTAATCGCTGCTGTTGGTCCCCTTACGATCGTTTACGACTCTGGCAGGACGAAGCAGTCTAGTTGCTCTCAAGGACACGCGACCCTCCTCTTCTTCGGTTGCCCTTGCACGATTGTTTCAAGTCAAGCATGATAATGTCCTGCTTGCTTCAACAGCTGCGTTGTCTTGCCTGGCTATGTTCAAACGACAATGGAGCCAGCCTCCACCTGCATCAATACACCAATCCACAACTTAGGCCAAGAATCCGAAGCGGCGAGAGACGGCAATCGAGCTCCATAGAGATGACATCCTCTGACATCGAGCATCCACGGTATCCTTGGCAGCTCACCGGATCTCAAGGAATTGGTCCAAGGAGAAAGCTCCCCTCTCTGAGCATTATAGGTTCCATATTCCAATATCTACAATAGCAGCATGCTTCCCATCACCGACCAGTCTCAGTCCCAGACCTCGCTCATCAGCCGCGTCAAAGCAAAACCAAAGTAGTACTTTCCGAAAATGCGAGGGTATACGCACTGAAGCAGTCCCATCCACACCAGTCCAGCCCAGCCCAGCGCTCAGAATCGAAAGTCCCATCATCTACAGTCGGCAACCTTGTACCTGTCGCTCAACCTCACACCCCGATACTCCAAATCCACTTCCATTTCCCACCGCTCTCCCCTCCTGTTGATATGTGTGTAGGCATAACACAGCACATCTAATACTGCTCATCCGGACATTCATACGCCAAATGTCCATCCTTCTCACACAGCGCACACCACTTATCTTCCTCCTCCCCAGCAGCAGCCTTCTCTTCCTCGACTGGCTTCTCCTCAATCGAATTGCTGTTCTCCTTCTTGAAACTCTTGACCGGGCTGAGAGGCGCAGGCGCCGCAGACATATTCCGTATGTGATGCGCTGTAGGAGCTGTTGGAGCGTCGTCTTCGGAAGCTTCGGTGGAGGTGTTGTGGAATTGTTGACAGTCGAGAGTGTCGTGTTCTTTTGACTCGCACATGTCGCAGTAGACTTCGTTTTCTTCGGGTGTAGGCGCTGGGTCGGTTCCATTCGCGGCCGAAGCTCCAGCTCGACGAGAATGGTCGGCGTAGGTTGCTTTGAGCGTGTCGCCGCGAGCCCGGACAAAGCCCGTGTTGTGGACCGTGGCCGTCATCTCGCTCTCGTTGCGCGTGTGGTGTCCGTTGGTCATGGCACTATCCCTTCGGAGCTGCTCGAGCTCTTGCTCGAGTGTCTCCTTCTCCTTTTGGCTCTCCTCCAGCGCGGTTTGGAGCTTGCTGACTTCTTCGAGCCCACCAGCTGCGGCACCCTTGACGGAATCCGGACCTGTAGAGAAGGAGTGGATGATGGCCTTGAGACCCCTAATCTCGTCTTCCTTCTGCTCCAGCTCTTTCGCGGAGCTTCGCCCGTTGGCAGTCGCGGCAGCTTTCTCTCGTTCTCGCTTCAATTCTGATCGACCTCTTTCTACTTCCCCTCGCAAGAATTCGACTTCTCCTCTTGCCTCAGCTTCTCCCCTTCTCGCATCCTCCAGTCCTTCTTCCAGCTCTTGTACAAAGTCCTCTAGCTGTTTAAGCTGATTCGCGACTTCATCAAAGTCCTTCTTGTTCTGACTCAGCTCTTCCAACTCTTGACAGCGAGCCGCTAGATCCTCATTCTGTGCGATCAGATCGCGCTTCTGCTCTTCGTACACACGCTCAGTCTCTGAACTTGCCATCTCCAAGGAGTCCAGCGTGCTTCTGAAGTCAGCGCGATGCGCATCGAATTCGGATGTCAGGATCGTGATCTTTTCATTCTTCTCGCGCAATAGTTGGCGCAGCTGCGCGACGTTGGCATCGGCGCCTTCATCACTAAATGGCGACTGCTGCGCTAGTGAGCCATCGGTTGGTAGCAGCCCTGAGAGCTCCTTCACGCTGGATTCCATATCCGCGAGGTTGGCTGCTTGTTCTGCCAGGCGCTTGTCCCGCTCAGCAAGCTCCGCCTTGAGCTGTAGTACTTCCTCGTCTTGTGCGCCTGCACTGCCCAGCCGCGATTGAGAGCGCAGTGGCTGTGAAAAGGATGTGACAGATCCTTGGCTGCCATTACGCAGTCCAGAGCCAACTGATTTGGCCAGTGCAACCGGTACCCGCTCTTCTTCCACTGTTGGCTCTTGCCTGTGCCCTAGTCGCGAGCCTGTTCGCGAGTATGGTCGAGGCGTGGGCTGTGCTGGTGCTGATGGTCGGCCGGTGGTGGAAGCTTTGAGGTTAGTCTTACTGGGTGTTGTTACGGATCGCGGTCCTCGGCTCGCGGAGAGCGGATTTCTGGCGGGAGTGGGTTGGAGAGTGGAAGTCTGTTTCCTAAGCGGCGACTCAGGTCTCGGTAAGGAGGGCCTTCTAGGCTTGAAAGAGGGGCTCGAAGGTCGTACGCCTGGTCCCACTGATTGCGAGAATTTGAGTCCCGTGCCTGGTGTCCGGCCGTTGACGTTCGTGCTATATGAGGGAGTATTCGGCGTCGTAGGAAAGGAACCGACTGACACGGCGGGCGAGTTGCGCCGTTCCGCTCGATGAACAGGCAGGAAGATACCCGCGCCTGGTATGGTGGTGTTGAAATAATGTGTCCTAGACAGTATGTCAGCCAGACGAGCTGTGTAGCCTTCTGCTGGCATCGTACCCGTCTACGTCGCCATCATTCTTCCCTCGCGCTGCGAATTCTCTGTCCAACTCCACGCCGACGAATGTCCCACTCTTCCCGCGCACACTGCCCACGAACTTGACAGTGCCGAACATATCGCCTGGCACGTTCACTGGGTCCCCTATCTCCAGCTCGACAGCATCCATCTTGACGGGAGTGACGTTCTTCTGGCCTGTGAGTGCCTGCAGACTGGCCTTGCGGTTCACCTCTGTGATGGAGGCTCTGAGAGAAGGCGACGAGGCAGTGGCCGTGTTTCCAAAGCTTGGTCTCTGCAAACCTCGTTGCCGGGGAGTCGTGAGCGACATGATGTTGACAGAGTGCGGCGCCCACTCCGCGCGATCCAGCAGTCGCGGGCGTGATTTACGTGTGACGCGCAGGGCAGGGCCGGTGTCGCATTTGTATAAGATGTGGTTAGTGACTGACGCGGTGGTGGGATCTGGATCTAACTAATGCGCGAGGAAATTCGGGTGGAGCAGAAACAAATGATTCGTTCCACGGGTGCTGGGGGCAATGGGAAAGACGACGTCAAATGACCCCAGCTTGGTCTTAGTTCACAGGCCCTCAATCTATTCTGGCCCGACTCAAGATTGTTGATTGATCGTCACCCTGAGACTTGCATAACGGTCTTCAACAGCACGGCCCACACAGCAAAGACATACATACAGCACAAGCACGCGCCTGTGAGCTATATATACCGCCATACTGATATTATCGACACGGGCGTTATATACTGCCAACGTTGGCCGTCCGCCGCGAAGACGCGATCTTCTTGAATTTGGCGCTGACTGAACCCCCCTGCGTCTCGGTAAACAATGCGGCCACGGCCCGCCGCACAGACAACTTCAAGGAAAGGAGCACGTGAAATCGCGAACCCCCCCCGAGGTAAGTGAATGCCTCGGCCTCTCCACAACTCCACACCACCTCACTCCATCCTGACTTGAACATCACTTTGAAAATGTAGGAACTATTCCTCTTGCCATTGCGAAAATGGCTGGCCCTATAAGGCAGCAAATTGACTTGGACAAACTCGCCAAGTACATCGATTCCAACGTTCCCGAGATCAAGACCCCGCTCGATGTCAAGCAGGTCCGTATCGATCCGCAATCAACAACATCCAGTCCCTCTAACGAAAGACATGTAGTTCGGCTATGGCCAATCCAATCCAACCTACCTCCTCACCGATTCCAGCTCCAACAGATATGTCATGCGCAAAAAGCCTCCGGGCAAACTCCTCTCCAAAACCGCCCACCAAGTCGACCGCGAATACCGCATCATAGCCGCCCTCCAAAACACCGACGTCCCCGTCCCCAAAGCAATCTGTCTCTGCGAAGACGCCTCCATCGTCGGCACCCCCTTCTACATAATGTCCTTCCTCAACGGCCGCATATTCTCCGACCCCGCCATACCCGACGTCAGCCCTTCCGATCGAAACGCAATGTGGAAGAGCGCAGTAACCACCCTCGCAAAATTCCACCGCGTCGACCCGAGCAGTGTAGGAATGGCGGATTTTGGAAGACCAAACAATTTCTACAACCGCCAACTCAAAACTTTCGCAACATTAAGTCTTGCACAAGCGGAAACGAAAGATATCGAAACGGGAGAACCAGTTGGACAAATCCCACATTACGACGATATGGTCTCATTTTTTGGGAAGAAGGATACACAACCTGTGGATAGGGGAACTTTTGTTCATGGGGACTATAAAATCGACAACATGGTTTTTCATCCTACTCAGCCGTATGTGATTGGGATTCTGGATTGGGAGATGGCGACGATAGGACATCCTCTCTCAGACGTAGTCAACCTCACTGCCCCATGGGTTGCAGCGAAGAAACCCATAGCTGCCGCGGCGGGGAAGTCCCATTCGGCGTTTGTCGATGGTGCTACTCCGGGATTGCCGACGAAAGAGCAATGTCTGGATTGGTATCATTCGGTTGTGTCTTGGAAGTATGCTCCCAAAGAAGTGACTTGGGGCGATGCGTTTGGACTGTATAGGGGAGCGGTAATTTGTCAGGGCATTGCGGCGAGGTATGCTGTGAGGCAGGCGAGTAGTGCGAACGCGAAGGATTATGGGGTGCAAATGAGGCCTTTTGGGGAGTTGGCGTGGAGTGCGGTGCAGGAGTATAAGAGGCAAGTGGAAGAGGAGAGCAGTGGGAGGGCGAAGTTATAGGAAGATGGAGAATTTTGTCTTGCCATCAATACGTCTTGCGGGAAACGGCACGTTGGAAAGGAGGCAAGTGTGGATTCTCAAATGCATCACTTTCAATCATCATCATTTCCCTTTCTCGACTATCTATATCGGCTCATCCCTCGGCTCAATCAAAACCTCATTAACAGCCACATGCTCCGGCTGTTTCAACGCATAAACAATCGCCCCGGCCACCTCTATCGGATCCAAAATCTTCGCTCCACTCGGCATCCCATACTTCTCCACCGCCTCTCGATCAGAACTCATATTCAACAAATCCGTCTGCGTGTTCCCCGGCTGCACAGCCGTAACCCTCAATCCCTTACCCGCCGTCTCCAATCTCAAACTCTGCAGTGTAGCCTCCACGAAGAATTTGCTCGCGGAGTAAACACCCAACCCAGGGAAAACTTTGCGTCCAGCATCCGAGGAGATGGAGACGATGTGTCCTGCTCCGCGGGAGAGCATATTGGGTACAGATGCTGAGAGGCAGTTGAGTAGCCCCTTACAGTTGACATCTACAGTCGTATTCCACTCCTCGGTCTGCGCATTGGCCATCATAGTGAAATACATAACCCCCGCACAAGAAACCAAAATATCTACAGATCCCAATTCCGTCTCTGCCGTACGGAAAAGACCATCAACTTCAGTTTTCTTAGTGACGTCTGTAGATTTCGTGATGATTTTCCCCTCACGGACAACGAGCCGGCGTTTAAGATCTTCGAGGGCTTGCGTTCTTCGCGCAGCAAGGACGAGATGACAACCTTCGCTCGCGAGAGCGGCGGCTACTGCGGCTCCGATCCCGGACGAGGCGCCGGTGATGACTGCCACGCGGCCGTAGAGAACGCTTTTGCGGATGTAAGGGGCGGCGGAGCCTCCTAGGGCGGTGAGGCGGAGAGGAGCACGGTTCATCCAGCCACGGGCGAACCAATGTCTTGCGTAAGTCTCGAGGAGGACGGCGTCGACTTTCGGTCTTTCGACGATTGCGCGGAAAGGTCTTGTTTGTGCGTTGTTGAGGACGACGATATCGCGAAGGAAGTTGACGCTGGGCATTCCGCTTCGGAGGATGTCGATTGTGAATGCGCCGTCTCCTCCCTTGGCGGAACCTCTTTTCTCGGTCCAGAGATTGGCCCATTCGTCAAAGTCCATTGGTTTGATTGGATAGCCTAGCTCGTTGAAGTGTTTGAAGACGGTGCTCGCGGATACTGGATCTGGGTCTCCAAGGTGGAAGACGAGTTGCTTGGCGTGTGTTTGGTTGCCTAGGTGCACGATGGCTTTGCTCACGAAGTCGACGGGGGTCATCTCCGCTCTCCAGCCCTCTACGTCTGGGTAGAAGCCGAGATGAATTGACTCTACGAATAAAGCTGTGAGCAGGTCCCAGGCATTGGCCGCACCTGTTGAGCTGTGCCCACTGATCGTGCCCGCTCGTAAGATCCTTACGGGAAGGCCGCGGCGTCCAGCTTCCAGAACGAGTTGTTCAGCAGCCCATTTTGTTTGACCATAACCGTCTGGAATCTTCTCCGGCACGTTATCGACGTAAAGCATTGAATCCTCTGGCCAGCCGTGACCGGACTCTGAACGTGGCAACACACCGTTTGTAGAGACGTACTGCACGGTAGCGCCGCCCATACACGCCAAACGGATGATCTCCCGGGTACCCTCAACATTGCTGCCTCTCAAAGCTGCGTACGGGTAAACGAGATTTACCGAAGCAGCAGCGTGGATAATGACCTGCACTCGTCCCGCCAGCTCTTCGAAAGCTTCTGGAGAAAGACCCAGTCGTTTGCGAGGTAGGTCTCCTGGGAGGATCTCAACTCTCTCCATGATTGAGTCTCGCCAAAGCCCAAGGTCGATTAGGTTCTTCCTCAGCTTAGCAGTTGCGCCCGGCTTTTCAGCATCGAAAGGACCCTGACAGCGTACAAGACATACAATCTGTGCAGACGTGCTTTCCAGAAGCTCATTGAGCAGAAATGCGCCCAAGAAGCCTGTAGCACCAGTGAGCAGCACAGTCTTGGCGTCCTTCACAGCAACCATCTTGGCTCCATTTGGCTCGATGTCTCGATCCAGTGTGGAGTCTTTGCGCAGAGCGGCAGGAAGGTCTGACTGCACTGCAGCAATGGTGCCATCTCTCACTTCGCGTACCGTCAGCAGATGACTGTCGAGCGTGGTCGGGTTTGCCAGACGACCAACGGGAATCTTGAAGCCGAATCGGCGGGATAGCTTTGAAGCAAGAGCTGCAAGGGAGAGGGAGTGACCACCAAGATCGAAGAAGCTATGTTCCGGCTTCAGGCTGCTCTGTGTGATGCCAAGCTCTGCTGCCCAGACTTCTGCAATGTCACTGAGCTGGATAGGATCCTTGGGAGTCGATGTGCCACTAGATGATCTTCTTTGAGATGGCGGAGCAGGTAAGCTCTTGAGATCGATCTTGCCCGAGACTTTGTTGGTAGTGAGCTGATCGACTTCCACCCACAGCGTTGGCAGCATGTACTGAGCCAGGTAGGGGGAGATGATCTTCCTCGCGTCCGGGCTGTGGCCCTGTTCATCGATAACCACGACAGGTCGGGATTCGGCAGACTCTTGATCTCGTACAATGTAAGCCACCAGCTGTCTCTCGAGCCCATCGCCATGCGCAGTCACCGCGCACTGTCGCACAGCTAGGTATTTGGTGATAGTGTCTTCAACCTTCGCCGGCACGACAGAGTACCCTCGAAGCTTGATCATGGCTCCCACTCGTCCGGTAATTTCGAGCAGACCAGAGGGATGTAGAATGGCAAGGTCGCCAGTCCGGTACAGGCGAGCCTCCGGTCTGTTGCCCTTGTACTTGTCAGGTAGAAAGGCGTTGGCTGTCACCTCAGGAAGATTGAGATAGCCTCGTGCAAGCAGGTCGCCGCCAACATATAGCTCTCCGCTCGTGCCACCTTCCACATCTTTTCCAGCTTCGTCCAGTACATGCACGTTCTCTGGCTCTAAAGGTTTTCCAACAGGACAATAAGTTGCTTGGTCGTCCAGAATCTCCGAGATATCTCCACAAGCAATCTCGTGGGTCTCGCACGCACTGTAGCAATTGAGCAGACGTACTCGTGGCATAGCCTTCATGGCCCGTTTCGCCAAATCGGTGGTGACGACTTCCCCATTCAGCCACAGGGTCCTCAGATCTGTCAATCGCGAGCCAATGTCTGGGTACCTGGCCAGCACAGCCGCCAAAAGCGTAGGCGTCATGAGAGTCTCGGTGATCCTTCTAGATGCGAGCAAGTCCACGAGTGCGACAGGATCGTAGCTGACTTCATCCGGAACTGGGATTACAGTCCCTCCGCGCAGAAGAGGTCGAATGATCTCCCAGACGAAAAAGACATTGCACGCCACTCGGTCCCCAGGTTTGACGTCTGAGATACCGAATCGCAGATTGTAAGAGAGTACGGATGCCCGGTGCGGATTCGCGATGCCTTTCGGCTTGCCAGTCGTCCCAGAGGAATATGCCACGAAACAGAGTCGCTCCAGATCATCCTCTCCAGTTCCGATCTCGTGGGCATGACCGTCCAGATGAGTGCCAACATCATTTTCAGCCACCTCTTTCAGTTTTGATTCCAGATCGCCATTCAAGTGTGCCTGGCCATTTGGCCCGGAGTGGCCATTAGTCTTGGTATGCCCGTCGGCATGAGAATAGCCATTCGACTTTGTATGCCCGTTTGCCAGAGATTTCGCTGGCTCATCAAGTACGATGAGCGGTATGCCTTCTTTGATCTTTCCGGTCTCTGATTCGTTGGTGATGACCACGGCCGGAGCTGCATCTGCAATTACGTCCGCGAGAAGATCTGGCGGGTACGCAAGTTCCAGAACAAGGTACGCTCCCCCAGCTTGCACAGCGGCCAAGCATGCAACCACGTAGTCAGCACTGCGCGGGAGCAGGACACCTACGAGCCTATCGCGCTGAACGCCGTGATGCTGTAATTGTTGAGCAAGGTCGTCGACTTTGCACGCAAGCTCGGAATATGTGTATGTGGTATTCTCATCCTCGAGAGCAACGACATCAGGCGTGAGACGGACCTGCTGCGAGAATAGATTGCATAAGTCCTTGGAGGTGTCCAAAACCGACATTTTCGAAAAAATCACGAAAGTACATGGGAGAAATCACAGACACGCGGAGACCAACGGAGGCTTATATGCAAGGGAGTTAGTCCAAACAGAATAGGGATTTGAAGGCATTCCGTTGAGGCAGTGCGGCAGCGACACCCGCTTGGCAATTACTGGCACAGCGCGGCACGACGCAATCTCTGTCACTCGCAGTGGCCACTCAACTTTCTGCGCGTGGAAGTGTCAAACGGCATCGCCAATGACAGAAGCAATAACGTGCGGCGCTGACCATGGGTGACGCATGGGTCCGAGGTCGCTAGGGTGCAAAAGCCTCACATTCCTGAAGCCACACGTGGGATCCAGATGCGGGTTGCTCATGTCGCTCACTCGGAATGCGTTGCTTCTCAGCCTGACACAAACAAAGAAGCGGTGTTCGATCGTGGGAGGTGTCAGGGATCTAAATCGCTCTCCCGGGCACCAGAAGTGTTTATAAAGCTGTTCCTCCCCCTAGTGGACCCTGGAATCGATGTCGTGATCGAAGCTGAACATGAGCTGACAGCTCTGGCCTCGGGACACGCCTCCAACCCACCATGCCGCAAGCATGGGTGTGGGAATCGCGACGACTGAATGGCGCAACATGAATGGCTCAGAATGGGTACCCATACGGTCGACATCCACGCGGACCGAATGGAACAGCCGCTAGGTGCAGCAGTAGTTTTTCAACGAGCGCGTGGCGTGTTGCTATCTGGTCATGTTTTCCAGTTTGACCGATTTCGCACACCGTCCGTTACCACCTGTTGCCGTTTGGATCGTGTACCTCCGGGGTGGGATGGCGAGGAGTCGAGGCACAGGCAGTGGACATTGTCTTCAACTCACGCGTCGCGTGTCTCATGTGTGCTTCCGATCTGGACTCTGTCCTATTTCTCGCTCTTGCTGTTCAACAGCAAACTCTGCGCGCTGAGCATCGGCTGATTGTGCTAGAACGACACCGGATACGATGGGAGGCTTGGGCTAGCCAATTGAGCGGTATGGAGTTTGCGGGAACGAATGACTGAGGCGGTCAACGTTGCTTTGCGCTTGGATTGGCGCTTCTGGACCACGCTATTAGATGGCACAGGACATGGATAGGACAGTCGGGACTTGAGATGTCGCGTTGGAAATGGCGGTCGATGAAGTGCTGTTGATACAGGGGGAACGGACAATGAGATGGTCGTTGGAATTGGAGACACAACCAGCGCGATCGGAAC
Organism: Nothophaeocryptopus gaeumannii; assembly: GCA_031771865.1. Taxonomy (NCBI): domain Eukaryota; kingdom Fungi; phylum Ascomycota; class Dothideomycetes; order Mycosphaerellales; family Mycosphaerellaceae; genus Nothophaeocryptopus; species Nothophaeocryptopus gaeumannii. Next base: position 35,743 of record JASISA010000040.1, on the reverse strand, counting down.
ATACGGCACGTGACACTATCCAGCTGAGTCAGCATTCACTTCCAGACACACCTTACAGTTCCACCCTCACTTCCATGTTCAATTGCATTCTCATTCCATGTAAGTTATGTCAAGATCTACTAACTCCCCTCACCATCAGACGAGAAACGTGTCTGCTTCCCATGCTGCCATGTCCGCAACATCTCCTCCTTCTCATCCGCCGTTAGATCGCTCGCGGCTTTTGGCACCTTTCCCCAAATTGCCATTACCACCAAGCCCGTCGCACCTGCGGCGACGCCGAACCAGAATGTATTCTTATAGCTTCTTGCCAGGCCTACATCATCGACCGTTGCGGTCTGAATGTTGTCCGTCACCCCGAGGCAAAAGGCTATCCCAAGCTGGAGCACCGAGTTGACAATTCCTCCAGCCAGCCCCTGCTGTGAGCTGGGGAACGTTGAAGTTGTGAAGACCGTCATCAGAATCGTGGAGACGTCAATTCCAATGGAGCTCAAGATCGTACTTGGAAAGATCCAGGCCCAGTAGCTTGCGCCCTCAAGCGGCATAAGGGCCAGCAGCAGCAGAGAAACTAGCGCAGCAAGGCCCGACGCGATCAAGAGAACTCTTCCAGGTATCAAGTGAAGCATAAGGCCCTCCAAGACGCTCATGATGATCCCTGTGATAGCCACCGGCGTGTTCCATGCTACCACCTGGAGAGGACTTGCCCCCATGATCTCCTGGAAGTAAAAGGTGCCGTACACTGAGTAGATGCCCCACGTGCCATACAGCAGGAAGACTCCAAGCAGCAGAGGCGCCATTGCGGACGTTGTGAAGATTTTAGGAGGAAGGAGCGGCTGATTGGAGATGCATGTCTCGACATAAGCAGCAAGGAAGAGGAAGAGGACTCCGAGCGAGAAGCATACAGGTATGTATGGTGTCCGCCAACCCGAGGGTGCGTGAGCGGCTTGAGTGATGGCGAAGATCGTGAGAACGAGACCAGAGACGATGGTGATCGCACCAAAGTAGTCCATTTCGATCTTGACTTGGGACGACTGTTCATGTTGAGATCGAGGAATCGAAAACATAGAGGCCGCCAATGTGATGGCCGCAAGCCCGGCGCCGATCCAGAAGTACCATCCCCAGTTGAGATACTCGCCGACTATACCAGCGATGAAGATTCCACCAAAGAACCCAACGACCGCTGAAGTTCCGTAGATTGCAAAAACGAAATTCTTCCTTGGGCCAGGTCGATACAACGAACCCATGAGCTGCACTCCCGTCGGCAGGAAAGCAGCAGCTCCAAGCCCTTGCAGAGCTCGACAAAAGTTCAGCATCAATGAATCGTTACTAAACCCCGCCACGATGCTCCAGACTAGTATCCATCCGAGACCTCCCAGGAAAACGGCATATGCTCCCCACATATCTCCGAGACGACCAAATATGCATAGTGTGCTGGCGATGACGAGAGAAAATGCTGTAGCTGGCCATACGCTGTTTCCTTCGGGAATCTGGAGCTCTCTTATCACGGTCGGCAGAATGATGACGAATCCTGAGACGAAGTATTCGGTCAAGAACTGTGACATTACGATACTGAAGACGAAGAAGACTTCGCTCCATATTGTCTCGAATATGGGAGGGCGTTCGCGACCGAGTCGTTCGAGACGAACCTCGAGGGAATCTTCGATGGTAGAGGCTTCGGTCTTGTCATCGGCGACTGGAGAAGATGCTCTGACGATGGCGGCTTGCGGTCGCGGCAAGAAAGTGTCCAGTGATTGATCTACCAGTGTCGTGAGAGAATCCGATTGAATCCGGCTTGCGGGCTGAGAAGACTTCCGCCATGGGAAAAGACGTGGCATGATTGAGGTTTGTCACTGATGAATGGACGAGACGCCGAACGTTCTGGCCCATCCATCAGTTTTAACACCCCTCAACGTCAAGACTCACCATCAAGGGCTACTCCTACGGACTCGTACAGCTTTCCCGAGTCGGCGGGAAATCATCATGCCAAACTGCGGACACAATTTGCGAAAGCGTTGCCACGAATAGCTACACCAGCTGGGCAAGAAAGCTTTAGTGTACGATGATGAAAGCAATGGCAGTGCTTCCTTGGTCATTCGTAACTTTGCGCATCGAAAAGCCCTTGGCTTTCGTTGTCAATGTTGGAGCGCAGACCCTGCGGCTCAGTTCCTCATGCAAGCCATGCGCCTTGGCTGCGAACTTAGGGCTAGTGCGAATCCAGCACGCTCAGCACGAACCATAATGCAAACGTTCCGGCTGCAACGCACATGTTGGTAAGCACAAAGATCTGCCAAAGAAAGTGTACTGTGCGAGTGTTGGCTTTCATCATTCTCTGTCATCTCCTTGAAAGATATATTATGTTCTGCAGCTGAAGGGTGATATTACCGATTGCGAGTAGGCGTGCCCACTTGCGGCTACACCCGCACACACACTCCAAGTCTTAGATAATTAGCATTCCTGTATATATCAACACAACAACCTGTTTATAATATATTCTACGCGTCCTAATCCTTATATAAACCCCCTCTAGATCCGTAGTAAAGAGCCTAAGTAGCGAAAAGGCTAGAAGTATACGCTACCTATACGTAATTAGGTACCTCCGGACTAAATCTTATACCTAAAGGACCTCTAGGCAGAGGGACAATCCAACCGCGGTACTACACGAGTTACTAATATTAGTAGGCGCTACGTCGATAAACTAAAGACTAATATTACCCTCTTCTATAAGCTATACCTACTATTTAGTACTAATCTTCTTAAGAAAGATTAAACTATCCGGCTTAGGGAGGTAGTATTACTAAAACCTTAGAATATACGGAACCTATTAAGGTAATATACGTATCTAAAGTACGGCTATACGCTGCTATTAGTAGGTACGTAGTTAGCGCTCGAAAATACTAATTCTTAGTATTAGAAGAAGAGAATTCTCTACTAAGTATAGCTAGTGCATAAGGCTGTACTACCTTAGGTATAGATAACGGACTAGAGCTATTTTAAGAGGTTACTAAAGAAACTACTATAGGTAGAGATATAGGGAGTATTAATCTAGCTTCCTACCTAACCTCCTAAGAGAAGGGGTATAGAGAGAAGAATATAGTAGTAAATAAGAACTAGTAGGGTCCCCTCTTACCTTAGGAGGCCCTAAAAGAGATTTAGAATAAGGTAGCTAAACTAATATATTAGAGTTAATACTCCTCCCTCTAACTAGAGAGGGTAATCTAGATAATTATAGATATAATTTACTTAACTATAGTGCGGACTACGAAGCGTACTAACTAGGAAGCTACTCTAGAATCTATCTAACGGAGTATTATATAGATTTAGAAGAAGATAGAGTAGAGTCTAGGACTAAAGATAACCTAGGCTATAGTCGTAGCCTAATAGCTAGCCTAGCTATCTAGTATTAAAGTATAAAGAGCTACGTACTCCCTTAAGATTCACGTAGACAACGAAGCGACTAGGGCTAAGCTTAGGGATACTAAAGCTACCCGGATTATTTCGCGTTTTACTATAGAAGGAGGGAACTAGGCATATATAGTCGTAGTTAAGAAGGTCCCTAATAGACTAGTTCTTACGACTACGGACCCTATAGTAAGGAACCGAATAGTAGTAGATACCTAAGGCCTAGGCAAGGTCTTAAAGGAGGTAAGAATAGCCTAGAAAACCTTCCTAGTCCAAGTCTACTTTATTATAGTTGCAGGAAACGACCCTACTACATAGCGGATCTAGTTAATTAAGGAAGATAACAAGCGGCTAATACCTAGAATCCAAGTATAGAATACCTAGTAGAAGGGCTAGAAAGCTATAGTAATGGGAATAAAGAAATAGAGTACTCTAGTAGTCGAACTAAAGACGGTAGAAGCTACTAGAGCTATAGTAGAGAAGGGTATTATTATCTCTAGAATACTCTACGATACTAAAGAATAGGACTACTAATAGACAATAATATAGTACTTTAACTACTAAAGATATAGCTATATCGGTATAAGGTACATAAACGGTATAGTATATATAAGGTATAGAGGAAGCTATAATATAATAAATAATAATAAATATATTCGAGCTAGCTATAGGCCGTGCCCCTTCTAGTATATCTACATGTTATAAAAGAAAACCCTATAGAAAGTACCTATAGCGTAAAACTTCCTCCCTTCTCTATTATGCCTTATACCCTACTATATCTTAGGTACTATAGAACTAATATATTTGCCCGTAGGTAGCTAGCTAATACGCTAGAGTTAACATTATCCTCCTTACTTGGGTTCGAGATCTCCGGCCTACTCTAGGAGATATTTAAGGGTCTACTCGAATTGTCCTATAGGGAGATGCCTTATTGCCTACGCTGCGGTTTGTCTAGGAAACTTAGTAAGCTATCTTCTCGCGTCCTAGTATCTAGTAGCTAAGATAAGTTCCCTTCTACTCTCTCGCATATTTGTATAGTAGGCAAGGTAGTATCGAGCTGTCCCTCTATCTCTATATTCGTAGTAGGGGCTAGTATCGGGTACCCTAACCTTATAGAGGAAGTAAGGAAGGCTAATTGTCTCTAACCGTATCTAGAATACTATCGCGGCCTAGGCTTTACTAAGCCCTCGATAAAGCTCCCGGGTATTAGTATTCTATAGAGTCCTAAACGCGAGTAGGAGGATTCCTTCGCGCCTAGCATTGTCCTACTTCTATAACTCGTCCCGCTTATACTAGCCCTAGAGGATAGTCTATATTACTTTCCGAGTCTTCTTTAGATCTACTCTATCTATATAAGAGAGCTAGGACCGTAGGATAGTGTTACACACGGTATCTCGCTTGTCAGGTGACTCGCTTAATCACGTGGAATGGCTTCTTTGGAGAATGCGTCGGCAAGTGGAACGAAGTGAAGGAAGTCTTGGCTTATTCCAATCAGTGAGATTGTAACATGAGTTGAACACGATGATTGCTAGTCAACCATCGTTGCTATATACTTGGTGGTCTCGCTTGCTCTTGGCAGCGAGTTTGACCGTTCGACCAACTGACCGGTCGGGCGGTCTGTCGGTCGCCAAACCTCACGTGTTTGACCAGAGGTCCCAGACTGTGGTCAGACACGTGACTTCTGGCGTCATTCTTGCATGGTTCCATGTCCTTGATTCTGCGTCCTGCAGATTCGGTCCGTAACAGATAGTAGCCTGCTCGTCTATCTACTCTAGTAGCGAGCTGTATAGTTTTCTTAGGCGTCTACTATATACCCTAAGTTATCCGTACTTTAGTAGGATCCGCCCCTTTAGCTCTTGTATAGCCTAGTATATATCCGGCCTCTACCTCTACGCAGCTATTATAGCTATAGCAGTTCTCTTCCTATACTCGGTAATATCTTCGATCTAGAGTTCTTTATATAATAGTCGCGTTAGTATAGCTCGGTAGGCCCCAAGGATTATCCGTAGGAATCTATTCTATATTACCTATAGCTTTTATTAGAGTATTTTTAAGATTCTAGTCTCCTTTCCTACTATCTATACCTCGCTCCCGTGCATTACTACTAGCCTAATTATTAAGATATATAGCTTATAGGCTATCTCTACCGTAGCGCCCTACGTAGTAGTAGTAATCTATCGTAGTATAGCTTCTAGCCGTTTTGCTTTTATAAGGGTATTCTCTATCTATGCGTGCTACTTGAGTCTCTTATTAACGATTACTCCTAGGACCCTTATTGTGTCCTCTAGGCTACTCTAGAGCGACGGGATATTAGGTGTTCTCTAGGATTCGGATATGCTCCTTATACCCCTTATAAAGTATAATGGACGGCTATGCCGCCTCACTATCAGACCACGACTGCTTCAAGCAGCACAATTGACGAGTAATGCTACGTCACTACCCAGACCATGACTGCTTTTAGTAGTACAATTGACGGGCAATGCCACGTTACTACCAAGACTACAACTGCTCAGGGGTCTTGTTGGTCCGGTATAGATGGTAGAACCTGGTTATTGGTAACCAATAGTATAGTCAGTAGGGCAATCACATGCTTACCGGTCAATATGGTAGCTGGTGAGTAAATGCTACCGGTAACCATGGTTACCAACTTCCTATCTCGGTATCCATTGCGCAGCCGGTCAGCATACTCGCCGGCGCCAAGGGCGGTACGCGTATGGGAAAAATCGACGCGTTTCGCCGTGAATGTATCCAATCTTCCCATCTCTTTACCAATATCTCATACTGTCGTATCTCGCCATGCCCAGCGTGTTGTCGTGGCTAGGTGTTGGTAGCTCTGAAGCTACTATCGTCTTATGCGAACAGAACCCCAATTACTGCGCCTCTTCTCATCCGGATACCTTCTGAGCTTAGAAAGACCGAGTATGCGCGCCTCAAGAAGCATCAACAAGGTGTTGGTGAGGATCGAAAGACATGGAGTCCAGCCTGGCAGTTTGGCGAAGCGCTGCTGCGTTCGGATAACGTGCGGGTATACTACTGCTATCTCTGCGAAAAAGAAGGCCGGCATCAGCAGTTGAACGTCTTGAATGGAACTCGAGGCGCTCTACATCACCTGTCTCAACACCACAGCATTAATAGCAAGGGCGAGAAAGTCGTGAAGTCCAGCGGCAGTCAGCAAACGATCGAGAGCGCTCAGGACTTTCATACCCTAGTAACGAAGACTCGTTACAACGAGTTCAAGTCCGCTTTGTTGCTGTGGGTTGTGTACTGCCAGATCGCCTTCAACATGGTCGAGAACCAGTACTTTCGCGAGCTCATAATGCTCCTCAACCCAGCTATTGGACTGCTGCTACCGGCCGCAGCCTCGACGATTCGGAAGTGGATTCTCTACGAGTATAACTCCTTCGTGTTGAAGCTCACGGGGGAGCTGGCATCGGCGCTGAGTGACGTTCACGTATCTTTCGATCTCTGGACGAGCCCAGGCGCTTCGGGTTTGGCGATTATGGCGATCTACGCGCACTATATCGACGAGGGCGGAAAGAAGAGGTCTCGGTTGCTGGCTTTTCGACGGATGCTTGGAGAGCACAGTGGCGACAACCAAGGCGCTCCTACTGTTAGTGATCAAGGAGTTCAAGCTACAAAAGAAGATAGGATACTTCATCTCGGATAACGCGAAGTCGAACGATGTCGCCGTCTCCTACGTGTGTAAGAAGCTCTGGCCGAACATGAATGAGAAGCAGATCAAGCAGCGCCGTCTACGATGTCTTGGACACATTATAAACCTCGTTGCCAGAGCTCTCATCATGGGCAAAGGTGCTGGCAAAGCACTGACCGATCTTGAAGCGAAAATCGGCAAAGGCGCTTTCGAGGCTGTGGATCTGTTCTGGCGCGGTCGCGGAGCAGTTGGAAAGCTCCATAATATCATCCGCTATATTCGGTCGTCGCCACAGAGGTTGGAGGCGTTTGCTGCAATCAAGATGGGTGGAAAATGGTCGAAATACAATGTGCTTAAGGTAAGTAAGTTCAGAAGCTCGAAAGTTGAGGATCGTGCACCCCGCGCTCAGCGGACTCCGGTCCACTGTGTCCAGAGTGTTTGGTTGGCTAACCCGCACGCGTTAAACACGGCGCTGGCGGCGACTAAGCCAAATCAAGTGTCGCTCTTTTCGATGACGATTTCTATACCGCAAGGCACCTCCGAGCTTCACATGCTAATTCTACAACTTCAGCTTGTTCTCAACAACGCCACGCGCTGGAAACTCCTTCTTTTACATGACTCAACGAGCCAAGGACGTCGAGAAGCGCATCACCAAGTTCTGCCGTGACTACAGGAAGCATCTCGACAAGAACGAGGCCGCAAAGCTGCTCAGAGATTCGCTCGAACCAACCGAGTGGAAGCAACTTTGTAAGGTCGAAGATATCCTGAAGATATTTGAGACAGCTACTATAAGAACAGAGGGCAACCAGTCTTTCTATTTCGAATGGTACCAGACACTGACATGGCTGCTAGAAGTCCTCTGTAATCAGAAGGATGAACTCGCCAGCACTGGCGTCAGAGACACGACCTACAAGTACCTATCCGAATGCTGCGAACACAGCTGGCTGAAGGCTGAGAAGTACTTTAAACTCTGCGACGACATGCCCATGGTTTACGCCGCCATCGTCCTCAATCCGACCCTCAAGCTTTCATGGTTCCAGGCATTATGGTTCGAGAAAGAGCAGCCGGAGTATGTCGAACAAGTGAAGGACATGGTCACCGAGATATGGCGCGTCAGCTACAAGCCAGCATGGTCACCTGGCGCTGTAAACACGAGCTTTGAATCAGATTCACTGCACGGACAACTATGGGCTTGGAAGCGTAGAAAGCTCACTACTAATACTGCCGTAACAGCTGAAGTCGATGCCTTGGAGTACTACCTTTCGACAGACACTGTTCCGCATATCGAGAGCTCACCAGACGATGCTCCTTTCGACGCTCTACAATACTGGCTTGACCGTGTTCAGTCGCAGCCGGCATTAGCGAAGTTTGCACTCGATACACTCGCAATCCCCAATATGAGCGATGACTGTGAACGAAGCTTTAGCGCCGGCCGAGACCTTATCGATTATAAGCGATCCAGACTACTCAGCAACATCATTGAAGCGTGTATGTGTCTACGAGACTGGTGGGGACCCCGCAGCCTAAACACAAGGATAAAGAGGGCATACTGCTGGCTGCGTTTGACGAGGAAGATAAGATAGTTGAGGACTTCAAGACGGCTGAGGACCTGCTGATAAATGAGGATATTGCTGATGTCGTGAACAACAACCAGGGCGACGACGAGGTCGAATAGATGGCTATATTCACCTACAATAAGTCGGTAACCAACGGTATAGATGGTATGATCACATGCTAAACTTGGTCAGTATGGTAGGAGGCCTTATTACCATACCTACCGGACCAACAAGACCCCTGCAACTGCTTCAAGCAGCACAATTGAGGTTATTTTTCTGAGTACCTTATTCCACCTAAACATCCTACCAAAGGAAGTTCTACTTCTCACCTACTTCAAAATCGATTAAGAGACTTGTTATGTCTCTTACCAATCAAGATTCTTCCAAGAGGGACCTGCAACACATTGCAAAGCTCAACGGTCAAGATGACTGGCTACTGTGGATTAAGCAAATCAAAAACTATCTTACTATGTCCCCTCAGGGGTTTGCTACCCTCCTTGAGTTTCAAAAAGAACCACCAACACTATTAGAAGGCGAAGAACAAGCGGCCTTGAACAAACGCTTACTAGACTGGAAAATCATGAGGATCCAGGCTTTCGCTACCATTAACGAGACCTGCGGAAGTCGAGCGAGCGGAATTCTTGCTAAGAGCAAAGATGATGGTCATACTGTCCTTCAGCTATTTAAGGATCTCGAAGCGGTGTTCAAAGGAAAGGGCTCAGGTCGCTATGCCATACTAGTCAATCAACTAGGCGATCTTACCCTCGCTAGCTGCAAGGACGTTCCGGCATACGGAGCAGCAATTATCAAGATTAGAGACGATATGGTTACGCTCAACAAGAAGGCTCAGCTTCCGGAATGCTATATTGTTCAACTATTCATCAAAGGCCTTGGACTATCGTTCCAGTCTTTCAGAGACAGCTTTAGTATGCAATATGAAGTGCTGCCAGACGAAGAGGACGAATCAAAGGAAGGGTATCACTAAGCCGCTGCATTGTCGCTGCGGAGGAAGTCCAGAACCGCCACAAACAGTCTAATCAGCAACTCAACTGTAGCGGTCAATTTGGACACCAGCAGCAGCTAGGGCAACCTCAACAGCTAAAATCCTGCCCTACCTACAGGTCTCCAGTTCCACATAAGCCTGGACAAGTATGCTGGGAAGTTGATGATACTTCTGCACCCACTTGGTGGAAGACATTAAAGAAAGGCAGACAGATGAGAGAGGAGAGCCGAAGGAACCGTCAAAACAAGCCAACACCATAACAGACTGGATCAAAACGTGACTTCAGCCCTGGTTTCTCAATTATGGGCAATGCTTCCAAGAAGCCTGATAATAAAGTGAATGTCCTCCTCGGAGGTACCCACGAGGAACCGGGACCGACCGCTGGAACTCGGCCCTGTAACACCGTGTTCTTTAAGAGCAATCAGTACTCTGGCGAGCTGATGGCCGTTCACCGTGGAATGAACCTATAGGATGCCATTATCCTTGACTTAGGGGCATCTGGCGGACTTGTTGGGCGAAGAGATCTGTTCGTCGACGGCACCTATGAGTCTATTGAGGGACAAATAGCAAATGGCATTGGTGGAGCCAAATTAACGCCAGTCGGACAAGGAACGATCGAGATTGACTGTCGTCTTGCTGGGTCAATGGGTACTCGATTACTAAGGATCCCAAATGTCCAGTACTCACCAACAGCTGGGTTAACCTCTTGTCACTCAACGATGTGGCCATACATTGATGGAGGTTCACAAACCGGACAACAACACTCTTCAATTCAAGCAAGGGAGCCACGTGTTCCAAGCAACAATTAAGGGTGGACTTATGATACTCGATACCGCCTGCACTAATCCCTATTCCAGTTGACTAACCGTGGCTCAAGTAGAGGGCGAAAGACACCGTTCAACTGAGTTAAGGGCGCTCCATCAACTTGGACCTACACCAAATCAAAGCAGCTCCAGGTCCTTTGCAGCGGTGGCATATAGTGTCCAACAGCCTCACTTCCGACTCTGGCACGAACGGCTTGGACATCTCTCAGAACAAAGCCTAACCCGATTGCGATCTATAGTGACCGGAATGGATGCCTCACAGCCTGATGGACGCTGTATCTGTGAAGCATGCGTACTTGGCCGCCAAACAGAACGCCCACACAAAGGAAAACTCCATAAAGGGCAATACCCTATGGATGTGATCCATACAGACATTGCTAGTCCTTTTGAAGAAGCTTTCGACAACGCTAAGTATTGGGTTACTCACCTTGACGACTGGTCTGGATACGCAGAAGCAGAACCCATCCAAAGTAAAGATCAAGTGTTCGAAGTCACAAAGAACTTCATCAATCGCCACGAAAGGCCAGAGCGACGCTGCCGCCTTATTATCCAAGACAGAGGTGGAGAGAACTGTAATGAACTCTATCAGGCTTGGACCTATGATCGAGGTATTGAGATGCAGTACACTGACACCGATCAACACCAAGCAAACGGCAAGGCTGAAAGGTTAAACCGAACAATTGAGGACAAGCTCCAACCATCAATTATTGCCTCCGGCCTTGACCCAAGGCACTGGTCAGAGGTTGTCGCTCACAACATTGTCCATGTCCGGAACTACTCCCCCATGCACAGACCACAATGCTACCCCATGGGAGCTATTCATAGGCACCAGGCCTAACATTTCCCATATTCGTACTCTTGGTAGCAAGGTATACATTCTGAAGACGCCACACCAGAGGAAGAAGGTCATTAACGGAGACACCGGCCGTAAGGTTGTTGGTGTGAAGTCATATGTTGGCAAGCTTATTGGTTTCAAAGGTCACACTACTTTCCGAGTAGCCCCTGATCACAACCCTTCAAAGCCTGAGTGGCGAACAAATGTCATTATCCGCGAACGTCGTCCTTGCACCGCTCCTGAATCACTAGAGCCAGGGCGGAAGGATGATGGTGAGCAATATCAACCTGATAGCGACAGCGAACCTGAACAAGCACTATCACAGACTCCAGTCATTCAGACAGACGAGACTGTCCGGCGACCAAGACAGCTAACACCACCCCCACCTCCATCTGCAAGAAGGACGCGATATGATTTCGAGACAGGTCCTCCGAAGGAAGTTGGCTGCGACTTCGATGAAGGCAACATCATTCAGGGGCGAACGCGACGATCGCACCCCATCTGCAACGCCGTCTTCCACACTACTATTACCCAAGGCAATATGCCTTACTCTACTAGCAGCAGCCTGTTAGCCTGAGCCGTACGAACCACTCACGCTTGAGCAAGCCCAAAGATCATTTGAATGGTCCAAATGGAAGGACGCTACCGATGACGAGGTAGTATCACCCGTGCACGAAAGACTTGGCGCCTCAAGAAACGTTCTGAAGTGAACGGAAAAGTGCTTCGTGGCAAATGGGTGTTTAAGATCAAGCGTGGAGCTAGCGGTGAAATACTGAAGTACAAAGCACGATGGGTTGTCCGCGGCTTTGAACAGGTTGACACCACGAACATGCAGCACATCGCAATGCTTCCAGTGCGGAAGGTGATCCAGCGATACTATAAGGAACTCATCGAGAGCGTCGCGCGGTCGCGGTGTCGATGGCGCTGGCGCAGGGGAGGGCGGGGGTGTATTAGCGCCGGTGAGGTCGATAACAGCCTCCTACTGCAATCAGCCACTTCTACCCATTCCTAATCGATTCTACGCACCTTATTGCCCATACTGGATCACAGGAACAAGCCAATTACAGTGAAGAGATGGATTGTCAGTAGGATAAGAAGAAGAAGAAGCCCGGGAGGGTGAGCTACTACTAATACGCCAATACATCTGATACATCCAGGCCGCCGACGACCTTCTGATTGATTGTATTGGCCTTTCAAGAGCCTCTGCTTGATCGTACCACGCCGATCAATCAATACGGTACGTATTGAGGTGTACCGTCCGTCGGTCACCCTGTTACGGAGGCTTCTTGCAAAGGCCTGGTCTGCCTTGGATAATGGCTTGAGGCCAAGACCCGTGTCTTTGGCCTTAGTCTTCCCCTTGCCTTTCGCTTCTTGGTCAGCAAACTGCTCCGCTCGGCGCTTAGCTTCCAGCTGCTTGTAGTATCGAATGTTTGCCTGAACTTGCTCATCGGTCAGGCCGCCCGGGTTGTCGTGTTGTTGCTCTCCTCCACGTAGTGGCGGTGGCTGCTGACCTTGTAGCTACGCAGACTCCATCTCGGCAATCGCGAGAAGAGCCTGTTCAAATTCATACTCCTCTCGCGAATTGAACTGCTGATCTTGGTCGCCTGTAACCTGTTGTCCACGCTGAGCTTCCCTAGCCTGTCGCTCCTTCTCCAAGTCTCTCTTTGATCAAGCGCTTAGCTTCATTCTGTTCACGGGCATTGAGTACTGGAGCTGGCTGGCCTAGGTGGACAGGGGATGACGATAGGATAGCACCCGCAGGTAACAATCGCTTTTGTCGACGTCGCCTGAAATCCAGATAGCGCTGAATAGCCGTTGCAGAGGGCTTGCCCAAATCGATCAAAAGTGAATGGCTCATCGAAGAGGAGGTCCCTCAAACGGCGAACCTGAGAGCATACAACGTAAGAGAGTCCAGGCGTAAAGTCCTTATTCGATATGTTCAGCACTGCCTTGTCAAGTGTCATGCCCTGCGACTTGTGAACCGTAATAGCGTAAGCCAGCGTTACAGGAAACTGTGTTCTGCTGCAGCTAACCTCGCCTCCAGATCTGCTATCGCGGTTAAACTCATGCCGCGATGGGGTGATAGGCACAACCTGTGGCGGCATATCCGGGTCATCGCATTCATCGTTGAGGTATGGACCATCGTATTTGTCGAGATGGAGGATCAATGCAAGAGGGGCCCTGCTAGATCTCCTCGTCAGTCTGGTCCTCGTTAGCTGCCCAGACTATCGCGCGGACCGTGCCCATGCTGCCATTGACAACGCCCTTCTCAACCCATAGATTCTCCGTAATCATAACCCGAGAGCCGATTGATAATCGCAGGGTTCGGTGAAGATTTCCTCCGGCATCAAATCGAGCTTCAGCAGCTCCCTGTCCAGTGTGGTTCGCAGTAACGAGCTTGACCGGGCGATTGAGATCGCGCAGCGACACGCGGTTGTGAGCCTTAACTTCAGCACGCGTGCCATAAACGTGGATGGCGTCCTTGAATGTGTCGATATCGGCCTAGGGAACGACGGGTTTCACACGAGAGGCTAGCGTACGCCAGCTGTTGAATGTAAGGTGACCTGGACCGTTGCGCAAGCCCTACAGCGCTTCAGCGAATCTCTCCGCATCCGGATCGTTCGACACCTGGCGCTTTATGACATTCAGATTGATCGTCTTGTTGAAGGCACGATATAGATCAAACCCAGTTTGCTCCTGCTCGGTCCTTAGCTTGCTCTTATCAGTGAATAGAGCGTGCCTACCGACAGGCGGAAGTTGCTAAAAGTCCCCACATATAACGATGTTGAAGCCTCCAAAGGGAAGACCAGCCTGTCCAACTTGAATTAAGCGCATGTGCAGCCAGTAAAGGACTACCGGGTCAATCATAGACTTCTCATCGATGATGATGTAGAACACGCTCGTCATGAGGATCTCGAGGTCAAGCAAAGCAGGGCCCTCCAGCGGGACATATGGTCCGAGTTTGATAGGGATCTTGAACGCTGAGTGGATAGTAGAGCCGAGAATGTTGTGAGCGGCGATTCCAGTAGGTGCGAGGCGAATTGCTGGAACGTTGTGGATCTGTGCGTCGGAGAATGAGTTCCATTGTCTAGCGCGGAACTCCAGCTCTGCGGACAGGAAGTCAATGACATGAGACTTGCCAGCACCTGCCTGCCCATCTACCTGTAACAGGAGCTGGTCTGGAGGATGACCAGCGTCCGGATCACCAAATAGCGTGTGTTGAAAGTGCAACATAACAGTGTCTACCCACTTGCGCTGCGCGCCCTCAAACCCATCGTAAAGAGGAGCACGATTAGGCTTCACGCCGACAGCCATTCGCAGGTTCAGGTCTGGCCACGGTGATTCTTCCACCAATCTTTGAGAGGTTGGCAGTAAGCCCATACTGGCCTATGAATCGCGACTAGTAGTTCGGGTTGTTATCCATCTCTCGGTTGCCAAGGTTGTCTGGATCTTCATCCTCAGCCATGTCACGATCAGGTAATTGGCGAGCAATCACGTCGGCGCCGCCCATGCCTTCGCCACGCTGCTCATGGTGTTCGTCTTCGAACTCGTCTTCATTAGGAGGTCCAGCTCAACACCGTAATAGTCGAATTCATGCTGGTGAAAGCGGCGGCATGTATCGTATGCAGCTGCCTACGTTATGTGGTTGAAGCCTGAAGCATCCATGTGCTCATCCGCCTCTGCAATCGCCTTTGCAGCTTCATCATCAGGGAATGTGTAGGGCAGTGACGGATACGTAGTGAACGGGTGGTGTAAGACGATTTTGGTGCGACAAAAGTCATCATACTTGTCGTTGTCCTTACTTGGCGAACTGTCGTACCGGGAAAGTAGTTGATGATGCGAGCCTTTACTTGCGGTCTGGGTCGCATCTCCGACGGTTTGTGATTCCATAATGTAACAAACTGGAAGAGTGTTAGATTAGGATATTCAGCAACAACTTGCTACACCGCTTCATGTACTTCTGCAACACAGAATACCCGTACGGTGCGAGTTCGCGCTGAGCTGGATCATATCGCATAACCACAGAGTGCTTGTCTGAGTTCGACAGTCTAGGGTGATTGTCATCCGTGAGGCTGTTTACTAGTAGCAGGTTCAGCAGTAGGAAGCACTCCTCTTGGGCAGAGATATCCTCTCGCAATAAGCTGGTTGAATATCTGCACTATCCAGGAGACTACAGGCCTGCCTTCCTTGACCCGTCCGCGCTCGATCGTCAACAATGCAAGCTCCTTGATGCTCTTGCTACGAACTTTTGCTTGCTGCAGTACTTGGCGATGTAACGTACGACGGCACGGTTGTTAGTACAGGGAGTAAAGTCGGTATTCGCCATCCAGCCGAGTGTGTTTGTTCTGTTGTACGAGTTCATATTGCCATCGTTCCTAGCCGGATCGAACATATCATGGGAGGCATTGGCATGACGAACGATTTCAGCGTGATCGTGGAGCGGGCGAGGCATCTTGAACCGACACTCTCTCTGCCTAGTAACTCTATTGTACCGCTCGCAGTATTCGGGACTGCATCGGTGACGCTGAACACGGTTCAAGATCAGCATCAAGATGTATAGATCATTCTGCAAATTCTGCTTCTTCATCGTTAGAACGGCAGGCTCTCCCGGCTCTGGACCAGTAAGGGTAGGGTCCGGATTGATGCCACTGATATGCTTGCCCCAAAGCCAGCCAATGCTGTGCGCTCCTCGTCACTGCGAGAGACTCTGGGTATGGAGGTAAAGCGACGTCTGGATTGTTCGCATCCTTAACCCAGTATAGGCCATGGTGGTGGGCACTTCCTCGTGCCTGGAACTCGACACGGCCCCAGCTGTCGACAACACTGAACTTCGGTTCAATGACGTGTTTCATGAACAACTAGTGACGCTTCTGGAAGACCCATGCGGCGATATGTGGGTTATCGCGAACATTCTTCTTTGCCTGCTTCAATCGCTGCATCTCTGTGCCACTTGGCGTGATTGGCATGTGGCGCTGTGGGTCATTCCAGTGATTGTCCGCTGGCGAGTATGAGCCATAACGATGGCGTGCCTAAAGCGTGCAACATCGTTGACAGCCGATACCGCTTCCCATTCCAATAGGTACGGCTGCACTCGAATAGTGTCGCCGTATCGCATAACGGAGCGAAGTAGCGTTTGTGCCAATGGGTCGTCATCATCTGTCCAGGTGAGAGCGGCCCGAAGTTCTTCGATACTGATATTAGTGAGATCGGGGTTGTTCTTAATGAACTGGTCACCCTTGCGCATGCTCTGTTGCCGGAGGAGCATGTTCAGCCCCACATGACGAAAGCGCGGATGTCTGCTAAAGCGCCGTCCTTGTACTTGATCATGTGCGCGAGGTAGTCGCTGAAGGACACGTGCCGAGAACGTAGAGGCTCTACGAAAATCACCGACTCCGTAGGGGTAGAGTGTAGGAAAGCACCAGCGAGGAGGCGTACAGACTTGTTGAATTCGCTTATTGGTACAGGGTCAGAAATTGGGCATTGTGAAGTGGCGCTGGGCAGGGCGATCGTAAGTACCATCGAACGACATTATGGCATCCGCCAGCTGCTCCTGTAATAGACGCTCTTTGGTCTTGATCGTGTTGATCCCGACGAGATCGTGTAGGGCGTCTAGCTGGCGTGAACAGCATTAGCCTAGCAAAGCAGCTTCGTACGGGAACTCTGTCTGGTCGTTCTCGTCGAAATCAGACTCTTCTGCGTCGGGGTCATTGAGGATGAAATTCCGTAAGAAATCGTAACCATCATTATCATCATCTTCTTCTTCTTGCGCGTGGGGAGAAGCCGTCGGCATGGTTGAAGTCTCTGTAGGTGGCTGCTGCGCATCTCGATTCCCAGTCTACTGCGTCAGCGTAGCCTCTTCACCGTCATCCTCGTCATCGTCAATCTCGGTGATGTTGATTCTGCCCCGAAGCCAGAACGTCCTCGTCTTCTGGCAAGTCGTTAAGACGCTGTTGGCTCCACTGAAGATTCTGAACCTGGTAATCTGGGTGATTACGGCGTAGATGATCGATCCACATCTCGATTGCCCATCGCCGAACGCGGAAGTCGCGCCCAAACACACGATTGGCTTGTCGCTGATCGCACTGGGCAGGGCGAACGACCACCATCTCGAGTTCCTCTAGAACTAATGGCAATTCATTGATCAGCTTGCCAGTGTCACGAAGGAAGCAGATGTGTTTCCTCTGTAATGGATCTGGCCGCCACGAATCTGGCGCATTTCCATGAAGACGTGGTGCCTAGCGATCAACTGCTCCTCGATGATCGTAAGCTCAGGCAGGCCTACGGGCATTGGCCGAGGATCCATGAAATTGTGACGTGACATGAGATAAGGCTCGCTGGGTCCAAGATCTTTGTCGCGGCTGTTGCGGCACCGACTACAGACCCAGTGGTTGTCAGACTATGGATCTGGATCCAGCTGTCGGCAGTCCATCTCAAACCAGCGCTCATTACAACGCGTGCAGGTGTCCATAGATATGTAATCCATAGCAATCTAGAAGGCTTTGAAGCGCATCCCAGTCTAAACCACTTTACAGCGGGCTGGCCTGTAAGCTTTCCTTCTTACCGAACACCATAGGGGGCTCTGGAGTATCCGAGAGGAGCTACTAGTTCCACTTGGCAGCTTCTCTTTCGCGTGGATTGTCAGGGCGGCGTTAGCGCTGGTTGGCTTCTTCCTCAGCAGCGATACGGTGCGGAATGCAGACAGTGTCGTATTCGTAGGTCGTACCCTCGTCTTCGTTAACCTCGATGAAATCGACGCGGTCTGTCTCATGCACCTGGCGGATACACCACTTCTTCTGAGTCGCGGCGTTAGTGTTAACGTTGAAGCAGTATCTACAACAGTTCGAGTCTGCTGGATACTCTCGAGCAATAGCGCGAGGAATGTCACAAATCTCGCACTGGAACTAAAGCCGGTTGCTGGGCTCGCGAGGATCGCTTCCATGGGCAGCGTTTGACATAGTCTGGAACCATTCGCTTGGCAAGCTGTTTGGGTCAGAGGCCAGCGGATCGAAGCTTGGTAGTGCTATTCCATCCTCTGGAGTAGGGCTAGGATCCGTGCCCAAGCCCAACCTATTGCGTTGACTTGTACCGCTGCCTTCTGCTCGCTCAGTGCCTTCTGCTCGCTCAGTGCCTTCTGCTCGCTCAGTGCCTTCTGCTCGCTCAGTGCCTTCGGCCCGCGTGCGTGCCTTCAGTGTGTTAAGTGATGGCGTGGGCGATATGTCCGCCTCTCCAGCCCTATCTCGAGCTCGATGCCCACGCTGTATATTTGCACGGTCGGTCCGAGCTTCTGCGGTGGATGGGTCGTCGCTACTGTGTGCACCGCGTAGGCGGATGTTAGGCCCAGGTGTAGCGGTTGCCGTATCTGAGCGCAGCGTTGCTAGTGGTACTGGTGGAGTGGGCGGTGGTGGCATGGCGCCGACCCCTGGGCGTGGAGCAAGTATAATATTGCTAGAGGCAGAGGACTGAGGTGCGGCCGTGGCTGGAGCTGGGGTGTTTGTACTCCGAGAGGGACGGCCTCGCTTCGATAGCGTGGGTGTCGAGGAGGTGGAGGACGCAGTATCTGCCGATCGCTTCTTCGGATTCTTGCGTTCGCGGTACTTAAGGCAGTTTGCAGTAGTCTTGGTCTTGTTCTTCTTGTTTACGAAGCAACGGGCCTTCTTACGCTTGCTGCAATTTGCATCTTGACAGACTTGTGCGCCCGGCTCGTCCTCGTCACACTCGCTATCGCTCTGATAGCCAGCGTCAGGGCTTGTCTGATGGCGCCTTCTTTCTGAGCCCGCCGTCGGGTGGGGTGGTGGTGGCATGCCGCCTGGCATAGCGCCAACTAGAGACATCTTGGCGGTGATAGTCGCATTTAGAATGCCATCGATTTCGGCGAGGAGGTTCAGGTGTACAAGCTTCTGTGCTATGGTTTGCGTCTCAGTAGGTGCATAGGTTCGGAGGTACTCCTGATCTGCGCGGATGCGAGACTCCTTGCGGTCGAGGTTGTAGAAGCGGTCGCGGAGGATGCGTTGCTGTACGTTCTTGCGCTGGACGGCTTTCAGGTACACACGGATTCCAAAGCGGCGTGACTGGCGACTCGAGAATGTACGGATGGGCAATGGCTGCTCCATGGTGGCGGTTGTCGGTGTTCGAAGAGGAAGTCTCAGTACGGTGTACAGAAGCAGAAGGGGTAGAAGGGGCGTTTGCAGAAAGAAGTGGAAGTCGCGGTGCCAAGAATGCACGTACCCGCGCGTTGTGCGTCACATGCAGGCTTCCGTACTCACTGTCTCTTACTACTCCTTTCACACATGCAGACATCCGCGGACACTGATTACCTACTGGGGCAGAAGAAACAGTACGGTACCCAACCTGATCGCATGTACGCGGACGTGCGCTGTGCAGTCCATCCACTCCTGGGTCAATCTATACTTACGTAAAGCGTAGTTGATATATGACTTGACTAATTGATTCGAACGTGATATGTGTCGATGCAATATTGCGGGGTTTGCGCACGATTCGAACTCAGCGTAGCTTGTAGGTGAGCTTCGTGTAGGTAAGGTTCATTCATGTAACGAATCCGCTAAGTCCAGCGGTCGACAGAAGTGAGTATATAGATCAGGTGAGTTTGTGAGCCTTCGTCAATGGGGGATCAGGATAATCATGCGCCTTAGGCCAGTGCATGTGATTCTTGGTCCGTGTGTTAGTGCCGACCCCACACCTTGCCGAGTGACTGTAAGCCCCAAGACGTGATGTCCGTCTTCATAAACTTCATCAACTCTATTCTCAAAGCCAAAACCAACTCTTGACTTTTACAATCGTCCGCTCATTTCGTGTCCGCTCATTAAGAACGCACGTGAACAATCACGCAGCAGGTAGCCACTAGTGGAACCGCTACTCTGTGAACGCATGTACGAATGGTCGATGAACTATGACCGCGAGTAGTACCCGTGTCAAATCCGAAATAGCTCTCAGGAGATGTACCATTCACCTCAGACCGCACGGGGCGGCACCTGAGGTTTAGGTTTTGCCCTTTGCTTGTCACCTCTCTTTTATGTCTTCTCTTTTGACCTACTTCCTTCCTCTTTCCTTCTTTTCCCCAATTCGTACCAGTAACAGATCTTGATATTGGCGCAGGGTGGGAATGCGCCTGGGTGTCAGGTTGTCGCTCCAGGGAGGGTTTGGGAGCTTGCGACCAAACCCCCAACCCACCGCTGGAGCCTCTGTGGTATGTGTGATATATCGCATAGTGCTTAGTTTATCGTTCCTGCGTGTTGCCGCTCAGAGGCTGGAGGGATGGTCGTCGCAGGCTCCTCCCAAAACCCCGGAGCCTCACCGCTATGTATCCGCATTTTGTAGAATGTCCTCCTATTGCTTTTTCTCTTGAGGGTTCGTGTCGGGCTGCGGTAGAGTTGGATTCGTGTAAGAGGCGCATTTCAATAGTGAAAGAAGTCGACAGGAGGTGTAGTCGAGACCGGTTCACGTGATAGCAGGATGAATTTAGGCCAATAGGAGCCCGGCTTGGCAGGCTTCAGATTTGTATGGGTGGTCAACTTGGCCGCCTGCACCACCCTCCATCGCAATACACACGCTATATATACATACAGACATCAACGTAGTGTGCAGAAAGTTGATTGTAACCTCCTTCGACCTCTTCGACGTCCAAAATCGATTTTGAACATCTCATCGGTCTCCGCTCAACAAGGATGGCATTGCTGAACTAAAGGCGGCTCTAAGCAATGAGTTCAAGATGACTGATCTAGGACCCTGCAAGTTCTTCCTTGGAATGGAGCTAAGGCGTGATCGAGTAAATCGAACCATCTACCTCAATCAGAGAGCTTATCTTAAGGAGATCTTAGTCAAGCTAAACCTTTGGAACGACACAAGACCAATGGGGTTCCAATAACCACCAAATTGAGCCTGGGCCTGAAGGTCATACTGCCCCTGAGAACTTCAAACTGAAGTATAATCAACTGTCGGCTCACTCATGTACGCTATGCTTGGCACCAAGGCCAGACATTGCCTACTCTGTGTCGGCTATTAGTCGCTATTCATCAAATCCTCTCACGACTCGCATTGGCAAGCTGTCATTCGTATACTTCGGTATCTCAGAGGATCTATTGACTACGAGTTAGTTTTCAGCGGATCTCTCCCCCCTAACTGGATACAGCGACAGTGATTGGGGCGGAGACAACTCAACTCGACGATCAACATCAGGATTTATCTTCAATCTTGGCAGCGGAGCTATTACATGGCAATCCAAGAGACAACCGACGGTGGCTCTGTCAACCTGCGAGGCAGAGCTAATCGGACAAACACAAGCTACAAAGGAAGCAGTATGGCTAAGAAACCTCCTAAGGGAGCTGGGCCAAGAACAAGTTAATGCAACTGTCATCTTTGGTGACAATCAAGGAGCAATTGCCCTATCAAAGAACCCCTATGGCTATCATAGAAGGTCAAAGCATATTGACATTCAACACAAGTTCGTGACGGAAAAGGTATCTAATGGCACGATTGATGTGCAGTGGACTAATACTAGTTGTATAGTGGCAGACGGACTAACCAAGCCACTGTCAAGGGAAGCATTCATTCGCTTTAGAAGACTTCTTGGTCTGCAGCCGAGAAACTAGCTCAATCACGAGCAAGGCGGCTGTTGGAAGTGTGCACGTGACAGAGCTAGTGTACTTGGTATAAGATTAGATCCACTGCTGTGCTAGAACCTAGTCACCTACAATAACATCAACCTACATGACCATATACCTTTTCAGCAAAATTCCCTACAAGCAGAAGTCCCTAGGGGACTGTCGGACCCTAGGAAATTCTGTCCCTACAACTAGAAGTCCCACGGGAATTTCGGACCCTAGGGTAATTGCGCCCTACAACTAGAAGTCCCTAGGGACTTTCGACCCTAGGGTAATTCTGTCCCTAGGGCAATTCTGTCTCTACAAGCACAAGTCCCTAGGGACTTTCGGGCCGTAGGAGGCTTCTGCGGGCAGAATTGCCCTAGGGTCCGAAACGTACTCTGTGGCCCGCATGGACTCTGGCGCCGTGCGGAACAAAGCCCGCATGGATTCTGCCCGCATGGACCTCTACTAGTGTCTTGATAGTCTGCGGTCCCCAACTTTCAGTTTCTCTCCTTCCTGCCTTTGGCGGATCATACGCCATGGCGGACGGTGAGCAATGGCGGACGGTGAGCAATGGGACGGTGAGCAATGGCGGTTCCGCCTATCCCACACGGCCTTTCCTATATAGACTCCCATATTTCCCATTTCCCATACGACTTTCCTATATAGACTTTCCTACACAGCCTTTCCTACGCGGCTTTTCCTAGATAGACTTTCCCACATTTCCTATACGACCTTTCCGATATATTTCCTACATGGTTTTTCCTACACGGCCTTTCCCACAGGCTTTCTACAGGGTTATGCAACGTCTATATAGGTTTTGCCACGGGGTTATTGGTCGTATGGGAGAATCCATGTAAGAAAGGTTATCTAGGAAAGACTATATCGGAGACAATGCTCCATCACTGTAACCCGACACCGTACATCTACATCGCATTGCGTCCTAGACTCCATCCTGACTACCGCTCCAGTCTGCAACATTTTGGTCATTTGCGGAAGAGGAAAGCTAGTAGCCTATACAAAGGAATTAGCCCTGTAGAAGAAGTGCACTTGGATCTGGAACTTACGATTTGTTCCGCTGTTGGCGGCCACGAGCTGGTTTCATGGGATGTGTATATATAGTATTGGCCGTGGTAAAGCACCGCGAGGTACACGTGTGCTTTCGTGTCGCCTGCAAGCAGATCCGCTTTTCTCCACATACTTTGTCGACGTTTCCTGAATTTGTCCCTTACTAAGCTACTTGCTGGGCGCTTCGCCATCTCGGACGTCTCGAAGATTGTAGCGGAGACTCGAGAACAGCGAGACTGTGTCCTTAAAATACTAGCGGGTCGAGGCAGAGGGGGTGTCATTTCTGGCGAACTTGACCCCCGCTCCGCTATTCACGTTATAGCTGACACGATCGTGGTTTTCCAGGTTTACACATCTCGGTATTCACAGGTAGACAACCATGCCCGGGTTCCCGCAGTTCGGAATTCGCACAGGCATGGCAGTAACCCAACATTCTGTACACGGTTTCTACGTTGTTGAGCCCGCCTATTGAACGCTAGCATACGAACAAGTAGCGTGCAGATCCGACAGCGAACGATCGCCTATACAGGAACATTTAGCATGTAAAGGGTTGCGCATCGCTGCATGCCATCGCTCGTTGCATGCCTTCTATCGCTCTATTCAATGTTACTAATCCGCTAACGGAACCGTAGTTCCTGTCCTCCGAGGACGCAAAACTACAGTTATCGTCTTACCTCTGCGCATGGGGTACTGTTGTGTACTTAAGTCTTTTCAGGCCCTTACGGACCGTCCTGTTCTCCCGTAATACAAAAACCCAGCTGTCTGCGTTAACCTACCCTCTATGAGTCTGTCATACTGGATTTGGGGACTATTACATACTCGTGAAATGGATCGGGGCTACGGGAATGGAAACATTGCGTGCCTGTACACTGAAGGCGATCAGCTACGACTTCAAGCGTTTGTCGACCGTGTGCTCTACATCTAAGCGACTCAGCCTGCCGGACGCCCACTTGCACAATTTGGCCATTCTATTTGCGGAAGAGCCACCGTTACCTGTTCCTAGGTTTGAGATTTCCTGCATCTAGAACTATAGCGACGGCGTCGTTATGATGTTCCACTGAATTCACAGAGAAGCATTCGAAAGCCATGACGAAGTCCATGTAGTCGTCTTTCTGACGAGGAATATTGTGCGACCGCTCAACTAATGGGTTGGCATGGATTATGAGCTCCAGTTTTGGCGCCCTGTAGCAATCCGTTTTGCTACAATCCTACTCTATACAAGTCGTCATCGACTCCGGTTACTCAACGAATGCTTGAGGAAAGCGGTCTTGCCTACATCGTTGAAAAAGTTGCGTTTGTTCGCCTATGTTGAGGTGTCTGTCTGCCGCTCCCGTCAGTGGTTCCCTAGTTATCAACTCTTGGAAGCTATGTACTTCTCTCGCAATCCTGCCGAATACTTTGTGGGACCACTTGTGAGCTGGATTTCCTTCCTCCAATCCTTCCTCCCGCATGCAAACTTATTCCCTGAGCAGCTACTAGATGTTACGTTCCTCGTAACTCACTGCCGGTAATGCAGCTCCTGCCCTCGAAGCAATTTCTTTGCTCTAGTCCTGTCGCTCGCTTGGTATTGTGACTGCCCACGAAATTCGGCCCAAAAGTCCGATCGCTCTGTGCTCTCTGCAGTCGGCTCAATATAGCTGTTGAGGTCCGGAGTACCATCTGGATTGAGCTTCATAGGTGCCTGGTGGCTGCGAAGGCATTGTGTAATGTGGGCCCTAACGTGAAGAAGTGATAGTGAAGTGACCTGTTGGCAGGTTTTGCATGACTATCCTGTTTGGTGCGTTTGGATAAGATGTTGTCGCATCGCAGCTTGTCCGTACACGACTTGACCGCATAGTGAGCCGGCAAGGTCCGTTCGCAGGTTAGACGCTCGGTAGTGCAGTTTTGCTCTGGCATGCTTAAAGTTCGAGGGATAACGAGGCGTCTCTTAATATAGGATGTAAGAAGAGATATCTGCTGCGATGGGTCGGTCAAGGGTCCCTAGACGTCTAGCGGCTCCCTGGATGCATGCATATCACTAGATTTGGTAGGCTACGGTTGATTGTGCGTATGCCGCACAGGTGCTGCCCGTCTACGCTCGAGTTTTAACAGCCTTTGCAGAAAGTAAGTCGGTACCCAACCAGTCATGCCTCGAAGTGATGGAACTGCGCGATATGAATCTTGACCCCTTCACGTGTTCTTCTCGCTACCCCTTGGAAACGAGTCGGGCGCTAGTTCAGCAACGGGAATCATAAGAAAGGGGATGGGATTAGCGAAGTAAGCGCTGCATTGTAGGCATCGTGCAAGAGAAAGAGATCCAAGGAGAACGTCAATTGAATTGGGCACTAAATTAGGCACAAAATCAGGCACAAAATCAGGCATAAGATCAGGCATCAGACTTCTAAATCTTGAATGGCCTGAGCGGCGGGCGCTTGACGTCGCCTCGGTCGCATTACAGCATTTGTCTCCAAACCTACAACCCAAGATTAACGAATCGCCTACAATATCCCGAAGGACTGTCTTGCAACTTTGTGTAGACTAGCAAAGGCTCCGAATTAGTCCTAGTAGTACCCATACCGAAGTAATTAGAGCAGGCCACCTGGCGATCAAATTCGGACACGTCACGGTAGAGGAAGCTCGGAGGGTGCCTAGTCTCGGGTTTCATGCTTCCGCGTTCAAGAAATCGTCTCAAGTGCGTGTTCCATATTTGACTGCGTGCGACGGTCGGCAGGTAGTAAGATCTCAAAGCTTTGCGACGGAGGGACGGGGACAACAGGGATAGCATACTGTTGCACCTGAAAGACTTGGGAGCTGCTACAAAGTGGGCGGCTAATCACTAGACAGCACGTGCCGCTGCCTAGAACTCAGTCTCATTGGCGTTGGTTACCCCGCTTTATTCGTTCGACCCAGAGAAGCTAATTTGCTTGGCACACACCAGACTCCACCGCCTGCGTCTGATGTCCGTCCACACCCGCCATTCTCCAACCCTGATTGAACCAACCACAACTTAGTGTGGAGGGATGCGGCACTAGGCGAAACATCATGGCCGCACCCGTGCAGCAGCAGCAGCCAGCTTCTCTCGACATTTGCTGTACACAGTCTGCACGCCGTCTAGACAACTCTACAAGCTCTATGCTACCATACGAAAAAACCGGTCATCCTAAACGCTGTCGAGAGCAGTCCGCCTGCGAAGATATCGTGCCAGCAAGGCGAGCTCGAAGGGTAGAGGCTGGCACAGAGAAGGCAAGAGCAGCAGCGCGAACGGAGTCGTATTCCTTTCCTTAATATGCTGCGATTACCGCCTGGACATTGGCTTCAATCTGAGCTGCTTGCTTTGATGAACGGGCCATATTTGAGTGTGTAGTAATGGATGAAAGGTAGTGGGTTGGAAATCCGTGCGCAGCTTCACTACCTGCGCAGCTTCCCCACCGGTTACGTTACGGCAGCATCATCAGCAGTGATGACTGGAAGCTTCTAGGAATATATCGTCATTTCTTGTAAACCAGGCAGTAAGGTTGATAGTTCGAGTAGATCGCAGCAATCCGCGCCCGAAAATGAGCTTAGTGTAGTGCGGCACTAGCACCAGGACCAGCTTAACAACCGCAAATTACGTGTCCTTCTCACGGCAGGCTCCATTATTCTTTCTGATCCAACTAATCACCTTGTTAATAGCAGTGAGGTCGTGTTCCTGCTTCGAAATGTCGTACTCTTCATTAATCCACCCCGGTGTGCCTGCAGAAATAAGCTCTTTACCCAGTTCCTTGCAGGACCCCCAGTCAATAATAGCCAGCTGGTCTAATTCATCGAGAGCGAGGTTCGATGGATTGAGATCATTATGCGCAAGGCCTAGTGCGTGAATGTGAGCAATTGCGGATCGGAGTTGCTTCTCGAGAATCTCCACATTGAGATTAGACGCATCGCTATCATGAAGACGTTGCTCTAAAGTCTTGTGGAGCCGCTTGAGTACGATGCCCACTATGCGACCACGTTTTATGACGCATCCATGATATGGCACGATGTTTGGGTGAGGGTGTTGCTTTAGATACTCAAGTATTCGTGCCTCTTCGATATGCATCCGCGGAATAAGCGTAGATTCGAACTCGTCCGAAAAACAGTGTATCTGGGGACGTTTGACGAAGTGCTTTGCTGGATCGACGACAGGCGCTAGTGTGATCTGCTGAGGTGCTTCTGGGAAGGCCTTTTCGTCTGGGATCTTCCGGAGACTAAGGACAATATCTTCGAGCAACAGATTATATTTCCTCAGCTCCGTATTTTGTCCAATCCAAGCCCCATGGTCGGCATCAAAATAGGTATAAAAGCATCTAATGAATGCTCCAGTCTCGAAGTGAAATGCTTCGAACATCTTCACATCGGCCGTAGAGCGAAGCTGTGGTCTCTCCCTTTGTCTGCCTCCTCCTCTTGGTCTCGTTGCGATACACTAGGCGAGGTGGAAGTATCGCTAGGAGAGACAATCTTATCAAGCTCGAGGTTGCATGATAATGGCGGAAGTGGTGATCTTGCGAACCCTGCGAGCGAGAGGTCATGCGTACGGGGGTGTAGTTGAGATTCTGTATTGTCGATACCATTTGCTCCTGTAGCTGAATCGTTCGTGTCCGTCATTCCAAGTTGCTAATATAGGAATGAGTGGAATTCGTATCTGAGAATAATGACCACAGGTTGTTTGCATTGGCTACTCAAAGGCTTCGACGCGCTCCCTTGCCAGAACGGCCCGGGGCGCCGGGAAACTCGCCCCACATCCGGGAACTATATAAGAATGCGCCGCGCATGTTGTTGCCTAATCGTTAGCCTTGCGTTTCCGCATGAGTAGTGCGCATATAAACCGAATAGTACGGCCCATGGGCGAGCCACTTTCATCACTCGTATAATTCGCCTGTCTTGCAGAAGCTGAAAAAGAAACATACCGACATGTAAGCCTCCTCTGAGTGTTGCACTTCCGTTCTGATCTTGGGCAGGTGCACTCGCCACACTACAATAAGGGTCGATATTGACGCCTAAGGCCGCCGACGCACTAGAACGGAGGTGGTCTTCGTTGACTGCGAATCATCCAGCTGTCCGCAGTCGCGTGCATACCGCCCGCCGAGGAGATCGAACGCTTTTCTAACCTCCAAGGGCCTAGACGACACTATGACTTAGTTTCGAAAAAAATAAAATGGCACATTCTTGGTACCTAGGCCACTCTGTATAGCGAGACAAGGATCCGAGGTCGTCAAAGGTCGCTATGCATCTGCCATTGCTCCCGGGTTAATCGCAGGAAAATGGACTAGGTCCGTGTCGACAATAAGAGTAAGAACCATCGCAGCGTGTGCGTTTTCTCGACAGGCATCGCGGGCACGGCAAGTGCTCTTTGTGCCGCAATCTGTTCCCGTCGATCTGCAGCGTCGTTGAGTTTTGTGAGGCCAAGCATGGTGTGGAAACCATCCAGCCCTGCCAGACGAACGTGGCTGTATGGGTGCATAGGTGAACATGGGCCTAATCGCTGGGAGCTTACGTCTTTGCTCTATACATCAGCAGGTACACGCAAATGTGCCCTGGAGCTTTCTATATGTTGCCACAGTGGCGTTTTTACCTATCACTCTCCCCCCCTTTCTCTTTCTCCGGTTACGCACCGCCAAAGCAGAGAGAGAGTATGGATAACCATGCTTATTAGGCCAGCCCCGTGAGCAGGACCTAGCACATGCCTCTCTCCTCCTTCGCCCACAAGCGGGTTGCTTCAAACAAACAGCCATGCGAGTACCGAGCCAATCTCACAGAGGTCGTCTGCTAAGAAATTTGTCCTCTCGCATGCCCTCTTGCAAATGCGGCAATGCCAACAATGGGCTTCATATAGACGAATCCGCTTGAGTTCTACACGCCGTGGCACTCTTGACACTAAGGAGATTGCTTGGAGAGGGAAATGAACATACTGGGAGACTCGCATTGGAGACATCGCCGATGGAAAGGGCCCAACATTAGGATGAAAACAAGTAATAAGTAGCAGATAGAAGACCTCTTGTCTGGAACTTGGGTTTCAGGTTCCCGTGATCTCGTTTTCCTCTAATTCATCTTCAAGATATTATTATACACATCAACAAGCTTTGCAGGCAATTCGCGGTCCTCTTGTTTGAATAGATTGCAGGTCTCCACCATGAATTCAAACATTATGTCAAAATATACAAGGAATCGTTCTTCTTGCTCTGCAGGAATTCCCTGTAGGCCTGAATATTCAATCGACTGTTAATGAGTCTTAAGTAGTTTAGCGTCAAATATTATCAAGGATTGCCTGCTGGTCACTTCGCTTGACAGGACTGTACAGTAGTGGAACCCGGCAGTCCTAGTGTGACGTGTGCCAAGCATCGCACGGCCGCTGACCGATCTTGACGCACTAAGTGATTCCAATTCTTCTAGTCTACGTATATACACACACTCTCTCTCCTTGATTGGAGTACTCTAGTTCTTACCTGTCGCTGTTCAACGCACTGCAATAAATTTGGATCGTCTACTCTTCGCAAACTAGTGCTCTATAGGATGTTGCAACAGGAACAATCGTTCTATTCTATGGTGCAGATATTGAATCCATTTGACTTTCGAGAACCGATTAACTAATTTTGTGAAGGTCATCTACCTTAACGATACTCCATTGCACGGATATGTCCTGCGCTGGGTGCATTGCTCAAGTCACTCGGATATATTTTTGTTTGGACATGACACACTAGCTAGCCTTCCCCAGACATTAATCGTCAAGGTACACGCTGAAGAGGGTGGTTTTGAAAGCGAAAAGAGGGCAATGAACGAGCTCGGACAATTGCAGGGCATGTTCGTGCCTCGAATATATGGAGAAGTGAAGGTCTCGAATGCTCAGCTCAGCCGCGTTAGAGACGCAACTTCCCAGGTAGTACCCCCGGATGTCCGTTGGCAACTCGCGGCTGCAATAGAGCTGGACCAGACTATACCAGAAAAATTTGGTATTGCTCTGGAATACCTCAATGGGGTAACTCTTCAATCTATTTTCAATCAGATATCAAGGGGAGAGAAGAGTATAGGCACCGCACAGCTCAAGCAAGGAATTACAAGCTGCTACGGCGAGATCTCCAAGTACCTTGTACTGCATGGCGATGCCAAGCCGGACAACATTATGGTTCTTCAATCCAATCAAGTCATCCTGATCGACTTTTCAATTTCTGAGATTGTCGATAATTGCGAGTCTTACAATATGGCTGATGCGGAACTGCTAATCAAAGAACTAGAGAACGTTGAGATTCGGTCAAGCACAGGATATGCGGTCGTTTAGAAGATATCTGTTCGTATGAATCAACTCCTATTGACCTTCCCTTCCATCCTAGATGTTTACGACTGTAGTATGCGACATAGTCCGGCTATGTTCTTTGGTTAGATGACGGCATTTACCGCAAAGGCGGCTCCGAAGCCTGGACACTATTCCCTGCGTCGACCCAGTACCAGAATGCAGCCGTCTCGTTCAGAGTTCTCTGTAACCCTGGTAAAACCCACGATACCTGTCTCGAATGAGAGTGGGTCCAGTAAGGACGCTCAGAATGCGCCTGGTGGAGAAGGCGATATTGACCGACTACTGTCGCCGCTTGATCTGCTATTTGCCCATGGATTCTGTGACATCCTTCCCTTAATAGCATATACAACGCACGTCGGACTGCAATACTCCCAACTGGTCCCCCAGCGACCGGCACAATCCAACATGCAGGGGTCGTGGTTTGTAGCTGGTCCCGATTGCCACACTGCCAGCGAAGGAGCAATAGATGTACGCCATTATAACAGAAGGCTTGCGGGCAATCATAGTACCAGGCGTACCTTAATTGCGTTTAGTATCCTAGAGATTGAAATTTTATAGTGGGTGCTTACCCTAGCAGCTCTCTTGCTAAGTTGCGTGTTCCAGAAGTTACTCGCACGCCTTACCGTTTTCTCCACTCATCTGGCCGGATAACATGGGGTCTTTTGCATTCCCCAATGGCCGCGCACCTTGGATATTGAATTGTGTTTTTCTGATATAAAATCGCAAAGTCGACGGTCATCGTAGTATCTTGCGTTACCTCTCCTGGTGGTCCAATCTCTCGACGAAAGAATAGATACGGGAACGTCTCAAAGGCCTTCTGGGCTAATGAGAGAACACTGGAGATAAAATGCATGGCCACCTCGGATTCGTTGGAAACGAAGACTGGCGAGTTCTGAGTACTGATCTCAACTCCAAGGCGAATCTCATCTTCACGATTCGTAGGCTCGAATTGACTCGCAAATTGATCGCGGGCTATCAGCTAAGAAGTCCAGTCGGGAACGTTGAATCGATGAGTCTATGGCTTGTTACTAGTCGTTGGATTAGATTGTGTTTGTATGATCCTAATGTTGTTTACCGGAAAGTCGAGAAATACGTTAAGGGCTGAAGTGGCCATAGCGGGCTGAATGTTTGTTGCAAGGCGGACGAAGAAGGAACGAATTCTCTACATATGTATACATTCTCGAAGCTCACAGGAGAGGCATATTCGAACAAATGCACGCGAGAAGTCGGCATATGGGCATCTGGCTTTTTGCATTACGTCTTAAACACGTCTCACCACATTCGACTTCACGCTATCGATTGGCCGAGACTGTCACAAGGCGTTCAACTCTGCCGGCAGCACAATTGCTGAAATCCAGGCTGGTCCGCAGAATCGATTGGTTCTCGAGAGACGTGAGATCGTGCGAGGCCCCGACATTTCTTCCATTTGCACTTTGTGACAAACACACCCCATATGCCTGATGCTGACATGATCCCGCTATCAGGGCAATAGGCGAGGGCAATTTCACGTTAGCCGTGATAAACAATCTGATGATCCTCCTCGCTGTCTCCCTCGTAATTGAAGAAAGGCCTTGACAGTCTCGTAGAAAGTGGTCCAGTTCCTGACTGTAATAGAGTCCAAGAGGTGAGAAGAGTGAGACATCTAGAGGCTGTAGTCTATGGTAGAATGAGGTGGGTAGACAGCAAGCAAGATCCGGTGACTGTCACAATATGAAAGGAAGTCCATATTGATATGTGACCCATGCCCATCAACAAACAACAGTCTCCAAGATCTCCCTGCAATAGGCCTTGTAAAGCGATCAAATACCTGCTCTAACCACGCTAGACCAAGCTTATTGTCTGTCCATCCATTCTCTGAGGATGCCATGAAAAAATTGTGAATAGATGTGTCGAGATCCTGTACCCAAGTGTCTTGAATATTGCCTGTCTTTGCCTAA
Organism: Nothophaeocryptopus gaeumannii; assembly: GCA_031771865.1. Lineage (NCBI taxonomy): Eukaryota > Fungi > Ascomycota > Dothideomycetes > Mycosphaerellales > Mycosphaerellaceae > Nothophaeocryptopus > Nothophaeocryptopus gaeumannii. Next base: position 3,589 of record JASISA010000040.1, on the reverse strand, counting down.
TAGATTAGGCCTGGAGGAAGGCACTCATTAGCTGCAGAGATACAGGCTAGGCATGTGATCCATTCACGATTGCCATCTTGAGTAGTACCCAGCAACTTCTGATCCTTGAAAGCCTTCTTTGTAAATATCCTCTTTGCCTTTGTAAGGAAGCCGATAAGGAAAGGCTGCAGGGCGACCGCGAGCTGAGAGGCCGCCCTGTGTGGCTTTGCAGCTGCATACAGCAAATACGGGCGCGTCCCTAAGAAGCTCCATGGCCTTTGTGTAAAGGGCGGCAGATGAACTACGTGGCGCGAAATGGCGTCACAGCAGCGGTCGATGAGATGTGTGATGGCCGTCTTCTGCGGCTTTGCGATTGCCAGTCTGTGCCGTATATAGAACAATCTTGAAGGAACAGCATGTGACGTCACTGCGACTGCCCAATTCTGCCATTCCGCTGGGAGTATGCTGTCGCTGTATAGAACGTGTAAATAAGTGTAGCCGGCTTTCCAAGATATCCATGCGCTCTAACACAGACGCATACCGCGCAAGGACGCCGCTGTCTGATAATGCAAAAGTTGCAAAAGTTGCAAAGGAGTGCATGCAGGAGTGCGTGACGGAGTTTGTGACTTTGGAAGCATGCCTTCGAGACTGCGCTCACCGGTGGGCTCGGGTTGGACACGCCGATATATAGTCCGAGCTCGATTCTGCGGCAATTGAGTGGCAGAGAGAGCTTCTTAAGCACGCCGCTGCAGGCTTGGTGGCTGGCTTGCACTGCAGGTGCTTCTGTGGCCAGCTTGACGAAACTACGGACTCGAAATTCCCGCTCCTCGCGCAGCCTCGTTGATGTTCTACTGATCTTCTGTCTTGATTTCACTTTTGTTTTCTCCGTACATCCTCACTGCTCACAAAGATGGAGAATACACATAAGTCATCTGCTTTCTCAATTGGCTGGATTGCAGCGCTCAGCCATGAACTGGCTGCCGCCCGCGTGATTCTGGATGAAGAATACTCTGACGATCCCCAGGACTTCGTCCAGAGTACAGTCGACCACAACAGCTACACATGGGGCCGGATCTTTGACCACCTTGTGGTGATTGCTGTCCTACCAGGCGGAAGATACGGCACTGGCTCTGCTCAGGCTGCGGCTACTGGCATGTTGGCATCACTACCAAGTATTCGTGTAGGGCTCATGGTTGGAATTGGCGCCGGCATACCTCTAGCGGGGATACGCCTTGGAGACGTTGTTGTGAGCCAGCCAGAGGGCACACATGGAGGAGTAGTTCAGTACGACGCCTACAAATCCAGCATAGTAGGCAACGAGCGAGCAGAAGAGCTCCGAGGATTTCTGAACGCCCCTCCCAATGCGCTGCTTACTACACTTTCGAGGCTGAAATCCACCTACGACATGGGAGACTCTGCGGTACTAGCGTTCCTTCAAGAAGCCTTTCAGAAACGGCCCCAGATGAAAGAGAAGTTTGATATCCAGGCGCCTCCTACCGCGACCCTGAACGACCGACCACCGCGGATGCCTTACCCGAATTCCACTACGGCACCATCGCCTCTGGCGAGGTGCTTCTCAAGAATGCGGAGGAGAGAGATGCTGTGCTGGAACGGTTAGGCAAGGCGAACATAAAGGCGCTTTGCTTTGAGATGGAAGCCGCTGGTCTTATGAACAACTTCCCGTGTCTGGTTATCCGTGGTATTTGCGACTATGCAGACGAGAGGAAGAATGATGCATGGCAGAATTATGCTGCAATGACAGCGGCAGCATTTGCAAAGGACTTCCTTAAGCACGTACAAAGGAAGCGAATCGAGCAGACACGTACGATTGGCGAGGCTGTCCAGCAGAGTAAGTAGTTCTACATCCTGCATCAACTTCGCTCTTTAGTAATGAACATCAAGTCCAGAATGATGTGACCAAGATTTACGCAACAGTCCAAAACCTGCACCAGCACTCACAAACGACTGAGCTCCAGAGGTGGCTTGCCGCACCAGACGTATCTACCAACTACAACAAAGCGCTGAAGCAACGCCATACTGGAACAGGCACCTGGTTCTTAGAAAGCAATATTTTTGAGCACTGGAAAGGAACCTCTCGCTCCTTCCTTTGGCTTCATGGGATACCTGGCTGCGGGAAGACAGTTTTAAGCACCTCAATAATCGAGACCTTGAAACGCCAGAGCAAAGCAGACCGTTGTACAAGCTTTGTCGCCTACTTCTACTTTGACTTCAATGACACGGCAAAGCAGACCGTCGACAGTATGGCTCGCTCGCTCATTTCTCAGTGTTCCCCACTCAAAGGAAGCTCAGCAGCAGCTTGAGCAACTTTTTGGACGTCACGAAAACGGAGGAAAACGACCCACGACAGATTCTCTCCTTACGACACTCCAAGCCATACTCCAGAAAACCGGTTCCACCCGCATTGTGCTCGATGCACTAGATGAATGTACAACAAGGACAGAACTGCTTTTGTGGATGAAGACGCTTAACGCTGTTCCATCGGGAGACATCCAGCTTATTGCAACAAGCCGCAAGGAGCACGACATTGAGTCAGAACTTACCAAGTGGGTACGTCCTGAACAGATTGTTAGCATCCAGCAGAGTCCTGTAGACAAGGATATTGAGCCTACGTTAAGGCGAGGATTGAAGACCCCGATAGTAAATTGAAGAGATGGCAATCAAGGCCGGACGTTCAAAAGGAGGTTTTGACCAAACTTATGGAGCAAGCCAAGGGCATGTGAGTAGCGCCACCAAAATTTAGAAACATATCCATTAACACTGTGAAACCAGGTTTCGATGGGCTGCGTGCCAACTTGATGTGTTGGAAAAGTGTCTTGACTACAAAACTCTACAACAAGCGCTCTTATCTCTGCCCGCAACACTGCACGAAACCTACGAACGGATTCTAACTGCTATTGACCTGAGTACACACAACACGCTACAAGGATCCTTCAATTTCTGGCTTACTCAGATCGGCCGTTGCAACTTGACGAGGCTGTTGATGCAATAGCTGTTGTTGTTGAAGGCGATGGAGGATTCTCTCCTGGCAATAGGCTCCCGGATCCGAGCGAAATCGCACAAATATGCTCCAGTCTAGTTACGGTTGTCCGTACGACCGAGAATAAGACGCTATTGCAGCTTGCGCACTTTTCTGTCAAGGAATACTTGCTATCCGGCAGTATGAAGCCAAGTTTCCAGGAAGTTTTGAGAGTCTACTGCCAAGTGTACTATTGCCAAAGTCTCGCTGATCTACCTTCTTAACCTAGACCACAATCTCATGATAGACCAGATCAGATCCAACTTTCCGCTGTGCAAGTACGCCGCCAAGTACTGGATGGGCAACGCTTTGGCTAGCCAAGAAGGAAATCAGAAACGGTACGGCTGATTTTAAAGCTATTTTCACGCCATACACAGGCCTATTCTACCTGGCTTACCTTACACGATCCTGACCATCATTGGACTGATACGCCTGACAAGACAACCATATTACTAAACCGCTGTACTATGCATCCTTAGGCGGCTTAGTCGAACCTGCGCGCCTACTCCTAGAACAAGGGGTCAATGTCAATTCCCAGAGCGGGTCTACAGCAATGCCCCAGGCTGCTTGTGT